>CM067328.1:23807500-24422500 GCA_034376525.1 Nicotiana benthamiana
AATGCCAAAAGCAATGTCCCTGTCCGAGGGCATACCCAGCAGGTCTGCAGGAAATACATCAGGGAAATCCCTCATAGCTGGAACAGAATCAATACTGGGAGTCTCAGCTCCAACATCACGCATGATGGCCAAATATGATAGACAACCCTTCCTAACCATACGCTGGGATTTCAAGAAAGATATAACCCTACTAGGGACATAGTCAGTCATACCACACCACTCGATCCAACACCCGACATAGCCAAGGTGATTGTCTTTGCATGACAGTCTAGAATAGCATGACACAAAGATAACCAGTCCATGCCTAGAATAACATCGAAGTCTACCATGCTCAAAAGCAATAAATCAACTCGGGTTTCCAGACCCCCAATAGTAACAAGACATGACCGATACACATGGTCCATAACAATATTATCGCCCACCGGGGTAGATACGTGCACATGTAAAGCAAGACACCCTCAGGTCGTACCCAAATGATGAGCAAATTATGATGACACATAAGAATAGGTAGAACCGGGATCAAATAAGACAGAGGAATCTCTATGGTAGACTGAAATAATACATGTGATAGTAGTATCTGATACAAGGCCATCTGTCATGTCCAAAATAGCATAAAATTAAACAAGGACGCTGCCGCCTGATCGGCCTCCGCCTCTAGGGAAACCCTTGGCTACCTGGCCTTCACCCTTATCTGACTGAGCAGGTGCTGAGAAACCGATGCAGAAGACGTGGATTGATCCCTCTACTGAGACTAACTACCATGGCGTAGAGGACACTGCCTCCTCATATGCCCAAACTCACCGCACTCGTAGCAACTACCAGGTTCTGGAGAAGGGGACTGAAGGGAACTCCACATACCAGAATGACCCGCCAATGTGCTCTGCGCAGAAGAACCCTGAGCTGAATGGGCATATGATGAGCTCTGAGTTGGGATGGCACTAAGTGAAGATTGGCCCTGCTGGAACCCCTAATGACCACGGCCTAAAGAAGCCCCACGATACTCGGGATGAGCTGACTGATGAGGCTTGAAAGAACGACCTCTGCTCTACTGAACCTGGCCCCTAGACGGAGCACCACTGAAACTACCCAATCCTCGAGGCCTCCATCTACTCTCTCTCCAGGGCGATCCATCTCAATATCACGAGCAATATCAACTGCATCCTCGAATGTATGATTCAGAATCCTCTCTCGAGTCATCAGAATATGGATGGGATAGATGAGTCCATCCACAAACCTCATAAGCCTCTCCCGATCAGTCGGGACCATCCATGGAGCATAACAAGCCAACTTGGAAAATCTCACCTCATATTGAGACTCGGTCATATCTCCCGGAAGAAGCCTATCAAATTATCTATGTAGCTCCTCCCTCTGAGACTGCGGTACCCACTTCTCCAAGAAGAGAGTGGAGAACTCCTGCCATGACAAAGGTGCTGAACACTGGCCAATGCGGCTCATATGCCTCCCACCAAGTGAAGGCTGCTCCTGACAACTGAAAGGTAGTAAACGATACCTCGCTCGACTCCAAGATCCCTGTTGTTCAAAGTATACATTGACACTTATCGAGAAAATCCTGGGCATCCTCGCCGAGAACACCACTGAAAGTAGGAGGTGAGAGCCTACTGAACATCTCAAGACGACGCTGCTCATCATCTGGCATAGCTGGAACCACATCATCCTGAATCGGTGCAACCGGCTAAACTGGTGGTGCCTCTGGTGTCTGCAAACCCTGTACTACCTGCTTAGGCGTGCGAGAAGCGGGAGTCTGATTTCCTCCCCAGGACTGCGAAGTAGCTTCTGCAGTAGTGGTTGAGACTGCCTGAGCCAGGGCAGTGTAAACTGATAGAATCTGAGTTAGGGCCTCCTCAAGTCCCGGAATCACATAGGCACAACTGGTGCCTGAGCAGGTGCTGCTTGAGTCTCTACAGCTGGATTCTGATCTTGAGCTGGGGCAACTAGTGGGTCAATAGGTGATCGCCCCGCAGCTCTGTCTCGACCACGACTGCGTCCACGGCCTCTAGTGGCCTCAGTAGGTGGTACAGGTGGTCATCTGCCACGTCCGGTAACGTGTGTTCTCGCCATCTGCGAGAGAATAGAATAACAGAATTTAGTCCTCAGATCAACAAAGTCGCATGATAAGAGTTCCAAGAATATGAAGTTTTCCTAAAGGTTCTACAGCCTCTCGAGGATATTTACAGACGTCTCCGTACCGATCCATATGACTCTATTAAACCGGCTCATGACTCGTGAGACCAAGTAACCTAGGCTTTGATACCAACTTGTCACGACCCCAACGCGGTCATGATGGGGCCCAGCACACTACTAGGCCAGCCTGACCATTTATCAACACTTATTAATTAAATAGATGTAGTTAAATAAGACAGAGAATCACTAAACCATTTAAGTCAAAGATCTAGAAATATTGATAACATGCAGAATGATTAATAAAATACATAATATAGCCCCCACATAGACCCGGTGTCACGGACTTGAGCCTCTAAAATACAGAGTGTTATCCTACTACAAAGTCTGTCTAAAATCTGAAAAATGCAGAAAAAAGGATATGGATAGATGGGAGAAAATCAATGACTGTGAACGTCGTGCAGCTACCTCGATACTCCCGGAAGCTAACTCTGATGATCAACTGGATCTACTCATCCTGAGAAAAACCTGGATCTACACGCAAGATGTGGGGAGTAAAGTGAGTACTCTGACTCAGTGAGTAATAAACATAAATACAGTCTGAAATTAAGAAATTGCAGAAAATACACAAAGTAACCTATATCTAATAGTTCAGATCAATATCAGTGTAAACATGTAAAACAATAATATAGTTAAGGGAATAATGCATGATGAGATGCAACACATATAACGGTACACTCTAGTACCCGTTGTAGTGTGCAGCCCGCTCCACTTATTTAACGTCGATGGCACTAACTGGGGATGTGTACAGACTACGGAGGGGCTCCTACAGCCCTAGCGCAATATCAGCCATCTCGTGGCATCAAATAGGCTCTCGGCCTCAATATCAATATATTATTTATGCGGCGTGCAGCCCTATCCATATTAAGGAAATATATCCTCACTGTCGGGTCCTCAACCCATCTCAGTCAAATAAGTTCACAGCCACTCGGGCATGACATACTATAGGGATCTCAGCCCTCATATCCTTTTCATCTAATATCCATGTTCAAAAACACAGTTCTTATATTATTTTTAACAGTTGAAAACATGACTAAGAGTATATTTTATGCAAACAAGTGAGGAAAACACATAAGGATCCCCTAAGGATTCTACAGGCCTGCACGAGGCCCCAAACCTGGCAATAAGCCCAATTCTCAGTAATAACTTATGCGTATCAATCGCCAATATAGAAGATATCACACTCAGGATGGACCAAAACACAATCCCCAATAGTAAACAACCCAGCAATCGTCATAGAATGCATATCACGCCTCAATATAGCGTTACAATGTGAAAGTTCGGGGTTTCAAACCCTCAAAGTAGCATTTACATTTATTACTCACCCTTAGCCGGCCAAAGACAAGCTCGCAATGCCCTTTCCTCTCGAATCGACCTCCTAGCGCGTCGAATCTAGCCAAAACCACAACGAATACATTACAATATGCTAAGGAAATATAACCCAATCGAAAAGACTCAAAAAATAACGAAAAATCATGAAATTTGCAAAACTCAAGCCTCGGGACCACTTCTTGAAAGTCAAAAAGTTTTACACCAAAATGTTCCTTATCTCGCCACAAGTCTATTCATGTATAATTTAAAAAAATCTGAGTGCAAATGCTCTCTCACATCCCAATTTCTCATTCAAAAACCCAAGCCCTAGTTCTTCCCTTTTTAATCAAATTCCATGAAATTAGGTGTTAAAATTACAATTACATGATGTTTCTAGGCCCTAGGACTTACCTCCAATCGATTCCCAGTCAAACCCCTCTTAATATCTCGTCAAAAGCTCCCAAGCTCACTTAACAATGGTGGAAACTGAACTTGGTTCGTGGGTGAAATGACCTTAAAATATTTTACCCAGGTGTAAAATATCCTTATGCGATCGGAGCACTTCTATTGCGATCGCATAACACAAAAATTCCAGCCTCCAAAAATCCTCTTATGCGATCGCATGACTGCCCTTGAGATCGTAGAGCACAACCTTCCACACCTATGCGATCGCACTCCAAGCTCTGTGTTCGCATAGAACAAAATGCTGCCAGGGACCCCAGGTCCAATTACACTACTCGATTGCAACCCCACAAACGCGATCGCACTGAACATTTTTTCCAACCTATGCGATCGCACACCCTCTTACGCGATCGCATAGAGCAAAAATTAGAACCCCTAACAGAACCTCCTTTGCGATCGCAATGCTCCCTATATGATCGCATAGAGAAAAAATCTCTGCAACACTTCAGCTATTTTCTGCAACTCCCAAAGTCCAATCTTGGTCCGATTAACCATCCGAAAACACCCCGAGGCCCCCGGGACCTCAATCAAAAGTGCCAACCCATACTAAAACATCATACGAACTTGTTCCAATCATAAAAACACATCCAACAACACAAAAATCACCAATTCACGACGGATTCAAGTCTAAGTTCAACCAAAACTTTCGAAGCACGCATTCGATCAAAAACCCGTCCAACACCTCCGAATAAATTGAAATTTTGCAAACACATCCCAAATCACCTAACAAAGCTACTGCAACTCTTGGATTTTTATTCCGACCCTCGGATCAAAATCTCGCCTGCCAACCGGATTTTGCCAAAATCCGAATTTCACCAAAATAGGCTAACTTCCACACCGAACCTCCAAAATCACTTCTGATTGCGCTCCTAAGCCTCAAATCATCAACCGAAACTAACTGAATCACCAAAAATCAATTCCGAGCTCTCTAAACTCACAAATAAAATTGCGATTGACTTTTCCAAACTACCTTTTCCTTAAAGAGACTATATGTCTCATTTCCTACCAAACTCGATCTGAACCAACTCAAACTCACCAAACGCATATAATGAAACATGAAGAAACATAAAACGGGGAAAACGGGACGGAAACACATGAGATGATGTGTGGGTCATCACATATGGACCTATCGTGCAATCACATCATCAAAATAACATGTAAAATCATGAATTAAAGCTCAAAACTCAGCATTTTCATCAAGAACTCTCAAAGTTAATAACGCTTCAATCGGAAGTTCAACTCATGTTAAATAAACTCCATTTTTTACCAAGTTTCACAGTTATGTTTCAAATACTATAACAAGTTTGTACCGGGATCCAGAACCAAAATACGTTCCCGAAACAAATGGTTTCAAATATTAATTCTTTTCTTGATTTCTTAGATAATTCATTAAAACAATTTCTTTCAAAAACTGATTTCTAAGGCTTGGGACCTCGGAATTCATTTTCGGGCATATACCCAAGTTCCATATTCTACTACGGATCTCACGGTATCGTCGGAACACAGATATAAATCTATTTTCTCAAAATGTTGACCAAAGTCAACCATAATCAAAATTTTAACTCTAAAATTTTGTTTTTCTCATATTATCACATAGAAGCTTTCCGAATATAGGTATGGACCACGCACGTAAATCAATGTGGGGTAAAAAGAGGTTTTTAGGCTTCGGAACACTGAATTCACTTGCAACACAAGTGATGGCCTATCATCACCCGGATTTCCCACCATCGAAAGTCGTGATAGCGCCTACTATCGGAGCTAGGCAAGCCAACTATTTAAACCACTTTTTTGATGACATTTTTAACAAAGTAAATGAACGATAGCAATTAAATGAAGAGGAAGACTTTAAGCTTATATAACTAAAATAAAATGAAGAAGTTGAGACACATATCTACCTAAAGTCTAGTTTCACTAGCTCACGGACTGCAATAGAGTACTAAAACCAAGTCTGAAATGAAATTACATAATGTTTGTCTCGATACAAAGAAAAAAAACTAAAAACATAGAAGGGACTTTGTACTGCGAATGCCAGCTAAGATACCTCGTGAGTCCCTGGACTGAAGACAGCTCCCGCTCAAAACTGCTGTTGCGGTCCCAAAGCTGCTCCCTGATCTGTGCACAAAAATGCATAGAGTGTAGCATCAGCACAGCCGACCCCATCTGCTGGTAAGTGCTTGGCCTAACCCCGGCGAAGTAGTGATGAGGCTAGACTGGACCTACCAAAAATAACCTATTCATATATATATATATATATATATATATATATATATATATATATATATATATATATATATATATATATATATATATATATATATATATATATATATATATATATATATATATACACACACAAAGGCAACGGAAATAATAATAGAAAAAATCAAATAAAACTGGGAAGGGGCGTGTTGGGGAAGATACAATGAAAACAAATCAACGGATATAACAACGAAACTACATCAATACCATAACTCATATAAGTGGTCGACGTGCCACACGATCCCATAGTATATATACATAAATGGTCGGCGCGCCACACGATCCCATTTCATAGTCCCTAAGTGGACGACGTGCCACACGATCCCATTTCATAGTTTATAAGTGGACGGCATGCCACACGATCCCATTTCGTAGTCCATAGGTGGACGGCATGCCACACGATTCCATTTCATAGTTCATAAGTGGACGACGTCCCACACGATCCCATTTCATGATACATATACTCTTTCCAGATGAGGCCCCATTCGGGGAATTTAACGACACAACATTTTAACTAGGAAAGGGTACAACTAACAGTCCAAATATTCCGGAGAGGGAGGATAAATATAATGCTTGAATCCCGGCAAGAGAGCAACAACAATAATAGACTACGCGTCCCGGCAAGGGAATAATCACAACACTTCCTCTTTTAATCACTTCTTTCTCGAGTATCAAATTCTAGTTCGAGCTAACGCTCCAATAATATACAAATCACAATTCTTCCTCAACCGTTCACATTATATGAAACTTATAAATTAAATGAGGAAGATGTATCATAAAATCCGAATCGAACACATTTAAGACCCATGGTCATGCTAGACTCGGGTGCATAGATAACCGTCACCATGCCTAAACACCGTACTCCACATTTACCAATTAGCAAATAATATCCTAGTTCTATTCCTCAAACCAAAATTAGATCAAACACTTACCTCGAAATCTCCAAACTCAACTCAAGCCTCTAGTATAGCTTTACCCCTCGAAATCACCACGAAACCGCTCGAATCTAGTCACAAATTACTCAAATGTATCAACAAATGCTAGTTAAATCAATTTGAATGCATAAGAATGAAAAATTACTCAAATGTATCAACAAATTCTAGTTAAATCAATTTCAATGCATAAGAATGAATTTCCCAAAGTTTTTACCCAAAATTCTCTCAGGCCAACGTGGTCAAAACCCGAGGTTCGATCCAAAAGCAAGATACCCATTCCCCAATGAGTTCATATCTATGATTTATTTTGAAATCAGACCTCAAATCGAGGTCTGAATCCCCAATTTAATGAAAACCTAGGTTCTACCAAAGATCCTCATTTTTCCCCTTGGAAAACCTTGATTTTAAGATGAAAACATGATAAATGGTGTTAAAGATTGAATTAATTAAGTAAAAGTTGACTTACAAATGATTTGGAGAAGAGGGAGTTCGTGAAAAATCGCCAATGGATCTTTGGGTTTTGAAAAATATGAAAATGAAGCTTTAAAATCGTCTAAGTATGGAATATGCAGGTGCAGGTATGGAAATGCGAACCCAGGAGACTTGGAAATTGCGAGGTTATAGTTTGCATTTGTGGACACTATGTTCTTGGGCGGGGATCGCATTTGCGATTAATTACTTCTCATTTGCAAAGATTGGGCTAATGGGCAGCCATCGCATTTGCGAAGACTGCCACTTAGAGGAGGATCGCAAGTGTGAGGTAGGCTTCGCATTTGCGAAGCTTGCAGGTCAGGCTTCCTAGCAGATTTTAACAAAGATGCTAAAATGAACTCGTGGCCTATCCAAAACTCTCCCGAGCCCTCGGGGCTCCAAAACAAGCACACACACAAACTCAAAAACATCCTACGGACTTACTCGTGAAATCAAATCACCAAAATAACATCATTTTCATAGAGTCAAGCCTCAAAACATATGATTTTCTTTCAACTTTCATAAAACTCAAATTTCTCATTTTATGCCCGAAACACATCATACGACCTCCGATTTTGACCAAACTTCACCGAAAGCGCTTAACACATATTTAAGACCTGTACCAAGCGCCGGAACAAAAATACGGGCCTGATAGCAATATTTTCTAACTCATTTTCTTTTCAATATTCCATATCATTTTCAGAAAATTATTTTCTTTCAAAAATTCTTTTCTCGGGCTTGGGACCTCGGATTTCGATTTCAGTAATATGCCCGAGTCCCATATTTTTCTACGGACCTTTCGGGATCGTCAAATCACGAGTTCGGATCCGTTCACCCAAAATGTTGACCAAAGTGAACTTTAACAATATAATATCAAAATTCATGAATTTTTCACATAATTACCATATTTCAACGTAAAAGCTTTCTGCCTACGCGCCCGGACTGCACATGCAAATCGAGACAACTAAAAGTGTGGATTTCAAAGTCTCAGAAGCATGGATAAAGGGAGAAATCCGGTGATGACCCTTTGGGTCATCACATTCTCCACCTCTAAAACAATTGTTCATCCTCGAACGGACAAAAGAAAGGAGCACCTGAGTCGGGGAATAGATGAGGATAACGGCTCCGCATATTAGACTCGGACTCCCAGGTCGATGGCTCAAGAGGCTGACCTCTCCACTGAACACGCATTGAAGGGAAACTCTTCGACCTCAACCATCGAACCTACCGGTCAAAAATAGTCATCGGCTCCTCCTCAGAAGACAGATCCTTGTCAACTGGACAATGCTAAAATCTAACACGTGGGATGGATCGCCGTGATACCTCTAAAGCATGGATACATGAAAAACTGGATGCACAGCTGACAAGCTAGGTTGCAAGGCAAGTTTATAATCCACCTCTCCCACATGCTCGAGAATCTCAAATGGATCTAAGAACCTAGTGCTAAACTTTCCCTTCTTCCTGAATCTTATCACGCTCTTCATAGGCGATACACGGAGCAAAACTCGCTCACCAACCATGAAAGTAATATCTCGGACCTTGCGGTCTGCATAACTCTTCTGTCTAGACTGAGCTATCTGAAATATATCCTAAATGATCTTGACCTTATCCAAGGCCTCCTGAACTAGATTTGTACACAATAACCGAGCCTCTCCCAGATCAAACCATCCCACTGGAGACCGACATTGCCTACAATACAACGCCTCAAATGGAGCCATCTGAATGCTGGACTGGTCGCTGTTGTTGTAGGCAAACTCTGATAAAGGCAAAAACTAGTCCCACGAGCCTCCGAAATCAATGACACATGCCCAGAGCATATCCTCCAATATCTAAATCGTCCGCTCTGACTGACCATCCGTCTGAGGATGGAATGTTGTGCTCAATGCAACCTGGGTGCCCAACTCTTGATGGACTACTCTCCAGAAGCGCGAGGTAAACTGCGTACCCCTGTCCGAAATAATAGATGCCAGCACCCCATGAAGGCGAACAATCTCTCGGATTTAGAGCTTAGCTAATCTGTCTGATGAATAAGTGGTTGCAACAGGAATAAAGTGCGCTGACTTGGTCAGCCTATCAAAAATGACCCATATAGCATCAAAATTCTTCCAAGTCATCGGAAGTCCAGTAACAAAATCCATAGTAATCCTCTCTCACTTCCACTCGGGAAGTTCAATCCTCTGAAATAGACCACTGGGCCTCTGATGCTCATACTTAACCTGCTGATAGTTCAAACATCGAACCACATATGCTACTATTTCCTTCTTTATCCTAGGCCACCAATAGTGTTGCCTCAGATCCTGATACATCTTTGAGGCGCCCGGGTGAATAGAATACCGAGAACTATAGGCCTCCACTATGATCAACTCCCGAATACCATCAACATTGGGCATACAATTAAATGAAGAGGAAGACTTTAAGCTTATATAAATTAAATAAAATGAAGAAGTTGAGACACATATCTACCTAAAGTCTAGTTTCACTAGCTCACGGACTGCAATAGAGTACTAAAACCAAGTCTGAAATGAAATTACATAATGTTTGTCTCGATACAAAGAAAAAAAACTAAAAACATAGAAGGGACTTTGTACTGCGAATGCCAGCTAAGATACCTCGTCAGTCCCTGGACTGAAGACAGCTCCCGCTCAAAACTGCTGTTGCGGTCCCAAAGCTGCTCCCTGATCTGTGCACAAAAAAGCATAGAGTGTAGCATCAGCACAGCCGACCCCATCTGCTGGTAAGTGCCTGGCCTAACCCCGGCGAAGTAGTGATGAGGCTAGACTGGACCTACCAAAAATAACCTATTCATATATATATATATATATATATATATATATATATATATATATATATATATATATATATATATATATATATATCTATATATATATATACACACACAAAGGCAACGGAAATAATAATAGAAAAAATCAAATAAAACTGGGAAGGGGCGTGTTGGGGAAGATACAATGAAAACAAATCAACGGATATAACAACGAAACTACATCAATACCATAACTCATATAAGTGGTCAGCGTGCCACACGATCCCATAGTATATATACATAAATGGTCGGCGCGCCACACGATCCCATTTCATAGTCCCTAACCACACGATCCCATTTCGTAGTCCATAGGTGGACGGCATGCCACACGATTCCATTTCATAGTTCATAAGTGGACGATGTCCCACACGATCCCATTTCATGATCCATATACTCTTTCCAGATGAGGCCCCATTCGGGGAATTTAACGACACAACATTTTAACTAGGAAAGGGTACAACTAACAGTCCAAATATTCCGGAGAGGGAGGATAAATATAATGCTTGAATCCCGGCAAGAGAGCAACAACAATAATAGACTACGCGTCCCGGCAAGGGAATAATCACAACACTTCCTCTTTTAATCACTTCTTTCTCGAGTATCAAATTCTAGTTCGAGCTAACGCTCCAATAATATACAAATCACAATTCTTCCTCAACCGTTCACATTATATGAAACTTATAAATTAAATGAGGAAGATGTATCATAAAATCCGAATCGAACACATTTAAGACCCATGGTCATGCTAGACTCGGGTGCATAGATAACCGTCACCATGCCTAAACACCGTACTCCACATTTACCAATTAACAAATAATATCCTAGTTCTATTCCTCAAACCAAAATTAGATCAAACACTTACCTCGAAATCTCCAAACTCAACTCAAGCCTCTAGTATAGCTTTACCCCTCGAAATCACCACGAAACCGCTCGAATCTAGTCACAAATTACTCAAATGTATCAACAAATGCTAGTTAAATCAATTTGAATGCATAAGAATGAAAAATTACTCAAATGTATCAACAAATTCTAGTTAAATCAATTTCAATGCATAAGAATGAATTTCCCAAAGTTTTTACCCAAAATTCTCTCGGGCCAACGTGGTCAAAACCCAAGGTTCGATCCAAAAGCAAGATACCCATTCCCCAATGAGTTCATATCTATGATTTATTTTGAAATCAGACCTCAAATCGAGGTCCGAATCCCCAATTTAATGAAAACCTAGGTTCTACCAAAGATCCTCATTTTTCCCCTTGGAAAACCTTGATTTTAAGATGAAAACATGATAAATGGTGTTAAAGATTGAATTAATTAAGTAAAAGTTGACTTACAAATGATTTGGAGAAGAGGGAGTTCGTGAAAAATCGCCAATGGATCTTTGGGTTTTGAAAAATATGAAAATGAAGCTTTAAAATCGTCTAAGTATGGAATATGCAGGTGCAGGTATGGAAATGCGAACCCAGGAGACTTGGAAATTGCGAGGTTATAGTTTGCATTTGTGGACACTATGTTCTTGGGCGGGGATTGCATTTGCGATTAATTACTTCTCATTTGCAAAGATTGGGCTAATGGGCAGCCATCGCATTTGCGAAGACTGCCACTTAGAGGAGGATCGCAAGTGTGAGGTAGGCTTCGCATTTGCGAAGCTTGCAGGTCAGGCTTCCTAGCAGATTTTAACAAAGACGCTAAAATGAACTCGTGGCCTATCCAAAACTCTCCCGAGCCCTCGGGGCTCCAAAACAAGCACACACACAAACTCAAAAACATCCTACGGACTTGCTCGTGAAATCAAATCACCAAAATAACATCATTTTCGTAGAGTCAAGCCTCAAAACATATGATTTTCTTTCAACTTTCATAAAACTCAAATTTCTCATTTTATGCCCGAAACACATCATACGACCTCCGATTTTGACCAAACTTCACCGAAAGCGCTTAACACATATTTAAGACCTGTACCAAGCACCGGAACAAAAGTACGGGCCTGATAGCAATATTTTCTAACTCATTTTCTTTTCAATATTCCATATCATTTTCAGAAAATTATTTTCTTTCAAAAATTCTTTTCTCGGGCTTGGGACCTCGGATTTCGATTTCAGTAATATGCCCGAGTCCCATATTTTTCTACGGACCTTTCGGGATCGTCAAATCACGAGTTCGGATCCGTTCACCCAAAATGTTGACCAAAGTGAACTTTAACAATATAATATCAAAATTCATGAATTTTTCACATAATTACCATATTTCAACGTAAAAGCTTTCTGCCTACGCGCCCGGACTGCACATGCAAATCGAGACAACTAAAAGTGTGGATTTCAAAGTCTCAGAAGCATGGATAAAGGGAGAAATCCGGTGATGACCCTTTGGGTCATCACATTCTCCACCTCTAAAACAATTGTTCATCCTCGAACGAACAAAAGAAAGGAGCACCTGAGTCGGGGAATAGATGAGGATAACGGCTCCGCATATTAGACTCGGACTCCCAGGTCGATGGCTCAAGAGGCTGACCTCTCTACTGAACACGCATTGAAGGGAAACTCTTCGACCTCAACCATCGAACCTACCGGTCAAAAATAGTCATCGGCTCCTCCTCAGAAGACAGATCCTTGTCAACTGGACAATGCTAAAATCTAACACGTGGGATGGATCGCCGTGATACCTCTAAAGCATGGATACATGAAAAACTGGATGCACAGCTGACAAGCTAGGTTGCAAGGCAAGTTTATAATCCACCTCTCCCACATGCTCGAGAATCTCAAATGGATCTAAGAACCTAGTGCTAAACTTTCCCTTCTTCCTGAATCTTATCACGCTCTTCATAGGCGATACACGGAGCAAAACTCGCTCACCAACCATGAAAGTAATATCTCGGACCTTGCGGTCTGCATAACTCTTTTGTCTAGACTGAGCTATCTGAAATATGTCCTAAATGATCTTGACCTTATCCAAGGCCTCCTGAACTAGATTTGTACACAATAACCGAGCCTCTCCCAGATCAAACCATCCCACTGGAGACCGACATTGCCTACAATACAACGCCTCATATGGAGCCATCTGAATGCTGGACTGGTCGCTGTTATTGTAGGCAAACTCTGATAAAGGCAAAAACTAGTCCCACGAGCCTCCGAAATCAATGACACATGCCCAGAGCATATCCTCCAATATCTAAATCGTCCGCTCTGACTGACCATCCGTCTGAGGATGGAATGTTGTGCTCAATGCAACCTGGGTGCCCAACTCTTGATGGACTACTCTCCAGAAGCGCGAGGTAAACTGCGTACCCCTGTCCGAAATAATAGATGCCAGCACCCCATGAAGGCGAACAATCTCTCGGATTTAGAGCTTAGCTAATCTGTCTGATAAATAAGTGGTTGCAACAGGAATAAAGTGCGCTGACTTGGTCAGCCTATCAAAAATGACCCATATAGCATCAAAATTCTTCCAAGTCATCGGAAGTCCAGTAACAAAATCCATAGTAATCCTCTCTCACTTCCACTCGGGAAGTTCAATCCTCTGAAATAGACCACTGGGCCTCTGATGCTCATACTTAACCTGCTGATAGTTCAAACATCGAACCACATATGCTACTATTTCCTTCTTTATCCTAGGCCACCAATAGTGTTGCCTCAGATCCTGATACATCTTTGAGGCGCCCGAATGAATAGAATACCGAGAACTATAGGCCTCCACTAAGATCAACTCCCGAATACCATCAACATTGGGCATACAAACTCGCCACTACAATCTCAATACATGATCATCTCCCAAGGTCACTTTCTTGGCACCTCCACGTTGCACCATGTCTCTCAGGACACACAAATGGGGATCATCAAACTGCCTCTCACGCATACGCTCCAATAACGACAAACGAGCGACCGTGCAAGCTAACACCCTGCTAAGCTCAGAAATATCCAACCTCACAAATCGATTGGCCAAGGCCTGATTATCCAAAGCAAGAGGTCTCTGGCTGACCAGAATATAGGCAGGACTACCCATGCTGGCGGACTTCCTACTCAATGCATCGACCACCACATTGGCCTTCCCTAGGTGGTATAAGATAGTAACATCATAGTCTTTCAACAACTCCAACCACCTCATCTGCCTCAAATTCAACTCCTTTTGCTTGAACAAGTACTGAAGGCTCTTGTGATCCGTGTACATCTCACACGTAAAACCATATAGATAATGCCTCCAAATCTTCAAAGCATGAACAATGGCTGCCAAATCTATATAATGGACTCTGCCATTGTGCATCAATACTACTCCAAGACCGATACAGGTAGCATCACAATAAATTGTATAAGGCCCTGAAACCGTGGGCAAAACCAAGACCGGTGTCGTAGTCAAGGCTGTCTTGAGCCTCTGGAAGCTCGCCTCACACTCATCTGACCATCTAAACTGGGCACCCTTCTGGGTCAATATGGTCATCAGGGCTGCAATAGATGAAAACCCCTCCATGAACCGACGGTAGTATCCTACTAACCCCGAAAAACTCTGGATCTCTGTAGCTAATACTTGTCGAGGCCAATCTTGACTGAGTCAATCTTCTTTGGGTACATCTAAATACCCTCTACTGAAATAATGTGACCCATATATGTAACTGAACTCAAACACAACTCGCACTTCGAAAACTTGGCATATAACTGACTATCCTTCAGAGTCTGAAGAACCACTCTGAGGTACTGCTCATGCTCCTCCTGACTGCGGGAGTATATCAGAATATCATCAATGAAAACAATTACGAACAAATCCAAATAGGGCCTGAACACTCAATTCATCAACTCCATAAATGTTGTTGGGGCATTAGTCAACCCAAATGACATGACCAAAAGCTCATAATGCCCATACCGAGTGCGGAATGTTGTCTTAGGGACATCAGACACCTTAATCCTCAGCTGATGGTAGCCAGATCTCAAATCTATCTTTGAAACACCCTTGCACCCTGAAGCTGGTTGAATAAATCGTCGATCCTCGGTAGTTGATACTTGTTCTTTATCGACACTTTGTTCAATTGCCGGTAATCAATGCACATCCTCATCAACCCATCCTTTTTCTTCACAAATAACACTGGCTCACCCCAAGGCGATACACTGGGTCTAATGAAACCCTTATCAAGCAAATCCTTCAGCTATTTCTTTAACTGATTCAACTCTGGCGAGGCCATACGATACAGAGAAATAGAAATGGGTTGAGTGCCCGGAGCCAGATTAATACAGAAATCAATATCCCTGTTGGGCGGCATAACCGGCAGGTCTGAAGGGAAAACCTCAGGGAACTCCTGAACAATAGGAATAGAATCGATAGAAGGAACCTCTGCGCTGGAGTCACGAACATAAGCCAGATAAGCTAGACACCCCTTCTCGACCATGCCTCGAGCCTTAACATATGAAATAACACTGCGGGTGGCATGACCTGGGGTCCCTCTCCACTCTAGTCATGGCAAATCTGGCAAAGCGAAGGTCACAATCTTGGCGTGACAATCCAAGAGAGCATGATACGGGGACAACACTCCATCCCCAATATGACGTCGAAGTCCACCATGTCTAAGAGCAATAAATCAACACGGGTCTCAAGACCTCAAATACCACCGCACAGGAACGATGTACTCGGTCGACCACTATAGAGTCACCCACTAGTGTAGATACATAAACATGAACACTTAAAGCATCACTAGGCATAACCATGTATGGTGCAAAGTAGGATGACACATATCAATACGTAGACACAGGGTCAAATAGCACAGGCAGAAGCCAAAACTCTGAAACATATATCAACAATTTGATTCTTTGAAACATTTCTGAGAAATGAAAGATTGGTGCACATAAGCACCTCTATCACAGTCCAGAATAGTACTTGTAATAATAGTATTAGAAGAATCAGCCTCTAGCTTAGATGGAAAAGCATAATACAGGGGTTGGGCCCTACCTCCCTGAACTATGTCTTTAGGATGATCGGCTACTGGCTGACCCCTGCCTCTGGCGGTCCGAGCTCTACCTCTCTGATCCCTACCTTCACCTCTATGGCCTCTACCCCCGCCTCTAGCTGGCTAGGTGCCTTGCGGATCATCTATTACCTGAATCATATAGCGAGGGCCCCACTGCTGAGAGCTATCAGATGCTCGAGGGCAATACCTGGAAATATGTCTCGTGTCGCAACACGTGTAACAAGCCCTCGGCTACTGAATAACAGAGTGGTGGTGCGCTGATATATGCTGATGGTGAGCTGAAAAGCTGCTGGTTAGAATACTGTGGATGGAAACCACGGCCACCTGTAGTACCATGTGAAACCTGTAGCGCTGACTGAAAGGGCCTCGGAGGATGGCCTCTACCATAAGAATCCCTACCTTCAGACGAGGTACCACTAAACCTAGCAGAATGACAAGGCCTCATATCTGACCCCTGACCACCTCCTTGTGCAAGAGCCATCTCAACTCTACGAGCCGCACTGGCCGCCTCCTAAAAAGAAATATCACTCCCAGCTCCCATAGCCATCTGTAGACGGATCGGCTGAATCAACCTATCAATAAGCCTTCGCACTCTCTCTCTCTCTCGTTAGGGAGTATAACAATAGCATGACATGCCAGATCAATAAAATGAGTCTCGTACTACATGACTGTCATAATACCCTGATGGAGACGCTTAAACTGCCTGCGTAAAGCCTCTTGCTCAGTCACTAAGAGAAACTTCTCCCCAAGAACAACCCTACAAACTGGTCCCAAGTTAATTATGGCTACCCTGCTGGCCTTGATAAAAAATAGTCCCTCCACCAAGTCTTGGTGAATCCTGCTAGCTGAAAGGTGATGAAGTCGACCCCATTGGTCTCCACAATACCCATAGTCCGGAGAACCTCATGGTAGCTAAATAAGAAGTCCTAGGGGTCCTCAATAGGAGCACTGCTAAAGGTGGTGAAGAGCTTGGTGAACCTATCACGCCTCCGCAAAGCATCTGCGAACATCGCCGCACCATCGCCGGTCTGTGCTGGAATACCCGGTTGGGCTGCCACAACTGGCTGAACTACTGGAACCTAAGCATGAGGATCTACCTACTTTGGAGTACGTGTAGGAGGCGTCTGAACTCCTTCCCTAGCCTGAGATATTGTCGGTGCTGCAGGAAGAAAATCCGGTCTAGAGACGCTCTCCATAAAGCCTACTAGTAGGACCAAATCGTCATGAAGCATTGGAGTGGCTATGAAACCCTCTGGGACCTAAGCTGGGCCCACCGGAGCTGCTGGAGCTGGAACCTCCTCATCATAGGAAACATGAGGCTCATAATCTGGGACTTCTGCTCAGGTTTGTGCTCTTCCTCGGCCTCGGCCTCGCCCTCTACCCCTGATACTAGTTGTTGTTGGGGCTCGGGCTGCAACACAGTAGAAGAGGAAGCACGTGTTCTCGCCATCTACAAAAGAACAGAGTAGAAAGACAATTACTTCTTGAGGAACAGAATCGCACGACAAGAATGAACAAAGTGAAAATTTTCCTAACTTTGTAGCCTCTAGGATAAATACAGGCGTCTCCATACCAATCCCTCAGACTTTACCAAATTTGTTCGTGAGTTGTGAGACCTATGTAACCTAGTGCTCTGATACTAACTTGTTATGTCCCGGATTTCCCACCATCAGAAGTCGTGATGGCGCCTACTATCGAATCTAGGCAAGCCAAGCATTCAAAAAACTTTTCAGATGACATTTTGAATAATAAAAATGAATAATAGCAATTAAATAAAGTAGAAGACTTTAAGCTTATATAATTGAAATAAAATGCGGAAGTTGCGACACATATCTACCCAGAGTCTGGTGTCACTAACTCACAGACTACTATAGAGTACTAAAAACAAGTCTGAAATGAAATTACATAATGTTTTTCTCGATACAAAGAAAACAAACTAAAAATATAGAAGGAACTTCGGCCTGTGAACGCCATCTAAGCTACCTCGTGAGTCACTGGATTGAAGACAGCTCCCGCTAAAACTGTTGTTGCGGTCCCAAAAATGCACCCTGATCTGTGCACAGAGTGTAGCATCAGCACAACCGATCCCATGTGATGGTAAGTGCCTGGCCTAACCCCGGCGAAGTACTGACGAGGCTAGATAGGAACTACCACAAATAACCTGTGCAGATATATATATATATATACTCTCTCCGTTTCAATTTATGTGAACCTATTTCCTTTTTAATCCGTGCCAAAAAGAATGACATCTTTCCTTATTTGGAAATAATTTACCTTTATTCAATGATTTATAGTCACACAAAATATACTTGCCTCATTTTACACCACAAGTTCAAAAGTCTTTTCTCTTTTCTTAAACTTCGTCCCCAGTCAAATGAGTTCACATAAATTGAAACGAAGGGAGTATATATGAGGGCAATGTAAATAACAACAGAAAACATCAAATAAAACTGGGAAGGGGCATGCTGGGGGAAGATACAATGAAAACAAATCAAATGATATAACAATGAAACTACATCAATACCATAACTAATATAAGTGGTTGGCGTGCCACACGATCCCATAGTATATACATACATAAGTGGTCGGCGCGCCACACGATCCCATTTCATAGTTCCTAAGTGGACGGCGTGTCACACGATCCCATTTTATAGTTCATAAGTGGACTGCGTGTCACACGATCCCATTTCATAGTTCATAAGTGGACGGCGTTCCACACTATCCCATTTCATAATACATGTAATCTTTCTAGAGGAGGCCCCATTAGGGGAATTTAACAACACCACGATTTAACTTGGCAAGGATACAACTAACAGGCCAAATATTCCTGCAAGGGAGAATACATATAATGCTTGAATCCCAGCAAGGGAGCAACAACAGTAATAGACTATGCGTCTCGGCAAGGGAATAATCACAACACTTCCTCTTTTAAACACTAATTTCTTGAGTATCAAATTCTAGTTTGTGTTAACGCTCCAATAATATAGAATTCACAATTCTTCCTCAACCGTTCATATTATATAAAACTTATCAATTAAACAAGGAAGATGTACTATAAAATCCGAATTGAACAAAATTAAGACTCACGGATGCCAGACTCTGGTGTATAGATAACCGCAACAAACCTATACACCGTACTCCACATTTACCAATTAGAAAATAATATCCTAGTCCAATTCCCTCAAACCAAAGTTAGATCAAACACTTACCTCGAAAGCTCCAAACTCAACTCAAGCCTCTAGTATAGTTTTACCCCTCGAACTCACCTCGAAACTACTCGAATCTAGTCACAAATTACTCAAATGTATCAACAAATGCTAGTTAAATAAATTTGAATGCATAAAAATAAATTTCCGAAAGTTTTTGCCCAAAAATTCCCAAAATGCCCCTGAACCCTACGTGGTAAAAGTCGTAGTTCAAACCAAAACCCGGTTAACCATTCCCCCATGAGTTCATGTCTATGATTTATTTTGATCGGACCTCAGATCGATGTCCAAATCCCCAATATAATAAAAACCTAGGTTCTACCCAAAATCCCCATTTTTTTCCCATGGAAAACCTTGATTTTAAGAGGAAAACATGAAAAATGGTGTTAAAGATTGAAGAAATTAAGTAAAAGTTGACTTACAAATGATTTGGAGAAGAGGGAGTTCGTGAAAAATCGCCAATGGGTCTTTGGGTTTTGAAAATATGAAAATGAAGATTTAAAATCATCTAAATATTGAATATGCAGGTGCAGGTATGGGAATTGCGAAACTGGGTTCGCAATTGCGAACCCAGCATACTTGGGAATTGCGAGGTTATAGTTCACATTTGCAAACATTGGCTTCTTGGGCGGGGATCGCATTTGAGATGAATTACTTCGCATTTGCGAAGACTGGGCCAATGGGCGGGCATCGCATTTGCGATGATATACTTCGTATTTGCGAAGCCTGCAGGTCAGGCATACCAGCAGATTTTTCCAAAGATGCTAAAATGAACTCGTGGCCTATCCAAAACTCTCCTGAGCCCTCAGGGCTCCAAACCAAGCATACACACAACCTCAAAAACATCCTACGAACATACTCGTGTGATAAAATCACAAAAATAATATCATTTTCATAGAATCAAGCCTCAAATCATATGATTTTCTTTCAACTTTCATAAAACTCAAATTTCTCATTTTAAGTCCGAAACACGTCATACGACGTCCGATTTTGACCAAACTTAATCAATAGCGCTTAAAACATATTTAAAACATGTACCGGGCACCGGAATCAAAATACGGGCCCGATACCAATATTTTCTAACTCATTTTCTTTTTAATATTCCATATTATTTTCAGAAGAATAATTTCTTTCAAAAATTCTTTTCCTGGGATTGGGACCTCAAATTTTGATTCCAGGAATACGCCCGAGTCCCATATTTTTCTGCGGACCTTCCAGGACCATCATATTATGAATCCGAGTCCGTTTACCCAAAATGTTGACCAAAGTCAACTTTAACAATATTAATATCAAAATTCATCAAATGTTTCACATAATTCACTTATTTCAATGTAGAAGCTTTCTACTACGTGCCCGGATTGCGCATGCAAATCAAGGCAACTAAAAGCGAGGTTTTCAAAGTCTCAAAACCATAGATAATGGGAGAAATTTGGTGATGACCCTTTGGATCGTCACATTCCCACCTCTAAAACAATTGTCCGTCCTCGAACGGACAAAAGAAAGAAGTACCTAAGTCGGGGAATAGATGAGGATAACGGTTCCGCATATTAGACTCGGACTTTCAGGTCGATGCCTCAGGAGGCTGACCTCTCCACTAAACACGCACTCAAGGGAAACTCTTCGACCTCAACTGTCGAACCTGTCAGTCTATAATAGACATCGGCTCCTCCTCATAAGACAGAACCATATCCAACTGGACAGTGCTGAAATCTAACATATGGACTGGATCGTCGGGATACCTCCGAAGCATGGATACATGAAAAACTGGATGCACGGCTGGCAAGCTAGGCACAAAGCAAGTTTATAAGCCACCTCTCCCACACGCTTGAGAATCTCAAATGGACCGATGAACCTAGGGCTAAGCTTTTCCTTCTTCCCGAATCTCATCATGCCCTTCATAGGCGATACACGGAGCAACACTCGCTCACCAACCATGAATGCAATATCTCAAACCTAGCGGTCTGCATAACTCTTCTGCCTAAACTGAGCTGTCCGAAGTCTGTCCTGAATGATCTTGACCTTATCCAAGGCCTTCTAAACTAGATCTGTACCCAATAACCGAACCTCTCCCGGCTCAAACCATCCCACTGGATACCGACATTGCCTACCATACAACGCCTCATACGAAACCATCTGAATACTAGACTGGTAGTTGTTGTTGTAGGAAAACTCTGCTAAAGGCAAAAACTGGTCCCACGAGCCTCCGAAATCAATGACACATGCTTAGAGCATATCCTCCAATATCTAAATTGCCCGCTCTGACTGACCATCCGTCTGAGGATGGAATGTTGTGCTCAATGCAACCTGGGTGCCCAACTCCTGCTGGACTGCTCTCTAGAAGTGCGAGGTAAACTGCGTACCCCTGTCCGAAATAATAGATACCAGCACCCCATAAAGACAAACAATCTTTCAGATGTAGAGCTCGGCTAATCTCTCTAATGAATAAGTGGTTGCAATAGGAATAAAGTGCAATGACTTGGTCAGCCTAACAACAATGACCCATATAGCATCAAAATTCTTTCGAGTCATCGGAAGTCCAATAACAAAATCCATAGAAATACTCTCCTACTTCAACTCGGGAAGTTCAATCCTCTAAAATAGACCATCGGGCCTGTGATGCTCATACTTAACCTGCTGATAGTTCAAACATCGAGCCACATATGCTACTATATCCTTATTCATCCTACGCCACCAATAGTGCTGCCTCAGATCCTGATACATCTTTGCAGCGCCCGGGTGAATAGAATACCGAGAACGATAGGCCTCCGCTAATATCAACTTTCGAATACCATCAATATTGGGCACACAAACTCGCCCCTGCAATCTCAGTGCACCATCATCTCCCAAGGTCACTTTTTTGGGCATACCTCTGGCTAACCGGAATATAGGTAGGACTACCCATGCTGACGGACATCCTACTCAATGCATAGGCCACCACATTGGCCTTCCCCGAGGTGGTATAAGATAGTAACATCATAGTCTTTCAACAACTCCAACCACCTCCTCTGCCTCAAATTCAACTCCTTTTCCTTGAACAAGTACTGAAGGCTCTTGTGATCCGTGTACACCTCACACATCACGCCATATAGATAATGCCTCCAAATCTTCAAAGCATGAATAATGGCTGCCAACTCTAGATCATGGACTGGATAATTCTTCTTGTGGATCTTCAACTGCCTCAAAGCATAGGCAATAACTCTGCTATTGTGCATCAATACTAATCCAAGACCAATACGGCAAGCATCACAATAAACTGTATGTCCCTGAAACCGTGAGCAAAACCAATATCGGTGCCGTAGTCAGGGCTGTCTTGAGCCTCTGGAAGCTCGCCTCACTCTCACCTGACCATCTGAACTAGGCACCCTTCTGGGTTAATCTGGTCATCGGGGTTGCAATAGATGAAAACCCCTCCACGAACCGACGGTAGTAACCTACTAACCCCAAGAAACTCCGAATCTCTGTAGCTGATGCTGGTTGAGGCCAGTTCTTCACTGCCTCAATCTTCTTTGGGTCCATCAGTTAAGTAAATGCATGCAAACAAAAAAACGAGAATATACCAGGTTAGAAGAAATGGCTCAGGCAAGTCATTATCTATTTTCTTCTTCATCCATTCAGTCTCAAATTCTATTATGGTATGTGATGGTGGTCTGATTTCTCTTTACCTTTTCGGCTTATATATTATGATTATTGTTTATAAAGTATTTTATTTATATCTTAAAAGATTGCCTAAGCCCAAAATAAGAGAAATCACCTAATTTTCTTTTCCTTAATTAAGAGACTCTAATCTTCTAATTCATCGCACATACTTTTTCCTAATAGAAGAGTTAAAAAAATCCTACTACAAGAGTAAAGAAAGAAAACTCAAATTGCAGGATTACAGTGGCTATAATGGCTATTATTTTTGCAACTGCTTATTAATTTGAAATAAGTCTAAAACCCAATTTTTCATAATTCAGGTGTACAACTATGCATTATTTTCCTGAGTTTGGTTCAAATGGATACCTAAGCATTTGGCAAAAATGGTCCAAAATTGAGCCCAGGCTAAAAATAAAAAAGGGTGGGAACACAAGGGGCTTGCTATAGCTTGGCAGCCGGATTTGGGCCATGGCCAGGTCCAAAATCTTGATACACCCAAAAAAACATGCTGAGGCCTAACCCATAATCATACAAAATTAAACTTACACCCATGAAATGTCTAACAAGTTAGGTTCTGACCATTATCAACACTTAGTAAAAATAAGAGGGAACCTATTAGATTATTCAAAACATCACCTTAAGTTCAGCCATGTAACCATATTTTTTAAAAATGTGCTGAGATTAATGACAATCCAAATGAAAAACCCTAACAACCAAATGCTGCGTTTTTAACCTAAAATACTAGTCACCATTTTACATTTTTAACTCAAGACATGTATAAAGAGCAAACTGAAATTCAAAAGAGTTATTCAATACTTAAGTACAACACAATCAAGCCATTTCATGAAGCATCACAACATATTAGCACCACGCTGCAGTTCAGGCTTAGAAACAGACCATACAATTTAAATTACACCTCAAGAGATCCTCGTTGAATGAATTCTTACACTAAATGTGTATCTAATACATACATTCTAAGATAAACTCCCAAAGTGTTAAAAGACATAGAATAAAGGAAATATCACAAAATAAACTCAACATCTATAAGTCAGTCCACATACTCATGTAAGATCTGAGAAAAGGAACCAACAAACAATCCAAAGCTTCATGTATATGGCTCAAATAAACCATGAAATGTTCAGCAATACATACATGTTACAACATAATTAACCAAAGAGCTTTGAAAAATCAACTTAAAGAATCTAAGAAGTAGCAAGTCCAACAGCAAAAAATAACAATGAACAAAACCAACTCAGACAGCCTAAAAACCCAGCTTCATTTCAGCTTGGAAGTAAAAATTCCAGAAAAAAATACTATTTCCAGAACCCTTTTCAAAAGAGAAAACAAATTTCAGGCTATAAAGA
Organism: Nicotiana benthamiana; assembly: GCA_034376525.1. Classification (NCBI taxonomy): domain Eukaryota; kingdom Viridiplantae; phylum Streptophyta; class Magnoliopsida; order Solanales; family Solanaceae; genus Nicotiana; species Nicotiana benthamiana. The sequence goes on from CM067328.1 coordinate 23,832,109, forward strand.
GTTTTTCTACCGTTTCCTATTTCTTATCTTCTCATCTCTACCCTAAAATATAGTAAAGTGAGCTATTTATAGGATGGTTTTAGGGTAGCAGAGTTTATTTTCTTTTTTACTGTTACCTCCCCCCCCCCCCTTCATTTTCTTCTTGTTAACTTTTAACCTAAGATTAAAACCTATTATTCATGTAAAGGACCTAGTTTTTAGGAAAAGGGAATCTTTCCATAACTGAAAATTTGGCAGCTCTGGGACAGCTATCCATATTCAGAAATTTTCAAATCAAATCTAGTAGCTGTATGCTTTCTATAACCTTCCCTTTCCCATTTTGGCCCAATTGCCCTGGCCAAAAGGCCCAAGTTGTGGCCATATGGCCTCAGTCAAGCCCAAACATAACACTCAACTTAGGACTAGGTTAAACAACACATTTTCCCAGCCAATAAACAGAATCCAAAAATTCAGGTAAAAAAGGAAAAAGAAAAAGAAAAATGGTACAAAATCAGAATCGAATCCTTGATCAACTAATAAGCTTATTCTAATTATCCTAAAACAATTAAACAAGCTTGTTCTAATTTATTCCTAAATAATTGTATTTCCCTTTAAAACATCCTCACTATGATTTAAAATAAAAATGCCTAATAAAAATGAGTGAAAGCCTGCTCAATAAATATGCAAGTAAAGTCGACTGAGAATAAAAAGAAGAAGAAGAAGAAGAAGAAGAAGAAGAAAATGAGACAGCAGAAACAAAACAAAAAGAAACAATGACTGAGGAGCCAAGACTTGCCGACTGCATCTAACCAAACGAACAAGAAACTGAGGCAAAAGAATTGGTCGGCCTTCAGAATGCTTCGGAACGGGCCAAAGATGACGCTAATCAATCATTCTTTACTAAGAACAATCAAATGGCAAAAATATTTGCACGAATCGAGCCTTAAAACTCTTGAAATCAGAAAGAGGCAACAGACTAGGGTTTTTTTATTTTCTTTTGGAAATTTAGATCTGAAATTAAGGCAAATGGGTGGGGATTCTTGGGGTATTGGTAGTAGGATAAGGATGAGGGAAGGTTGAGGGCTGTATACAAATTTGGGAAAATTTGGGGAAACTAAGATTTTGGCCGGATATTTCAATTGAAGATTCAAAACACTCGGCAATGATTCAAAGGAAATTAGTTGAAGATTTGATTTGGGGAAGAGATGTGGTTCTATGGTGTAAAATTGGAGGGCTTTGGACCACCGGAACAACCATGAGGCGATTTCTGGCGGTGGTTCGCGGTGAAGGCGGCTAGTGTATAAGGGCGGCTAGGGTTATGTTGGTGAGGGTGAGATACAAAGCAAAGATGAAATGAATTTTCATTCTTGTTAGGGGATGACTCGATTAGGACACTTATATGGTGATGGATCGTTCAGTTCCCGGCCATTGGATTGATAAAATCCAGCGGCTTAGATCAAATCAAAATGAAACAGGGTCGTTTGGGAACAGTGAGAGCTGGGTAGGGTGGATTTTGCTTTGGTCTTGGGTCAAGGATTATTCAGGTTGGGTCTGAGGCCGAATTTAGATATAGAAATGGCCCAATTTCAAAATCTCTTCTTCAAATAAACTATTTCCTTTTTCTTTTTCTTTCTTCCCCCTTTTTAATTAAAAATCCTAATAATTAAAAATTCTAAATGATCTAAAAATATAAAATTAAACTAATTAACTGATTATAAAAATTATAAACATCAATTAATTCTAAATTAAAAGAGGAAAATCAATAAGCTAAAAATTAAAACACAAAAAATGTAAAAATCAACTATTTTTATGATTTTTAAATTTCTGTAGAACAAATAATTAGGGAATAATTATAAAAATGTAAAAACACATCCTAAATGCAATGTATGACATTTTTATATTTTTTACGATTTAAATAAGAATTAAACATGCACGAAAATCAAAATAATTAAGAAAATTCTAAAAAAAATCCTAAAAATGGCAAATATAACAAAAAAAATATGTTTCCTTAGAATCATGTATGAGTAATTCATATAGAGCAAAAATCACATGCTCATACTAGTCACGTTTAAGGAAACAAAGGTATGTCAAAAAAAATTTACATCTCTATACCCAACCAAATGAATCAAAAGAACAATCCATCAAATTAAAAGAACAATCCATCAAATTGACATCTTCGTATCCAGCATCAGTCTCTGGACTCTGAGAGAATGAGAGAAGAGAACGAGAAAATGAAATAAGATTATACATAACCCTAAAACTAAAATTAGTATTTATACTTCCCCTAACAAATTCGGATTTCAAATCGGATCGGGTTCAAACTATACAAATACGGATCCAATCCGAAAATCCAAAATTTTAATAAATCAAATCTGAATCCGATCCGAAAATCCTAAACCTGAAATCCGAAATTGAGCGGATCGTTCGAATTTTGGATATCTGATCCAAATGCACAGCCCTACATGCAGTATAAGAAAGAAGAAGAAGAAGAAGAAGAAAAGAAGAAAACGAAAGAGGGGAAGGAGGAGGCTGAAGTTGTTTAAAAAGTGGGTACAAGTTAAAAAAAAATTAAAAAAGGGTATAGGTTAAATGGGGGAGACCAAATAGGGCGCCCCTGCTATTTTTACAAGTTGTAAAAAGTTTGGGCCTGAACATTAAAGGGTAAATAATTTAGAATTAATGAATATAAAATGAGATTTTATCTATTTGTATTCTTTTTGGAATTTTTACCTGCTATAGCAACGGTTAACACCTTATTTATTTTAAATAAATACCATTTAAAAAAATTATATTCTATAGATACCTTTTAAGATTTATAGCAAAATATTTAATTTGGTTACATCCTAGCTCTAAGCCACTAAGTACGCTATTCAGTTACACTATTTTCTTTCTCTCTCTACTTTGATACATCCTGTTCTCTTCTCCCATCCCATTAAAATTTTAGCTCTCCTCTTCCTTCTAAAGACATCTTCCCAAATGAAAAATCCAGGAACATGCCGTAGTCTGTCAGAAACAAAAGCGTTTTCAATTATGTAAGTACCAATGAATTGTATGAACTTCAGGCTTTCTGGATCTCTAGGGTGTCATGTTTGAGAGCAGCCTCAAATGAAAAGTGTTATTCTGTGTTGTTTGTAGGGTAAGTTTAGAAAGAAAATATCTTTTTCCCTATTTTTGTTGATCCACATAACATTTCATCTGGGGACATCTAAAGAAACTAAGCAACTATTTACAATCAATGTTCTCTTCTAGATATTTATTGAAATTTCCACGAGTGCGGCACGTTTTCACTACCGACTTCCGGTGAACGACGGATTCGCAGGAATTTAGGAATTGTTCTTGAACAAAGACGATGGAGTTTGGGGCTAAGCAACTTGATTTTCTGTTAATATATTTCAATATATTTTTATGTATTTCACTGTCTTTTTTTCATTGTAATTCAATGTATTCCGTTGTATTCCATGTATTTTATTATATTCACTGTATTTTTTATTGTTTTTCAATGTATCCCATGTATTCTATGTATTTTATTGTATTCACTATCTCGCTATATGCTATGAATGTATTCATATATATTTTTTAATTAATATAATTTATGTATTCAGATGTATTATATAATTTCTCTGAAAATTGCTATATTTTTGGGGTATTTTTCGGTTGAAAACCTTTTTTATAACTGAAAATACAAAATTTGTGTGTTATAATTGAGTTTGTTGAGTTATATTAGGAGTCTATTATGTTTATTGATTCACTTTCTATTTTAAAAATAGTGTAATCCCCTATTTCACACCGTGAATACAGTCGAATACAATAATTTATCCAGCTGTAATCCAATATTTTACACCATAAATACAATCGAATACACTCAAATACAACAACTGATTAGCTTGACTTTTCTGATTCAAGCCTATTTTTGCTACTGTATTCATGAATACAATAGCTTAAATACATCAAAACATCTTATAACCACAGAAAATGTATTTATTATCAGTAATATAGAAATTGGTATCCGTAATACAATAGCTTAAATATTTCATACCGTGAATATAGTCGAATACAATAATATGTCCAGCTGTAATCCCATGTTTCACTCTATGAATACAGTCGAATACACTCTAATACAACAACTGATTAGCTCACGCCTATTTTTACTAATGTATTCATGAATACAATAGCTTAAATACATCAAATATATATTTCACAAAAAATATATTTATAATTCATAATATAATAAATAATATATATATATATATATATATATATATATATATATAATTACTACTAAAAGACGGTGTTTTATGAAAATTTTTCTATTTTTTCAACAAAAGGAGGTTTTCAAAGCCCAGTTGTTGTTGTTGAACACAGCAGGACCGGTGAACTAACCCTCGAAGCCAATACCTACATAGTCCAGAGTTCAGACGTCAGTTGGAGAAGGATCTTTCTAGAAGAGTTTAACACCACTAGATACATCTAGGACCATAGTCAAAAAAAAAAAAAAGGAAAAACAAAGAAGTTCATTTTTTTAGTAAATTATGAAAACGAAAATACTACACAAACCCCAATTTTCTTGTTCCTCTTGATTGCTCTCCCTTAAACCCCTTTTATTTTATATCAGTATCCTCCGCTTTAGCTCACAAAAAAAATCAACTGTACACGCACGAAGTGCGTGGAACATAGAATCCAGAGATTCTATTCTTCGTCGTCAAGGTATTGTTTGAATCACGAAACTCTGATTCTCTCTATCACAATTTGCAGATCTTTGATTTTTGTTTTTCTACTTTTGGGAATTTGTTACAATCGATTGCGTGATTCTTCCTTCGCTTCAGAATTTTTGCTAAAGATGCAGTATCATTGGTTAGATTTGACCTTTTCCCTTTTGAATCGCATGCTGCATAATGTTTTTGCTTGGAGTTAACTAAATTTGTTGTCTGGTGATGCAGACTGTTGTATAGCTTCATGAAAGGCTTTATGATTGGTATAGAATTTTGTCTTAATCCTTCTAATTCCTGCATTGTTGGCTGCTATTGTGAACTCCTTAATCTATTTTTGGAAAATTAGAAAAGAGCAAATGGTAATTCCTTTCTGCCTAATCCTTGGTGGGAATAGTTACCCGATACTTGCAATGCTAGTGGAAGATAGCAGGTAGCTGGTGGAATACTAGAGGTGTGGTCTAGTCGGTTTGGAGACCAGCGCCATAATAATAAAGAACAAATGATAAAGAAATGAAGTAAAATAGTTAAGTTTATTATCGAAGGTGCAAGATTGAAAAAGGAGACAGTAGCAAATTCCTAAAGCTAGATAAAGTGGCGATTGTAATTTACTAGGTAGCCATTACTCATTAGCTAGTCCTTAATTAATCCTCTATTCAATTATTCTTAACATTGAAGATTCTTTTTTAGGGAAAATGGAGCAGGCTAAGGTCTGCTTTCGATCAGTGCTTGACCAAGTTTTTAAAAGGCGTTCTAGAGTACCTTCTTTATAAAGGATGTGTTTTGTGCGTGTTTGGTGTATTCCTAGATAGTAGATTCAAAAATCCTTGTTCTTCTTGGTTCTTTAACAACCGGGTCCCAGCTTGTTGGTACGTGGGCAAGCTCATTCATGCAGGAAAGTTTCCTTGGCAGGAAAATTAGATAAAAATTGTACTTGAACTTGAACTTCGGATTATGGCAAATTAGGGGGAAGAAAACTTTCTTGATCCTTGGGTCCTTGTTACCTTAGTCTGTTGATGTTTTGGGTTGTGCCAGCCAACTTATATTGCTCTCTTCAGTGTATTGATGATTAACATATAGGGTAATTGCATTCCAAGAAAACCCGGTCATGAGTGATCAGCTTTCTTCGCACTTTAATAGAAATTAATCAGTTTTTTCATGTTGATAAGCTATCATTTAAAATGCATAACTTCTTTCTGTGTAGATTTGTATGCACTGCAGGCTGGTGTTTTGGTTGATTTTATCTTGTCTTTTTATGTTGTCCACGTACTCTCATTGATTGTTGGATATTGAGTGATTGCAGCCAGGAAAGATGAGCGTAGTTGGTTTTGACTTTGGGAACGAGAGTGGCGTTGTTGCGGTTGCAAGGCAGAGAGGTATTGATGTCGTACTTAATGACGAATCAAAAAGGGAAACACCAGCTATAGTCTGCTTTGGAGAGAAGCAACGGTTTCTCGGGACTGCTGGTGCAGCGTCAAGTATGATGAACCCAAAGAACACCATTTCACAGATAAAGAGGTTAATAGGGCGGCAATTTTCTGATCCCGAGCTGCAAAGAGATCTTAAGGCACTGCCCTTTTCAGTAACTGAAGGACCTGATGGATATCCTCTCATCCATGCACGATATTTGGGGGAAATGAGAACTTTTACACCTACCCAGGTTCTTGGAATGGTGTTTTCCGATCTCAAAACTATAGCAGAGAAGAATCTCAATGCAGCAGTAGTTGATTGTTGCATAGGAATTCCGATTTATTTTACTGATCTTCAGAGAAGAGCTGTAATGGATGCAGCCACCATAGCTGGCTTGCATCCTTTGCATCTAATTCATGAGACAACAGCTACTGCATTGGCATATGGTATTTACAAGACAGATTTACCTGAAAACGACCCACTGAATGTTGCTTTTATTGATGTTGGACATGCAAGCTTGCAAGTTTGTATTGCTGGCTTCAAGAAGGGCCAGTTGAAGATACTGGCTCATTCATTTGACAGAAATCTTGGTGGGAGGGATTTTGATGAAGCTCTTTTCCAACATTTTGCCGCAAAGTTCAAGGAAGAATACAAAATCGATATTTTCCAAAATGCTAGGGCATGCATTAGACTTCGAGCTGCTTGTGAAAAGTTGAAAAAGGTTCTCAGCGCAAACCCTGAGGCACCTTTGAATATAGAGTGTTTAATGGATGAGAAGGATGTCAGAGGATTTATCAAGAGGGAGGAGTTTGAGCAAATCAGCATTCCTATACTAGAGAGAGTTAAGAAACCACTAGAGAAAGCTCTTGCTGAAGCCGGGCTCACTACTGAGAACATTCATGCAGTTGAGGTTGTTGGGTCAAGCTCTCGAGTGCCTGCAATTATGAGGATTTTGACGGAGTTCTTCGGTAAGGAACCAAGGCGCACCATGAATGCAAGTGAATGTGTGGCCAAAGGATGTGCATTGCAATGCGCTATTCTCAGTCCTACCTTTAAAGTGCGAGAATTCCAGGTAACATGTCAGCCTTGCATTCTCTTGATTGATGTGTTTTCCATGGTCATATTGGACTCAGGGCTTTCAACTTCTTAATGTGTTGCAATGTCGTTGATAGTCCTTATTATTTAAGTAGACACATTTAGTATGTGAAGAAAAATATTGGTTTGATCTTTTCTTCATTTTATTTAGTTGTCTGAGTGGGACGTAATTTTTGCTTGGCTTGAAACAAGCATGAAAATGAGGTATTAATGACGAAGTACTAATCAAAAAAGGTAATGAATGACAAAGTGGGAGGTAGGAGATATTGTCTTCCTGAAGGATGAAAGAAATGCAAGGTTTATCATAGAATGACCAGGATTTTTATTGAAGCAAATGTCAATTGTGTTAATATTAACCTTTGATAAATAATTATGTTACTACTTGCACATCTGGCTCCAAGCAGAATAAATTGTGGTGATTTATGAGCGTAATAAATGTACTAATAGTTGTAGTTGGCTGATTGAAGGTTAATGAGAGCTTTCCTTTCCCAATTGCATTGTCGTGGAAGGGACCTGCTCCAGATGCACAAAATGGAGCTTTAGAGAATCATCAGAGCACGATTGTTTTCCCCAAAGGGAATCCGATACCCAGTGTGAAAGCTTTGACATTCTACAGATCTGGCACGTTTACAATAGATGTACAGTATGCTGATGTCAGTGAGCTTCAGGCGCCAGCAAAGATCAGTACTTACACGGTATTTCATAGTTTCACTCACTAATTAGATCCTGTGTTTTCATCTATTAAAATAAACAGAAAATGGATTCTCTGGTTTCAGGTGAGTCCTTGGCTCACTTGGGTTTTCTTTGATCTTGACAGATTGGACCATTCCAATCTGCAAAGGGTGAAAGGGCCAAACTAAAAGTTAAAGTACGCCTAAACCTGCATGGTATTGTCTCGGTTGACTTTGCAACTGTAAGTCCAGAAATTTGTGTTTTCTCCTTCTTTTTCCTTTTTATGTTGCAATTATTTAGTGAATGGAGAGACTTTCATCTAATCTTATGGTTTTGGTCTGTAATTTAGCTTTTGGAAGAAGAAGAGGTGGAAGTCCCAGTTGTGAAAGAAGCAGTTAAGGAACCTGCCAAAATGGAAACAGATGAAGCTTCTGGTGATGCTGCTCCTTCAACTACATCGGAATCTGATGTAAATATGCAAGATGCTAAAGGAGCTGGAGACGCTTCAGGGACTGAGAATGGTGTTCCAGAATCTGGAGACAAACCTGTCAAGATGGAAACAGATGCTAAGGTAACACGGCACTGTTTCATCTCTTCTCATTACTGCTTGAGCTAGTTTATATTTCCTATCAGTCATATTTAGTTTTTTTTTTTTATCAAACTATGCATCTATTCAAATCGTCGATATTTGATTTATGCATTTACTATTGAGATTGCATGGACGGGCCGGTGTTTTCCTATATTTTAATTCTTGAAATGCATCAGTATAGTGCCTTTTTCGCTTAAGTAATGTTGGATAACTTGTTATTCTTCTTCTACTTCAGTTTATTAGCTCAAAGATGTCAGTAAAGCTTATAGCATTTATTGTTTGCATTTTCTTGCAGGTTGAAGCCCCTAAGAAAAAGGTGAAGAAGACTTCTGTACCCGTGACTGAGATTGTTTATGGAGCAATGGCAGCTGCTGATGTTCAGAAGGCTGTTGAGAAAGAATTTGAAATGGCTCTTCAGGACCGTGTTATGGAAGAGACAAAGGACAAAAAGAATGCTGTTGAGGCCTACGTTTATGACATGAGAAACAAGGTATTTGTTGGCCTTATGGTAGTTGTATGAAAACATGTGATTTGTTACTGACAGGTCTCCCTTAATATATCCAGCTTTCAGATAAATATCAAGAGTTTGTAATTGATTCAGAAAGGGAACAATTTATGGCTAAACTTCAAGAAGTGGAAGATTGGTTGTATGAAGATGGAGAGGATGAAACTAAGGGTGTTTATATTGCTAAACTTGAGGAGCTTAAAAAGGTTGGTGTTTCTTGAATATCCTATTTCCCTTGTCCTTTTGCAATGTATGGAGCTGATTTAGTGTGACGAATCTGCAGCAAGGTGACCCGATTGAACAACGGTACAAGGAATGCATGGAGAGGGGTTCCGTGATTGATCAATTTGTTTATTGCATAAATAGTTACAGAGAGGCGGCAATGTCAAATGATCCTAAGTTTGATCACATTGATTTAGCAGAGAAGCAGAAGGTGTGCACATATCTGCTTAATCTTGCTATTTGCCTCTTCTTTTCATTCGTCATATGCTCTTCCCTCTTCTTCCTGAAAATGTGATTTGATGTTTATGTTTCCCTTGCACTTTCTAGGTTCTGAACGAGTGTGTCGAAGCTGAGGCTTGGTTTAGAGAGAAAAAGCAGCAGCAGGATGCTCTTCCGAAATATGCCAACCCTGTTCTTCTGTCGGCTGATGTTAGGAAGAAAGCAGAGGCACTTGATAGGTACTGTTGACTACTGAATCTATTTTGCTATCAGTTTGAAAAATATAAATTTTTGGGCTCGCTCTACAGCAAAGTCTTGTTTGGCTAGTTGCTATATCTGTTGTCTGTGTAGGGCCGGCCTTCTTTCCTTTTCCTTCCTTTGCGCTCCCGATTTGTCATTTTCAAGGTACTTTCTGTCTCTACAGGGTTTGTAGGCCTATAATGACAAAGCCTAAGCCGGTAAAGCCAGCAACTCCTGAAACGTCATCATCTGAACCTCCTCAAGGAGGTGAGCAACAACCTCAGGGTGCAGAGAGTCCTAATTCAGTTAATGCAAATGCAGCTGAGGGTGCCAGTGCTGGAAGTGAAGTACCACCTGCTGCTGAGCCAATGGATACGGATAAATCTGAGACTGCACCAAGTGCTTCATGAGTGAAGTTGAAGGTTTGATCTTTAGATATTTTATGAATGCAAAGACTTGGTTCGATTTGTATTGTTTTGCATTTTAACCATATCTTTTTGAAGGATCTATACTGATCGACATTTTGTCTTTAGATTGTTGTGATCAACTTCGTCGATCCATATGGCCTGTCAAGTTATATTATTGGTACGACTCTAAAATCCTGCTTTTCAGAGGGTTTTAAAGGAATTCAATTGCTGTTGTTTTCTCTCTCTATCTCTTCACTGAATGATATTTGCTGAGTCATGTTTGGCTTCTCAAGAATATATTAGCACTTTACCTTATACAAATAAAAACAAAAACTTTACCCCATCTTTTTCTGCGATGTTGTCTCATTGGAAAAGGCTTGGACGAACAATGAAGCTTATGCTTGTGCGTAGTATGATAATCAACTGGTACTCATTCATGAGATTGGGATTCTGGGATTCTTCCTTTAAGAGTTGCCAAACCGAAAAAATTAGGATTTATAATATTTAGGAATTTTTTTCGTAGGAAGTGTAGCAGGCTCATTATGATTTAGGAATGACATTTACCTAATATCCTGTTATCTCTTGGCAATGTTTGAAGGTTTTGCAAGAATGATCGAGACAGAACAACGAAGTCAAGCGATTATAGTTGCGCTTAAGCTTATCAACCTCAACTTAGGATGTATAGCAACTTTTTCCTTATCGTGGGCAATAGTCCAAACAAGAATTATCTGTTCGGATCTTTGTTTATGACGGTGTATATTGATTTTGATTTTGGATATCTGTATAAAATTGGATATCCGTATACAAGGTAGTGTAGGTGAACATTAGTCAATCTATCCTACCTAAGTAATGGTTGTACTCTTCTTATTTGTTTTTGGAATAAGACAGTGAGTGCAGAGGAGGTGGTGTACGTTTTGAGCTGAACATGTGAAGGTTGGATACAGGATACCTGAACAGCCAAGAATTTTTTTTAAAATCAGAATTATCACCACTAACTGACTAGCTCCAACACTTGCGTTGATGAACTTTGCAATGAACACGAGGCTGTAAAAGACAAATCAATGATCTTAATAGGTGACTAATTGACAATGTATAAGCAAGAAAAACATCGGCGAAAATGGAACACGAAGTACAAAGGAATAGGAACCGCGTTTGTCGCGTCGATTTCAGAAACACGAACTTTTACAGTCAAAGGTTTGATATTTGAATCTTGAATCAAATTATTATTTTTATGCAATAAATATAGAAACAGCTAAAATTTCCTTAATTGTATTATTTCTGGCAAAAAATAAACGTTTCCAAACTCTTTTACTAACAGGGTTGGCACAACCTAAGTTGAACGGAAAAATTTCGAGATCTTTAATTTACGTAAGTAACTGTTCAGATTTACTATTTGCTATTTATTTTTCCTAGCACTTTCACATATTATCCACTTTTGGAGTTGTCATTGAAGATACATCCAGATTGCACAAAACTTGCAAATTTACCCACTGGATATGAAGTTCTTCTGTCTCTTCAATGCAACTTCAGAATTCGAATCCGAAGTTCTATATTTTAAATGTAATTTCAGAAAATCAGAGCTTAGATTATTCTTAGTTCTGAAGTTCTTCTATCTTTCTAATGTAACTTCAGAAAAGTCAAATTTTAAATTTGATGCAACTTTAGAATCGAATTTTAGGTGTTCGAAACATAATTTGTTCTTCGAATTTCAACAATCTAACACACTACTTCAAATGAGCTCAAATCTGGAACATAACTTTCAAATATCATAAAAACAAACTCTAATTATTAAATTATCGAAATAACAACAAATTTAACAAACTGATTTTGCAACTAATAAGAATAAGAAACCATAAGCAGAACCTACAATGGTATTTTACAACTAAGAATAAGAAGAAATCAAATGACTCCTAGATACATGGGGCATGAATACAGAAAAGAAAAAAGCAACATCGAAGCTCTAGGATACACTGGAAATTATGAAAAAAGCAGTAGCAGAAAAAAATAAAAAAACTGTTATAAAATAAAGACTTTAAAGCAAAGACAAGTATAGAGAGAGACTGATATATTATTCGAATTTCAAACTGATGTATATAATGAACTGAAGTTTCTTCTATTTATAGAAAAAAGGAAGCTGCTACTGCAAGTTGCTGTATAAGCTGCTATTATACCCGATATGGATAATCTTCTACTGGAGATAATGTTTATCCATAACCGGGTACTGAAGTAATAAGCTTCTTCAGGAGCTGCTGTGTAAGCTGTTACAGAAGTTGTTGTGTAAGCTGCTATTATACCCGGTATGGATAATCTTCTACCGGGGGTAATGTTTATCCATAATCGGGTACTGAAAGGATAAGCTTATTATACCCGATATGGATAATCTTCTACCGGGGGTTATGTTTATCCATAACCAGATACTGAAAGTATAAGCTTATTATATTCGGTATGGATAATCTTCTATAGGGGGTAATGTTTATCCACAATCGGATACTGAAAGGATAAGCTTATTATACCCGGTATGGATAATCTTCTACCGGGGGTAATGTTTATCCATAACCGGGTACCAAAGTGATAAGCTTATCCAGGAAGCTTATTTCCAATAGAGTACTAAATAGATAAATATATTTACGGTGGAGTCCCATATGGATAAGTTTATTTACAACAGAGTACTAAATGAACATCCATAATATAATATATTTATAACACTCCCCCTTGGATGTTCATTAAAAGATAATGTGTCTCATTAAAACCTTACTAGGAAAAACCACGTGGGAAAAAAAATCATAGTGAAGAAAAAAGTGTATACGCATTGCTCCGTGCCTCATTAAAAACCTTATAAGGAAAACCCCATGGGAAAAAACCTTAGCAAGGGAAAAAGAGTGCATCGCGTATTTTACTCCCCCTGATGAAAATCTTGTTTCAAGTATTTGAGTCTTCACATTCTAATCTTGTATACCATCTTCTCAAAAGTTGAAGTTGGCAAAGATTTAGTGAATAAATCTGATGTATTATCACTTGAACGGATTTGTTGCACATCAATGTTACCATTTTTCTGAAGGTCGTGTGTGTAGAATAGTGTTGGTGAAATGTGCTTCGTTCTATCTCCTTTTATAAATCCTCCCTTTAATTGGGCTATGCATGAAATATTGTCTCCGTATAATACTGTAGATCTTTTATCACATTCCCACATGTTTCCTGAATGAATCACTAATCTCAATTTTATGCACTCCCTGCTCGCCAGTTTGAGATCTAGCTTTATGGGGATCGGATAAATAACCTGCATCGGCATTACCAATACTATCTGCATCACTTTTGTTAGCATTAGCAAGATAAATAAGTGCACCATCTACATCGAGGTTGGGACGGATCCTTATTCACTTCAAGTTATTGAATATCCATTGGTGTACTTAATGGGTACACTTTGTCTATGTAAAAGCATTTTAAGACCTTTTTGGAGCTCTTCTGGAGTTCCAACAGGATATATGTCACCAATATAAACAGCAAGTGTAACAAATTGTGATAATATTTTCTATATAAAAATACATGGACAAATAACATAATTTATCTAACTTTCTTTCAGCAAATACTAACTGAGGCGATAATACCATATGCGCCCAAATTACTTTAAACGGTACAATGACCTTTGTAATCTGATCGAGTACATTTCTCGATACTTTGAACTATATGCTCCAGGCATTTTAAATCCTTCAGGGATATTCATATAGATTTAATCAAATAATCCATATAGGTTATGAATGACATGACATCTTTAGGTGTCTGGACTGCAGGTCCGATCCTCACAATCTTTTACAATATTGTGCACTATATTGTATTAAATATATCACCAACGATCATTTTTGTATCGGTTCGCAAGCGACATAACTTGTTGATATCTCATCACTTTCTTTATTTTCAGGTACCTGAACTTCTTCTGGAGTTTCATGAAATATTTGTTAGAATAAGTGCCCAACGCTAGAGGGGGGGTGAATAGCGTTTAACAAAAATCGCAGGAATAAAATCGAAGTAAATGCGGAAATAAAAATAGTAAGGAGGGAGCACACCAAATTTATACTGGTTCGCCACAACGTGTGGTTACGTCCAGTCTCCCGAGAGACTCTCTCGAGCTGCAACTAACTCCGTTAAGCTTAAAGGTTCTCAACAAACCAATACAACTTGAGAACTCGAGTCACACGAGTCTCAACAACGTTTGCTCGGAGATACCGCACTCCAAGACTTCAACCGAAGGAATGAAACCTTCCTTATTACAACAACAAGGGATAAGACTTCCCTTCAAGTGTATACAAACACTTAGCACTCAAGAACAGGATTCTCTTATAGAGTAGATGTGAGTAGACTTAAGAACGCTCAAGAACACAACAATTTCTCCAAGATTTTAGCTCTCAAAAGCTATGAAATATGAATGAATTGAATGCAATGAAAGTATATTAGATTGTTGAAGAATTGTTGTGGAAATGAGAGGTTTTGGGGTCTATTTATAGCCCTCAAGGATCAAGTAACCGTTGCTCAATAGTTAGACAAGAATTTTGAATTAAAAGGCAGAATAATCGATTATCTTAATTTCATAATCGATTATCTTACTTCAACGTTCAAAGAACTAGTCGTTGGATGGCAACGTAACTAGATAATCGATTATTCTCCAAAGGATAATCGATTATTTAGCCTCTCTGTAATTTCAAGTTTGGGCTGGATACACAGAATAATCGATTATCAGATAATGATAATCGATTATCTGAGGTGATAATCGATTATCTGAAGGTGATAATCGATTATCAGAACCTTCTGTAAGTTGGGGTTTTGCTACATTAGCAAGATAATCGATTATTGGAACATGATAATCGATTATTTAACCTTGAAAACCAACCCAAAAACCAAAGTGTTCCAAATCAAAAACCAAGTGTTGGAAAAGCTTGTTTATGGTATAAAAAGTGAAAACCAAGACTTAGTTCTTAAAAAAACAAGTCTCCAAGGTCATAAACGTCGCGTCACTTTGTCAAAAGACGTTTTCCACGTGTTTAGACGACGACCATAAATCAAGTGTGGTTTTTATGAAATAATGATTTGGAATATGTTTAATATGCCCAGAAGTGAAAACCAATGATAATATTTCAAAAACCATTTTGGCTAAAATGAAAATGTCAAAAATCATGACGATGTCTAGCCGACGTCTAGCCAACGTCTCGTCGACGGAAGCCGACGGTCAGATTTTTGGTTTGGGCATGGTCACAAAACTTTGGTCAACAAAAATATTTATGATATGCATGATTTGATAAAATGATTTTAGAGAGAAGCCAAGACTTGAATCCATTGTCGGATCAAGATCAGAATGCAAACAACTCAATAATGTCTTCAATACATCTCTTGGTCTTGTTCTTGACTCTTCTTTACTTGGACTCTTCCTTGGTCCGTTAGCCACAATTCTCGCCTTGTTTGTTCAATGATATCTTCGTATTCACGACGATTTGGTATTTGTCAACTTTGCATCCAAGTCGGTTTGTCATTCATCAAAACCTACAAAAACGAACACGACTTTAGTTCAACGTCTTTGAACGTGTATTCCAACAATTTCCCCCTTTTTGATAATGGCAAACCGAGATGGGGATATGCATAGGTGTTTAAACGTTTGTGCCAAATGCGTAATGAGTTCCCCCTCAATTTATGCATAGCCCTTTTCTTCCCCCTTTTGCATTATCAAAAATTTTATTGATTAAGGGAATAAAGATGGAGTACTTAATGGAAGCATTAAAGAATTATTCAAAACATAAACTAAAGAGAAAGAGAGTCGAGCTTGAGCTCTAAAAGCTTTTAGGAGCTGTCGTCATCTCCGTCACTCGTCGTTGCTTCATCATCATCATCATCACCGTCACCGTCATCATCGGTTTCCGGCACCTCGTCAACATTTTCCATATCTGTACTTTGCGCTAAATTCCTGGAGTTGCAGAACAATGCGCTTCTGAAATTCCAGAAAATTTCCAATGCAACTCAAAATGGTTTGAGTTTGTTCCCCCTGACTTTGTGGCCATTTTGAGACCTGCAAAAAAGAGTTAGACGTCTCCGACGCTCAAGTTAGTGATAGTTCAAATAAAATATTTCACAAATGCACGCATTAGATCATCGTGGAATCAAGTATTCCGAGTTTGCTACGAATGCGGAAAAATGATTCTTTCTCTAAAGGTTTTGTGAAAATGTCGGCTAATTGATATTTTGTTTCCACAAACTCAATCTCGACATCACCTTAGAGAACATGATCTCTAATGAAATGATGCCTAATTTCAATGTTTTTTGTCCTGGAATGAATAACGGGGTTCTTCGTCAAGCTTATGGCGCTAGTATTATCACACCGAAGAGGGATATGATCAATACTAAGGCCATAATCCAAGAGTTGTTGCTTCATCCAAAGGATTTGAGCACAACAACTCCCCGCGGCTACATATTCAGCCTCGGTGGTAGATAACGCAACACTTACTTTCTTCTTACTAAACCATGATACTAAGGAACTACCAAGTAAGTGGCATGTTCCACTCGTGCTTTTGCGGTCCAATTTGCAGCCCGCAAAATCAGAGTCGGAATAGCCAATGAGTTGGCATGAAGAACCTTTGGGATACCAAAGTCCTACATTCATAGTGCCAACAAGGTATTTTATTATCCGTTTTCCCGCAGTTAAGTGCGATTCCTTCGGACAAGATTGATACCGAGCGCATAAACAAACGCTAAACATAATGTCCGGCCTACTTGCGGTAAGATAAAGAAGGGATCCGATCATACCTCGATACTTCTTTACATCTACTTCCTTACCTTTTTCGTCTTTGTCAAGGTGATTGGTTGTGCTCATGGGAGTAGCCATTGCTTTGGCGTTGTTCATCTCAAAACATTTGAGCAACTCCTTGCAATACTTAGATTGACAAATGAAAGTCCCTTCTTTCATTTGTTTCACTTGCAATCCCAAGAAGAAATTGAGCTCACCCATCATTGACATCTCGAACTCACTTTTCATCATTTTCGAAAATTCCTTGCACAAAGATTCGTTTGTAGCACCAAAAATAATGTCATCTACGAAAACTTGAACCAAGAGGATGTCTTTGTTTTTACTCTTGATAAAAAGTGTTGTATCAACTTTCCCCCTTTTGAACTCATTGTCCAAAAGAAATTTACTCAAACGTTCGTACCAAGCTCGGGGAGCTTGTTTAAGACCGTAGAGTGCTTTCTTGAGTTTGAAGATATGATCGGGGGACTCAAGGTCTTCGAAACCCGGGGGTTGTTCAACATACACTTCCTCTTGAATAAACCC
Source organism: Nicotiana benthamiana (assembly GCA_034376525.1). Taxonomy (NCBI): domain Eukaryota; kingdom Viridiplantae; phylum Streptophyta; class Magnoliopsida; order Solanales; family Solanaceae; genus Nicotiana; species Nicotiana benthamiana. The sequence continues at coordinate 23,849,459 of CM067328.1, forward strand.
ATTGAGGAAGGTACTCTTGACATCCATTTGGTATAGTTTAAAATCCATAGATGAAGCAAAAGCAAGTAATAAACGAATAGCTTCTAAACGTGCTACCGGTGCATAAGTTTCTTCAAAATCAATGCCTTCTTCTTGATTGTAGCCATTAGCTACGAGCCGAGCTTTGTTTCTAATTATAATACCATTTTCATCAAGTTTGTTACGGAACACCCATTTCGTACCAATTACGGTATGATCATTGGGTCTTGGCACCAATTCCCAAACGTCATTACGTTTGAATTGGTTAAGCTCCTCTTGCATTGCCAAGGTCCAATGCTCATCCTCAATTGCTTCGGAAATGGTTGTAGGTTCAATTTGTGATACAAAAGCCATGTGTCCTACAGTGTCCTTAAGAGAGTTTGGAGTACATACCCCTTGTTCGATGTCACCAATTACCTTATCGAGAGGATGATTTCTAGACGTCCTCCAAGCTCTAGGCATCACCATCTCTTCCTCTTGTGGTTGTTTCTCTTTCAAAGGTTGTTCCATGACTTCGTCTTGGACTTCCTTTGGGCTCTCTTTTTCCACATCGCCTTGAAGATTAATCTTCTCCAATGAATCTGCAAGATCATCACAAATATCCTTTCTCGCCAAGCGAGTATCATTCTCGGAAAAATACAACATGAGGGGACTCCTCAATAGTTAAGGTGCGTTTATTAAAGACTCTACAGGCCTTACTACGCAATGAATAACCGAGAAAGATGCCTTCATCGGATTTTGCAAAAATTTCCCCAAGTTGTCCTTTCCGTTATTATGAACAAAACATTTACAACCAAAAACTCGAAGATGGGAGAGGTTTGGATTTCTTCCCTTGTAAAGTTCATATGGCGTTTTCATGAGTATCGGTCTTATGACGGCTCGGTTTAACACGTAGCTTGCGGTACTCACGGCATCCGCCCAAAAATACTTAGGAATTTTTGCCTCATCGAGCATAGTTCTAGCCATCTCCTCAAGACATCGATTTTTACGTTCCACCACTCCATTTTATTGTGGTGTACGTGGAGTGGAGAAGTTATGCTCAATGCCAAGTTCGTCACAAAAATCCGCAAAGAGATTTCGTTCGAACTCTCCACCGTGATCACTTCTTATGGAAGTAATTGTTGTGCTCTTTTCATTTTGAGCACGTTTAAGGAAACTTTTGAAAACTTGAAATGCCTCGCTTTTATGAGTTAGAAATAATGTCCATGTGTACCTAGAGTAGTCATCAACAATGACAAAGGCAAAGTAGTTCCCACCAAAACTTTTTGTTCTTGATGGTCCAAAGAGATCCATGTGCAAAAGTTGTAAAGGCCTTGTTGTTGAGACAACATTTTTTGATTTAAAAGAGGCCTTTACTTGCTTCCCTCTTTGACATGAATCACAAATGGTGTCCTTCTCAAACTTGAGTTTTGGGAGACGAACTACTAAGTCTTGTGAAACCAATTTATTTAAAAGGTTCATGTTAACATGAGCTACTCTTCGATGCCATAGCCACATATCGTCCTCTTTACTTATGAGGCATTTAGCAAAGTTTGATGAAGAATTTTCAAGGTTAACCCTATAAATATTATCAATTCTATCACCATGTAAAATAACCTTATTATCACTAAGGCGTTCAACCGTACATGATTTAGAATTGAAAATCACACGATTTCCCTTGTCACACAATTGACTTATGCTCAAGAGATTGTGCTTAAGACCCTTAACTAATAAAACATTATCAATAGAGGAGGTTTCATCCTTACCAACCGAACCAATGCCGATTATTTTTCCTTTGCTATTGTCTCCAAAGCTCCTTTGGCGGGTCTTATTTGTAGAAATTTTGATGCATCTCCGGTCATGTGCTTGGAGCATCCGCTATCAAGGTACCAAATTACACTTGATGCCTTCAAGCACACCTACATGCCAACTCAATGAGATTTAGGTACCCAAGTCATTTTGGGTCCTTGGGTGTTAGGTGCAAAGTGGTAGTGTGATTGTTTAATCGTGAGATGTCTCTATGCCTAGTAAAGCAAACCGGAGCTATATGACCTATCCTATTACAATAATGGCAAATGACATTCGGATTATGCATTCTCCTAGGTTGATAATAGCTTCTAGGTCGTCTAAATTCATTTACCCTATTTTGAGAAGCGTAGTTTTGATGCACTTTTTGAAAACCGTTTCTAGGTGTTCTAAAGTGCTCATCATTTCTCCTAGTGTTTGTTCTAGGTTGTCTAGTGTTCCTAGAATTATCATTTCTAGATTGTCTATTAATATTAATTTTATCTTTCCTAGGTTGAGCCTTAGGTTGTTTAGGTTTTGGCTCAACTTTTTCATTTATATTAATATCATTTTCGAAACCTAAGCCATGTTTAGTAGATTTCAAATTGCCAAGTACATCATTGAGGTTTTTATGAGAAGTATTAAATTTGTTCAAAGTATCCTTAAGTTTTTCAACTTGATCTTTGAGAGATTTGCAAGACTTGCAACTTTCGTTTGAGCCTTCGGGTTTGTCGGCGCTTCTTTTGCCAAAAAAATTATTTTCTTCTCTTAATTTTTTATTATCTTGGCTCAATTTTTCCAACTCCTTCTCCTTTGAAGAGAGTTGTTTCTTTAATTCCTTAATGGTTTTAGAAGCGCTAACAAATTCGCCATATAACTCATCAAAGGCGTCTTGCATATCTTCATAAGTATAAGGATCTTTAGGAGAAGTTTCACATACCTCTTCTTGTGCTTCCTCATGTGCCATGAGACATAAGTTGGCGGTCTCATCTTCATCTCCGTCGCTTGACTCATCCCCGGAGTCGCCTCCCCAAGAGATGTAGGCTCTTTGTTTCTTGACGGTCTTCTTTTCCGTCTTTGTGTTTGGGCATTTAGGTTTGATGTGACCAACTTCTCCACACCCATAGCATTTGGGTGGACCTCCTTGCCTCTTTCCTTTCCGTTCATACTTTTTACGCATGAACTTGTGGAACTTTTTAATAACGAGTCCAAAGTCATTATCCTCATCGCTTGAATCATCAATGACTTGAGGTTGTGATGTGGAGGCCTTGAGTGCAATGTTTCTTTTCCTTTGATCTTCCAAATGAGGGTTAAGAATGGTGGACTCGTACGTCTTTAGATTCCCCCCGAAGTCCGTCTATAGTGACGTTGGTGATGCCAATTGACTCTTGAATGGCATCGGCTTTGGAACACCACTCCGGAGTGAGGCTCCGCAGGATTTTTCATACAAGCTCCTTGTCCGTGTACGTATTCTTGAGTGCGTGGAGGTCGTTGACAATTTTTGAAAATCGTTCAAACATGTCGTCGATTTTCTCGTTCTCCTTCATACGAAATAATTCATATTCATGGGTTAGAAAATCAATTTTAGCCTCTCTTGGTCCGTACCTTCGTAGGTGACCTCTAGCTTCTCCCACATTTGCTTGGCCGTGGTGCAACATGAAATCTTCCGATAATCATCGGGTTTTACTGCACAGTACAGCATGTTGATGGCCTTAGCATTGTTCTCCACCTTTTTGATGTCCTCTGCATCATATTCGTTCTCCGTCTTTAGGACGACTTTATCCTCGACTTCCTTAGTGGGCAATTGTTCACCATTTTTGATGATTTGCCACAATAGAAAGTTGTTGGATTGGATGAAGATTCTCATACGCTCCTTCCAATAGGTGTAATTTGTGCCATCGAAGAGTGGTGGCCTCGTGGTTGATTGTCCCTCACCAATTCCTGCATAAAGATTGCAAGTATAAGCCATAGATCGTTTCTCTCAAACTGTTAAGTCTTTCAAAGAGTATGGCTCTGATACCAAATGTTAGAATAAGGGCCCAACGCTGGGGGGGGGGGGGGGTGAATAGCGTTTAACAAAAATCGCAGGAATAAAATCGAAGTAAATGCGACAATAAAAAGAGTAAGGAGGGAGCACACTAAATTTATACCGGTTCGCCACAACGCGTGGTTACATCCAGTCTCCCGAGAGACTCTCTCGAGCTGCAACTAACTCCGTTAAGCTTAAAGGTTCTCAACAAACCAATACAACTTGAGAACTCGAGTCACACGAGTCTCAACAATGTTTGCTCGGAGATACCGCACTCCAAGACTTCAACCGAAGGAATGAAACCTTCCTTCTTACAACAACAAAGGATAAGACTTCCCTTCAAGTGTATACAAACACTTAGCACTCAAGAACAGGACTCTCTTATACAGTAGATATGAGTAGACTTAAGAACGCTCAAGAACACAACAATTTCTCCAAGATTTTGTCTCTCAAAAGCTATGAAATATGAATGAATTGAATGCAATGAAAGTATATTAGATTGTTGAAGAATTGTTGTGGAAATGAGAGGTTTTGGGGTCTATTTATAGCCCTCAAGGATCAAGTGATCGTTGCTCAATAGTTAGACAAGAATTTTGAATTAAAAGGCAGAATAATCGATTATCTTAATTGCATAATCGATTATCTTACTTCAACGTTCAAAAAACTAGTCGTTGGATGGCAACGTAACTAGATAATCGATTATTCTCCAAAGGATAATCGATTATTTAGCCTCTCTGTAATTTCAAGTTTGGGCTGGATACACAGAATAATCGATTATCAGATAATGATAATCGATTATCTGAGGTGATAATCGATTATCAGAACCTTCTGTAAGTTGGGGTTTTGCTACATTAGCAAGATAATCGATTATTGGAACATGATAATCGATTATTTAACCTTGAAAACCAACCCAAAAACCAAAGTGTTCCAAATCAAAAACCAAGTGTTGGAAAAGCTTGTTTATGGTATAAAAAGTGAAAACCAAGACTTAGTTCTTAAAAAAACAAGTCTCCAAGGTCATAAACGTCGCGTCACTTTGTCAAAAGACGTTTTCCACGTGTTTAGACGACGACCATAAATCAAGTGTGGTTTTTATGAAATAATGATTTGGAATATGTTTAAATATGCCCAGAAGTGAAAACCAATGATAATATTTCAAAAACCATTTTGGTTAAAATGAAAATGTCAAAAACCATGACGATGTCTAGCCGACGTCTAGCCAATGTCTAGCCGACGTCTAGCCAACGTCTCGTCAACGGAAGCCGACGGTCAGATTTTTGGTTTGGGCATGGTCACAAAACTTTGGTCAACAAAAATATTTATGATATGCATGATTTGATAAAATGATTATAGAGAGAAGCCAAGACTTGAATCCATTGTCGGATCAAGATCAGAATGCAAACAACTCAATAATGTCTTCAATACATCTCTTGGTCTTGTTCTTGACTCTTCTTTACTTGGACTCTTCCTTGGTTCGTTAGCCATATCGTATTCACGACGATTTGGTATTTTTCAACTTTGCATCCACGTCGGTTTTGTCCATTCATCAAATCCTACAAAAACGAACACGACTTTAGTTCAACGTCTTTGAAAGTGTGTTCCAACAATATTATGTCGTGTGCTCTTCTAAAGCTCATTTCCTCCTTATTATGATCATTAGCTCCTTATCATTTTTCAATAATTGTTACCTTCAGAACCGATTGGTCTACCACGCTTCATGCGTACAATAAACTCTATCCTTCAGGGACTTTAATTATAATAGGAATATTTACAGTTGAAATATGATATTTAATTTTGGATCAACAAATGCTTCTAGCATTTATCTTGAATTATCTTCTGAGTGAGGATCATATTGATGATAATTCGATTCATATAGTATATTTTTCAGTTGTTTATGCCATCCCCTAAATTCTAGAAATTAACATATATTCACAATATTCTTTGAAAACATATCTTTGTGCATTGTGGTAGAGAAATTAATCATATACCACACATCAAAGGATATTAAAAATATTTGGTTTCTGATCCTAAACCAATTGTGAGGGGATGACTTATCATATATTGTTGGTCTGATGCATATATGCTGTTGTATTCAATTTAGAATATCTTAGACCAACATATGAAGCTTTTTTCTCATAAGCAATAGTTTAGCCATTCGTAGGTGGAATTCATTGCTAAACCAGCTTGGATATAAACTAACATTATCAAGATGAACTATCTTGATCTCATAATCTGAAAGTTATGCTATTAATTGAGAAAAGCAATCTCAAATGCCAAATTGCAGGTTGACAATAAACATACATGTAGTCATCTTATATATGCATCTATAAGTGATTCACATGACAAGTGAATGAGCACATATTCACCTTTTATATATTTCAGAATCAGGGGTCTTAACCCAACTTTAGCTGGTAGAATCAATTTATTATGAGAACAAGCAACACAGGAGAATTCTTAAAGAATCTTCTAGTTCTTCAGTATATACATATCTGAATTATCAAATAGCTCATTTAAAAATGGCAAATGAAAACTTCAAGTTTATCATGACATGTGTTATCTCTTAGTAAACTTCTGGTTTACTATGGCATAAACTTTTGCTTTAGTAAACTTCTGGTGTACTGTGATATATAATTTAGTATAAATTAAAGAATAAGGTGGGTAACTTCTCACATATATATTATTTTACCCCCTCTGATTGTGGAAACATGAAGATTATCAATCTTCCAATCATTTGCAGTCTCAATATGATAGTCATTTGTAGTAGTAAATTTCAGGTTTACTACAACATATATTTTGGCCAAAATTATATAATATGAGCACATATTTGTATATAAGATCTTCGAGAGCCTTCATTTGTTAATCCACAATCTAATATTTATCGGACACTACTGGTGTCATGTGTCCTTTAGTTAGCTCTTCGGGAGTTGTTGATACATTTTGTACTATCAAATATTGCTCAAACACTTCTGGTATCATGAGAGAAAATCACAATCAAATAAACAATGTAAAACAATTAATTTATGCACACAAAAACTCCTCTTCATAATATTTTCCTACTTCAGGAGGCAATTTTAATTGTGTTACTTCTTCAGGAGCAAATTTAAAGTACGAAATATTGAGTATATATTCTCTCAATTATATTACATCTTCTGGAGGTGAATTGTAATATATTCACATCAAGAGTCATACTTACCAGATTTATTAATTTTGTCACATTCACTCAATGGATTAATCCTTCAGGAAATCGAACATTATTATCTGAATGCGCATTAATCACATCAAATTGTGATGCCTCAGCCTCTTTTAAAATATTTACTACTTCAGGAGCAAATCGATGTGTTAACTTAATATAGAGAATATTTATGTAGCTTATCTTTAATTATAACCATTGAAAGCCTAAATTATCACTTATGGTGATCATAGGCATATACAACTTCTGGTGGTTAACAAAATATAGTTATAATGAGATATACGAAATATAATCACTTCTGGTGGTTTTATATTTCTGGCAAACTCTGCTAGAGTTTAAGTTGATCTAATGATATTATCTATTTTCTTCAAAATGACATAAATAAAATATATTATAGTAAACATCATTATCAAAAGATAACTTTTATTTATGTACAATAATTATATAACCATACTATCAATTACAAATAACAAAGATTAAAATATTTCTATAGATTCTTCATAGATTACATGACTTGTTTCTCCTTCTGGACTGCAAGGTAATCAACTACATCTAAATGCATGAAGTCTAAATTATATTCAGAAATAAAATTTGCTTCAGCATTTTTCTCTGTCTTCTTCAGGGAGGCTTGATAAAGCTCAACAAGGTGCTTTGGTGTACGACAGGTACGTGACCAGTGCCCTTTTCCTCTACATCTATAGCATGGACTTTCTGCATTTGGTTTTTGCACCGCTTCATGCTTTTGTTCCTTCCCTTTCCACTGCTGGTGGCGAGGAGAGTTCTTTGGTGCATTATTATTACCATGATTGAGATTTCTTCCCCGACCATGGCCATGACCACAACTGGGGCGACGACCTCTTCCACGTTTAGCTTGGTGGAAGTTCTTTTCATTCACTTCAGGGAATGGACAAGAACTAGTAGGTCGACTTTCATGATTTTTCATTAATAGTCCATTATGTTTCTAGGCTATAAGAAGATGTGAGATAAGTTCAGAAATACTTTTGAAATCCCATCTCTCGATATTGATGCAGGAGCATATTCGAGGCATGAAAAGTAGTGAAAGTTTTCTCCAACATATCATGATCAGTAATATTATCACCATATAATTTATACTGAGAAATGATTCTGAACATAGAAGAATTATACTCACTGATAAATTCAAAATCTTGTAGCCTTATATGGGTAAAATCATATCGTGTCTGTGGAAGAACGACCATCTCAGGTGGTCATATCTATCTTTTAAATTATTCCACAGTATGACTGGATCTTTAACAGTAAGATATTCCATTTTAAGGCCCTCATCAAGGTGATGGCGTAAGAATATCATTGCTTTGGCACGATTTTGGTTTGATGCCTTATTTTTGTCTTTGATGGTGTCTGCCAGACCCATCGCATCAAGATGAATTTCAGCATCAAACACCCAAGACATGTAGCTTTTGCCTGATATATCCAGGGCAACAAATTCAATATTAGAAAGATTTGACATTATATAGAAAAAGAAAGTTCTTACCTCAGATACTTTCAAAATATTTGCTCGAGATGACAAAGTCACGTGCTGATAACGTGTTATAAACAAAGACTTTAAAGTAAAGATAAGTACAGAGAGAGACTGATATATTATTCGAATTTCAAACTGATGTACATAATGAACTGAAGTCTCTTCTATTTATAGAAGAAATGAAGCTGCTGTATAAGTTGCTACTGCAAGCTACTGTGTAAGCTACTATTATACCCGGTATGGATAATCTTCTACCGGAGATAATATTTATCCATAACCGGGTACAGAAGTGATAAACTTCTTCAAGAAGCTGCTGTGTAAGCTGTTACACAAGCTGTTGTGTAAGCTGCTATTATACCCGGTATGGATAATCTTCTACCGGGGGTAATATTTATCCATAATCGGGTACTGCAAGGATAAGCTTATTATACCCAGTATGGATAATCTTCTATCGGGGTAATGTTTATCCATAACCGGATACTAAAAGGATAAGCTTATTATACCCGGTATGGATAATATTCTACAAGGGGTAATATTTATACATAACCGGATACTGAAAGGATAAACTTATTATACCCGGTATAGATAATCTTATACTGGGTAATGTTTATCCATAACCGGGTACCGAAGTGATAAGCTTCTCCAGGAAGCTTATTTCCAATAGACTACTAAATAGATAAATATATTTACGGTGGATTCCCATATGGATAAGCTTCTTTAGGAAGCTTATTTACAACAGAGTACTAAATGAACATCCACAATATAATATATTTATAACAAAAATGTATATGAAGTTACCTGAAAATTCAGTATCAATTAAATTTGTTTAGAAAAGGGGTACAGCTTAAATGCGAGTGACCAAATAGGGGGTCCCGTAAAAATTTTATGCCCTTATACTAGTTTATATATGATTACATATTTATTATACATCTGTCAGCTATATTTAATTTAAGTACTCAAGTGAACAACTATTTAAGTAAATTTTTAATTATATATGTATAATTAATATATGATTTAAAAAAATAAATAATAAATATAATCGGTTATTTGTTTAAAAATCCCAAAAAAAACTCCACCTCATCAAAGCCCACTTAGATCCACGAATCCAAAAGAATCTATGAACTAACCCTCGAGGCCCATACCGTAATAGTTCAGACTTCAGACACTATCAACAAAGGTATAGCTGTTGGAGAAAGATCTTTCTAGAAGCGCTAGTATACCTCTACACAAATCTAGGACCACTCGAACCCCCGTTCAATTTAAAAAAAAGGAAAAAAGAAGTCATTTTGAGTAATTATAAAACCGAAAATTCTACACAAACCCCTCTTTTCTTGTTCCTCTTTATTGCTCTCCTTTAAACCCCTTCTATTTTGTATCAGTATCCTCCCTTTGCCTCACCAAAAAGTCAGTCGCGCACATTGGAATATAGATTCCAGAAGATTCTATACTTCGTCTTCAAGGTATTGTTTGAATCACGAAACTCTGATTCTCTCTATCACAATTTGCAGATCTATGATTTCTGTTTTTTTAGTTTTAGGAATTTGTTACAACCGATTGCTTGATTGTTCGTCAGCTTTAGATTTTTAGCTAGGGATGTAATATTATTGGTTAGATTTGACAATTTTCGCCTGTGATTCGGATGCTGCATAATGTTTTTGCTAGGAGTTAACTAAATTTGTTGTCTGGTGATGCAGACTGTTGTATAGCTTCATGATAGGCTTTATGATTGGTACAAAGTTGTGTCTTACTCCTTCTAGTTCCTGCATTGTTGCTTGCTATTGTGAACTCTGTAATCTGTTTTTAGAAAATTAGAAAAGAACAAATGATAATTCCTATCTGCTTAATCCTTGGTGGGTTGAGGTATCCGATAACTTGGGAGATAGCAGGTATCGGGTGGAAGACAGCGGTCAAGTCTGTTCGGAGGCCAGCGCCATAATAGTAAAGAACAATTGATAAGGAAATGAAGTGACATAGTTAAGTTTATTATCAAAGGTGCAAGATTGAAAAAGGGAAGGTTAGTAAATTCCTTAGGCTAGATAAAGCGGTGATTGTAATTCCTAGGTAGCCATTAGCCAGTCTTCTAATTAATACTCTATTCATTTTCTTAACGTTGAAGATTCGTTTTAGGGAAAAGTGCATTCTAGAGAGTACTTTATTTACAGAGGCTGAGTTTTGGGCGTGTCTGGTGTATTCCTAGATAGTAGGTTCAAAACTCCTTGTTCTTGGTTGGTTCTTTACCAATTGACTCCCGGCTTGTTGGTATGTGGGCAAGCTCATTCATAAGGAAAGTTCCTTTGGCAGGAAAATTAGATACAAATCGTATTTGAACATTGGATACTGGGGAAATTAGGGTACAAACATTCTTGAACTTTGAGTCCTTGTTACTTTAGAGCATATTTGGAAAATCGCCTAGGAACTGGATTTCAGTGTAATTACCCAGTTTGACATGTTTGTATGGCCAAGTAATTAATTGGTCAACATAGAAATTGGTGTAATTGAAGGTGTGTAATTATACTATCTAATTTTCAAAGTGGAGGTTAGAATTTGTGGAACTTACACTGTGTAATTACATGCTAATGTAACTTTTAGATTTTTTTTATTATTCTTTTTTAAAATATATTAAGTACTAAGTATTATTTTAAACTATATCTCTTTTATTTCTCTTATCCTCCCTTTTCAACCTTTCAGTGTCTTGCTTATTGTGTGCTTCCATATAGTTTTGCAACTTCTTATATTTTGCTTCTTTCGTTGATTGTTCTTTATTTCTTAGTTGTTAAACATAATTTGTATTTTACTAGTTTAATTTTCTATTCATTAGTATAAATAATTAATAAGAAAAATACCTTCTAAACTCATATCTATCTTTTCTTATTTAAAAAAACACAACAAATAATAAATTTCATATTATATTCATATTAGTTGGCAAAAAGTTAAATTCATTATTGAAGCTTTTATTAATTATTTAAAAGATAGTCAAGTTACCGATTATTATTTATTATATTGGTTACCAACTTATAATTATTGAATACTTTTATTTTAAAGAAAAATCTATAATTTAAATACTTAGTTATATATACAACAACAACAACTACCCAGTATATTCCCACCAGGTGGGAGTCTGGGGAGGGTAATATGTAGACAAGCCTTACCCCTACCCGAAAGGGCAGGGAGGCTGCTTCCAATCGACCCTCGGCGCATAGGACAAAAGGAATAACAGCTGTAAAACAAAACAAAAACAAAAAGCGTTAGTGACTCCCGCAGAAAATAGTGAAAATAATTAACTAAAAATAAGAAACATAAATACAATCGCAAGCAATAAAATCGTGCAGTAACTACCATAACTAACAGCCACAGGAGGGTACACGCTAACACACAAATCATCTATGCGAAAACCTACTGACGTGCGAAGGACTCTAGGAGCCCCTAACCTACAACCCTGATTCTAGACCTCCAGACTCCCCTATCATTGGTCATGTCCTCAGTAACCTGCATTCTGGTCATGTCCTGCCTAATCACCTCTCCCCAATGCTTCTTAGGCCTCCCTCTCCCTCGCCGACCACCAACTATCTCCAGCCAATTGCAGCTCCTCACCGGGGCATCAGGGGCCCTCCTCCGAACATGCCCGAACCACCTCAGCCTCGCTTCCCGCATCTTCTCGTCCACCGGGGCCACCCCTACCTTATGTCGAATAACTTCATTCTTGATCTTATCCAGCCTGGTGTGCCCACACATCCACCTAAGCATCCTCATCTCCGCAACCTTCATTCTCTGAACATGCGAGTTCTTCACGGGCCAGCACTCCGTCCCATACAGCACCGCAGGTCTAACCACGGCTCTGTAAAATTTTTCCTTGAGTTTGTGTGGAATTTTCTTGTCACACAGGGCCCCTGAAGCGAGCCTCCACTTTGACCACCCCGCTCCTATCCGATGGGTGACGTCCCCGTCAATCTCTCCGTCCCCCTGAATCACAGACCCAAGATATCTTACACTGTCCCTCTTGGCGATGGCCTGAGAACCAAGCATCACTTCCCTGCCTACCCCACTCGGCTCGTCACCAAACTTGCACTCCAGATATTCTGTCTTAGATCTACTTATTTTGAAACCCTTAGACTCGAGGGTCTGTCTCCATATCTCTAACCTTTCACTAACACCGGCCCTCGTCTCGTCTATCAATATTATATCTCGTCTCGTCTATCAATATTATATCATCAGCAAAGAGCATACACCAAGGCACATCCCCTTGGATATGTCGGGTTAGAGCATCCATCACTAAGGCGAACAACAGGGGGCTCAGTGCCGATCCTTGATGGAGCCCCATTACCACAGGAAAATGGTCTGATACGCCCCCCACCGTCCTAACCCTAGTCTTAGCTCCATTGTACATGTCCTTGATTACTCTGATATAGGCTTCTGGTACACTCTTCGCCTCCAAGCACCTCCATAGCACCTCCCTCGGGACCTTGTCATATGCCTTCTCCAAATCGATAAGCACCATATGAAGGTCCTTCTTCTTATCCCTGAATTGTTCCGCATCCGCCTGACTAGGTGAATTGCCTCTGTGGTGGAGCGTCCCGGCATGAAACCGAACTGGTTCCAGGGTCGCCGGAGAGAGGTGGCACCGACAGTAGTGGTGTCGCCGGCGGAGGGAGCGGTGGTGGGGGGTGGGGGTGGTGGGGCAATCGACGTGGGGGTGGGGGATGGGGGTTTACCGTTAGAGAGAGAGGGGAAGGCTAATGGAGTACTCAAAAAATATGAAAACAAAACGAAGACCTTCTACTTAGTTATATATATATATATATTTTTTTTTTTTTTTTTTTTCACACATTAAAATTTAATTTCCAACCAAATATGACAGTAAAAATTAAACTGCAATTACGTCGCGGCTAACAAACTGGTCATTGTAACTACTATATTGTGTAATTACGAGGGAGTGTAATTACTACCCTAGTCATTACACTATCAGGTAATTACACATGATTCCAAACAGACCCTTAGTCTATTGATAGCTTGGATTGCGCCAGCTAACTTATATTGCTCTCTTCAGTGTATCGATGATTAGCTAACTTATATTGCTCTCTTCAGTGTATCAATGATTAAGTATTAACACAGTGTAGTTGCATTCCAAGAAAACCCAGCCATGAGTGATCAGCTTTTTTAGCACTTTTATGGAAAAGTTATCAGTTTTTCATGTTGATTTGAGAACTATCATTTAAAACACATAACTTCTTTTTGTGTGGATTTGTATGTAGTGCATGCTGGTGTTTTTGTTGATTTTATCTTGTCTTTTGATGTTGTCCAGGTACATTCGTTTATTGTTGGACATTGAGTGATTTGAGCCAGCAAAGATGAGCGTGGTTGGTTTTGACTTTGGGAACGAGAGTGGTGTTGTTGCGGTTGCAAGGCAGAGAGGTATTGATGTCGTACTTAATGATGAATCAAAAAGGGAAACACCTGCTATAGTCTGCTTTGGAGACAAGCAACGCTTTCTCGGAACTGCTGGTGCAGCGTCAAGTATGATGAACCCAAAGAATACCATTTCACAGATAAAGAGGTTAATAGGGCGGGAATTTTCTGATCCCGAGCTGCAAAGAGATATTAAGGCATTGCCCTTTTCAGTAACTGAAGGATCTGATGGATATCCTCTCATCAATGCACGATATTTGGGGGAAATGAGAACTTTTACACCTACCCAGGTCCTTGGAATGGTATTTTCGGATCTCAAAACTATAGCAGAGAAGAATCTCAATGCTGCAGTAGTTGATTGTTGCATAGGAATTCCCATTTATTTCACTGATCTTCAGAGAAGAGCTGTAATGGATGCAGCCACCATTGCTGGATTGCATCCATTGCATCTAATTCATGAGACAACGGCTACTGCATTGGCATATGGTATTTACAAGACAGATTTACCTGAAAGTAACCCACTGAATGTTGCTTTTATCGACGTTGGACATGCAAGCTTGCAAGTTTGTATTGCTGGCTTCAAGAAAGGCCAGTTGAAGATATTGGCTCATTCATTTGACAGAAATCTTGGTGGGAGGGATTTTGATGAAGCCCTTTTCCAACATTTTGCCGCAAAATTCAAGGAAGAATACAAAATTGATGTTTTCCAAAATGCTAGGGCATGCATTAGACTTCGAGCTGCTTGTGAAAAGTTGAAAAAGGTTCTCAGCGCAAACCCTGAGGCACCTTTGAATATAGAGTGTTTAATGGACGAGAAGGATGTCAGAGGATTTATCAAGAGGGAGGAGTTTGAGCAAATCAGCTTACCTATACTGGAGAGAGTGAAGAAACCACTAGAGAAAGCTCTTGCCGAAGCTGGGCTTACTACTGAGAACATTCATGCAGTTGAGGTTGTTGGGTCAAGCTCTCGAGTGCCTGCAGTTATGAGGATTTTGACGGAGTTCTTCGGTAAGGAGCCTAGGCGCACCATGAATGCAAGTGAATGTGTGGCCAAGGGATGTGCATTGCAATGCGCTATTCTCAGTCCTACCTTTAAAGTGCGAGAATTCCAGGTAATGTGTCACCCTTAAATTCTCTTGATTGATGTGTTTTCCATGGTCATATTGGACTCAGGGCTTTCAACTTCTTAATGTGTTGCAATGTCGTTGATAATCCTTATAATTTAAGTAGACACATTTAGTATGTGAAGAAAAATATTGGTTTGATCTTTTCTTCTTTTTATTTAGTTGTCTGAATGGAACCTAATTATTGGTTTGCTTGAAATAAGCACGAAAGTGAGGTAATTAATGAGAAAGTACTAATCAAAAAAGGTAATGAATGACAAAGTGGGAGGTAGAAGATATTGTCTTCTTGAAGGATGAAAGAAATGCAAGATTTATCATTGAATGACCAATATTTTTTGTTGAAGCAAATATCAATTGTGTTATTATTAACCTTTGTTAAACGATTATGTTACTACTTGCACATCTTGCTCCAAGTAGAATAAATTGTGGTGATTTATAAGCGTAATAACTGTACTAATAGGTATAGTTGGCTGATTGAAGGTCAATGAGAGCTTCCCTTTCCCAATTGCATTGTTGTGGAAGGGGCCTGCTCCAGATGCACAAAATGGAGCTTTAGAGAATCATCAGAGCACGATTGTTTTCCCCAAAGGGAATCCGATACCCAGTGTGAAAGCTCTGACATTTTACAGATCTGGCACGTTTACAATCGATGTACAGTATGCTGATGTCAGTGAGCTTCAGGCGCCAGCAAAGATCAGTACTTACACGGTATTTCATAGTTTCACTCACTAATTAGATCTTGTGTTTTTCATCTATTGAAATAAACAGAAAATGGATCTGGTGAGTCCTTGGCTCACTTGGGTTTTCTTTGATCTTCTTGACAGATTGGTCCATTCCAATCTGCTAAGGGTGAAAGGGCCAAACTAAAAGTTAAAGCACGCCTAAACCTGCATGGTATTGTCTCAGTTGACTCGGCAACTGTAAGTCCAGAAATTTGTGGTTTCTTCTTCTTTTTCCTTTTATGTTGCAATTATTTTGGGGAATGGACTGGCTATCATCTGATCTTATGGTTTTGGTCTGTAATTTAGCTTTTGGAAGAAGAAGAGGCGGAATTCCCAGTTGTGAAAGAGGCAGTTAATGAACCTGCCAAAATGGAAACAGATGAAGCTTCTGGTGATGCTGCTACTTCAACTACATCGGAATCTGATGTAAATATGCAAGATGCTAAAGGAGCCGGAGACGCTTCAGGGACTGAGAATGGTGTTCCAGAATCTGGAGACAAACCTGTCAAGATGGAAACAGATGCTAAGGTAACACGGCACTCTTTCATCTCTTCTCATTACTGCTTGAGCTAGTTTATATTTCCTATCAATCATATTTGGTTTTTTTAAAATCAAACTATGCATCTACTCAAATCGTCGGGATTTGATTTATGCATTTACTATCGGTAACACATGGATGGGCTGGTGTTTACCTATTTTTAAATTATTGAAATGCAATAGTGCTTTTTTCGCTTAATTAATGTTGGATAACTATATTCTTCTTTTACTTAAGTGTATTAGCTCAAAGATGTCAGTAAAGCTTAGGATTTATTGTTTTCCTTTTCTAGCAGGTTGAAGCCCCTAAGAAAAAGGTCAAGAAGACATCTGTACCAGTGACTGAGATTGTTTATGGAGCAATGGCAGCTGCTGATATTCAGAAGGCTGTTGAGAAAGAATTTGAAATGGCTCTTCAGGACCGTGTTATGGAAGAGACTAAGGACAAGAAGAATGCTGTTGAGGCCTATGTTTATGACATGAGGAATAAGGTATTTGTCAGTACCTTATGGTACTTGTATGAAAACATGTGATATGTTGCTGACAGTCTCCCTTCTTAATATATCCAGCTTTCAGATAAATATCAAGACTTTGTAATTGATTCAGAAAGAGAACAATTTATGGCTAAACTTCAAGAAGTGGAAGATTGGTTATATGAAGATGGAGAAGATGAAACTAAGGGTGTTTATATAGCCAAACTTGAGGAGCTTAAAAAGGTTGGTGTTTCTTGAATATCCTATTTCCCTTGTCCTTTTGGCATGTATGGAGCTGATTTAGTGTGGCGAATCTGCAGCAAGGTGACCCGATTGAGCAACGGTACAAGGAGTACATGGAGAGGGGGTCCGTAATTGATCAATTTGTTTATTGCATAAATAGTTACAGAGAGGCAGCAATGTCAAATGATCCTAAGTTTGATCACATTGATTTAGCAGAGAAGCAGAAGGTGTGCACATTCTGCTTAATCTTGCTATATGCCTTTTGTTTTCTTTCGTCATATGCTTGCCCCTCTTCCAGAAAAAGTGTTTTGATGCTTATGTTTCTCTTGCACTTCCTAGGTTTTGAATGAGTGTGTCGAATCCGAGGCTTGGTTTAGAGAGAAAAAGCAGCAGCAGGATGCTCTACCGAAATATGCCAACCCTGTTCTTCTGTCGGCTGATGTTCGGAAGAAGGCAGAGGCACTTGACAGGTACTGTTGACTACTGAATCTATTTTGCTATCAGTTTGAAAATATAAATATTTGGGCTAATTGCCTAATTGTACTGCAAATTCGTAGTTGGCTAGTTGTTGTGTCTGTTTTATCTGCGCAGGGCTGTCCTTTCCTTAATCTTCCTTTTCATTGCTTTGCCCTTTCGATTTGTCATTTTCGAGGTACTTTTTGTCTTTACAGGGTTTGCAGGCCTATAATGACAAAGCCTAAGCCTAAGCCGGCAAAACCCTCAACTCCTGAAACACCATCATCTCAATCTACTCAAGGAGGTGAGCAACAACCTCAAAGTGCAGAGAGTCCTAATGCAGGAAATGCAAATGCAAATGAGGGTGCCAGCGCAGGAAATGAAGTACCATCTGCTGCTGAGCCAATGGAAGACGGAGAAATCTGAGACTGTGCCAAGTGCTTCATGAGTTAAGTTGAAGGTTTGATCTTTAGATATTTTATGAAGGCAAAGACTTGGTTCGATTTGTAGTACTTTTTGCATTTTAACCTTGTCTTTTTTCAAGGATCTATACCGATCAAACATTTTGTCATTAGATTGTTGTGATTAATTTCGTCGATCCATATGGCCTGTCAAGTTATATTATTGATACTGACTCTCTAAAATCCTGCTTTTCAGAGGGTTTTAATGAAATTCAATTGCTGTTGTTTTTCCCCACATATCTGTTCACCAAATGAGATTTGCTGAGTCATGTTTGGCTCCTTGTAGCAAGAATATATTGGCACTTTATAAAAATAAAAATAGAAACAAAAACTTTACCCTATCTTTTTCTGCAATATTGTCTCATTGGGAAAGGCTTGGAGGAACAATGAGCTTATGCTTGCGCGTAGTATGACAATCAACTTGTACTCGTTCATGAGATTGGGATTCTCCCTTTATGGCTCGTTTGGTACTAGGATAAGGGATAATGAATCATGGGATAACTTGTTTCTTAACCAAACAACCTCCAAGTATTGCCAAACCAAAAACATTAGGAGTTATAACACGTAGGAAATTTGTTTGTGGGAAGTGCAGCAGGCTCATCGTGATGTAGGAATGACATGTACCCAATATCATGTTATCTCTTGGCAATTGACCCTGTATAAGCAAGAAAAAGAATGAAGAAAATGGAACATGAAGTACAATGGAAAAGGAAACATGAATTCTCGACAATTGAAGGTTAAAAGTTCTGAATTGGCCTCAAATAAGTTAGGATGTTGGTTTCTTTAATCAGTTTTGTGAATTTTGCTTCAGATGAGCCAGATTGTGCACACCCTATAGGACTGTAGCTTGACCAGTCCAAATTTGGTCTTCAAATCTTCATTGATGTGCATAATGATTGTAAGATCACGACCGTTAAATGTGAGCCTCTGGGCCGGGCTAATTAGGTTGGGATATGAGTGTGATGTGCACAAATAGCCTCTAACAGCTCATGTCTTTATTTTATAGCTAGTGTTTTAAACGTTTTTAGTCTTTAGCCATTGGTTTAATAAACTTTAACTGCCCGGATGAAAATACCCTTCTGCTCATGTCCTTAACTTTTGAACTTGAAACTCTAAGTTCAAGCTTCAAGACTACATGTCCTTAACTTTTTAACCTATAATTCTAAGTTCTGGACTTAAGGACTCCTGTTCTTAAGGTTTCAATTTTGAACTCAAAGTTAAGGACTGTCTGTCCTTAACTTTTGAACGTATTATTCAAACTTAAGGACTGTCATTCCATAACTTTTTAACCTGCAAGTCAAACTGAAGAACTCCTGTTCTTAATTTTTGAACTTGAAACTCAAAGTTAAGGACATACAATCCTTAAGTTTTGAACTTGAAACAATAACTTAAGGACTGCATATCCTTAAGTTTTGAATTTGAAACTATAAGTTAAGGAATGCCTGTCCTTAACTTTTGAACCTGAATCTCAAAGTTAAGGACAGAAAGTCCCTAAGTTTTGAACTTGAAACAATAACTTAAGGACTGCCTGTCCTTAAGTTTTGAACTTGAAACTATAAGTTAAAGACTGTATGTCCTTATCTTTTGAACCTGAGGATAGACCGTCCTTAAGTTTTGAACTTTGAACTCAAAGTTCCTACTCAATTTCGTTTCAGAAGTGATGTGGGTTAGCCATGTTGACATATATACATTTCAATTTCTTGATTGAAAGGTTAAGAAGAACTTTTGAACATGCTGGTTTTGAACAATGCATGACAGTATTGCTTTCAAGTATATTAGTTTTGGCCATAAGTTTGAATTTTGATGTCTCTAAGGTGAAAGCACATGGCTCGTGGCCTTGATGTTTCTATTCAGAAGGGTTTTTCACAATTACCATTACCCCGCTTGATATATACTTCACCTTTATCGCTTCTTTCTTTTGCAGAAGGGTTTGGGAATATAACCATTGAAGAAAGGGTAAAAATGTCTTTTTACTATTAGTAATGGCTATTTTTGTTGAGCAATATAATTAGTGGATAAAAATTAAAGATCCCCGTAATTAATGGCTACTACACGCCATTTTTACGGGATATGAGTCGAAACTTTTCATTTATTTGGGGAAAACTACCAGCTATGTCCATTTATAAATGGTTTATTGCAAAAATTGATCAATTCATAAAATATTACTAATATTATCCAACAATTGCCCAACATAGGCAATTAGCCATTTGTAGCTCAAAAAGTCAAATTTTCGCTTTTTTGAGTGAGTATTATTAAAATAGATTGGATAAATCTTAAGAAGCTTGATCTCAGTTTTGGGATGATTTGGTGGAGTTTTGAGGTGGTTTGAATTGAAAATTTGAAATAGAAGATGAACATAAAAAGGCATCACACTGTGTATCATTTGTGTATCGCATATGTATCATATTTGTATCAAATGTGTATCAAATATACATATGTGTGTGAGATACATGCGTAATATATGAGTCGTAGAATTTTTTCTAAACTCGATTTTAACCACAAATTTTGATACCAAATCAATCAGAATCACTTCCAATCTTCCTCAAAATTTGTGCATTGACACATCTATATGTTTTCAATGAATTTCAACCATATCCATTATAAAAGGGTCCTTTTTTGCATAGATTTTTCGAATATCTCTCTCTCTCTCTCTTTATATATATATATATATCCATGAAATTTTTTTTCCGTCTTGCATCTAATGTTGTTAATCATACTTAAAATATAGAAGTAGATCTTTGCGTGTGATTCTTGGAGAGAAAGAACGTTACTTATTTGGATTTTTAATCCTTATATGTGTTTGGCTATTTTTGATAAGTGTATGACTAATGACTAGAGGTTGGTAAGTTGAGACTAATTGGAATATTTTTGTAAGATTCCATTTTCTGTGTGTGTACTTTCTACTTTAATTCTACTTTAGATTTAAATACAAAGAAGAAAGTAAAATGTTGTCAAGTATCTATCTATATTATATCAAAAGAATGGTAGTGAAATATCGGGTTAAGCAAAGTGGCAAGCTAAAATGAAGCCACTTGGTAATTTTTAGGACAACATTAATAAAAAAATATAAATGAAAACATACTTAATGGAAGTAGTTGAACGAATCTTATAAATAATCTAAATAAATCTTAGACAAATCTATTTTTTCCCCTTAAAAGTGAGAAAAACATTAATTAGGGAAAAGAAGATAAGAAAATAGTGGCTTGTTCCTTCTAGAATGAAGCAACAAACAAAAGTCAT
Source organism: Nicotiana benthamiana (assembly GCA_034376525.1). Taxonomy (NCBI): domain Eukaryota; kingdom Viridiplantae; phylum Streptophyta; class Magnoliopsida; order Solanales; family Solanaceae; genus Nicotiana; species Nicotiana benthamiana. The sequence goes on from CM067328.1 coordinate 23,870,614, forward strand.
GTTTTCGTGTGATGAGGTACTGAAGATGAAGCCATACACTGGTCTACACAAAAGAACGTGATGAAGACGAAGGAAGTGTTGGTTCTTCATATCATGTTACTGCACAAGGCGAGCACGGTGTTTTATCTCTAATGGAGGATGGAGAGAAATTGGACGATGTTTCACTGTGTTATCACATATCCTTCAATGACGGGAACCCTCAAGAAGACGAAGATGCGAACGATGCTCCCCCAAACTTGAAGAAGGGTGAAGGCAACGATTGATGCCTTAAAAGAAGTTAACTTGGGCACTGATGAAGAACCAAGACCTACCTACCTAAGTGCTTTACTAAAAGTTGATGAAGAAAGAACTTATATTGAGTTATCAAAGAATTTAGGGATGTCTTTGCTTGGGGTTACAAAGAAATTCCTGGCTTGGACCCTAAAGTAGCAATCCATCACCTTACAATAAAAAATGACGCTCGTCCTATTAAGCAAGCTCAAAGGTGTTTTAGGTCGGACTTGGTTCCCCTGCTTGAAATCAAAGTTAACAAACTCATTGAAGCTGGCTTCATTCATGAAGTTAAATACCCAGCATAGGTCTCAAGTATTGTCCTCGTGAGAAAGAATAATGGCAAATTCGAGTGTGTGTTGACTTAGGGATCTCAACAATGCATTCCCTAAGGATGAATTTCCACTTCCTATTCTAGATCTTATGACCGACTCTACCTATCACTGGTACAAGGCAATGTAAATCATGGATGGTGTCGCACCCACTTTTTTTCTCCGCGTAGAAATTCCGGGTTCTGACGTTCATGGAGGGTAATAACTCATTTCCTTTTTAAAAATTTGGGTTTTGAAGAGTCTCCACCTAAGTGATTATGGTGCGTTAGGGCACCTAGATTGATTAACTCTTAGATTGGTTTGCATTACCTGAGATTTAGGATAAAGACTCGAAATAACCTTGAAGGAAAGGTCTTAGGAACCCATCTCGGTCCACAACAGTGGGTCCTAGTCGAACATAAAGTATGTGAATTAGTTCTTTAACAAATAAATAGTTTAAACACATAATTACAAATAATAACAGGTTTTGGACATTACATGACTCAAGTAATAAGACAAAGGAAAGACTTGAACAAACTGTGTACATATAGAAAAGTAAAGTTTAAGCAAAGGGAGTTTGGGAAGGAGGGGTTCTGGGTTGGTTAGCTTACATGATCACCCCACACAATGTCTGATAATCATTCCTTAATGAAGGGCTATACGTGACATTAGCGCATAACCATCATATCCCTTTCTACCCATTACCCCACTCCTTAGTGGTTATCGAGCGATTTTTTATTTAACGAACTCTTAAGCGTGCTGTTACCCATCCCTTCCTTGTGGTCCCAGATGAGTTTAGGATCTCTAAATCTAGGCAGTTCTAGACAACCCTAAGGTGTTTTAAAAGGAGAAAATTCTAGGTGACAAGCAAGAACACATAGGACTTAACAGATAAATGCAGAAAGAAGTAGTTAAGAGGCCCGAGTCTACCTGCACAAGTAATGCACATAAGCAGCACGTCTCAAACACAAATAAAAGCAGTTTTTATTAGAGAAAAGACCTAAACATGATATATAAGTGGATGTCAATGCACAGAAATATGCAACTTTGTTTATTATGAACTCGACAGTGAGGTCTTAATAAGTTTTCCTATTGATTTTAAACCTGTAAGTCGTTAAGCAGCAAACACAAATGAAAACACTTCTCCAGACTTACACAGATTGATTACCGAAGGCTCAATTAAGCGTGGGATCTTGCATAATAGTTACAGAATCATTAACAATTCAAGAGTTGTTTCTTGCCTAAAGCATGCTGAGAATACAAGGATTGTTACCAGTTTTATTCGAAACAAGACGATCACATGTGAGACTGTTTTTACATCCTTTCATAATCAGTAGTTTTACTAGGTGTGGCTAAGCAAATCCAAACAGAATGGCTAATACATGATTTCTAAATGCACAGAAATGACAATTTTATGACAATGATCTTTAAATTAACAGAATTCCTAAAGCATGATCTCTAAATGCACATAAAGTGTTACAGAATGGTTAAGACATGATTTTAGGATGTGCAGGAATAACAACTTTTATGTTAATGCTGTTTATTAACCTAGGAGCAGGATTTCTAAGTGATAAACATGTATTAGCGTCAAATGAGATGCTGAAGCAGTATATGTTAAACCTAAGAGCATTATATCTAGTGCATGACACGATTTGAATGTATAGGTCCTAAAGCAGGGATTCTAATGCAATCATAATAAGGTAAAACCTATAACATGCTTTCTACCCCAATGATATTAATAGAAATATATAACTACCCTACCCATTTCACTAGTAATCTCCAACATTTGTGTAAATATAATTATAGAGCCTGAAGCTAGCCAAAATATACCAAACTGTCCATAGCCTCATATGCCAAAGTTCATAGCCCTTCTTATGTCCGGGTGTGTCAGAGTTCCCTAAGGACCCCAAGGATCCCTGACAATGCTCACACCCAGGCTTCACAACCAGAACTGAGTAAGTGTAGCATGGAAGAGCCAACTCTAGTGCATCAAAGTTCAGAGTGATCTCACTGGGTCCCAAGGCAGTCACACACTGGAGGGGAAGAACTTAAGGACCTAAGAGTAAAGTGAGAGTGCTTTACATAACTTTGAAAAGGTTTTAATAGGAAAGCAGTATTTGAAAAAGACTCGGTTGAGATAGTTTTATAAAATTGAAAAATTGTTCAGTAAAATAGTTTTTTTACAAAAGTTGTGTAATCACACAAATACCAGATCAAACGTAGAGCCAAAAAGTTTCAACAACACTCAAATAACAACCCTTCACACATGGGTAAATGGGGTTGGGAACATATAATACCCGTAAATAGAAGTCTTTGCAATTAAGGGGGTACCTAATAGTGCAAACAGTAAGACACAGATTCAGGGGTGCTAATTAGAACATAGTTGTAGAATCAAAAAGGTGCTTTAGGGGGTTCATGGGATGTGGGATGGCAAATAATACAACACAATAAGAAATTTGGAACCAACATAGATCAGACAACTTAGGGTAACAAAAATTGCTTTGCAAAGAAAGGTTCCTACTAGAGACTAAATAGCAATTAAACCATAATTCAAAAACATGGTAGAGTCAAATTTAGACAGACTACAAGTTCATATGACATAACGATCCTAGAAAAGGATCGGACATAACTAACAAGCTAGGTGGAGCAATAGGCCAATTACATGTTGAACAGAAAAATAATAGATAAAAATAGATTAGGTATATGATAAACTGAAGCAGTAGGAAATACATTGGTTTGAGAGCTTGAATTTAAAATCAGAACATACCAGTAAAGAGAGTAAACACAAGGTGAAGAACATGAGAGTGTAATAATTAGCCTTGGCTTGCAGCCGACTAATTTAGTAACAATAGTAAGTAACAAAAAAGGAGAAGAGCTTTTTGGTGTATTGAGAGATGTGAACTAATGTGAGTTTTTTCTAAGACTGTAGAAGAGAGTAATATATATATAGTAGTTTGAAAGCTAGGTAAATAAGGTAAGAATCAACATTGTTCAGTAATTAAAACTTAGAGTAAAATCAGTCCAAGTCTTCCCTTAATTTAGGGAATTAGTTCAAACGGTAAAGAGAAGGTGACAAGTAAGGAAAGAAATCATATATAGATGGACTATAACAAATAAAGAAACACTTCAAACAGTGCAAGTATAAAACCGATAATTAGGGCTATGTTTAGAAAGTCCTAATTATGGAAAAAAATATTAAGAATCACTAAATAATGTAGTCAACAAAATAATAAGGCATGAAGATAATTTAGAAGTTGAAAATCAACACAAGGTATCATCACATGAAATCATCAAAGGGTATCAATCAAAGGAAATTAGGGATTCAAATAAAAGTAATACTGATTAAGGGAAATTAATATAAATTTCTGTGAATAAACTAAAATAGACATAATATAGGCTAGAAGAATCAAGTCAGAAACCCTAGTAAGCACAATAGGGTAAAATTACGGAGACTCGGAACATATTCATGAGAAACAAATATTTAGACAAACCGAATGAACAAATCAGCAAAGACAGACTCATGATTATAACATAGTGTTAAAACTAGGGTTTTAGCATAACAAAATGTGATTAAAAAGAAATTTTAATAGAAAGTCATTTACACATATGAGAATCAGTGAACAACATTAAGAGACCAAAGATATGTTTTGAAGAACAGTTCCAGAAACCCAACTGGGGAAATAAAGCAATGCTTTAAGAAATCGAAAGTTTTTTCATAAAAAATATGTAAATAGTTCCGAAAAACCTCAGATTAGTTACATATCTAAGAGGTACGTGACAAGAGATTAGGGTTTCCTAGAAAAATAACCCAGAAATATAGAAACCAACTTAGAAACCCATAGATTTAGCCGGAAAAAAAATATCTTACTTAATCGGGCCATGATGGCCTAAACATGGTGAGGACAAGCCCAAGGGTGAGTAAACGGCCAATGGTCCCTTGAGGACCTCAGGATAGAAAGAGTTCTTATCATGGGAAAGGGGCCATTAGGGCTAGGAGTGGTGGTGAACCACCATAATCAATGGCGAGCAAGCAACATCGGGTGGAAGCCATGATTAGGGCAGAGGGAGCTTGAGAGAGAATGAGAGGGGTGATGGAGGGTGAGGATGATATAATGGGGGTTTGGGGGGGGGGTTATTTGTGTGATACCTAATTTTCGCTTTAGAAGAACCAGGTTCTTCTAAGTGTTTTAACTACAACAGTTTGCGGAATAATAAATTATGAAAGTAAAGTGCACAGATATTTTTATGTGGAAAACACCTTGCTAAAAAGGTGAAAAAACCACGACCTACTACTTAGTAGGATTTTCCAAAACTCCACTAAAATCACTAAGCCAAGAAAAACATTTACAAAACACTTTGTAAACCTAAGGATTACCAGTGTGGCACACAACCTCAACTGTTGCGACACTTTCAAGTTAACTCTAACTTGAATACTCAAAGTACCTAATACAATTGCTTATAAATAAGCTGAAAGGTACAATATGAAACACCTACTACAATTGAACTAGAATAAGAATAAACGTAATGGAACTGGTTCTTCTATCTTGTTCAAGCAGCTTCAAGCGTGCACACTTATGTCTCATATATATTGCTTGCAAAATAGACTTGCTCTTTTGCTCTTAATTATGCTTTACTTCTGCGTATGTGCATTACCTGTAAAAGAGAACAACTTGGTTATTTAATAGATTAGCAGTTAGAGTTTGATCGAGACTCCAATGCTTATACTTAGCCGATTTGAGTCCTTAACCAATACAAAATCCAACCCTTATCCTAGCTTAGGATTGTGTTCTCTTATCATAAGGAGACTGTCCTCCTTAGAACTCAATGCAATCTTTTCGATTCAGTTCAGAAGATATTTGCTGCGTGATCTTCAATACATATCTTCCTCACGTGCCTCCTATGTGCAATGGTTATGAAAAACTGTGTCTCTCAAGATGGACCAGGTTCATCCCTGAGTTCATTTGTCAATCTTCAAAACTTCAACTGAACTTGGGCCAACAAATTCCCCCTTTTTGATGATGACAAACTCTATGCTTTTTCTGATAAGAGAACCTGTGGAACTTAGCTGAAATATCAACACTTAAAATTTTTAACTTATCATTAAGAGCCCGATTTAATTAGGTCATAAACATCACATGTTCAGATAATAGATTTAAGCATAATATCTTCCCCATTTTGGCATCATCGAAAAGTTGCATAAATAATGTGAATCTCAGAAAGTCTATTAGTACCCATTGACATTAGGGAAACTTCAAGTGAAAGCATGCTTTAGTTAATCAAAAATTAACTTATCAAAAATAACTATTAAAATCATAATTAACGAAAAGCAAGGAAGCTGCATTCATTGATAAGTGATAAGTGATGCTTTTACATTGCAGTCCACAAAAAGAAAAACAAAACTACCAACCATGAGCAAAAGCAAAAAGGAAACAAACAGATAAGATCCCTAATCTGGGTCACTGAGGGGGGTTCTAGACTAGTTCACAACTGGATAGGACACCTAAGGCTTAGAAGAGCTGGAGGGTTGGGTTTGTAGCAGATTGAGTATTTGCTGAAGCATTCCTTCAATTTTCTCCTTCTCCTTTGTAAGTTCAGCTCTCAACCCATTACTTTCTCCCTCATTTTCATAAATTATGGCATGAAGCCTTGCTATCTTAGCATCCTTTGTCCCAACCTCCTGAACCAAGGATCTGACCTTGCTGTTCACAGGAGTCTTCACTGATGAACCAGGTTCAACTGGGCCAGTACTGAGCAGATAATCACAAGCTTGGAGGGTTTTGATGCCAAATGCTCTTTGCTGGAAGCCATTTCCCACTTCTTCAATGGAACGTTCAGCCTTTCAAGCACAATTGTTAAAATAAATCCTTAGGGAATGTCATGAGCCTTTGAGCCATTTATCACCCTCTCTAGACTCTTCACAATGAAGCCAGGCCAGTTAATCTACTTTCCTTCATTCAGGCACTGCATGAGGACCGGATCCATGTAATTTGCTGTATGCCTTCTTTCATATCTGGGCAGAAGGCATTTGTTGACAAACTCGAAGAGCATTTTATGCTCTGGACTCATTTCACTTTTCTGAACTGCCCTGGCCTCAGGAACCTCCTCATATGATTTGGTGTCGCAGAAATTCCTAGTGATCTGAAAATCAGTAGGCACTCCATCCAGGCATGACCACCTCTGCCTTGTATAGTCATCATATCCCTCACTAGGGATGTCTAGAATCTTGCCCAGCTTGGCAGCATTAAACTTCACCTTCACTATGCTAGTTACCAGTCCATTTTTCACTGTCCCATTTGCCATGAACTCAACAAGTTCTTTACTGGCCAATTTACCATCCATCTAAAGGATCATGTTCTTCCACCCATGTGCTTCTAGTGCAGTCACATGTCTCATCATGCATGGCTCCTCCAGGTCTTTGAATAGTCTTCCTTTCAAGATTTTCCTCTTGAAAAACATGGCTTACCTATCATGTTCTTATTTAGACTCATCTTATTCTTCTTCTTTTTCACTCCACTCACCATCCTCTTCTTCAGTTATCTTCACTTGATTACCCTGTTTAGCTGACATAGTTCTCTTGGCTAGAGAGGCTTCATCAGGTACAAATTTAGAAGACATCTTGGCAGAAGACCCGATTCCCTTTGATTTGGCAGTGGGAATACCCCTATTTTGATCGACCAAATCCATCTCTCCCTCCTCCTCTTCAACAACAGCCTTTGAACTTTCACCTATTTTTGCTTTCCCTTTCTCTTTCCTCTTTCTCTTACTCTCCTCTAGAGCTTTCTATAATTCTGCTTCACTCTCTATCTCTACTTCTTGGGGTTCTAACCCTAGGAGCAGGCTTGGGCGATGAAGTTTTACTTTTCTTGGTTGGTTTCGACGCAGCAGGGGTCCTTTGTGAGGATACCTTGCGTTTCTTTGGGTCATAACTCGTCCAAACTTTCTTCAGCTTATCCACCAAAGTTTCTTCTGCAGATGAGCCAGGTTCATCTTGTTGTTCAATCAGATTAACTAAGCCCCCAACACCTTCTCCTGAGCCACTTCTCCCTGACTTCGAGCCTCCCTCTTCCCCACTACCACATATAGCTAACACTTCCTTCTTTTTTTTTCTTCCTCATTTTCCAAGACTCAATCCCATCTACATCTCTAGCAGCCCCTATTAGAACAAACCTATTTCCTCCCTCTTAACTACATCAGAAAATACAATTCATGAGCTTACCTCTCCTTGGGTGTCTTGAGCTTTGGCATTTTCAGAAGACCCAGGTTCATCTCCTTCACTGGCAGATATGTAGTCATCAGATTTAGAGTTTGAGTTAGTCTCTTTGGTTGGAGATTCTTTTCTTTGACTGGCCTTCAATCTCTCATTTATAGCTTTCCTCAAAGAACCAGAAGCAACCGTTTTTCTTGCTAGCATTTTCTGAAGACGGAATCTGGGTTTTGGGGTTTCAATAGGTGGTGTGGAAGATGAGGTGGTGTTGGGTGAGACTGGTGGTAGAATTCCAGGATTGTCTTGGGGATTTTTCATGGTGGAGAATTTCTGGAAATCTTAGGAGAATTTTGGAGAAGAGAATGGATGATCAGAGGTCTAAGTGGAGAATGACGGTTATGAGTGATTTGGGGAGTTTTTAAAGAGGGGTTATGATTAGATCAGTAACATCAGCTTTTCCAGAGGTCTATTAAAATTCTAATCAATTGAGAATTTCGGTATCCCTAGTGATTAATGAGTATCGCTAATATTTAGGGAAAAGACCCGTTATTTTTAGACTTCTAGTTTCAATGAAACTGGTTCAATTTGCCCAAACAGATAGAGTTTTTTTTTGGACGTTTGTTATATCTAGGATTCTTGCTCATGATTGGTAATTTAATTTTTCTAATCGTGTAAAGTATAGAAACATACCTGTACTTTTTCATGAGCATATATTGATGAACAATGTTTTTCAAGTGAAACTTCTCTTGATTATGCCTCAAATGTCAGAGTAGAAAATTTGTAAGAGATTAGTGAGTATATAAACACATGTTAGAAGAGTATACTATTTAAAGTACGAGAACGAGTAGGAATTAGTCTAATATTAACATGAATTAAGAACTCCTAACCACGCAACAATTTTTTTTTTCGTTCATTTTTTTCATTTTCATTTTTTTTCTTTTTTTCTTTTTTATTGTGCATTCTGAACTAGACCTTTTAGGCGATCTTAATCATCCCTAATTCTAACCTGTTCCTTCAAAGTTTTCTCTACTTAGTGACTTAGTGAAGATATAAGCTATTTGCTTGTTAGTGCACAAAATTCTATGGAGATTAACCCTTTCTCATAGTTATATCTTAAGAAGTGGTGTCTAACATCTATGTGCTTAGTCCTTTTATGATGAACATGGTTATTTGTCATACTAATTGCACTAGTGTTATCACAAAATATTGGTATGCACCCCACTTCAATTCCAAAGTCTACCAGTTGTTGCTTAATCCACAGTAATTGAGCACAATATGAACCAGCAACAACATATTCAACTTCTGCAGTAGAGAGAACCACTAAATTATGCTTTTTAGTAGCCCATAATACAAGACAAGACCCTAGGAAGTGTGTCATACCTTAAGTGCTCTTCCTATTTACTAAGAAACCTACATAGTCAGCTCATCATATCCAATTAAGTCAAAATTACTACACACATATCAATTGTGCCTTTCAAGTATCTCAATATTCTTTTGACAGCTGTCAAATGTGACTCCTTTGAATTTTCCTGGAAACGAGCACAAAGTCCTACACTGAAATCATTGTCAGTCTGCTGGCAGTACGATACAAAAGTGAACCAATCATATCCATATACAACTTTTGATCAACTGATGAAGCAGGTTCATCAATATCTAATTTTGTGGCAGTTGCAATAGGTGTATATATTTCTTTGGATTCTTCCATTTAAAATTTCTTGATTAGTTCTTTTGTGTACTTTTGCTGGTAGATCATAGTACCATTTGGACTTTATTTGATCTGCAGACTGAAGAAGAAGTTGAGTTCACCCATCATACTCATTTCAAACTCACTACCCATTAGTTTTGCAAAGTCCTTAGTGGCCCCAAATATTATGTCATCAACATATATTTGTACAACAAGAAGATCTTTACCTTTTTACCTTAGGAACAAAGTGCTGTCAATTTTACCTCTTTTGTACCCATGCTCCAGTAGAAAATTTGATAATCTTTCATACCAAGCTCTAGGGGCCTGCTTGAGACCATATAGGGCTTTATATAGCTTGTACACATGCCTAGGACACTCCTTGATTTCAAATCCTGGAGGTTGTTTCACAAACACTTCTTCCTTGGGAGCCATTTAGGAAGGCATTTTTGACATTCATCTGATGAAGAGTGAATTTCATATGTGCTGCAAAGGCTATGATATGTCTAATTGCTTTAAGTCTAGCAACTGGAGCAAAAGTCTCATCATAGTTAATACCTTCCTCTTGACTGTAACCTTGGACCACCAACCATGCCTTGTTTCTTGTAACTTTTCCATCTTCATCTAGTTTGTTCCTAAAGACCCATTTTGTTCCAATGACTGATCTGTCCTTGGGTCTTGGAACCAAATGATAGACTTGAATTCTCTCAAGTTGATTCAGTTCATCCTGCATAGCATTTACCCATTCTGCACCCCGCAAAGCCTCAACAACATTTTTGGGTTCAATGATGGATAGAAAGGCATCAAATGCACACATGTTCTTCAGTTGAGATCTAGTTTTGACTCCAGATGTTAGATCATTGATGATGTTCTCAATGGGATGAGAACTCAGGTACTTGTAAGATTTCCCCACCAGTTGGTCCCTGATAGATGCTTCTTCATTGTTATACTGTAGAGGAACAAGTTCAACTAGAGGTTCCTTTAGAGAATTTTGTTCAGTTTCTCTCAGATTGGTTCCCCCTGTCAGGTTGCCCTGGGTGGAAGGACCTATTCCATCACCTTGGCTTCATCTTCATGTTCCCGTCTCTCAGAAAGAATGTTTGATTCATCAAATACAACAGGTACACTTTCTTCTACATACAGAGTTCTTTTATTAAATACTTTATATTCTTTGCTATGTGAAGAATATACCAAGAATACTCCCTTATCACTTCTGAGATCAAACTTACCTAGGGAGGCTTTGCCATTATTGTGCACATAGCACTTGCAACCAAAAGACCTAAGATGGGATATGTTTGGTTTTCTCCCTTTAAGTAACTCATAGGGAGTTTTCTCTACAAGAGGTCTAGTCATGCATTTATTTATTATATAACAAGCAGTGTTTATAGTCTCTGCCCAGAAGCTGTGAGGTAGTTTACTGGAAAGAAACATGGTCCTTGCCATATCCTCAAGGGTCCTGATCTTCCTCTCAACTACACCATTTTGCTGAGGGGTCCTAGGATCAGAGAAATTATGATCTATTCAATTTTCATCATAGAATTCCCCAAACTTCGCATTTTCAAATTCAGTTCCATGATCAGACCTAATGGATGCAAGTTGATTTCCTAAATGTTTCTGGTTTTTTCTAACAAAAGCAGTGAACATTTCAAATGCTTCATCTTTAGAGCTTAGAAACAACACCAAGTAAATCTAGAATAATCATCAACAAGCACCATTACATATTTTTTACCACATCTGCTCATGGATCTCATTGGACCACATAGATCCATATGAACCAGTTCCAACATCTTGGACGCACTTACCATTTTCTTGGGTTTGAAGGATGACCTTACCTGCTTCCCCCTTGAAAATGCCTCACAAACGTTGTCTTTCTTAAACTTGATATTAGGTAACCCTATCACCAAGTCTTTGGAGTCTAATTTGTTTAATTGATTTAGACTGGCATGGCAAAGCCTTTTTTTGCCAAAGGAGGGGATCATTAATTAACACACTTAAGCAAGTGAGTTCATTTTCAGAGAGAGTTGGCAAATCTACAATGTAAATATTATTAACTCTCCTTCCCTGCAAAACAATCTTGTCAGTAGTAAGGCTAATCACAAAATATTTGTGGAAGTGAAAGCCACAAGATTTTCTCTGTCACACTGTTGTGACACACTTATCAGGCTATATTTCAAGCCATCTATCAAATAAACATTCTCAATGTAATGAGAGTCTATCTTTCCTACCTTTTCGACTCCAATGATCTCACCTTTATTTCCATTTCCAAAGGAGACATTACCTCCTTTTAGGTTCTCAAGTGAAAGGAACTGGTCTTTGTTACTAGTTATATATTTTGAGCAGCCACTATCCATGTATCATATTTGGCTAGTCTCCTTTACTTGGACCTCCTGTTCATCCTATGATTCTCCAATGACCATAAGAGATTTCTCATTTTCAACTTCATCTTCTGAGTCCTCATATGAGGTTTCTCCCCATGCAGCAACCATGGCTTTAGTTGAACCTTTGTTTCTTCTTGGTTGGACCTGTTCCTTCTTCATATTTCTCCATTCACCTCTTTTTATTCCCCTCAATCTCCCATTATAGGAAGTTCTTGATCATGTGGTATGTCTTACCACACTTGTAGCAACCATCATTTGTCCGCTTCTCAGGAGACCTAGGTTTGTTGAATGTTGTTCCTCTAGAAGGACCCTTTCCTATCATAAGATACTTTTTGAAATCTCTGGTAATCATAGCCATTTCATCATCTTCAAGATCTGATCCTTCTGAGATTTGAGAGCCAAACTTCTTTCTTTCTTTGGAGCATCCATCTTCATAGTCTGCCTTCTCAATTTATAAGCAGTAAGATTTCCAATCAGTTGATCCAATTTTAGGGTAGCAGTATTCTTGGATTCCTGAATAGCTGTAAATTTGCTTTCCTATGCAATTGGTAGAACTCTAGTCGAGATCTTCTCAACCTTGTCTTCTTCCAGGATAATCCTTCCAAGAGACTCAAGTTCATTTGTCAATTTAGTGAACCTAGTGTACATCTCTTGTATGGTTTCTCAATCCTTCATAGTGAAATTCTCATATTGAGAATATAGCGATGTTCCTCTTGATCTCTTCACTTGAGGTGTTCCCTCATGGGACACTTATAATGCATCCCAAATTTCCTTGGCAGTGTTACAACTTTGAATCCTGTTGTACTCATTTGGGCCATGTACACATACTAGCCATTTCTTTGCCTTTGCATTCTTTTCCCACTTCTTTAAGTCTTCAGCAGTGCAACCAGCTCTTGTTTTTGGAACATCCAACCCTTCAGCCGTGTTCTTTTTTATGGATAAAGGACCATCAATGATGATGTCCCAAAGCTCGTAGTCTTCACCCATGATGTGGTCTCTCATTCTATTCTTCCACCAGGAGTAGTAGAGATCATTGAAAAGTGGAGGCCTAGCAGTGGATTGTCCTTCCAAGTTACCAGGTGGTGCACTCATGTTGATCTTTCTTAAGGTGTTAACATCTTTAAGGATAGCCTGCTCTGATACAAATTTATGTTTTAAACGTCAATACCACACAAGAGGGGGGGGGGGTATGATTTGTGTGGTACCTAATTTTTGCTTTAGAAGAACTAGGTTCTTCTAAGTGTTCTAACTACATCAATTTGCGGAATAATAAATATTGTAAGTAAAGTGCACAAAGATTTTTACGTGGAAAACACCTGGCTCAAAAGGTGAAAAAACCACGACCTACTACTCAGTAGGATTTTTCCAAACTCCACTAAAATCAAGCCAAAAACAGCATTTACAAAATACTTTGTAAACCTAAGGATTAACTCTAATCCCCGTGTGGCACACAGCCTCAACTGTTGCGACACTTTCAAGATAACTCTAACTTTAATACTCAAAGTACCTAATACACCTGCTTCTAAGTGAGCAGAAAGGTACAATGTAAAACACCTACTGCAATTGAACTAGAATAAGAATAAACACAATGGAACTGGTTCTTCTATCTTGTTCAAGTAGCTTCAGGCGTGCACACTTATGTCACACATATATTGCTTTTAAAACATACTTTCTCTTTTGCTCTCAAATATGCTTTACTTCTGCGCATGTGCATTACCTGTAAAAAAGAACAACTTGGTTATTTACTAGATTAGCAGTTAGAGTTTGATGGAGACTCCAATGCTTATCCTTAGTCGATTTGAGTCCTTAACCAATACAAACTCCAACCCTTATCCTAGCTTAGGATTATGTTCTCTTATCATAAGGAGACTGTCCTCCTTAGAACTCAATGTAATCTTTTCGATTCAGTTCAAAAGATATTTGCTGCGTGATCTTCAATTCATATCTTCCTCACGTGCCTCCCATGTGCAATGATTATGACAAGTTGTGTCTCTCAAGATGGACCAGGTCCATCCCTGAGTTCATTTGTCAATCTTCAAAACTTCAACTGAACTTGGGCCAAAAGGGGGTAGGTCGTTTAGGTTTAATTAGGTAAGAACGAATCTAGGCCGTTGATCAAATTGATCAACGACCAATATTTAATTTGTTTGGGTTCGGTAGATTTAGGAATTGTGCTTGGGGTATTGGGCTGAGTATGATTAGGTGTTTGGGCTAGTCAAATTAGGCTAAAATTGAAATAGAATAGGCTATTTGTTAGATCCCAATTCAAATTAGTTAAAATAATTTATAAATAGCTAATAATTATAAAAAATGACTTTCATTCATAGAAAATAGTTATAAATGATTATTTAGTACTTAAAAATACAAATTACTAATTGCTGGTGAAATATAGCATAACATTATATGCATGGGCTATAATTGTAACGTTATTGCAATTATAACAAAAGGTGCCAAATTGACTATTTATGGAATAATTTGACCTTAGTAGGACCATAATTAAATCAAGAAATGATTTTTAAAATTATTAGTGATGTGATTTTATAATTATTTATTGAAACAAAAATACTGGACAACTTAATAAAAATGTAGGAAAATTATGAAAAAATATCAATTGCTATTAATTCATGATTTTGAAGGTACATATGCAATTTAAACATATTTTTGGGAAAAATTAGGTATAAAAAACTGCCCCTCTTTACTTGAAAATGATGAAAGAGTTGTCGGGTAAAGATATGATGGCCAATATTTGACCGAGCGAGATGGTTTGGGAGATTTAGGTCGCACCCTCGCTTCCGAGCTGCCTATATATCCCTAGTTTTTAGGAACCAGGCCGTATGTAGTTCTAGATTTTTCGTCTAAGTGTACCGGTGAAATCATCACAAGAACGAACGCAACATCTTGGGATGGGCGGTTGAATGGTTTATAGGGGAGATCATGTTTGATATAGTTGAGGGAACTGGAGCGTGATCGCTCCCGCTGGGATAGCCATTGCTTGCTGGGTTTCTTGAAAATAAGAATACTACAAGCATATATTACAACAACAACAACAACAACAACTACCCAGTATATCCCCACCAGGTGGGGTCTGGGGAGGGTAATATGTAGACGAGCCTTACCCCTACCCGAAAGGGTAGAGAGACTGTTTCCATTCGACCCTCGGCGCGTAGGATAAAACTACAAGCATATATTGTGCGTTAAAAATGATGCAGGTTCCCATCGGACTATGAGAGCTGTCTTTGGACGGTTAAAGATGATGTTCTTTGACCATGACGTCCTGGGCCATGAATTATTTAATAAGGGATTCGCAGGCCATGAAATGATGTTCTCGGGCCATGACAATGGTGCTTCCAAACCATGATGCCTTTGAATAATGATATGATAATTTGAGGGATCCTCAATACATGGCTTGGTGTCCTTCGGCTATGCGGATGATGCCTTTTGGACTATGACACCTTTGGATAGATTGGCGATATTTCAGCTCCTGATATGAAGTAATATGATGTAAAAACGACAAGGATTAGTCTTGTGAAATGAAAGGAAAAGCTTAGCCCGATTGAAAAGAGAATAGATAGTACTTGAAATAGAGCAAGATTTGTGCAAAGAGGGACATTGCTTAGTCCCATGCAGATGGGAGGCAAGGATTAGCCTCATGCATGTTGATACCCAATTCGTCCATACATGTTTTCGTACCCAAAATACTTCCAAAATAGCATATATATGCATATATAAGCACACCTGTGAGTTTTGGTATTTTTAATAATTTTAGAACCAGCTTATCGCCTATTTTATACCATAAAATCCCATAATTATTCCTAAAACTTGTCATTTTGGTGAGTAACCTAGTTTATCCCAGTATTTACACCAAAGTATAGCTAAGTTAATTTTTGCATATTTTTTTACAGATTTATTTGACATTTTAAAAGCTAAATTGCATATAATAATAATATTAGCCTCTTTAAATATTTAATTATAATTATATTTATAAAATAGACTCTAGTACTTTTAATTTGATAATTATGTGTTAGTAATCAGTTTAGCATATTTGATTTATTTTCAGAAATTATTTTACTATTTTTATAAATTAAAACAAGGGAAAGAGGGTATTTAAGAGTTAGCCCTATTTTATTTAAATTTTATCCAAAATATCACCCAAATTTAACCCCATCTCAGCCCCAAATTGGACCAAATTACCCAACCTAGACCCACTTAACCAGCCAGTGTCCTTTTCTATCTGAGCCGTTGATCATTTTGATCAATGACCAGATCTTCTCATTCCTATTTTAATCCCAAATGACCCCAACCCTATCCCCATTCTTCAAATCCGCCGCCTCTGGTTCCTCTCATCTCTCTCGAACCCTCTCAACTTCTGAAACCCTAATAGCCGCATACCTCCCTCTCCAACCTCAAACCACCGGAATCCATGGCTAATCTAGCCATGGACAACCTCTACCAACCATTTCCTGCTCCTATACGTCTGCTCGCTGAAGATTCGTGGCTAAACCTCAAAGGTCTTCATCCAGACCTTGGCTGATTCGAGTTTCTTTGGCCGTTTCGAGCTTTGCTCCGGCATGTCTCAGCCTCTCAAGCCAGGATTCGACCTTATCAGCTCAGAACCATTCTCGAGACTTCCAAACCTTCTCGTCCTTTAAGATTCTCAGGAACCCTAGGCTATTCGAGGTTCTTTTTTTGTTTATTTGCTTAATGTGGTGAATCTATGCTATATTTGACATATATTCCCCAATTTTTATTTTTATAAAATCATTTGATTTCAAAACTAGTCTTTCTGAAAGTATTTTGATTCTTGCTGATCTTTCTTTTGAATGTTTACATGTATTATGCTCATATGTTTTCCTTCTATATTACCCATGTATTGTACTTCTTTTCTTTATACGTTTGCTCACATGATTAATCTGTGCTAAACTTTCCTTACTACTGAGTCTCTTGACTTTGGTCGTGTGCTTGTGAAGCATGTTTAGTATGTTCTTAAGTTTTGAAATTGTCTGAGCATGTTCTTCATGCCTTAAAATGGTTTTGTTTCTTTGATTGTTTCAAGCCTGCTACTCTATTGGCCTGACTCTCATAAGATTCCCCGAGACTGTTCACTTGCCTTCTCGTTTGTCTGAGGAAACCCTAGAATTTGGGGTTTTTCTTTGAGTAAAAACACTAGGGTTTGATTTTGAAACCCTAGGTTTACAGACTCACAACGAGTCTGTAATCGAACTCAAAACTCTATTTTGCGTGTGATTATGAAAACTCTCATTGTTCTTATTTGGTTTGAACTTTGTGCTTTATATATAAGCTTCCCTTTCAAAGTTTATTTTTTAAATTCCTTTAATCTGGCTAAGAATTTCATCAATGATTTTCTCTTGATTGAACCTCGTTAACCTTAAATAATTGATCCTGTATATTTTAAGATTTTGTACCAATATTTGAATTATTAACTTCCTTAATTACCTCAGTTTCTTTGTGATTTGCAATTGGATCAGAGATCTTTCGATTGATTTTTCAAACTTATACCTACTGTGACCTCTTTCCTTACATACCAATTGTGTATGTGACCTTGTTTGTGCACTATATGGTCTATTTACCTTAATTTAGCCCTAATAAACTGGTTTTCTCTTCCTGCTTAGTCGTTTGAATTAGACCCTTAATTAAAGGAGTCTGATTACCCTAATTGATACTAATTTGATCAGTTTCTATATTTGTATCCTCTTGCATGCCTCACTTGTTTTCGAAAACTATATAAGGGGATTAGGCCTCCCCCTTTTAGGTAAAAAAGGAGAGGAACAAACGAGAAAAAGAATAACAATCAAGCAATAGGCAATTTATTCTCTACTCTCTTCTTCTCTCAAATACACAGACCAGTTCTGTGTACTTCTCCTCTTTGCTTCCTGAAATACCTTTAAGTTCGAGTGTTCCGCTAAAAACCTGAGTTGTTCATGCGGTTTGCTTGGTGTGGTTACTCTGTTATTCTCTTTCTGTTACTTTGCAACTGGTAGGTCCATCTTAGTTTAATACTGCTCCTCCACTATGTGTTTACATTCTAGTTCTGTTATGCTTTACTTTACTGATTTTCTGCAACTTTGTCATTATTGTTCTTATGTGAATCGCCTTACCCTTTACCTCTTTATATGCGAGTTATGGTTCAACGCAAAACAACACTCTAATATTGCTGTCTATGATTCTAAACCGGGTTCTTTTAATCCCTAACTCAATCAGTGCCCACTCCCTTTTCCCCATTTATGAGTTTGAGCCTTGGACTTGGGTCTGATAGTGTCCTAATCACTATCGATACCTTGATCTGACCTTCAAGGGTCTGCTCCTAATTTGTTTAACCAAAAATGTGGTCAGGGGTGTGCCTGCCTACTTTGTGGCTAGGCATGACCACCACTTGTCATGGCTCCCCAATTCCCCTTCACTTTGCACTTACTCTTAGCTATTAAGTTCTGCCCTTCTCTTGCAACCCATGCTTTGGGACCCTTGAGCTCCCTCAAATATTGGATGCCTGAGAGCTGGCTTTTTCACACTATACTATTCTAATTCTAATAGTATCCTGGATGTTAGCAATACCGGGAATCCCTGAGATTCCTTGGATCTTGGTAACAGTTTAGATAAAGAGAAGGCTTTGAAAATCTGGATCTCGGAATTGGTTATTAACATGTTATTGGACATTAAGGTTGAATTAGGCTTCTCGGATCTAGATGTTAGCGTTAAATGTACTTTTCTATATTTTTTTGGTTTGTAATAACTTGAATAAAACTCGGGAGAATAGTAAAAGGGTGTGGGAAGGGTCTTACTTTCTTGCATTCAAGAAGGGTAGAAACCACGATTTAGGAATTCACTTTTACTTTATTCACCTAGAAATCCTGCCTATAGGATTGTTACTCTTATTTTTTAGCATATAGAAATTGTGCCTATAGGACTTATCTTTCTGCAAATTAAATTTATTGATATCATATCTATAGGATATGCATACTCGTGGCATTAGACAAACTTTAGGATTAATTAAACAAGCATCTTTTCACAAGTTCATTAATAACTTTAGAAAAATCAATAATAGATATCATGCATATAGGATTTTGCTTCAAACTCGTCTTGCCTGTTTATAAGTAGTAACGATTGGTTAATTAGTTCTTACACGCCTAAATCAGCATACATTTTCAAAAATCTAACTTATGTTAAAACTCGTTCCAAATCAGTGTATACTGTTATATGAATATCCATTCCTTTAATTAACACATCTTTTTCCTGAAACTGTTTCTTTTTAATAATCTATCTAAATGTGTTTTCGAATTCAATTCCTATCTTTTGAAAATCATTGTTTTAAATCAGTTCTGCAACTCATTATTTTTCTTTAGTTAATTCTGTCCTCTCTGAATTTTTAAACTTTTCCTTCCTCTGTGTAACCTCAATTAAGCAATTTGTTTTCCTCTTTTATAAACGTTTTCCTACGTCAACTGCATACTCTTTGTTTCAAACTTTTCTGCACATTCATTTTTTCTAAAATAAGTACTTAAACCAATTCACACTAATCCGATGCCTTAATCTCTGACAACTGTATCCGAGCAGGCTAATGCAGACTTTATATCTAAATATATGTGTTGAACCAGCCCGCTCGCTGCTTAATTTTAATTTAAGACCTAATCAGTACTTGCCAAGGCATGATAAACTATGTGATTATCTGATTTCATGGGGTTTATTTGAGCCTTATTTATTTATTTGATTATTCCTCCTACTTGGTATTTGTTTTGAATGTCGCAATAAGAATTTTATCCTTTAAACTCCATAAAGGCCCCATCCGTTTCTTCCCTTTACAATTAGAAGTCCTAATACCCCGGGACTGATAGGATTGGGACGGGTACTAGCATGCAATAAGTAAACAAGACTAGAGGAAGATCAAGTGTAGTGGATGTATGAGTGGTTCCCAACAGGGGAGTTCATTGTTCGTTCTCGGGATGCACCGTTCCTTATACTAATTGGTCTGAAGGGAACTTATCCTTATGTCCCTCTCCAAGCCATGAGGCAAGCTAGAAGAAAACAAATCCTACCAATGGTAGCCAAAATGAGTCACTTCAGGGATGACATGATAGCCTTCACAAGTGTCACGCTCAACACATGTGGCATTAAAAAGTCATATTGGGGAGAGAAGCTATTGAGGCAGACATGAATCGCGCCAGGTGTGTGCTGCACTACTCAAGCTGCTTGGAAGGCAAATACACTGGTTTGGGTCATCCTGGGTTCATCCGAGGTCACAAGCTTATCGACGAAAAGGCTGAAGCTCAAGTTAAGTACAATCAATTGCGCAAAAGAATTCGAGAATGCAAAAATGAACATTGGGAGATACAAGAAGCTCACCAGAAATTGGTCGATGACTGGAAGGATATGTCTATCAATGCCAACAAGCGGTTAGGGTATCTGGAACAAGATCTAGTAGAGCTGGAAGGAAAGTTCTTGAAAAGGATTGAAGACTGCCAAAATGCCAAGGGAAGTGCAGGTGGACATTTGGCCCGAGCCTATCTGCTGCTAGGACTGCACGAGTTGATGCAGTTGTACGAGAGAGGCAAAAATACCGAATCTAGGGAAGGTCCTTCTTGGGCCAAGTAGTTAGGATCGTTTATTTCCTTCTTTCATAATGTAATAAGGACACTGGCCATTAGTGACATATTTATTTCCCATCATCTTAAGTTTTTGAAACTCATCTTAATTTTTATCAATAAAATGAGGCATTTAGCATTATAAGTTCTCCAAAGTTAATTTGTCGCTAGGCCACCCTCGAGCACAACGAGGCACCCAAATTAGGACACGAGTTATATTCTTGCACAATGTGTTTAAATATTGCTAATATTCTTTTTTCTCAGAATCCGCACTAACTTTTTACCTTTTGTTTTTCTTTTATTTTTACCCTCCCCAAAGGTTAGTTCGTGCATTCTGGCACCATCAACCTACTCTATAAGATCCAAGGGCCCTCTACCTCCTCCTCCTCCGAGTCCTATCAGAAACAAGAATAAAGGTAGAATGGGAGACGCAAGTTCTAGAAAAGAGATTGAGAGAGAAGAAACTTCTCAGGGTACCCCAAAATCTAAAGGAACTGCTGCTCAGATTGAACAGAAATTGCTGAATTTTCAGGAAGAACTGGACCAAGTTCGAAACTTGGCAAGCCTATCATGCTCTCTTGATGCTCCTGATACCAACACCCAAAATCCCGTACCTCCACAGAACATCCCACAACCACAAATACAACCCACTCACACTCAAACTTGCTACACATGCAACAACACTACATTACTCATCCTCGAACAACCAAACACTATAAACGACCACCTCCACAACACTCCTATCTTTGTGGACACTATACCCCACTACACTCAACCAATCTCAAGTGCATCTGAATCGGACAACAAAGAATCCCTTATCAGGAACATGGCAGCAAAACTCAAGAAGTTGACAAGCCGATTGCAGGGCGTGGAAGGAAACAAAGGTATAGACTGAATTATGAGGACCTTTGCATTCAGCCAGATGTCAAACTTACTGAGCGGTACAAACCTCCCAAATTCAAAATGTTCGATAGTACAGGTGATCCCATGGTCCATCTACGGACATACTATGATAAGTTGGTTGGAGTTGGAAGATATGAGAAAATCCGCATGAAGCTGTTCATGAGGAGTCTGAAAGGAGATGCCTTATCTTGGTATATCAGTCAGAACACAAAGAAATGGACAAACTGGGTAGGTATGGTGTCTGACTTTATGGACCGATTCAGGTTTAACATAGAGAACGCACCAGATGTGTTTTATATCCAGAATCTGAAGAAGAAACCCATCGCAACCTTCCGCGAATATGCTACTCATTGGAGGTCTGAAGCCGCTAAGGTCAGGCCAGCCTTAGAAGAGGAGCAGATGAACAAGTTCTTTGTACAGGCTCAGGATCCATAATATTATGAAAGGTTGAATCTGATAAAAGGTCAGAAATTATCCGACATCATCAAGTTGGGAGAAATAACTGAAGAGAGCATTAAAATGGTATTACAGGACACCAACAAGGCTTTACAGTCTGGTGGCACGTCAAAGAAGAAAGATGTGAACTCCGTAATGGCTGCGCAAAGAGCCAGATCTCCTATGAAATACCAAACATATCCATCAACTTCACTTACATATCAGCCTTCCCTAAATTACCAAGCACCCTCGCCCACATACGAATTTCCACCACCCACCTACCAATAATCTCCACCACCTACATATCAACCCTCTTCGCCAAGATATTCTCAAACCGCACCCGTGTACCAAGCTTACAATGCCCAACCCTCTCACTTCCAGTCACCACCCTCTCGCCAAAACTTTCCTCGACCTAGATTAAATTTTAACCGCCGACTTCCCAAACAATACCCAGCCATCGCCGAACCAATTGACCAGCTGTATGAAAGACTCAAAGCAGCCGGTTACATCACCCCTATCCGAGTCATAACTTCAGAAAATCCCTTCCAATGGATTAATCCGAACAAGACATACGCATACTATTCCGGAATGAAAGGCATACCATCGACGAGTGTCGCTCGTTGAAATACAAGATTCAGACCTTGATTGATAATAAGGTCATCATAGCAAAGGATATCGCTCCATATGTCCGCAACAACCCCCTGCTTGACCACAAAGGTGAGGCATCCACATGATCGAGATTGAAGATGATTGGGACCCCAAATGGTCAATTGGATTGATTGTCGAAGGAGATGAACCGAAGAAGCCGACAGTCTCCCTCAACCCTTTTTTTGTCCAGATCCATACCTCTAGGTTAACGAAGTGAATATGTCCATACCGCTCGAGTTCAAAGCAAAGGCGCCAGGGCCAATTGAAGTCGAGTTTGGAATTCTAAAGGCACTTGCACCATTTGAAGTTGTCGTATTACCTCCAAGGGTGCATATTCCAGTCACAATGAAAGGTGTGACCCCGTTCAACTCAAACGTCATACCCTGGGATTACATAGTTGAAGTTAGGAGAAAAGGAAAAACAAAAACCGGAGAAGCGATCGCCGCATAGGGCATGACCAGAACAGGTAGGTTATACACTCCAGAACACTTAGAGTCCAACAAGCAAGCCGCGGGACGACCTGTTGAAACTGGACCCGATAAACTTTGGAGAAAGATACAGGCAAAAGAATAATTGATCGTGGAACAGTTGAACAAAACACCAATGTAGATCTCCATCCTGGTTCTTCTACAAAACTCTGAGGCCCACAAGAACGCTCTGATGAAAATATTAAGTGAAGCTTATGTTCCCAGCAACATAACTGGAGGCAAAGTGGAAAATATGGTGGGACAAGTGTTGGTGAGTCACAAGATTACTTTCCATGAAGATGAGCTACCACCGGAAGGACTAAGTCATAACAAAGCATTGCACATCACCATGCAATGTGAAGATTACTTCATCACTAGAATCTTGGTTGACGGAGGATTCAGCCTTAACATTTGTCCACTGATAACTCTCAAGACGTTGTGGAAAGGTTTGAATGAGATCAAAGATGGGGCTATAAATGTCAAAGACTTCAATGGGTCCCAAATATCCACCATTGGGGAAATCAACCTGTACTTGCAGATGGGGCCAACCTGGTTTGATGTCGACTTCCAAGTGACAAACGTCCCGTCATCCTACAATTTGTTGTTGGGGAGACCTTGGATCCACACCACCGGAGCCATAGCATCAACCTTGCATCAGTCAGTAAAGTTCGAATGGAATCACCAAGAAGTGATCATTCATGGCAATGGTAGCAACCCCATATACAGTCGCCAAACTATCATAATGATTGGAGGCAGAAGGAGAATAGGTGAGAAACATACCACCACATCGAGCGGGTCAACGCCATGGACAAAGATAAATGGTGGGATAACAAGATCGAGAGCATCCTGAATTGGTGCAGGTAGGAGCACAGAAAGGGACTTGGGAAGAATCTCCAAGGTATCACCAATCCCATCAAACTAAAGAAGCACGGTACTACTTTTGACCTGGGGTATGAGTATACATGGAAGGACTTTGATGATTGGTTGCAACCATAGCATGGCCCATACTATCCACTGGAGCACCTTATACCTTATCTAGAGCAGACTTTTCAGCCGGCAGACATCATCTATGGATAAGAGGGAGATGAGACATTGGCAGCAATGAAGAACTTGTTTCTGGAGGATGATATGGACTGTTGTGTTATCTTTAAGGAGGAAGGCCCTTCCGTACAAGCTGTGAACCGAGGCGAATGCCTCACTAATTGGTCGATCAGAACCACCAAGGCCCGAAAGGCTTCGGGGTAGCAAGGCTAAACGACGCACCATGCATCACATCTTTACTTTTACTCGTTGATTTTTCTTTCCGCATTCTCTTTACTTTTGAAAAGAGCCTCAATGTTCCAATCTATTATGAATTTAATAAATGCATTTTTAGTTTATTATATATCTCGCTCTTATTATTTTCCTCTATCACTTACTTCATTTACACAACATTACTATTACCTATCTTGATGATGAACCAACGAGTATAACTTGCAACGAGACAACACAACAAACGGATATAGCTTCAGAAGAGGATGAATGCAGTTTGCCACGGTCAATTATATCATAACACAATGTCCAAAGCCTTCAAAAAAAGAGTTAAACTATGGAAGTTTACACCAGGGCAGCTGGCGTTGAAGAAAATATTTCCACATCAAGATGAAGCAAAGGAAAAATTCTCTCCCAATTGGTAGGGTCCGTACACGGTTCACTGAGTTCTAACCAGAGGAGCCCTTATTCTTGCAGAAATGGACGGAGAAGTCTGGCCGAAGCCAATCAATTCAGATGTAGTGAAACGATACTATGTGTAATCATAAGCTTTCTATTCATGATGTAATTTGAACTACCCATGACACTATTCCCGTTTAAGAGGGGATACGTAGGAAGCCCTATGGGTTCGGTTACAACTTAATAAAATTCCATTTTTCCCCGCTATTGGAACTGGGGCAGAATTTTGAGGAGGACCCTCAAAATTCTGAAGTTAGTTTTTCAGTCTTTTCATTGCCAGAAGAGCCAATCCAATAAACTGGGACATAATTTTGTGGAAGACCCTCAAAATTCCGAGGTTGATCATTTTCAGTCATTCAACACATCCGTCAGAAGCGCCAGTCGAGTAAACCGGGGCATAATTTTGGGGAGAACCCTTAAAATTCTGAAGCAAGCAAGGTTGCAATGTCTGGGACCACGTCGCATTTATTGGTTCATTCAATATAAAATCACTTTATTTTTCAAAAATATACTTATGTTATATTTACGAAATCATGCATAACTATCATTTGAATCGGTGTCGTCTAGCAACGCTACCCCAATGATACGTGACAACAGGAGCCATGGGAAGATGAACTAACCTTTCCTCCCTCTACATAACTCACGATTTGTCATTGGATGCATGTCACAGATCATTGAATACATTCACGCGCTTGTATTTTTCAAGAGCAAAACTACCAGAACATTTGCTTATTCAGAAAATTGCTATCCGTACAACATCTAGTAGATCTTACTACTAGTCGCCCTTTACATCTAGCAGTCACACTATCGTAATCAGCTATCATCTAGTAGATCTTACTACTAGTCGCCCTTTACATTTTTACATCGCCTAAGGCTATCTATATTCCTTTCAAGGTTAAGCTCTACCTCCATCCTACATAAGGCTACTTATCTGCCTTTCGAGACTAAACATTGTCTCCATCTGCATCATCCTGCATAAGGCTACTTATCTGCCTTCTGAGGTTAAGCTCTACCTACATCCTGCATAAGGCTACTTATCTGCCTTTCAAGACTAAGCATTGTCTCCATCTACATCATCCTGCATAAGGCTACTTATCTTCCTTCCGAGGATAAGCTCTACCTCCATCTTCCATAAGGCTACTTATATGCCTTTCGATACTAAGCATTGTCTCCATCTGCATTTTTCATAAGGCTACTTATCTGCCTTCCGAGGTTAAGCTGTACCTCCATCCTGCATAAGGCTACTTATATGCCTTCCGAGACTAAGAACTGTCTCCATCTGTATTATCTTGCATAAGAATACTTATCTGCCTTCTGAGGTTAAACTCTACCTCCATTCTGCATAAGGCTACTTATCTGCCTTTCGAGACTAAGTATTGTCTCCATCTACATCTTGCATAAGGCGACTTATCTGCCTTTCGAGACCAAGCTCCATCTCTATCTGCATTATCTTGCATATGGCAACTTATCTGCCTTCCGAGACTAAGCACTGTCTCCATTCTGCATGGCTAAAATATCGCCACTTTATTTATTCGAATGGCTATAATATCGCCACCGCATTTTCTTTGGCTTAAAGATTGTCACCTTCTCATGGGCTGAAAGATCACCAACTTATTCAAAGGCGTCATAGTTCAGAGGCGCCATCCGCATAGCCCAAGAACACCATTTTATGGTCTACGAATTTTTTACTTATGCTTTTCATGGCCCAAGACATCATAGTCTGAGGACGTCATCATAACCATCCGAGGACAACATTCATGGTCCGATGAGAACTTGCATCATGTTTAAATTGTGCACAATATATGCAACATCGCTCATTTGCAGGTAAACCGGCTAGCAAACAGCTGTCTCAGTAGGAGCGATCCCGCTCTGGTTCCCACAACCTATCCGACTCCGAACACCCTTCCAAACCTAAGCATCGCGTCCGTTCTATCAAATCTCCATCGACACATTTTGTCAATGGTTGATGAACTACATATGGCCTGATTCTTGTAAAATTAAGGATATGTAGGTAGCTCAAAAATCAGAGCTCCGTCAAAGTTCCTTTCAATCACTGATCCGGTCAAAATTGGCCATCTTGTCTTTACCCGACAACTCTTTCATCCTCTTCGGGTAAAGAGGGGCAGTTGTTGAAACCCAACTTTTCCATACATTCTTTTGTACCCAAAATACTTCCAATATAGCATATAGGTGCGTATATAAGCTCACCATGAGTTTTGGTATTTTTAATTATTTTTAAAACCAGCTTATCGCCTATTTTATACCATAAAATCCCATAATTAATCCCAAAACTTGTCATTTTGGCGAGTAACCTATTTTATCCCCGTATTTATACCAAATTATAGCTAAGGTAATTTTTGCATATTTTTTTAAAGATTTATTTGGCATTTTTAAAGCTAAATTGCATATAATTGCAATATTTGCCTCTTTAAAGATTTAATTGTAATTATATGTATAAGCTGGAGACAAGAGGGGTTGCTCTGATGGTGAGAAACCCCAACTTCCAACCGAGAGGTTGTGCGTTCGAGTCTCCCGAAGAGCAAGGTGGGAAGTTCTTGGAGGGAAGGATGCCGGTGGTCTATTTGGAAACAGCCTCTCTACCCAAGGGTAGGGTAGGGGTAAGGTCTGCGTACATACTACCCTCCCCAGACCCCACTAAGTGGGATTATCTTGGGTTGTTGTTGTTGTTGTTGTTGTTGTTGTTGTATATGTATAAACTGGACTCTAATATTTTTAATTTGATAATTCTGTATTAGTAATTATTTTAGCACATTTGATTTATTTTCAGAAATTATTTTACTATTTTTATAAATTAAAACAAGAGGAAATGGCTATTTAAGAGTTACCCCCTATTTCATTTAAATTTTATCCAAAATACCGCCCTAATTTAACCCCATCTCATCCCCAAATTGAACCAAATTACTCGACCTAGACTCGCTAAATCGGCCGTGTCCTTTTCTATCTAAGCCGTTGATCATTTTGATCAACGACCCAGATCTGCCCCTTCCTTTTTTAATCCCAAATGACCCCAACCCTATCCCCATTATCCAAATCTGCCGCCTCTAGTTCCTCTCGTCTCTCTCGAGCCCTCTCAACTTCGGAAACACTTGTAGCCGCCTACCTCCCTCTTCGACCTCAAACCACCGGACCTTGGCTAATCTAGCCATGGACAACCTTTACCCACCATCTCCTGCTCCTATACGTCTGCTCGCTGAAGATTTGAGGCTAGAACTCAAAGGTCTTCATCCATTCCTTGGCTGATTCAAGTTTCTTTGGCTGTTTCTGGCTTTGCTCCGGCATCTCTCAACCTCTCGAGCCCGGATTCGACCTTATCAGCTCAGAACCATTCTCGAGACTTCCAAGCGTTCTCGTCCTTTAAGGTTCTCCGAAACCCTAGCCTATTAAAGGTTCTTTCTTCATTTATTTGCCTAGATCTGTGGTGAATCTATGCTATATTTGACGTTTTAAGTATTTTCCCCAATTTTCCCTTTCAAAAAAAATCGTTTGATTTCAAAATTAGGGTTTTTGAAAGTCTTTTGATTCTTGCTGATCTTTTCTTTTGAATGTTTATCTGTATTATGCTCGTATGTTTTCCTTCTCTATTACCCATGTATTGTCCTTCTTTTCTTTATACGTATGCTCACCTAGGGTTTGCGGAACCGCATAAACAGCCGGGCCATCGCAGATGCGGGTTTTGGGCTTTTTCAGTTTTCCCGCAGGTGCGAACATTTTACTGCAGATGCGGTTACGCACCTGCAAGTTTTCCATCTCACGGCCCCTGAGCCCTTTAATGAAAACTGTAACAGTGGCTTGGATTCCATAGAAGCGGGACTGTAGAAGCGATAATCACTGTTCAGAAAAGAGAATTTCGAGGGTTGAGTTTCAAAGTTGGAAAAAATCAATTGAGAGCCCGGGAGAGGGCGATGTTTAGAGGATTTTGAAGATAAGATCATTGGGTAACGCTTTCCTAATCATATATAGTTGCATTCCATCAATATCTAGTTTAATCCATCATCTAATTTCGAATTTGGGATCAAATTTGGGAAAAACCTCTTAGACCAAACTATTAAGTTTTGAGTGTGCATTTAACCTCCGATTTTGGAGATTATTATATGGTTAGACTCGTGAGAGTATGAGGGTTATGAAAATGTAAAAATTGTTTGATTCCGAGACGTTGTCCTGAGGGGCATTTTGGTCATTTTAACTATTTTCGTGACATAGCTTTAAATTTAATAGTGGAATCAATTTTTTGTAATATTATATAATTAAATTGAATAGATGTGGGCCATTTGAAGTCCGATACTCATGGAAAAGGCGTGGTTCTTAGTTGAGTTTGAGCCGGTTCGAGGTAAGTGGCTTGTCTAACTTTGTATAGGGGACCTTCTTCCCTTAGGACTTGTTATTTGATGATTGAGTGCCTTGTACGTGAGGAGATGAGCGTGTACTTGTGCTAATTGTTAAACACCCTTTTTTTCACTTAAAGTGATCAAGTTGCTATTCCTTTCTTACTTGCTTTGTTTACTTGCCATATAGCTTGTGATAGCGTAGAAAAGCATGTTTAGCCGACTTAATTGGCTTAGTTGCTTAAATTTGCCTTGTTGCATTACATGAAACATGTTCGGCTAGATTCCCTATTCCCTTGGTGTTTAATTCCATTTTCGATTATTCTCTAGCTGTTGTTCCGTATTTATATTGGGACTACAATTGTGAGATTCGGGTAGCTCCCCCCTTGTTTTTGTTTACCTTGGGACTGCGGGTTCAGTTTCCGATAGATCCCCCTGCACATTTACTTTAAGACTACGTGTTAGATTCCTGGTAGATCCCTCCGCACATTAACAGTTGGACTACGGGACGGTATCCCGGGAGATCCTTCGGACATATGATATGATAGACTACGGAACGGTATCCCGGGAGATCCACTGGACAGTTGATAAAGAACTACAGGACGGTATCATGGGAGATCCTCATGGCATCATTGGTATTGGGCTGTACTTTTCTGTATTTATTCTTATTCCGATTATTTGTTGTTGACTTGTAGATTCTGTCTTATTTCACTGCTGTTTCCATTATTCTACCTGTTTTCATACTGCACATTATTATTATTATGTTTACCTCAGTAGGGTCCTGACCTTCCTCGTCACTACCCGATCGAGGTTAGGCTTGGCACTTACTAAGTACTGTTGTGGTGTACTCACGCCTCTTCTACTCATGTTTTCATGTGCAGATCCAGGTACCTCCTCTCAGGTGTATTATCAGTGATCAGGGAGAGATACAGAGACTTAAGGTATATCTTCCGTGTCCGCAGACTGAAGATTCTCTCTCTTAATCCATATTGTAGTACTTAGCTTCCTTGTCTTTCTTTGATGTATACGCTTTTGGAGTTTAGAGACTTTATTATACATTTCCATAACCTGTGTTGCTCGTGAGTTTTTGGTTATTGGGATTGGTTTCAGACTTGTGATGCTGAGTTGTATATGCCGAGCGGTATTTATGTACAGTTTTCCTAAAACTTATCTAGTTTTTTTTTTTTTTTGCAAATGATGTTGTTTTCGCACTGTCAGGCTTACCTAGTCATAGTGACTAGGTGCCGTCATGAAATGTTCACGAATGGTGAACTAGGGTCGTGACACGCCTACACATTATTCTCTATGGGATTCGACCTTAGGTCATAGTTGGGTAAATTATATCACATGCGACCATGTCCATTTAACCTTTAGTAGTGGATTTGGACGTCATCAATGAACTCAACAGTAAGGTCTTAATCAGTTTGCCTACTGATTTTAAACCTGTAAGTCATTAAGCAGCAAACTCAAATGAAAACAGTTCTCTAGTCTTATACAGATTGATTACCTAAGGCTTGCCTAGGCGTGAGATCATGCATAATAGTTACAGAATCAATAACAGTTCAAGAGTTGTTTTTGCCTAAAGCTTGCTGAGTATACACAGATTGTTACTAGTTTTATTTGAAACAAGGTTATCATATGTGAGACTGTTTTTACAACCTTTCATAATCAGTAATTTAACTAGGCGTGGCTAAGCAAATGCAAACAGAGAGCCGACTTCTAAATGCATAGAACGACAATTATGACAATGATCTTTAAATTAACAGAATTCCTAAAGCATGATCACTAAATGCACAAAAGAGTTACAGAATTGTTAAGACATGATTTCAGGATGTGCAGGAGTAACAACTTTTATGTTAATGTTGTTTATTAACCTAGGAGTAGGATTTCACAACGATAAACATGTTTAGCATCAAATGAGATGCTGAAGAAGTATACGTGAAACCTAAGAGCATGATATCTAGTGCATGACACGATTTGAATGTATTGGTCCTAAAGCAGGAATTCTAATACAAGCATAAATATGGTAAAGCCTATAACATGCTTTCTACCCCAATGATATTGATAGAAACATATAACTACCCTCCCTATTTCACTTGTCATCTCCAATATTGGTTTAAAAATAATTATTACAGATAAAGAAGAAGTTACACAATAGAGAGCCTGAAGCTAGCCCAAATATACCAAACTGTCCATAGCCTCATATGCCAAAGTTCATAGCCCTTCTTATGTCCGGGTGTGTCAGAGTTCCATAAGGACCCCAAGGTTGCCGGGCAGTGCTCACACCCAGGCTTTATAACCAGAACTGAGTAAGTGCAGCGTGGAAGAACCAGCTCCAGTGCATCAGAGTTTAGAGGGATCTCACAGGGATACACGCTAGAGGGGCAGAACTGAAGGACCTAAGAGTAGAGGTGAGAGTGCATGACATTGTTTTGAAAAGGTTTTAATAGGAAAGCGGTATTTGAAAAAGACTCAATTGAAGTAGTTTTATAAAATAGGAGAATTGTTCAGTAAAATAGTTTTTTTGACAAGAGTTGTTTAATCATTCAAATAACAGATCAAACATAGAGCCAAAACAGGTTCAATAACACTCAAATAACAACCCTTCACATAGGGATAATTGGGGTTGGAAACACATAATCCATAAACAGAAGTCTTTGCAATTAAGGAGGTAACTAATAGTACAAACAGTAAGACACAGATTCAGGGGTTCTAATTAGAACATAGTTGTAGAATCATAGGTGCATTATGGGGTTCATGGGATGGGGGATAGCTAATGATACAACACAGTAAGAATTTCAGAACCAACATAGAATCAGACAGCTTAGGGTAATAAAATTGCTTTGCAAAGAAAGGTTCATACTAAAGATTAAATAGCAACTAAACTAGCATTCAAAAACAGGGTAGAGTCACTATAAGTTCATAAGACATGCTAATCCTAGAAAGGGGTAGGACATAACTAACAAGCTAGGTGGAGCAATAGGTCAATTAGATGTCGAACAACAAAACAATAGATAAAAAATAGATTAGGAATATGATAAACTGAAGCGGTAGGAAGCACATTGGTTTGAGAGCTTGAATTTAAAATTAAAACATACCAATAAAGAGAGTAAACACAAGGTGAAAAAAATGAGAGTGTAATAATTAGCCTTGGCTTGCAGCCGGCTAATTTAGTAACAATAGTAAGCAACAAAAGAAGCAGAAGAGCTTTTGAGTGTATGAGAGATGTGAACTAATGTGAGTTCTTCTTTTTAAGACTGTAGAAGAGAGAAATATATATAGTAGTTTGAACTCTAGGTAAATAAGGTACGAACCAAAATTGTTCAGTAATTATAGAACGCAGAGTAAGATCAGTCCAAGTCTTCCCTTAATAAAGGAAATTAGTTCAAACGGTAACGAGAAGGTGACAAGTAAGGAATGAAATCATGCATAACTGGAGTATAACAAATAAGGAAAGACTTCAAACAATGCTAGTATAGAATCAGTAATTAGGTCTAGGTTCAGAAAGTCCTAATTAAGGAAACAATACAAAGAATCAGTGAATAATGTAGCCAACCACATAATATGGAAAGAAGATAATTTAGAATTCGAAAATCAACATAGGATATCATCACATGAAATCAGTAAAAGGTATCAATCACAGAAAATCAAGGATTCAAATAAAAGTAGTACATATAAAGGGAAATTAATATAAATTTCAGTGAATAAACAAAAATAGATATAATATAGGCAAGAGAAATCAAGTTAGAAATCCTAGTAAGCACAATAAGTAGACTCAAAACATATTCATGAGAAACATATATTCAGACGAATCGAATGAACAAATTAGCAAAGACAGACTCAAGATTATCACATAGTGTTAAACCTAGGGTTTTAACATAACAAAATGTGATTAAAAGCAATTTTGATAGAAAGTTGTTTAAACATATGAGGGAATGGGGCCATTATGGCTAGGAGTGGTGGTGAACCACCATAATCAACATCGAACAAGAAACATCATGGGGAAGCCATGGTTAGGGCAGAGGGACCTTAAATTAGGTAAGAAGGAATCTGGGCTGTTGATCAAACTGATCAACAACCAAGATTTAATCAGATTGGGTAAGGTAGATTTAGGAATTGGACTTGGGGTATTGGGATGAGTTTGATTAGGCATTTGAGCTAGTCTAATTAGGCTAAATTTGAAATAGAATAGGCTATTTGTTAAATGCCCAATTCAAATTAGTTAAAATAATTTATAAAATAGCTAATAATTACAAAAATTGACTTTCATGCATAGAAAATAGTTTAAAATGATTATTTAGTACTTAAAAATACAAATGACTAATTTCTGGTGAAAAATAGCATAAATTTACATGCATGGGCTATAATTGTAACGTTATTGCAATTATAACGAAAAAGTGCCAAATTGGCTATTTATGCAATAATTTGGCCTTAGTAGGACCATAGTTAAATCAATAAATTATTTTTGAAATCCTTTGTGATGCAATTTTATAATTATTTATTGGAAACAAAATACTGGACAAATTAATAAAATGTAGGAAAATACCCATTTCTATTAATGCATGATTTTGAAGGTATATATGCAGTTTAAAAATATTTTTGAAAAAAATTGGGCATCAACTGATGGTTCGTCGGGCCATAACCAAATTCACATAGCACCAAAAGATTAAGAGTTTACTGCACTCCGCACCCCAAGGGTATTTATTGATATAAGATAATGCCTTTGGGCTAGAAGAATGCTGGTGCTACTTAACAAAGGGCTATGTATAATATTTTAGATGACCTTCTCCACAAAAATGTCGAATGCTATGTTGATGACTTGGTGGTAAAATCAAGAAAGAAGAGTTACCACTTGAAAGACTTGGGAATGGTGTTTAAGTTGCTCCGGAGGTACCAACTTAGGATGAATCCATTGAATAGTGCCTTTGGAGTTACTTTCGGAAAGTTTCTTGGTTTCATTGTCCAACATTGAGGGGTGGAACTTGATCAAGCAAAAGTGGATGCCATCTTGAAGATGCCTAAGCCTCGGGATATTATTGAATTGCAAAGTCTGCAAGGAAAGTTAGCATACCTTTGGAAATTCATCTCAAACTTAGTTGGGAGGTGCCATTCAGTCACCCCATGAAGAAAGGCATTCCTTTCAAGTGGGACCAAGCTTGTAGCAATGCCGTTGAAAGCATCAAAACTTACTTGATGAAGCCTCCAGTTTTGGAAGCCCCTACACCTGGAAACCCATTGATACTATATATTTCAGCATAAGAAAAGTTTTTTAGAGCATTGTTGTCCTAAGAAAATAGTGAAAGAAAAACAATGTACTACTTGAGCAGGATGATGACACCAAATGAGCTGAATTATTCGCCAATCGAAAAGTTATGTATGGCAGTCGTCTCAATCTAAAATATGAAGCATTACCTTCAAGATCATGTTGTTCGTCTTGTTTCTAGAGGAAATTCTATAAAGTTCATGATATCAAAACCTGCCTTAGTGATCAACTAACGAGGTGGTACCTCCAGTTTCAACAATTTAAAATTATGTACATCCCTCAAAAGGCTATAAAAGGACAAACGTTGGTGGACTTCTTGGCAGATCACCCTATACCTGATGATTATAAGCTAATTGATGAACAACTTGATGAGGACGCAAGGGTAATTGAAGTTCAACCTCCATGGAAGATGTACTTTGATGGTGCTGCACATCGCGGAGGAGCTAGTACTGGTGTAGTATTTGTCACTTCTCATGGTGAAGTTCTGCCCTACTCTTTTATGTTGGCGCAAATCTGTTCCAACAATGTTGCTGAGTATCAAACGTTAATACTTGGGCTTGAAATGGCTTGTCGATATGAAGCAGTTGCAATTTACAAGCGTTGAGGACTCCCAATTAGTGGTCAATCAGCTTTTAAGTAGTTATGAGGTCAAAAAACATGAACTACTCCCTTATCATAATTATTCTAAGAGATTAATAGGTGGGTTGGCGACGTGACTATTCAACATGTTCCAAGAAAGAAAACAAGAAGGCAGATTCTTTAGCTGCCCTAGCTTCATAGTGTACTCTGCCTGATCAAGCGCAAGTTACTATTTGCCAAAAATGGGTAGTACCACCGCCAAATGAGGTTGAAGGTGAAGAAAATGAAATCAAGCATCTTTTCGCTGTTTCTAAAACTGAGAAAGAAGAATGGAGACAACCCATTATCTACTACTAAATCTATGGGATACTTCTAGAAAATCCGAGGAGAAGGAATGAAATTCGTCGTCATGCACCTCACTTCCTTTATTATAAAGATACTTTATACAGAAGGTCATTCACGGGAGTACTCTTGCGATGCTTAGGAGAAGAAGAAGCAATCCAAACTTTGTTAGAGGCACACTCTAGGGTATGTGGGTCACACCATTCTGGACCAAAGCTCCACTTTCATATAAAAAGGATGGGATATTATTGGCCAACGATGGTAAGATATTGCTTGTATTATGCTCGAAGATGCAAGGCTTGTCAATTCCATGCGAATTTTATTCATCAACCTACTGAGGTGTTGCACCCGACTGTTTGATTCTTGGGGATTGGATGTTGTTGGACCACTGCCAAAGTCCTCTGGTGGGTACCTATGCATCTTGGATGCAACTGACTACTTCTCAAAATGGGCTGAAGCTATGGCTCTTAAGGAAGTACAGAAGGAAAATGTTGCAAGTTTCATCTAAGTAAACATAATCTATCGCTTTGGAACTCCTTATTACATAATAACAGACAATGGCAAGCCATTTGAAAATAGGTGGATGAATAAAATTTATGAACTCTTTGGCTTCAAGTAACGTAATTATTCTATGTACAATGTTTCCACCAATGGTCTAACCAAGGCATTCAACAAGACTATATGAAACTTGTTAAATAAAGTCGTCTCTAAATCCAAATGAGACTGGCATGGCCGTATGGAAGAAGCTTTGTGGGTATATAGGACAACTCAACTCCATTACAAGCAACCCCTTATGCACTCATTTATGGATTCGAAGCTGTCTTACCGCTAGACTCCGATTAGCAGAGTTGGAGGATCTTGATGAGAAGAGGTTGGAAGCTCAACAGAGTCTTGAATGTTATCAAGCTCGATTGTATCACACCTTCAATAAAAGTGTTCGCCCGATATCATTTCAAGTAGGATATCAAGTCCTTGCCATATGAAAACCTATAATTACTTTCGATATACCTGTAAGAAAGTTCACTTCAAAATGGGATGGGCCATATGTCGTACAAGAAGGTTACTCAAGTGGGGCTTACAAGCTGGTTGATGCAGATGTCATGAGAATCGACCCTATCAATGGCAAATTTTTGAAGAATTATTATCCTTGAATTGTTGCAACGCTCCTTAATGCATGAGTCTAAACTGCATGTGCCTACACTCCTGGCCTGCATGAGTCTAAATTGTGTACGGCCCACCAAAAAAAAGAGTCCTTTAGGTTGAAAATTTCGAAAGAGGCGGCCTAGACAAAAGTTAGGACATAAAAAATAGAAAATCATCCATTCTGACCTACACTATGAATTGATCCTCTTCACCGAGGTACGTAGGTAGCCTAAAATTTTATTTTGAGGTTAGTCGCATAAGTTCAAAAGATACATATCCCCCAATCATTGTCCGAGTGAATCACGATGGAATATGTAATCCATTCAATGAACACATGAAATCAAGTTAAGATACCATTCTTCTATTAAACTTTGGATCCCGTTTAATTTAAAGGGGTCAAGCTGCTATGGTAAATTGGTGTATTCAATGAAATGATTGAAATTTTTTAAGGGACTACCAAGCATTTGCATTGAAGTCCGGGGATTCGCTATGCCTTCATGTTTTCAAAACCTTCAAGTCTTTTTTGGTGTGCCTTCACAACGTTTAAAATTCACTGAGACTTCAACCCAAGATATTTGTGAGAATGGAGCTCTTGAATTTCGATTGATAGCAAGAAAAACGTCTTGTGATCCCGAGGCTTCCATACCAAAACACAAGAGTTTTGGAGAAGTCACGCCAATTCGAAACAGTTGGTATATTAAAATTTAATGTTGATTTCGAAATACTATCTGAAATTATCCTTAAGGTATTAAATCCTGCATTTTGGAAATGTTTTAGATTTTGGAGTCATACTTTCAGAAAGTCAAACGGTTCATGATTTTAACTTTTCTACATCAAGATATAAAAGTTTTGGAAATATTAAAATATAAACGTGTCAGAATCTAAAGTTAGATTCAAAATAATATTTGTGACGATTCACAAAATGTTTGATCCTGAAGTTTGAACATATCTTAGATCATGAAGTCTATTTTCCATAAAATCAAGTGATTCATGATTTCTACATTTTCACACCAAGATATAAATTTTTTGATGAAGTTGCACAAATCTAAAAGTATCAACGTGTTGAAATCTAAAGTTAGATTCGAAATAATATCTGGGACGATTCTCAAAACGTTTGACTCCAAATTTTGGATGTGTCTTAGATTTGAAGTCTAGCTTTCATGAGATCAAACGGTTCACAATGTCGATGTTTTCACATCGAGATATGACTTTTTTGGTGAGACTATGCAAATCTGAAATCTTCAACATGGTGAGATCTAAAGTTGGCTTCAAAATATTACATGCAGCCATTCTGAAGGTGTTCATCTTGAGCTTTTAAAAGCGTTTGAATTTTAAGGTTTTCGTTCTAAACTTTTAAAAGACGTATGTTTCGAAATTTTAAAGGAGCGCGTGGCAAGTTTTAAAGAGGCCTCACTGCCAACTTTTAAATATTTATACTACGAGCTTTTAAGGGTATTCGCCACGAATTTTTAAAGGTCCTCATCACTGCTTTTATAGGTCTTCATCGCGAACTTTTAAAGTTGTCCACCACGAACTTTTAATGGTATTCACCGTAAACTTTTAAAGAACTGGACCACGAGTTTTTAAGGATCTTAGCACGAACTTTTAAGGGTCTTCACCACAACTTTTAAAGGACTTCCATGTCTTTACCGTGAACTTTAAAGATTTTCACTGTAAACTTTTAAAGATCTGGACCACTAGCTTTTAAGAATATTTACGTGAACGTTTAAAGATCTCCACCAAGAAGTTTTAAACGTCCTTGCATATTCCACAAAACTCTCCACGAACTTTTAAAGGTCTTCACGGACTTTTAGATATCCTCATTGTGAACTATTAATGATATTTGCTAGCAAAGTTTTAAAGATCTCCACCCCAAAGTTTTAAAGATCTCCATGAGCTTTGATACATTTTCGCCACAAACTTTTGATTATCATTACAAACTTGAACTTTTTAGGTCCGCGGTAAGTCGGTTGCATTGCCTACAAAAGAAGAAAGACTACACCAAAAGTAGTAATGGCGCAGAAGAAGAAGAAGGAAGAGAGGCTTTACCATTCAAATATAGATTTGAGCAAGTTTGCTAATTGCAGATTGATTCTTAATAAACATGTAAGCGTGCAGCTTATATAGATTTCAAAAGGTGGTTGTTGATGACAAATTTTCGATGTGGGATACTATAATTTGTCTCCTAACTGAATTGGGTTAGCAATGACGGTGACACAAGCTCCTCGCTGTCCAAATCAATAATGATTGTTGTGAAGTCACAATTGTAATTGGAGATGGAGTAGAATGGAAATTGTCAACTGGAAAGAAGTTCACCTAAGGAGATTACGTGGAGAAAAGAGGTTGAGGCAATATTTTTTAGTTAAAAAATAATTACAATTCTAAGTACCAAAACTTTAGCAGTTACGTGACATAATTGGAATTTGTATGTCTCTTTATACAAATAGGATCATGTACTTCAAGGCAACTGCTTCTTTAGTTCAAATCCACACCACAGTTTTAGAAAATTGGAGCTTGAATAACATGCTCTAAATACACGGATAAAATGCCAATTTTCATGAAAAAAGATGTTATAATTTTCAAAGTGACTTCAAGCCTAATCTTTGGGAACGCTAGCTTACACCTCGATAAGTCTAAAATGGAGACATTTATAGGTATGTAAAATTTGTTGGATTTAAATTCAATAAACAATTTGGATTATATTTTAAATATACTAGTCCAAATAAATATTATAGACTAATATAATTGGATTAATTATATAAGTCCAACATATATGAATTAAATAAATAAGTCTTGGTCCATTAAGCTAACCCATTTAATTGAGCTAAAGTGATGAGCCCACTTCATTAAGCTGAATATGTCATCTTCCTAGGGGTACAGTTGGTTCCACGTGTCAAATGACGTGGCACGACAAGTCAAAAAGAATAGCCAATAGGATTGTGCCACATGGCCAAATGATAAGGCATGCCAAGTCAAATTAAAGGGTCAATGCAACTGCTCCACATGTGCAAATGACATGTTATGGCTAATCAAATGCTGTCTTTTCACACTTCAATTTGATTGGTCAGAAAGAGTTTGTTATTATCATAACTATTCTCTCCCATCCCTATAAATAGGAGTATTCTTAACTCAGAAAAGACAATAGAAGTTATAACAAGAAGCAAGAAAGAGCTCGTGGATCAAACACTGCAAATTCCTCCAAAGGTTTCAAGCTTCAAGCAATCAAGTTCAAGTTCAAGAAATGAAGTTTAAACTCAAGAACGAAGAACAAATCAAGTTTAAGCTCAAGAACGAAGAACATATCAAGGTTCAAGGAATACGAGTTCAAATCAAAGTTCGTGCTAGTTGAATTCAAGATCATCATTCATGGAACTTGGGCGTATGCCCAGAAATGAATTCCGAGGTCCCAAGCCTTAAAAATCAATTTTTGAAAGAAATGGTTTTACTGAATTATCTAAGAAATGAAGAAGATAATTAATATTTGAAACCATTGGTATCGGAATCGTGTTTTGGTTCCGGAGCCCGGTACAAACTTGTTATAGTATTTGAAAGATAATTGTGAAATTTTGTAAAAAATGAAGTTTATTTGACGTAAGTTGAACTTCCGATTGAAGAGTTATGAACTTTGAGAGTTCTTGATGAAAATGTTGAGTTTTGAGGTTTAATTCATGATTTTACATGTTATTTTGATGATGTGATCGCACGATAGGTCAAAATATGTGATGACCCGATCCGTCGTCTCATGTGTTTCCGTCCCGTTTTCCCAGTTTTATGCTTCTTCATGTTTCAGTATATGCGCTTGGTGAGTTTGAGTTGGTTCGGATCGAGTTTGGTAGGAAATGAGACATATAGTCTCTTTAAGGAAAGGGTAGTTTGGAAACGTCAACCGGAATTTGACTTGTGAGTTAGAGAGCTCAAAAATTGATTTTCAATGATTCAGTTAGTTTTAGGGGGTAATTTGAGGCTTAGGAGCTCAATCAGAAGTGATTTTGGAGGTTCAGTGTAGAAGTTAGCCTATTTTTGCGAAATTAGAATTTTTGCAAAATTCGGTTGGTAGGCGAGATTTTGATCCGAGGGTCAGAATGGAATTCCAAGAGTTGCAGTAGCGTTTTTAGGCGATTTGGGATGTGTGCGCAAAATTTCAATTGATTCGGAGGTGTTTAGGTCGGATTTTTGATCGAATGTGCGTTTCGGATGTTTTGGTTGAACTTAGACTTGAATCCGTCGTGAATTGGTGATTTTTTTGTTGTTGGATGTGTTTTTATGATTTGAACAAGTTCTTATGATGTTTTAGGATGGGTTGGTACTTTTGGTTGAGGTCCTGGGGGCCTCAGGATGTTTTCGGATAGTCAATCGGACAAATCTTGGCCTTTGGGAGTTGCATAAAATAGCTGAAGTGTTGCAGAAATTTTTGATCTATGCGATCGCATATTGAGCATAACGATCGCACATGAGGTTCTATTAAGGGTTCTGATTTTTGCTCAATGTGATCGCATAAGAGAGTGTGTGATACATAGGTTGGAAAAAATGTTCAGTGCGATCACGTTCGCGGGGTTGCAATCGCGTAGTGTAATTGGACTTGGGGTCCCTGGCAGCATTTTGTTCTATGCGAACGCGGAGCATGAAGTGTGATCGCATAGGTGTGGAAGGTTGTGCTCTGCGATCACAAGAGAAGTCATGCGATCGCATAAGAGGATTTTTGGAGGCTAGAAGTTTTGCGTTATGTGATCACAATAGAAGTGCTCCGATTGCATAGGGTTATTTTACACCAGGGCTGAATGTTTTAAGGTCATTTCATCCACGAACCAAGTTCATTTTCCGCCATTGTTAAGTGACATTGGGAGATTTTGACGAGATATTTAGTGGGTTTTGACTAGAAATCGATTGGAGATAAGTCCTAGGGCCTAGAAACATCATCTAATTGTTATTTCAACACCTAAATTCATGGAATTTGATTAAAAGGGGAAGAACTAGGGCTTGGGTTTTTGAATGAGAAATTGGGATTTGAGGGAGCATTTGGACTCCGATTTTGGTAAATTTTACATGAATAGACTCGTGGCGAGATAAGGAACATTTTGGTGTAAAAATTTCCGACTTTCAAGAAATGGGCCCGGGCTCGAGCTTTGCAAATTTCATGATTTTCGATATTTTTTAGTCTTTTCGATAGGGTTATTTTCCCTTCGCCTATTGTAATGTATTCGTTATGGTTTTGGCTAGATTCGACGCGAGTAGGTCGATTCGAGAGGAAAGGGAATTGCGAGCTAGTCTTTGGCAGGATAGAAGTGAGTAATAGCTGTAAATGCGTCTATGAGGGTTTGAAACCACGGATTTTCACATCGTAATGCTATGTTGAGGCGTGATACGCATTCTATGATGAGTGCTGGGTTGTTTACTATTAGGGATTGTGACTTGGTCCATCCTGAGTGTGATTTCTACTATATTGGCGATTGATACGCATAGGTTATTACTGAGAATTGGGCTTATTACCATGTTTGGGGAATCGTGCCGTCCTGTAGAATCCTTAGGGGATAATTATATGTTTTCCTCACTTGTTTGCATAAAATATACTTTTAGACATGTTTTCAACTGTTAAAAATAATATAAGAACTGTGTTTTTGAACATGAATATTAAATGAAAAGGATATGTGGGCTGAGATCCCTATAGTATGTCATGCCCGAGTGGCTGTGAACTTATTTGAAAGAGATGGGTCGAGGACCAACCTGTGCAGATGTTTTTCCTTAATTTGGATCGGGCTGCACGCCGCATCAATGATATATTGATATGAGCCGTGAGCCTATTTGATGCCACGAGATGGCTGATATTGCGATTGGGCTGTAAGAGTCTCTCCGTATTCTGTACACATCCCTAGTGAGCGCCGTTGACGTTAAATAAGTGTAGCGGGCTGCACTCCAAAATGAGTACTAGAGTGTACCATTATATGTGTTGCATCTCTTCATTCGTTATTTCCTTAACTGTATTATTGTTTTACATGTTTACACTAATATTGATCTGAACTGTTAGATATAGGTTACTTTGTGATTTTTCTGTGATTTCTTAATTACAGACTGTATTTATGTTTATTACTCACTGGGTCGGAGTACTCACTTTACTCCCCACACCTTGCGTGCAGATCCAGGTTCTTCTCAGGATGAGTAGATCCAGTTTATCAGCAAAGTTAGCTTCCGGGAGTGTCGAGGTAGCAGCACGACGTTCACAACCATTGATTTTCTCCCCTCTATCCCTATCCTTTATTTCCGCATTTTCAGATTTTAGACATACTTTGTAGTAGGATAACACTCTGTATTTTAGAGGCTCATGTCCGTGACACCGGGTCCATGTGGGGCTATATTATGTATTTTGTTAACCATTCCGCATGTTATCAGTATTTCTAGATCTTTGACTTAAATGGTTTAGTGATTCTCTGTCTTATTAACTACATCTATTTAATTTATTGGGTTAAGTGTTGATAAATGGTCGGGCTGGCCTAGTAGTGTGCTGGGCGCCATCATGTAGAACCTTTAGGAAAACTTCATATTCTTGGAATTCTTATCGTACGACTTTGTTGATCTGAGTACTAAATTCTGTTATTCTATTCTTGCAGATGGCGAGAACACGCGCTACTGGACGTGGCAGACGTCCACATATACCACCTATTAAGGCCGATAGAGGCCGTGGACGCGGTCGTGGTCATGGTCGAGGAAGAGTCGTGGGGCCAGCACCAATTGACCCACCAGTTGCCCCGGCTCAGGATCAGACTCCAGATGTAGATACTCCAGCAAAACCTGCTCAGGCACCAGCTGTGCCTATTGTGATTCCGGGTCTTCAGGAAGCCCTTGCTCAAATTCTATCAGTTTGCATTGCCCTGGCTCAGGCAGT
This sequence comes from Nicotiana benthamiana, assembly GCA_034376525.1. Lineage (NCBI taxonomy): Eukaryota > Viridiplantae > Streptophyta > Magnoliopsida > Solanales > Solanaceae > Nicotiana > Nicotiana benthamiana. The sequence goes on from CM067328.1 coordinate 23,913,762, forward strand.
CTCAACCACTACTGCAGAAGCTACTTCGCAGTCCGAGGGATGCAATTAGACCCCCACTGCTCGTACGCCTAAGCAGGTAGTGCGGGGTTTGCAGACACTAGTTCAGCAGGTTGCACCAGTTCAGCAGGTTTCACCAGTTCAGCCGGTTGCACCGGTTCAAGATGATGTGGTTCCAGCTATGTCAGATGATGAGCATCGTCGTCTTGAGAGGTTCAGTAGGATCTCACCTCTTACTTTCAGTGGTGTTCCAGGCGAGGATGCCCAGGGTTTTCTCGATAAGTGTCGAGGTAGGCTTCGGACAGGAGGGATCTTTGAGTCGAGCGGGGTATCATTTACTACCTTTCAGTTTTCAGGAGCAGCTTCACTTGGTAGGAGGCATATGAGCGGCGTAGGACGGTAGGTGCAGCGCCTTTGACATGGCAGGAGTTCTCCACTCTCTTGTTGGAGAAGTGGGTACCGCAGTCTCAGATGGAAGAGCCGCGTTGACAGTTTGAGAGGCTTCACCAGGGAGATATAATCGTGTCTCCGTATGAGGTGAGATTTTCCGAGTTGGCTCGTTATGCTCCATGCATGGTGCCGACTGATCAGATGATGATAATAAGGTTTGTGGACGGACTCATCTATCCCATCCGTATTCTGATGACTCGAGAGAGGATTCTGAGTCATACCTTCGAGGATGTAGTTGATATTTCTCTTGATATTAAGACGTCTCGCCGTCAGGAGAGAGAGGAGAGGTAGGCCAAGAGGCCTCGAGGATCGGGTAGTTTCTGTGGGGCTCAGTCTAGAGGCCAGGTTCAGTAGAGCAGAAGTTGTTCTTTCAGGCCTCATCAGTCAGCTCGTCCCGAGTATCGTGGGGCATCTTCAGGCCATGGTCATCAGGGGTTCCAGCAGGGCCAGTCTTTACTTAGTGCCCTCCCAGCTCAGAGCACATCATATGCCCATTCAGCTCAGGGTTCTTCTGTGCAGAGCGCATCGGCTGGTCATTCTGGTGCGAGGGGTTCCCTTCAGTCCCCTTCTCCAGAACCTGGTAGTTTCTATGAGTGCGGTAAGTTTGGCCATTTGAGGAGGCAGTGTCCTCAATGCCGTGGTAGTCAGTCTCAGCAGAGGGATCAGCCCTCGTCTTCTGCTTCGATTTCTTTAGCACCCGCCCAGTCAGATAGGGGTGGAGGCCAGGCAACCAAGGGTCGCCCCAGAGGTGGAGGGCGATCAGGCGGCAACGGCCATGCTCGATTTTATGCTATCCCAAGCATGACAGATGCCCTTACATCAGATGGTGTTATCACATGTATTATTTTAGTCTGCCACAGAGATGCTTCTGTCTTATTTGATCCTAGTTCTACCTATTCTTATGTGTCATCATATTTTGCTCATTATTTAGGTACGACCTGAGGGTGTCTTGCTTTAATTGTGCACGTATCTACCCCGGTGGGCGATACTATTGTTGTGGACCATGTGTATCAGTCATGTCTTGTTACTATTGGGGGTCTGTAGACCCGAGTTGATTTATTTCTTTTGAGCATGGTAGACTTTGATGTTATTCTGGATATGGACTGGTTGTCTCTGTGTCATGCTATTCTAGACTGTCATGCAAAGACAGTCACCTTGGCTATGTCGGGTGTTTCGAGGATCGAATGGGGTGGTATAACTGACTATGTCCCTAGTAGGGTTATATTTTTCTTTAAAACCCAGCGTATGGTTGGGAAGGGTTGTCTATCATGTTTGGCCTTCGTGCGTGATGTTAGAGCCGAGACTCCAGTATTGATTCTATTCCCGTTGTGAGGGATTTCCCTGATGTATTTCCTGTAGACCTGCCGGGTATGCCCTCGGACAGGGACATTGATTTTGGCATTGACACGGTGACGGGCACCAATCCTATTTCCATTCCGCCGTATCGGATGGCACCATTGGAGTTAAAAAAATTGAAAGATCAGCTTCAGGAACTCCTAGAAAGGGGTTTATTCGGCCTAATGTGTCACATGGAGTGCACCTGTTCTATTTGTGAAGAAAAAAGATGGCACAATAAGAATGTGCATTGACTACAGGCAGTAGAACAAAGTAACAATGAAGAACAAGTATCCCCTGCCTCGCATCGATGATTTATTCAACCAGCTTTAGGGAGCGTGGGTGTTTTCTAAGATTTATCTCCGTTCGGGTCATCACAATTTGAAGATCAAGGATTTGGAGATTCTTAATACTACCTTCAGGACTAGATATGGTCACTATGAGTTTTTGGTTATGTCCTTCGGGCTGACCATTGCCGCAACAACATTAATGCATATGATGAACAGTGTATTTTGGTCGTATCTGGATTTGTTTGTTATTGTATTCATTGATGATATTCTTGTATACTCGCGTAGTCAAGAGGAGCACACATAGAATTTGTGAGTGGTATTGCAGTGATTGAGGGAGGAGAAGCTGTATGCAAAGTTCTCCAAGTGTGAGTTTTGGCTTGGGTCAGTGGCTTTCCTGGGGCATGTGGTGTCCAGTGATGGTATTCAGGTTGATCCAAAGAAGATTAAGGTGGTTCAAAGTTGGCCTAGACCATCCTCGGCCATAGAGCTTTGTAGATTCCTTGGTTTAGCGGGCTATTATTGCCGATTTGTTCAGGGTTTTTCATCTATCGCCTCGCCCTTGACCAAGTTGACTCACAAAGGGGCCCCATTTGTATGGACGGACGAGTTCGAGGAGAGATTTCAGAAGCTCAAGATAACTTTGACCACAACTCCAGTATTGGTCTTGCCATAAGCTTCGGGTTCTTACACAATTTATTGTAATGCTTCGAGAGTCGGGATTGGTTGTGTATTGATGCAAGAGGGTAGAGTGATTGCATATGCTTCTCGTCAGTTGAAACCCCATGAGAAAGAAATACCCTGTTCATGACTTAGAGTTGGCTGCTATAATTCATGCTTTGAAGATTTGAAGGCACTATTTATATGGAGTATCTTGTGAGGTATTCACCGATCATCGTAGTCTTCAGCATTTGGTAAAGTACAAAGATCTTAATTTGAGTCAGCGGAGGTGGCTTGAGTTACTTAAGGACTAGGATATTAGTATTCTGTATCATCCGGGAAAGGCCAATGTAGTGGCCGATGCTTTGAGATGAAAGGCAGTCAGTATGAGGAGTTTGGTGTACATTCCTGTTGGGGAGAGACCTATTACAGTTCATAGTCAGGCTTTGGCCAATCGGTTGGTTCGGTTAGATATTTCAGAGCCTAGCCGAGTATTGGTGAGCGTGGTTTCTCGATCTTCTTTGTTTGATAGCATCAGAGAGTGCCAATATGATGACCCACGTTTACTTGTTCTTAGAGATCAAGTTCACCATGGTGATTCCAGGGATGTGACCGTTGGTGATAATGGTGTATTGAAGATGCGGGGCCAGATTTGTGTGCCCAATGTGGATGGGCTTAGAGATTTGATTCTTGAGGAGGCCCACAGTTCATGGTATTCCATCCATCCGAGTGTCGAGAAGCTGTAATAGGATCTGAGACAACACTAGTGGTGGAGGAGAATGAAGAAGGATATTGTGGGTTGTGTAGCTCGGCGTCTTAATTGTCAGTAGGTGAAATACGAGCATCAGAGACCGGTGGTCTACTTCAGCGAATAAATATTCCTGAGTAGAAGTGGGAGAGATTTACTATGGATTTTGTGAATGGTCTTCCTCAGACCTCTAAGAAGTTTGATTCGATTTGGGTGATTGTGGATCGGCTGACCAAGTCCGCGCAATTTATTCCCGTGTGTACTACATATTCTTCGGAGCGACTGGCAGGGATCGTTTTCCCCGTACTTCCTAATTTTGGATAGAGGCACTCAGTTTCTATTATCCCGTTTTCCCCGTTTTATGCTTCTTCATGTTTCATTATAAGCGTTTAGTGGGGGATGATTTGAGGCTTAGAAGCATTGATTCCGATGATTCGGTTAGTTTTGGGGGATGATTTGAGGCTTAGAAGCACAATCGGAAGTTATTTTAGAGGTTCGGTGTAAAAGTTAGGATTTTGGCGAAATCCGGTTCGTAGGCAAGATTATCGAATGTGAGTTTCGGAAGTTTTGGTTGAGCTTATACTTGAATCCGTCGTGAATTGGTGATTTTTGTGTTGTTGGATGTGTTTTTATGATTGGAACAAGTTCGTATGATGTATTAGGATGGGTTGGCACTTTTGGTTGAGGTCCCAGGGGCCTCGGGTTATTTTCGGATGGTCAATTGAACTAATCTTGGCCTTTGGGAGTCGCAGGAAATAGCTGAAGTGTTGCAGAGATTTTTGCTCTATGCGATCGCATAGGAGGTTTTGTTAGGGGTTCTGATTTTTACTTTATGCAATCGTGTAAGAGGGTGTGCGATCACATAGGTTAGAAAAGATGTTCAGTGGGATCGCGTTCGTGGGGTTGCGATCGTGTAGTGTAATTGGACATGGAGTCCCTGCCAGCGTTTTGTTCTACATGCGGAGATTGGAATGCGATTGCATATGTGAAGGATGTGCTCTTCGATCGAAGGGACAGTCATGTGATCGCATACGAGGATTTTTGGAGGATGGTATTTTTGTGCTATGCGATCGCAATAGAAGTGCTGCGATTGCGTAGGGTTATTTTACACCCGGGCAGAACGTTTTAAGGTTATTTCATCCCCTAACCAAGTTCATTTTTCACCGTTGTTAAGCAAACTTGGGAGCTGTTGACGAGATTTAAGAGGGTTTTGACTGGGAACCGATTGGAGGTAAGTCCTAGGGCCTAGAAACATCATCTAATTGTGATTTCGACACCTAAATTCATGGAATTTGATTAAAAAGGGAAAAACTAAGGCTTGGATTTTTAAGATAAATTGGGATTTGAGGGAGCATTTGGACTTCGATTTTTTGTAAATTTTACATGTATAGACTCGTGGCGAGATAAGGAACATTTTGGTGTAATAATTTTTAACTTTCGAGAAGTGGGCCCGGGACTCAGATTTTGCAAATTTCATGATTTTTGATTTTTTTTGTCTTTTCGATTAGATTATATTCCCTTAGCCTATCGTAATGTATTCATTGTGGTTTTCGCCAGATTCGACGCGCGAGGAGGTCGATTCGAGTGGAAAGGGCATTGCGAGCTAGTCTTTAGCCGGCTAAAGGTGAGTAATCGATGTAAATGCTGCTCTGAGGGTTTGAAACCCTGAACTTTCACATTGCAATGCTATATTGAGGAGTGACACGCATTCTATGGCGAGGGCGAGGTTGTTTACTTTTGGGGATTGTGACTTGGTCCATCCCGAGTGTTACTATATTGGCGATTGATACGCATAAGTTATTACTGACGATTGGGCATATTGCCATCTTTGGGGCCTCGTGCCGACCTGTAGAATCCTTAAGGGATCCTTATGTGTTTTCCTCACTTGTTTGCATAAAATATACTCTCAATCATGTTTTCAACTATTCAAAAATAATATAAGAAATGTGTTTTTAACATGAATATTAAATGAAAAGGATATGAGGGCTGAGATCCCTATAGTATGTCATGCCCGAGTGGCTGTGAACTTATTTGGCTGAGATGGGTTGAGGAACTAATAGTGAGGATGTTTTTCCTTTATATAGATCGGGCTGCACGCCGCATCAATGATATATTGATATTGAGGCCGAGAGCCTATTGGATGCCACGAGATGGCTGATATTATGCTTGGGCTATAGGAGCCCTTTTAGAGTCTGTACACACCCACAGTAAGCGTCGTCGACATTAAATAAGTGGAGCGGGCTGCACGCCGCAATGGGTACTAGAGTGTACCGTTACATGTGTTGCATCTCATCATGCATTATTTCCTTAACTGTATTATTGTTTTACATATTTACACCGATATTGATCTGAACTGTTAGATATTAGGTTACTTTGTGTATTTTTTGTGATTTCTTACTTACTTTTATACTATATTTATGTTTATTATTCATTGGGTCGGAGTACTCACTTTACTCCCCGCACCTTGCGTGCAGATCCAAGTTCTTCTCAGGCTAAGTAGATCCAGTTGATCAGTAGAGTTAGCTTCTCAGAGTATCGAGGTAGCTGCACGATATTCACAGCTAGTGATTTTCTCCCCTCTATCCCTATCCTTTATTTCTGCATTTTCAGCTTTTAGACAAACTTTGTAGTAGGATAACACTCTGTATATTAGAGGCTCATGTCCGTGACACCGGGTCTCTGTGGGGCTATATTATGTATTTTGTTAATCATTCCGCATTTTATCAGTATTTCTAGATCTTTGACTTAAATGGTTTAGTGATTCTCTATCTTATTTAACTACGTCTATTTAATTAATTGGGTTAAGTGTTGATATAATGGTCGGGCTGGCCTAGTAGTGTGCTGGGCGCCATCATGACCAGGTTGGGGTTGTGACAATATGATGTCTTTGAGTTAGTATGCACACTTAGTTTGGAGATCCGAGGGCTCGGTTGAGTTTAGGGTAGGTTCTGGGATGTCTTAGGCTTAAACATAGTTGTTTTAGGTTTAGAGAAGTGGAAGGCCTCTGAACAAACCAGTGCGGTCCGCACAAAATGGAGTGCTGTCGCGGAGGGACCTGTGCGACCGCACTAGTTTTGTGAGATCCGTTGTGAAGAAACATTTTTAGTGGTCCAACTTCGAAATCTTATATCTTTTGATATACAAGAAATTTTGAAATGATTCAAAACAAAAGTTGTAGCCCTTCGTGTCTAGTTTCCAAAATGTTAAAGAAATCACAATTTGAATATCAGTAGAGAAAGTTATGGCCAAAATACAAACATATGTCACTGCAGTACACAGGAACTACTATGTGACCGCAGTTCATTTTGTGCGGTCCGTACAACGCATCTGAGAGTAGTATATTTATATGGGATTTTCAGTTATTTTTTATTTTTCAAAACCCCAAATACATAAGAGGCAATTTTTCAAACAACCTTTCTTCTCCAAAACATTGATAAGTGATTTCCAACTCATTTCCTTCACTCCTTATCATCTTTTAATATGATTTCAACTTAAAATCAATTATTTTCATGGAGGAAATTGGGTGTTTTAGGTAGAACATAGGTTTTTTTCAAAAATTGGGGATTTGGACCTAGATTTGAGGTCCGATTTCAAAACAAATTATATATTTGATTCGTGGGGGAATGTGTAATCAAGTTTTGGTTTGAACCTCGGGTTTCGACCATGTGGGTCCGAGGGAAATTTTTGACTTTTTGGGTAAAGCTTTAGAAAATTCATTTTCATGGATAAGGGTTGATTCACTTAGCATTTATCGATGTAATGAAGTTAGTTGTAACTAGATACGAGAGAATTGGTGGTGGAATCAAGGGTAAAGCTATATTTGAATCGTGAATTGTGTTCGTGGCATCGAGGTAAGTGTTTGGTCTAACCTTAGCTTGAGGGATTTGGAGTTGTGTCTTTTTGCTACTTGTTAATTGTGGAGTACGACGTATAGGCATGTGACGAGTATCTATACGTCAGTGTCAAGCATGCCTTGAGTCTTGTGTTATAATTTGGTATGACTCCATTGTGGTTTATTGTGCCTCACATGTTATTATCATCATTGTTCCCTTGCCGGGATGTTTGTTTGATATTATTGATCCCTTACCGGGATATTGTTTAGATATCATTGTTCCTTTGCCGGGATATTGTTGAGATATCATTGTTCCCTTGCCGGGATATTGTTTAGATATCATTGTTCCTTTCCCGGGATATTGTTGAGATACCATTGTTCCCTTGCCGGGATATTTGTTTGATATTATTGTTCCCTTGCCGAGATTCCTTGTGATTATTGTTGGCTTGTAAATGGGAGCGGGTGGTACGCCTACTAACGGGGCTTGTGTGTATAGAATTTTCTGCTCGTACTCTGTCAAATTCTAGTATAGTTTATGATATCGTCCCACAGAGATTGGATAATCTATGGTACATACTTGTAATATTATGACTACTATTTGAGAGAACCAAATTGATAAAAGGTTTATTTGAAATTATAAATTAAGACAAATTTCTTCTGAAAAGTTTTATATTTAAAAATAGTTGGGAATCGTTGAATTCACTTGATATATCATTACAATAAAATCTCAGTTTCATATGTATTTCTCTAAAGAATAATTGCTTATTGCTAATACAATTATATTTTTACACTAAGAAATAAACAAATAATTAACATTCCATGAGGTTATGTTAATTAATTGAAATAAAATTTGTGATGATTAAACTGAAATATCTTGCCGGAATTGTGCTCAAGCTTAGTAAAAACTTCGTGAGAATATTTTTGCTAGACAATAAACTTGCCTTCAACAATTTCTCCGTTAGAATTAAAACTGAGGAAGGCAAGATTACATGCTTGAAACAATAATCTTACTAAAAATTATTTTGACTCTAATATTTTGAGCTCAAGTGTAGTAAATACTTCGTGAGAATATTTTAATTAGAAAATCTATAATCCTGCCTTCAACAATTCCTCCGTGAGAATTAAAACTGAGGAAGGCAAGATTAAAGACTTGAAATAATAATCTTACTAGAAATTACTTTTACTCCAATATTCTATTTATTAGTTATTATATATTAATTTTGCTCTGTGAGAATTACAAAATTAATATAAGGATAACTTAGATATAAAATATGTAGATGTGATAATAGTGATTAAAAAAATTACCATTTCATCACTATTTGAAATATAAATAGAGTTTCAGGCCAAGAATGTATTGAAACTGAGATAGTATTATAATTATATCAAGCTCACCAACTATCCCAACAAAAAGAAATTACCCCATTATGAAGTAAGAAAACTAAAAAATACTTTCAAAAGACAAAGAATATTTTTACTACAAAGAGAAAGACTAGAGGAAGAGACCAAGAGTACTCTTCTATTTCTCTTTAGAAACTTAAGAAAAACTAGATAGGAAATTGGATACAAAGAGGGGTGCTTTTTCATCTACAAACATATGACTATTTATAGAAAAATTCCGACAAGGCCTTGGGGAGAAACTATAATATAATATTAATATATCATATGGCCTAGATGGAAAATTACAATATAAATATTAATATATCATATGGCCTTGATGAGAAGTTAATATGGCAATTTATCTTGAAATTTTGGCGAGAATTTGCTATAACTTTGTATCTCTTGATTTTGTGTAGTCTTAGATGAAGTTTTCATGGATGTATCCTTCTTCCTTGAACTTTAGTTTCTTTCTTTTTCTCCTTTTTCATGTATTCTTTTTCCTGCAAGAATTGTTAGAAAAGTGCGAGAATAAGATATAAATTGGTCATGTTTTATATATAAAATATTATATTTTTATATTAAAATATATGAATAATTTATATCCATCAAATACCCCCACACTTGAATTTTTGCTCGTCCTCGAGGAAAAGAATATATATATATATATATATATATATATATATATATATATATATATATATATATTGTTTAAAATTATGGCTACTGGCTACTGGCTACTCTAGTAAAATAAAAATTTAATCAAATAAAATCTATCATGCTTTCAAACTTTATAAATTTTCTATATTCATCAAATCTTTACGTTGTTTTTACTTTTATTTTTATTCAACAAAAATTATACCTTCTTTCTTTTTGAGACTTCTCTGAAATTGATAACTTTATGATCATTTGTATTGAGTATTCTTTATCTTTTGTCCATATTCTTGCCCTTTATGTCTATCTCCACTAATATAGGCCAAACACTAATTATGAAAATCTATAGATAGATAGATAGGTAAAATTATTTTTGGCTTTCAAATGTACAACTGTAGAAGAAAGCTTGAAAGAAACTGCAGCCACACACCTTGTGCGTATAAATAATAAGTCTAGTTTATATATAAACTAGAAAATTACTTGTGCCAACATATGAATTACATTATTAAATAGTTAACCAACCAGTTACTTAGGCATACCGATAACCATGGAGTTACTCATGTGTAGGTGACTCTATTTCTTTAGAGGCCTTCATGAGATGTTCTGGTTGTACAATAATCTGGATATTAACCAGATCAATTGATTAAGCATTTAACTATTTAAATCTATGTTGGACTTATGAGGCGCCATTGCTTCACCCTCAATGTCTATGGGTAAGGAACCATAATTCCGAGTTTAACGTCGCCAGCTCGACTTATTAATTGTAGACTTCAGTAATCTATCAAAGTGACAGATGGTTGTTGCTCAAAATGTCCTCCAAAATAATTTTAATCTGTGACCATTTAGCTTAGATTTGTCTCCTCTATTGGTTTGTTGAATTTCAATTGCTCCGTGTGGAGTAACATTTATAACATTATAAGGACCTGTCTACCTGGATTTTAATTTTCGTGGAAATAGCCTGATTTTATTATTGTATAGAAGTACATGATCTCCAATTTTAAAATCTTTTTGTCGAATTAAATTGTCGTTCCATTTTTTTAATTTTTTCTTTAAAAATTTTGGCATTTTTATAGGCTTTTAATTTGATTTCTTCCAATTCATTCACCTGAGAAAATCTATTTTTACTAGCAAGGGTGTAATGACCCGACCCGTCGTTTTGAGCTTCTGCATTTTTATCGCCATTTCTCGGTCATGCCTTTCCCCGCGTTATGAATTATGACTGATATGGATCGTTGGTTTTAAGTTTCAAGAAAATCGGGATGAATTTGAAAGAATAGTTGCAGTTAGGAACTTTGAATTTGAAAGATTTGACCAAGAGCATCGCGAACACGAGAATGGCCTCGCATTCGCATAGAGGAAAAGTTACCTAGGCAGAATTGATTTAAGTCATTTTATTCCGTGAGCCTAAGCTTTTTTCCTCCATTGTTGAGCACCTTGAGAGCTTTTTGGGAGAAATTGAAGAGGGGTTCGAAGAGAATTGATTGGAGGTAAGTTCAATGAACTAAAAACATGATTTACTTGTGAAATTTACCTTGAAACCTATGGAAACTTAGCAAAAAGGGGAAGAATTAGGGCTTGAGTTTTGAGATTTTAAATAGCGGATTTGAGGGGTCAATTGAATTTCCGATTTTGGAGTTCTTAATATGTATGAACTCGGGATGAGATGAGGAATCTAAATATGTAAAAATTTGTGAGTTGTGATAAGTGGGCCCGTGGAGTAGATTTTGGTAATTTGGAGATTTGTGCTAGTTCTTAATTGTTTTCGCTTGGGCTTTATTCCCTTAGCATATTGTGATGTATTCGCTCTGATTTTGAATAGATTCGATGCGTGTGGAGACCGATTTGAGGAGAAAAGGCGTCAAGGGCTAGAGATTTCACTGGTTCGAGGTGAGTAATGCTTGTAAATAATATCCGGAGGGTTTGAAACCCCGGATTTCACATTGTAATGCTATATTGAGGTGTGACACACATTCTATGACGAGTGCGGGGTCATTTACTGTTTGGGATTGTGACTTGGTCCATCCCGAGTGTTATTTCCACTATATTGGCGATTGAGACTCATACTTTATTACTGTGAATTGGGATTATCACCATGTTTGGGGCCTTGTGCCAACCTGTAGAATCCTTAGGGGATCTTCATTTGTTTTTCCTCACTTGTTTGCATAAATTATACTCTCAGTCATGTGTTCCACTGTTAAAAATATTATAAGAACTGTATTTTTAACTTGAATCATAAATGAAATGAATATGACGACTGAGATCCCTACAGTATGTTATGCCCGAGTGGCAATGATTTTATTTGACTGAGATGGGTTGATGACCCGATAGTGAGGATGCTTTCCTATGATATGGATCGGGCTGCGCGCCGCAACAATGATATATTAATATTGAGGCCAAGAGACTATTTGATGCCATGAGATGGATGATATTCCGCTTGGACTGTAAGAGCCCTTCTGGAGTCTGTACACACCCCCAGTAAGCACCGTCGACGATAAATAAATGGAGCGGGATGCACGCCGTAGCAGGTACCAGAGTGTACCGTTATTTGCATTGCATTGCATTCATGCATTTGTTAATTATTTGTTGTTTGTGATATTTCTTGAGATATTTATCTGCTGTTCTGGTATCATCTAATCACTCCTAAAGAGGATAAATCTCAGATATGGTAATAATTACACTGTATGATGCATTTGGTCAGGTAACAATGTCTGACCAGGAATAAGAATAATTACCCGAGGGGCAGAGTTATTGGCACAGTCTCACTAATTGTTGAAATTATTTTTCGCAACTGTTGAAAGGATAATTTTTGAAACAGTTTTAAAACTGAGCCAAGATATTTCGAAAGATTTCACAGTTTTTACTGTTTTTCTCAATTTAAGGGCTTTTCAATGCTTCTATACAACATGATGATCTGTTATACATTATTTCTTACTGCTCAGTTATTATTTACTTTCATTACTCACTGAGTTGGAGTACTCACTTTACTCCCTACACCTCGTGTACAGATGCATGTACTTGTTCACCGGTAGCGGGTTTTGAGCTGATTGAAGATTTGCGATCATAGCTGAGCCAGGTGTCCGCTAGCGTCCGCGACACCAAACTTTTTTCCCTTTTTATTCAAATCCCATTATGTATACTACTGCCCTTGTAGATGTAATTAGATTCTTTTAGATGCTCGTGACTTGTGACACCCCAGTTTGGGCTGTGTTTGGGTTGTATTTCCGTGAAATGATATTATTAAATTATCTTTGAAATTGTTTATTCATGTTTATCTATTATTGGAAAGGTTTTTAATGTGGGTTGACTGGCCTTGTCTTCACGAAAGGCGCCATCACGACATGAGCGGGGATTGGGTCGTGACAAGTTGGTATAAGAGCCTAGGTTAATAGGTCTCACGAGTCATGAGCAGGCTTAGTAGAGTCTCGCGGATCGGTACGGAGACGTCTGTATTTATCCTCGAGAGGCTGTAGAACCTTTGCAAAAACTTCACATTCTTGAATTCTTATCGTGCGTCCTTGATTCAGCTTGAAAAAGTAACTCTTGAAATTCCTTCCACGCATTCGCATGTACGCATGAGGAATAAATATTAGATGTGCCATGATGACTTGTGATTCCTTGATTAAGGGGCGAGACGTAATTTCTATGAATTGTGTTTGGCCAGTCTGGAGGACTTGAGGCCGGATCTCTGTCTATGGCTTGAGCACCGAGGTGCTGATTGTGTGAGAAAGTGATTTGAACATATATATTTGGTGTTGTCTCCATTATCTGGAATGACGGTTGGATATCCATGTGACGAGTGTGTTAGTATTACGAGATGTTTCAATATGACTTGAAAGTGTCGAAGATCTGTTGGATGATAGGCGACCATTAATTGTTTGATTTACATTATGATTGGAGGTGTTTCCCCGAGTTACGTTTGCGTGAAGAACCTTTCAAGTCCTTTAGTTGGGAGAGGTGAATTTCCTGTTGCGGTTTGAGTTGAGACTCAAGAAGACTAGTTGACTGTGTAATGTGTATGACTGTGGAAGGTATACAGAAATGTTATATTGAGGTGAAGTAGGTGGGTTATCTCCTACGGAGTGTTATGAAGTGGTGTGATCCTTATGTGTATGTTGGAAGATCTCACGGGTAAGTGAATAGTATGTGTTGAAAATTTGAGATTTCGGGTCGCTTAAGAGAATGGGCATAACGTTTGCGGGAATGAATATGAGATTTGCAGAAGATTTACAGTACTAGATGATCTATGTTTTCACAATTTATAGATGATTCGAGTTTAATCTCACTAGGTTATTGTGGAATCAATGGAGTAAAAGTGTTATGAGTTAATTAGTGTATCTTGATCTATGGCTCCGAGCCAAGTGGGGGAGCCTGTTACGACCAATTGGTTGCATGGTTAGGTGCTATGTTGGTTCGAGTTTGAGACGTGCGAGTGAATTAGCTATGGCTAGAGTAAACTTCGACAAGGTTATATCATGCTTCATGGAGTATGAGAATCACAGAATGTTTAGAGTTGTTGGTAAATAATGCTCGGTGCATAGAGCAGGAAATTGCTTGGTTGTATTGGGACGAGGATTTCATTCAGCGATATCGGAGTGCCAATGAGGCAGTGGTGGTTCTGTTCGTTGGGTCAAGTAAATTACAGCTTGAATAAGAGTAAATGACTTGCGAGAAAGGTTCTAATGTGTTCAAGAGTCTGTGTACGTCAATTCAGTGTTCTAAAGTTGCATATGTGGCTAGAAGCTGAGTTTCATTAGAAGATGTCAAGACTTGTGGTATTTCTGGGAATATTTGGGAGAGTATTTAGCGGCATATGGGTTTCATATAGTGTGGTTTTATTGTCGGATCTCGTGTGGTAAGCATGGGTTGAAGGATTGTGGTACCACAACAAAGAGAAATATCAGACTGAAGACATATCAGAAGAAAAATTTGATAGATATAGTAGCTTGATAGCGGACCGGATCGGCATGGGAAGGGTATGATTAATTCTTGTTGTGTATTTGAGGTTGAGTTAGAACAGGTAATTTTGCATTAATGCCCTTGGGTTTTGACAAATTGCTTAGCATGATTTGGTTAGAAGGATTCAGTCATGTCAGTTTAGTTTGTGCAAAGTAAATTGTGAGAGTTCTTCTTGATAGCTACCGTGGTTAAAGAGGTGCATCTTCTACGAATGTGAGAGGCATGAGATGTGTGAGGATTTTCTTCTAGATGATATCAATGAAAGTTCTTTATTAGATAAGTTACAGTTCAGATCAGAAAGGAAGTTCATAAAGCACTTATGCAGCAGGTAGCCTCAGATAATTAGGGAAATTAGGTGTGACAACCCGACCCGTCGTCTCATGGTTTGCTGCTCTGTTTTCCCCTTTTATTGCTTCTTCATGTTTTGTCGGTATGTGGTGTGTTAGAGTTGATTTGGATTGATTTTCGATAAGAAATGAAATACTTAGTCTCTATAAGCAAAGCTTAAGTTGGAAAAATTAACCGAATGTTGACTATTGAGTTAGAGGGCTTGGATGTGAATTCCGGTGATTCGGTTAGCTTCAGGGGATGATTTTTGACTTAAGAGTGCGATCGAAAATGAATTTGGAGGTCCAGTGTAAAATTAGGCTTGAATTGGTGAAGTTTGAATTTTGATGGATTTCGGTTGATAGGTGAGATTTTGATCCGGGGGTTGGAATGGAATTCCGAGAGTTTCAGTAGCTCCTGTAGATGATTTTAGATGTGTGGGTAAAATTTCAGATCATTAGATGTCACTTTGTTGGATTTTTGATCGAATGTGTGTTTCAGAAGTTTTTAAGAAACTTAGGCTTGAATCTGTGGAGAATTGATGATTTTTGTGTTGCTTGACGTGTTTTGATGATTGGAACAAGTTTGTATGATGTTTTAGGGTAGATTAGTGTTTTTGGTTGAAGTCCCAGGGGCCTCGGGTTGATTTCAGGTGATCAAACAGATCATTTTTGGACTTGTGTGATTGCTGGTTTTCCAGCTGTGGGGATGTAGAGAATTTCTTTATCGCGTTCGCATGGTATGTCTCACGGATGCGTAGAGTTAAGTTGAGAGGACATGAAGTTGTTCATCACATTTGGTTTTGGGCTAGCGTTCGCATAGTAGAGAGCCATGGTGAACCGCGTTCGCGGTGCTAGGCACACATTCGCGTAGAAAGAGGAAGGGGGCCCGGCCTGTTATTCTTCGCGTTTGCGATTGAGGAGACGCGTTCGCATATGTCTGGGGGCCTGAGCCTTCGCGTTCGCAGGAGACCACATGCGTTCGTGAAGGACATTTTTGTTAGAGGGGAAAATTTTGCATCGCGAACGCGAGAGGACCCTCGCGTTCGCATAGAAGGAACTGGGCTTTCAGTAAGGGTTAATTAAAGACATTTCATCCGCGACCCATTTGATATTTCCTCTATTTTTGAACTACCTCAAGAGCTTTTGGGTAGAAATTAAAGAGATTTTTGACGGGAATCGACTGGAGGTAAGTCTCGTGACATAGAAACGCTTTTTATTGAGAATCTACCATTGATTGTTGGAAAATAGGGTAAAACATTGAAGATCTAGGGCTTGGGTTTTTGAAATGAAAATTGGAATTTGAGGGAGCATTTGAACTTCGATTTTGGTAAATTTGATATGTATAGACTCGTGGCAAGATAAGGATTGTTTTGATGTAAAGTTTTTTGGATTTGGAAAAGTGGTCCTGGGGCTCGGGTTTTTCCAAATTCGTGATTTTTGGTGTTTTTTGAGTCATTTTGATTGGGTTATGTTTCTTTGGCACATTGTAACGTATTCGTTGTTGTTTTGGACAGATTTGACGTGCGAGGAGGTCGATTCGAGAGGAAAAGGTGTTGCGAGCTAGTCTTCGGCCGACTAGAGGTGAGTAATAGATATAGATGATGACCTGAAGGTTTGAAACCCCGGTTTATCATACTGTGACGCTATATTGAGGTGAGACACGCACTCCATGATGAGTGCGGGGTGTCGTTTATGATTAGGGATTTTGGCTTAGTCCACCCTGAACGGCATCCAAGTTGTGCTTTGCACAATAGATTGATTGGTTAACATCCTACTGGATTATTATGATATATTTGGGATGTGTGCCAACTGTTTGAATTCTTTGGCGATTATTATCACTATTTTTATGATGATTGGCATGCTATATGATTTCAGTCCTGAGTTTAAACACTGTTTCAAGATACTTAGTCACATACTTGAGGTTTTAAAGACTTAAATCATAATTTCCTAATAATTGAAACTGAGAATTAAAATATGACTTTGCTGTATAACTCACATGCATATTGTAGACTGAGTGTGGATTGGGCTGCACACCGCAGCGATGATACGATGATACTGCGCTTGGTTGGTAGGAGCCCTTCCGGAGTCTAAACCCCTAATGTGAGTGCAGGCACCCAAATGGATTGGGCTTTTACGCCACAGCGGCCATGTGCATCGCATTGCATTCATGCTTTGATGCTATCTGATTTGTCTGATTCTATTTTGTTGCTATTTCACCGTTAATTATACTAAATTGTTAGTTTTAGCTTTACATTGTGGTATTTTTTGGTTTTCTTACTTTAAGTCATTATATATGTCTATTACTACTGAGTTGGAAGTACTCACTTTACTCCCTGCACCATGTGTGTAGATTCAGGAGCATCGCGAGCTTTGTCGAGCTGTTTGTTGTTTCTAGAGCTTTCAGGAGTTGTCGAGGTAGCTGCATGACGTCCGTAGAACCCGACTCCTCCCCTTATTCCTTTTATCTTTCCGAATTTTAGAACTTTGTATTACATGAGGATTTGCTACTTTGTTATCTTAGAGGCTCTAGACTCATGACCCCAAGTCTTTGAGAGACATTGGTTATGTCAATCTTTCATACTGTTTCTATTTGAATTATTCAGTTAATAGACTTGACAAACTGCTAATTTCATGTTGTTACTCGGTAATAGGAGTTGTGATTGGGATGTGAGTATTGATTGGTCGGGATTTCCTAGCAATTGTGTTGGGCGCCATCACGACCGGGATTGGGGTCATGATAAGGTGGTATCAGAGCCTAGGTTACTAGGCCTTATGAGTCATGAGGCGGTTAGTAGAGTCTCGCGGATCGGTACAGAGACGTCTCCGTTTATCCTCGAGAGGCTGCAGAACCTTTAGGAAAAACTTCCCATTCTTGGAATTCGTATCGTGCGTACTTGATTCAGCTTGAGATATAACTCTTGAAATTCCTTCCGCACATATGTATTTGCGCATGAAAGCTCAGTATTATATGTGCCTTGATGGCTTGCAATTACCCGATCAAGGGGCGAGATGTGATTCCGTGAGTTTGATGTTGGGCAATTCAGGAGAACTTGAGACCCGATCTTTGCCTATGGCTTGAGCACCAAGGTGCTGAGTATGTGAGAAAGTGTTTTGGACTTATATGTTTGGTATTGTTCTTTTTAGCCGGAACGGCAGTTGTATATCCATGTGACGAGTATGTTAGTGTTGCAAGGTGTATCTATACGACGTGGTAGTGACAAAGAAGTCTCCTGGATAACAGATGAACTATTAAGTGTTCGTTTCCTATTGTGATTTGTTGTGTAGCCTCGAGTTGTGGCCATATGGAGAATACTTTCGTATCTCCTAGTTGGGAATGTGAAGCACATTGCATGCGGTGGTATGAGTTTAGAATCAGGAAGAATAATAACTGTGTAACGTGTATAATGGTGGAAAGGTATGCCGAAGTACTAAATTGAGCCGGAGTAGGTGGGCGAAGTGTTCTTAAGTGGTCTGGTTCTTGCGTATTTTGATAGAAGATCTCATGTGTAATTGAAGAGTACGTGTTGTAATTTGACAATTTGGGTCGCTTCAGAGAGTGGACTCAACTAATGTAGGGATGCATGCGAGGTTCGTAGAGGATTTCAGTATCCGAGGATCTGTGTTTTCATAAACTAGTAGATGATTTGATTTTAATGTCACTATAATATTGTGGCATCATTAGGATAAGAGTATTATGGGTTACTTAATGTGTCCTGATAGATGGCTTCAAGCCAAGTTGGGGAGGTTGTTGTAGATTAGCTGATCGCACGGTTATGTTCTATGTTGTTTCCGTTTCAAGGTATGCCGGCGGATCTGTCCTGGTTGTAGAAAATGAACCGAGGATGGAACAAGCGAAGCAAAATTTTGATAAAGGTTATATGATACTTCGTAGATGTAAGGAAATAATAGGATGTCTTGAGTTGTTATTGATAAAAAAAAATGCTCAGTGCATAGAGAAGGAAGATGTTTGTTTGTATTGGAATAAGATCACATCCTACAGTGTCAGAGTGCTAATAAGGAACGAGTAGTTCTGTTCGTTAAGTAATTTACAGTTGTGTAAGAGTGCATGACTCTCGAGAAAGGTTTTATCGTGTCCATGATTTGGCATGTAATAATCAGGTGTCTTAAGGTTGGTTATATGGCTAAGGATTGTGTTTTCATTAGAAAAGATCAAGACTTGTGGTATTTCATGCTAATTATGGAACTCTATGTATCAGTATCTGGGAATTAATGGTAACGAATTCCGATTCGTAGGGAGTTCTTCAAGTAAAGTATTCTGGAATGTGGTATTTTTGGGGATCATGGAGAGAGTATTCGGTGGCCTATGGGTCTTAGACATTGTGGTCTTATGCTTGAATCTCCTGTGGTGAGCCTGGATTGAGGCATTGTGATGCTACAGCGAGGGAGAAATATAAAGTGGATGATGAATAAAAAGAGAAACTATATAGACGGAATAGCTTGAGGGTAAACCGGATCAGTATGGTAAGGATGTGATTAATTCTTTGTGTGTGTTCGAGGCAATGAGTTTGTACATGTATTTTGCAGCAAAGCTCTTGAGTTCTGTCAGCTTGATTAGCTTGGTCTAACTAGAAGGATTCACTACTGACAGTTTAGCCTGTTCAAATGGGATGGGAGAGAATTCTTGTTGGGTTTCATCGTGGTTGGAGATGTATATTTTCTATGGACGTGCAGAGCATGAAGTGTGTAATGATTTTCTTCTAAATGGGATCAATGGAAGTTCTTGACTAGTTAAGTGCGTAGATGTCTGTGGTTGGGAAAAAAGAGATGGAGTTCTTATGATTTTCCTAGTGCGGGTGGTATATGTGATATGTTGTGAAGGATAGGGATTTGCGTGTGTAAGGTTTCGTTTTAGATCAAAATGGAAAGCCATTAAATTCTTTAGCAGCAAGGACAACTGCAGATGATTTAAGAATCGACCTTCATATGACTAAGGAAATGATATTACTATTCTAGTGATTTGACGAGGGTATATGTTCAGTAAAAAAAGGGAAGGTGATGTAGCCAGATAATACTTTGGTGGGATTGAGGCATTTTCTTGATTGGATCGACTGTTGATTTTAGATTTTGTTGATGGCACAGGAAAACTTTAGAATATGTTTCATGGAATGAATGGGCACTTGAGTGTGATAGGTATTCATATGACAGAATGTGGAATCAGGTATAGTGATTTTTATGTTAATTGGAGTTGGAGACTGGGAGTTCTCCGATATAGTCTATGTAGTGGTTGTGGATCGTGTGTATTTGTACCGTTAGCGGCTATTGTGATTTAGAAGCCCGAGTGGATCTTTCTTTGCTTGGTATGTTAGATTTTGGATATGATATTGGTGTGTAGACTGGTTGTCTCCGTGTTGGGTTATTCTAGACTATTGTGCTATGGGTCATATCGAAAAATGCCACAGGTTGCGTGGCGAGGTGCATCAGACTATGTTCTAGTAGAATGGTTGTGTTCCAAAGACCAGCGGATAGTTGGGAAGGATTGCTTTTCTTAATTGGGCCTTTGTGACAGATGTCAGTATAAAGGTTTCTACCATTGATTCAGTTCCGATATTGAAGGACCTTTTCAGATGCGTTCCTGGTGGTCGGTCATGTCGCCGGGTGAGATTGTGGATTTCGGTATTGATTTGGTGTCTGGCACCGTATCGTACAGCTCTGACATGAATTATAGTCGTACGGCTTCGACATGAGTTATAGTAGTGGAAGGAGTAGCTTCAGGATTCTTGGTGAATGAGCTTGTTGGTAAGTTGATTGGATACGTGTTTAGCTTGAGTTGGCTTGATTGGCCCCGAATTGTATTGATGAAGGATATGTTGATTCTATCATTATTGAACCTATTAGTGATCTGGGGAGATCTATGAGTTGTTTTTCTGTGCTGTAAGGCATTATGATTTTCAGGCTTTTGGGAACGTATAGTGCGGTGCTGTCGAGATTCATGGCGGAAGTTGAGTTTTTCGCTTGCAACACTATAGATATCATTACGCACTCAGTATACTTACGAATGAAACTCGGTATTTTGTTATAATGAGCAAATTAGGCTCGATGTGCATTTCCCTATGTGAGATATTTGTGTGGATCGGGTGGCACGCCGCCACGGGTATGTTATCTCGATCGGATTGCATGCCGCAACAGTGTGATATTGAGAATAGTTTTCCATATGTTACTTTGTGTGCCTTGCTTCCTGGTTTTTGAGGAAAGTCTGTATTGGGGGTTGCTTAGCGAATAACGCATCGGTTGTGTCCTTTCAGGATTGAATGGTGTATATTACTTGCTTCACAGTGGGTCTGATGGATTGCTTGGTTTCAGGTATCAATCTGTGCGTGGCTACTATTTTGAGCATGGTGACTTGAGGTACTTCATGTGTAACAATGTTTGGATAGGATCACGCGTTGTGGCAAGGCCATGTGAAGTTATGACCTTTCGAGGAGGATTCAGGTACTCTATTTCTATGATGTGAAACGGGGTCTCAGCTATGTGTGGTGACGGTATTGATGAGATTGAGGTACAACTCTTCCATTTGAGTCATTCGTCATGATTTGAGTATGTTCAGATTGTTCCTTAATGGTGCACGAATTATGCAAGTTGTGGCTTAGGCCTGTGTTGATGTGTCATATCAATAGAGTGGCGTGTTGGATTCAAGGTGATAGTTGGAGTCATTAATGAATGCGAACATATGTGGTTTCAGCTGGTTAGAGGGTTTATATCGAGGTTTGACCCGAATATCTATGGTGGTATTAGTCAAAAGGGAAGTGGCCTCATGAATGGTTGATATGAAGAATGGTTATAGTTTATGGCGTGTTTTAATTATCGTTGGCAGTATATGAAAGTGTTGGAATAACACTTTAGGTAATAAGAGGTTCCTATTGGTAATTGAGTATTATGGGCAACTGCTGTTAATAGAGACTATCGTTTCAAGTGTTGGATTGTGTGGTTTGTTGTATGATTTCACCTGAGGTTGCAGGCGTGGATTATTACCGTAGGTTCGGGTTTATTCTGGGTATGGTTTCGGAAGTGCAATGTGGTTCTACGGTTTATGGTCTAGATGGACTGTGAAATTTAAGATGTGTTGTATTATCGGGCCTATGCGAGTTAGGGTGACGTGGGATAATCCAGGGTATATGTTTTGTAAGGTCATTCATATATTGGTTGGCTTCTAGTACAACCCTTGGTACACTCGAGGACGAGCGATTGTATAAGTTGGGGAGGATGTGACGACCCGACCCGTCGTCCCATGGGTTGCTGCCCTGTTTTCCCCATTTATTCCTTATTCATGTTTCGTTATCGGTATGTGGTGTGTTAGAGTTGATTTGGATAGATATTTGATAAGAAATGAGACACTTATTCTCTTTAAGGAAATCTTAAGTTTGAAAAGTCAACCGAATGTTGTCTATTGAGTTAGAGGGTTCGGATGTGAATTTCGGTGATCGGTTAGCTTTGGGGGATGATTTGTGACTTAAGAGTGTGATAAAAATTGAATTTGGAGGTCGGGTGTAGAATTAGGCTTGAATTAGGGAAGTTAGAATTTTGACGGATTTCGATTGATAGGTGAGATTTTGATCCGGGGGTCGGAATGGAATTTCGGGAGTTGCAGTAGCTACGTTAGACAATTTTAGATGTGCGGGTAAAATTTCAGGTCATTTGGACGTTGTGTGGTTGGGTTTTTGATCGAATGTGTGTTTCAGAAGTTTTGAAGAAACTTAGGCTTTAGTTCGTGGGGGAATTGATAATTTTTGTGTTGTTTATCGTGTTTTAATGAATGGAACAGGTTCGTATGATGTTTTTTGAAGAGAGTTTTGACGGGAATCGACTGAAGGTAAGTCTCGTGACCTGGAAACGCTATTTTATTGAAGAATCTACCTTTGATTGTTGGAAAATTGGGTGAAAAATTGAAGATCCAGGGATTGGTTTTTGAAATGAAAAAAATTGGGATTTGAGGGAGTATTTGAAGTACGACTTTGGTAAATTTGATATATATATATATATATATATATATATATATATATATATATATATATATATATATATAGAGAGAGAGAGAGAGAGAGACTCGTGGCGAGATAAGGGTCATTTTGATCTAAAGTTTTCTGGATTTTCAGAAGTGGTCCCGGGGCTCGGGTTTTGCCAACTTCGTGAATTTTTGTGTTTTTCGAGTCCTTTCGATTAGGTGATGTTTCTTTTGCACATTGTAACGTATTTGTTATGGTTTTTGACAGATTCGACGTGTGAGGAGGTCGATTCGAGAGGAAAGAGCATTGCGAGCTAGTCTTTGGCCGGCTAGAGGTGAGTAATAGATGTAGATGATGACCTGAGAGTTTGAAACCCCGATTTGTCATACTGTGATGCTATATTGAGGTGAGACACGCACTCCATAACGAGTGCGGGTCGTTTGTGATTGGGAATTCTCGCAACCCAAAATCCACTAAGGGTCGTGGTGGCGCCGGACACTATTGTCCGGCCAGCCAACTGCTAAAGTAAATCTCGTTTTATCACTTTTGAAAATATAGGATTTTTCTATTATTTAAAAAATTTTAAAGAATGAAGTTTCAAATAAAAATTGAAAGTTAAGCAATAATACAACACTTTAAACCATCCCAGAACCCGGTGTCACAAGTACATGAGCAATTTTCTAAAGGAAACCAAATAGGTACAACAACTGTGCGGAATACAATTGAACAAAAAGTAAATAAAATTCTGAAAGAGACTATATTAGCTGCGGAATTGCCTCGAAAAAAATACAACTCACCTAGTCTCTGCGCCCGTCATGCCGCTATGCCACTAAGCCACGAGCCACACAATAAACCTGTGCAACAAAATGCACTGTAAGTGTAATATGAGTACAAAAATAAAATGTACCCAATGAGTGTCCCACCTAATCCCGAAGGGGTAGAGACGAGATGGTCAACTCTGACACTCACTAGCAGTCCAATGACTACTTATCTTTAATAAATATTCAAATAGTAGAGTTGTTATATATACTTGATTCTAATCCAGATAAGGGAAAACAAGTAGTCATGCCATTCATTCATGTTAATTTTCCCTAGATTTCTTGTTATTATTAATAAAATGATCTCGAGCCATAATGTGACATAAAACTACTCAAATGAGTTCAAGACAACAACACAAACATACGCAAAACATGCCGAGGTCGACGTCCCCCTCCTACAAGAAATGTAAAGTGTCCACTGCCGAGGGTCGAGCAAACCGTACCATAGATGCATCTATTTTGCCGAGGCGATCGGCCCATTCCAAAAATAAACACATACCCTGCTCACAAATCATGCATGCGACGCGCGACGCAGGTACACATAAGA
Organism: Nicotiana benthamiana; assembly: GCA_034376525.1. Taxonomy (NCBI): domain Eukaryota; kingdom Viridiplantae; phylum Streptophyta; class Magnoliopsida; order Solanales; family Solanaceae; genus Nicotiana; species Nicotiana benthamiana. Next base: position 23,937,710 of record CM067328.1, read on the forward strand.
ATACATGTTCAATCAGTCAAATAAGAGCCTACCGGGAATATTTATTCAAATAAAACCAATTCTCCTTTAACACTTTTTTAAGTAATGAAATTAAATCCCATTTGAAATTCATTTACTAATTTAATGTGATTTACGCCATTCAAGCCATCAATGGGTTCACAATTTATTCAAGTATGTTATGCTTTTGGGTCCTAGACTACCCGGACAATAGCATATTAGCAGCTACGCACGGACTCTCATCATCTCGTGCGTACGTAGCCCCCACAAATAGGTGCACATAATCAATCTAACTCATCTATGGGGTAATTCTCTCTCACAAGATTAGAAAGGAGACTCATCTCACCCGAAGATCCATAACCGGCCCTCTACATCCTTTCGAATGCTCGAACCAACGCGCAAATGCTCCAAACCTAACCAATGGTCATTCAAACCCATTAATATATGCTTAATTGAACTCTACAACTCAAATTGTATCAATTCTTAACCCCGAATGAAATGTTGACAAAAATTCCCTCGAGCCCACGTGCCCGGAATCCAAAATATTTCGAAGATAAACTTTGCCCATGACCTTAGGAACTCAAATATATAATTTTCTCTTAATTTCCTACTCAAAATCGTGGTCAAAATCCAAGAATATAATTTTCTAGGTTTTCCACTAAAGCCTCAATTTTTATACTAATTTTCATGCCCAAATGCACACAAAAATGATATCTTTAACTCAAAATGGGTGGGGATAACTTACCTCTATTATTGACGACGCAAATCCCCTCTCGAAGCTCCCAAAAAATTGCCCAAGTCATGAAAATATGAGAGAAATGAGCAAAAATCCGATTTTTAAAACTACCTCTCTGCCCCAGCTCTTTCCGCTTCTGCGGAATTATTTCCGCCTATGAGGTAAAAAATACCGCTTCTGCGGTCCTGGGCTACAACCTCTCTTCCGCTTCTGCGACTCGCCAATCGCAGGTGCGGTTCCGCTTATGCGGTTGTCCGACCGCATCTGCGATCCCCTTTACAATTGGTCAAAACCACTTCTGCGGTCCATATTTTGCCTTTGCGGGGTCGCTTCTGCGGTCCCATTTCCGCAGAAGCGGAAATACCAGATACCAGCTCCCAAGCTTTTCCAAAAATCAAACTTTCAATCCGTTAACTACCCGGAATCCACCCGAGGCCCCCAGGACCCCAACCAATGATACACTCCAGCCCCAAAACACATTAGGACTTGCTTGAGGCCGCAAATCACATCAAACAACGCTAAAACCACAAATCGACCTCCAATTCAAGCCTTGTGATCTTTGAATTTTCCAACTTCTAATTCCGATGCCGAAACCTATCAAATTACGTCCGATTGACTTCAAATTTTTCACGCAAGTCATATTCGACATTACGGACCTACTCCAACTTTTGGAATCAGATTCCGACCCTTATATCAAAAAGTCCACTTGCGGTCAAGCATCTCAAAAACCCTAAAATTTCTAGCATTAGCCAAACGGCTTCAAAATGACCTACGGACCTCCGAATTCACTTCCGATCGCGCTCCCAACTCCAGAATCACCATACGGAGCTACTCCCAGTCCCGAAATTCCAAACAGACATCGATAACAGTGAAATGCACTTCAACCCAAACTTATGAAATTTTTTTTAAAATGCTAACTTCCACAATAGGTGCCAAAACTCTTTCGTGCTATCCAAAACCCGAACCGGGCATACGCCCAAGTCCTATATCATTAATCGAACCTGCTGGTACCTTCAGATCCTGATTCCGAGGTTGTTTACTCTAAAATCCAATCCTAGTTCATTCTTTCAACTTTAAGCTTCTGAAATGAGAATTCTCATTTAAATTTAATTCCGATCTTTCTGAATTCCAATTCCGACCATGCGAACAAGTCACAATACCTTAAATGAAGCTGATCATGGCCCCAGACTACTGAACGACGCACTAAGGCTCAAAACGACCGGTCGGGTCGTTACATTCTCTCCCACTTAAACATACGTTCGTCCTCGAACGTGCTGAGAACTATATCGAAGTAGTCTGAAATCACTGTTTAGCACCTTATGCCCCCTTTCGTGCTACCACAACTTAGCCGAGCACATTAGCTTGATATATTTGGAATATATGCCCTTTTATTAAAGAAAATAGGCCTTAGAGCGCAATTCCAACATCCGGAATTCTATTCCAAGCTTGTTTTCATCAAGAGATCACCAATTCATTCACCACACGCCATCCTCAAACATGACTGCATAACTTTGCTGGATTCTTACTTTGCAACACAAAATCCATAGGACCACGATAATATTTTTTTGATCAACTTAGCCAAAATTCAACGAATCAGATTCTCCCATTGCACTTCATGACTTACATAGGTCTTGTTTTAATTTTTAAAACACTGACACGACAGTAGAAATGTGCCAAAATTCATAACCAATTGCTGAATCAACAAATCATTGGGTATATACCTCTGACAGAACCATTACTACATTCTGAACCAAATAAGTATCTCTGCCCTTTAATATACTTCATGTACTCAGATTACACTGATCCTAAATCCCATAATCTTATCTCACCTAGTACGAAATGCTTAGGCAATAAGCAACCCCGGACACAATAAAGAGTCCCATATGATGCCACAATGTGGCAATAGGCTACCGATTAGGATATGATACAAGAGGAATACAAACTCTGAAACAGACATCTAGATACCCCGCCTATGAATCATACGTGCAATGCGGGCTAACAACTTATACGAGTTTTCCTCAGAAAATAGGAAACAGAACACACGGAAGAAACTAGGGGGAACGGTATTGATCATCATACTGCTGCGGCGTGCTATCCGATCCGAATAGCATAACCATGGAGGCGTGCCACCCGATCCACACATCATAACTATGGCAGTGTACCACCCAATCTAAATAACATACCCATAGCGGTGTGCCACCCGATCTATTTACAGGCTCACATAAAGAGGTATACATTGAGCTAAATAGCTCATCACATCAAAATAGCGAATATTAGTCGTAGACATTCTAAGGTGTATAATATCATCCCTGAAGACACATATAGCGCTATAGGCTGCAAAATTCAAGCACAACTGAGGTGTGATACATGATCTAAATCTCAAGAGACAACCTGCTTATACATCATCGCTGCGCTGGACCTCAACACATGAGAAATTTACCAAGCCGTTTCTCAACTCATACTGCACAATATATTGCTACTTGGAATAGCTGACCATGAAATAACACCGCGACTACTCTTCCATAAAGAGCACATTGCAAACATGAACACTATTGGTCTACGTGAGGCTCACTTTCACATTCAAATCCACCCACCGGCCTCAAGTCGATCCTAATCATGCCAAACTAGGCCATCAACCTTTCAAAGGTCCATGCTAACTTCTCTCTCTCATAACACACAAGAATATCCATCATAACTGGAGCGAACCTCTACGATCCATAATTCAATAACAAAGTTCCCTCCTGGCATAAATTCTCAAATCGATAATGTTACCAAAATCCTCATACTTGGTCTAAGTCTCTAATCAATCAAGTGACTACACTTCACACTCATACAATCTTTCGGTGGGACACGATCCCGCCAACCTTCTGAAATAAATCATGGGTCTGCATATACGTACCGCCATCCGCACTGACGCTAAAAAGCGATCAAGAATCCTTACACAGTATGCAAGGCCTTACTCTCAAAACAACAATATCAGGTGATACTAAAGACAATACCAACTTACTCAAAACACTGCGACTCCTTTCCTGCTCATCGGAGCTCGTGACATCCTAGTCATTACAAACTGCACCCTTGGTCTTTACTTCAAATTCCATACCACTCACTACACCTCACGTGGCGATATGCGATAGACAGGATTTCCATCATAACTCTGGAACCACTTATAGACTAACACTTCATCGTATAAAGCTTTACATTTAACCTACTGAGGGAGAACTATAGCAACATATAGGCAAATTCTCATAACCAACGAATATGCAAATCTCTAAGTAGTGGTCCAAGCCACCATAACCCTTCCGGGATCCGCCTACTCATAACATGCCATAAAAGAAGAATGCTTCTGAATAACATCAGCTGCTGCGGTTGACAAACATCACACGCACCACCACAAATCACATGCATGACTTGATCACGCTGGATGAACTGACCACCACTACCGGTATATGAAGTTAACCATGGCCAATCAATCTTCTTCCTTCCACTAAATCCTTGATTTCCTTAAAAATAATACTCCTTCATTCAACACATAACGTACTACATCTGCACTCATCCCGAGTGACCTTGAATCACTAGACCATGGTGTCTCGAATCCCACGAACCATTTTATATCCCTCAAATGCTACCCGCAGGTCCAATTATCATAGAACATTCTGGGCACCTTCTCAGACGCTGCTACAAAGCTTGATTCTTAACCGTCTCATAGGCTCAAAATCATTGGGCACCGCACTTTAACTTCCAAATTCACAAGGACCATTATTGAGAGCCACCCGCTCTGAATAGTTCCCGAATATAACCCACTCCATAGATCTTATAATACACGAACACTCTCTCCGCGAAGCACCCGCCGAAATAACTTCCTCTGAAACCTGCATCTACGCGAGTCATAAATTCTGAACCTTTTTCAAGTATGAACATGAGCCAATAAGGCCAACCATAGCATGCCTCCAACTATTCATTTGCTCAAATTACCACTTATGGTTTTTTCTCATGGCTGAATAACCCATTGATATGCTAATAAAAAGAAATCACGCAAGTAGCTCATCGTACAACCCAATCATAAGCAGTGGGACTCTCCCACTTAGCTTGAAGCCATCATTTCATAATTCCTGAGTTCGTCCGACCTCTTTACCTCTTAGGGGCATAACCTCGCGCCATAAATTATCAAAATTTCTTGGAATCTTCATGTAAATCCGCATCTTTTATATTCTGAATCATCATCCACATTCGCATGACCGATCTCTATATTGAATGACCAGTATAATTCTTTGCAGAAACTTTGCCAACCACGCGACCGCTAGCCTGCTCACCGGGAATAACCCACCTAGGTAAATCACCTCCCGACATCTTCCCACGCTGCTGCACGGGGTATATTCGCTATGAATATCCCATACTTCACATCACACCCGCCGGCTTCAATCACAAATCCTTAAAATCCCCAATTCGATCCGAACTCCCATTAAGGCGCGTAGTCTTCCTACTACCATGCCCGTATGCAACACCCGCCACTCTCCTACTTTGGCGGAACTCATTTCCTTAATCGGTCACTCAACCTTGCTTCTCATACTTAGCCTTTTAGAAATATAAACGTCGCCTGACACTTACCTCATGTCTTTCCTCATGCTCTACCACTCAATTGTTTCTTTAGACAAAATCTATCTTCGTGGCACTTGAGTCCACCATTGCTGCTAACTTTAGAACCTTTCCAAAGGTCATCCTTATCAATCCATCAACATTTAGAAATTTTGATTCGATCTTAAACCACCGCACCATGAGATATCTGAAAGCTGTATCTCCAATACTATTTCACAATATCCTTCCATAAGGAGAATTGTAGAAGATTATAATATGGACAAACCTAGTAAGTTTAATTAGGGCCACAACACCCCATCATAATAGAAAGCTCAACCACGCTTGTAAATACCGGTCTCATTACTTCCACTAGCCCAAATATGACCATCCTTAGTCCAACTGCATTTCCCCTTGCCGCGAACAAAATACTAAATCCCTTGATTACAAGCTGAGTAAATTTCTCTTCAATTCATCCTCTGCCCCGACACATGGGCTAATATCCTACCATCACAACCACACTGTGGAGTAATAGCTTATAAGCATCATGGAAACCTGTGCCTAGCCTCAAGGCCCTCAGAGTACCGATACTGAGCAGAAATAATATGATATCCTTCCATATAATGACTATAACAGTCCAATCAACTATACCGGGAGAAACATCTCGCACCATATCTGTAGTTCCATTGAAATTCATCAAATTTTAAATTTCTAGCAAGCGCTCGCGTTGCATAAGACTGAGTAGGAAGGGATCAAAGGCATAAGCCTCAAAGAAATTGAAACGGCACGATAAGGAAATCAAGAAGGGAAGTACTCGTAACAGCCCTGTAGCCTCCCGAGGATAAGTACAGATATCTCCATACCGATCCATGAAACTGTACTAGACTTGGTCATGACTCGTGAGACCGAGGGGAACCTAGTGATCTGATACCATGTTGTCACGACCCAAAATCCACTAAGGGTCGTGGAGGCGCTGGACACTGCTGTCAGGCCAGCCAACTCAAATTCTAAAGTAGATCTCGTTTTATCACTTTTGAAAATACATGATTTTTCATTCATTATTTAAATGTTATTAAAGAATGAAGGTTCAAATCAAATTTAAAAGTTAAGCAATAATACAATACTTTAAACCATCCCAGAACCCGATGTTACAAGTACATGAGCAATTTTCTAAAGGAAACAAAATAGGTACAACAACTGTCTGGAATACAATTGGATAGAAAGTAAATAAAATTCCGAAAGAGATTATACTAGCTGCGGAATCGCCTCAAAAAAAATATAGCTGATCTAGTCTCTACGCCCGTCATGCCGCTATTCCGCTAAACCACGAGCCCCACAATAAACCTGTGCAACAAAATGCACAACAAGTGTAGTATGAGTACAAAAATAATGTGTACCCAATGAGTGTCCCACCTAATCCCGAAGGGGCAGAGACGAGATGGTCAACTCTGACACTCACTAGCAGTCCAATGACTATTTATCTTTAATAAATATTCAAACAGTAGATTTTTTTATAAACTTGATTCTAATCCAGATATGGGAAAACAAGTAGTCATATAATTCTTTCATGGAAATTTTCCCTAGATTTATTGTTATTATTAATAAAATGATCTCGAGCCATAATGTGACATAAATAACCTCAAATGAGTTCGAGACAACAACACAAACATGTGCAAATCATACCGAGGTCGACCGCCCACTTCAACAGAAATGTAATGTGTTCACTGCCGAGGGTCGAGCGGCTAAAACCATAGATGCATCCATTTCACCGAGGCGATCGGCCGTTCAAAAAATAAACACATGCCTTTCTCGGGAATCATGCATTCGACGTAGGTACACATAAGAATATATGCTCAATCGGTCAAATAAGAGCTTACCGGGGAATATTTATTCAAATAAAACCAATTCTCCTATTACAAATTTTCAAGAAATGAAGTTAAATCCATTTGAAATTCATTTACTAATTTAATATGATTTAGGACATGCAAGCCATCAATGGGTTAACAATTTATTCAAGTATGACATGCTTTTGGGTCCTAGACTACCCGGTCAATAGCAAATTAGCACCTACGCACAGACTCTCGTTACCTCGTGCGTACGTAGCCCTCACAAATAAGTGCACATATTCAATCTAACTCACCTATGGGGTAATTTCCTCTAACAAGATTAGAAAGGAGACTCACCTCGCCCGGAGATCCATAACAGGCCCTCTACATCCTTCCGAAAGCTCGAACCAACGCAAATAATGCTCCAAATATAGCCAATGGCCATTCAAACCCATTAATATATGCTTAATTAAACTCTAGAACTCAATTTATATCAATTCTTAACCCCGAACGAAAAATTGACAAAAATTCCCTCAGGCCCACATGCCCGGAATCCGATATTTCGAATATAAACTTTGTCCATGACCTTAGTGTTAGAAAATATGCTTAACGCTAGAGGGGGGTGAATAGCATTATAATAAAATTTAGCGTAAACTTGCGGAAATTAAAATTTGCAGGAAATAAATAAGTGCGTTAAATAAACAAAAAGGAAAGAACGCACCGATATATTCTGGTTCACCACAACACGTGGCTAGTCCAGTCCCCGAGAGACTCTCTCGAGATTTTCCACTAACTTGTTAAGCTTACGGGTGCTCAACAAACCTTTACAACTTAAGGACACAAGCCTTAACACCTCTGCTCGGAGATACAACACTCCAAGACTTCAACCAAGGAAACACAAGTTCCTTACAACAAGAGAATCACAATTCTCTTACAAGTGTGTAAAACACTTAACACTCAAACAAAATACTCCTTTATGAGTAGGTATGAGTAAAATAAATAAGCTCTAGATCACAACAACTTTGGACAAGAATATGGCTCTCAAAAGCTTTATGAAATTGAATATAAAATGATAAACAAAAGTATGCAAGCTTATAGCAATGTAATGATCAGTTGTAGTATGTTGTTGTGTTTAAAACACAGAAATGAAGCTTTATTTATAGTTGAAAAACTTGGCATTACCGTTGCCTAATTGCCAATTAAGAGTTGCTGATTTTACTCACTGACAATCGATTGTCAAACCCCAACAATCGATTGTCTGCCAGTCAGATCAAAATTCAATCCCAGATTTTACGCTTGATAATCGATTACTTACAATCCATAATCGATTACTGGCAACGTTCAAAAAATCCTTTCCAGATTTTACCACAAACAATCGATTATCCAGAATCAACAATCGATTACTCAGCAACGTCCAAAAAATCTTTTTCGGATTTTAATCAAAACAATCGATTATACCAAATCAATAATCGAATACCCAATAACGTTCAAAAAATCTTTTCCGGATTTTAATCACAACAATCGATTATACAGAATCAATAATCGATTACCTGACGGTATTTGAAAACTTTACGACAACGGTCAGCTTCACAATCGATTGCACAAAGTCAACAATCGATTACTTATCAGTTTTTGAAAATCATTTTAGACACTGCCTCTTGACAATCGATTGTTATATACTCACAATCGATTATTTAATAGTTTTGAAAAAGTCTGGAAGTCACTACCTCAACACAATCGATTGTCATAAGTTCACAATCGATTATTTTGTGACTTTGAAAAATCTGAAGGACACTGTCTCTTCACAATCGATTGTCATTAGCTTCACAATCGATTATTCTGAGTTTTTGAAAAACTTTGATGGACACTGCCTCATCACAATCGATTGTCATTTGTTCACAATCGATTGTCATGCAGGTTTGAAAAACCTGATGCTCACTGTCTTACTCACAGTCGATTGTCATTAGTTCACAATCGATTGTCATGCAGTCTTGGCTTAAAAACAATCGATTATCATAAGTACATAATCGATTATCTTAGTCCAGATTTTTAAGGCATGTCTAAAAATTATTTTGACTACTGTAAATATGCATGGTTTAAAATCATTTGACGTTAAATTAAATATGCATGATTTTGGAAAATAGTTTTATGAGAGAAGCCATGTTACGAGTCAAGTTGTAGGATCAAGATCACAAATAAGAATGACTCAATTAAACTTATAAAACTTTGTCTTGAGCTTGAATCTCGTTGTATATCAATTGTGCGCTTGTTTCTTGAACTTCCTCATATATCAATTTTTGCTTCGTTTGTCATTCATCAAAACCTACACAAAAGAACACACGTTTTAGTATATTGCATTGAGAACGTGTTTCCAACAATTTCCCCCTTTTTGATAATGGCAAACATTAAGCGGGATATGCAAGACAAGCAATTCATATTGACGATTCAAGACAAGTATATACATGTAACAAGTATGCAATTTGTTCCCCCTCAATTTGAGAATTCCCCCTCAATTTAAGCTTATAAATACTGAGAGTGCATACCCGTTATCTTCCCCCTTTTGCCATTAGCAAAAATAATAATAAGATGCCAAAGATGAAATAAACCTTGTTTATTTATTGGAAAGAAAAATTACAGCAACAGGGAAGACAATACAACAAATAAAAGCAAACTTAAAAACTACAATTATTCATTCATCATGTTCCGCCTCATCATCCGGCGCTGCTTCATATGGAACAAGACCCGCATATGGATAATGAATGTGGTCAAAATATCCATGGATCTCGTGAGTTAAGTGACCGACAGAGGTGGTCAGGGAAGCAATTTGGTCGGAAATGGATTGGAGAGTGGGTTCTTGAGGCGGACGAGTTCGACGGGATGAAGGAGGAGAAGGCGCTACATGATCACCATCATGATGAAAGGAGGATTCCGAAATTTCCCACTTTTTGGTACTCTTTTTGAGAGGACCATTTCCAGTGACGAATCCGGTGGCTTCAAGAAAGTTCATGATGAGGAGAGCATAAGGAAGAGGCCTATCATATCCGATAGCGTCACGCATGTGAATTTTGATAAGCCGACACCAATTGATGTTAGCTCCGGTTATTATGGCATGCATGCGCTTAGTGTCCTCCTGAGAAATGGTATGGTTATGCTTACGAGGCTTGAGGACTCGGGTGATGAAATAGAAAATCAACCGATAATTGGGATCCATTCCCGTAATTGTAGGACGACGGGAAGAAAGATTTGGATCATAAGAAGTAAGACCGATTTGGTGTAAGAGGGCTGTTTCATCAAAAAGGGCTCCGGCCTCTCCGGTGTACCAAAAAATGTCTTCACCAATATGAGGAAGACGGGCAATGGTATGAAGATTTTCATCGGAAAGAAGAATTTGAACACCATTAATGTTGGTGACAAGCTCACCATCATCATCCTCATGGAGGTTGGAATAAAATGCTTGAACCAATGTAGTATTGATGTAAGGATGGGTAAGGAGTAAAAAGTCAAGAAGTTGAGAATTTTTGAGCATATTTGCAGCAGTTCCAAATGACTCAAGATACTTGTGGGTTGAAAAGCGGGGTGGAAGAATGTCGTGCTTTTCAAATTTGGTTAAGAATCGAGTAAGCTCGATATCGGAATTAAAATATAGAACGGAACCATCTTGATAGGGATAGTTCGGACGAGGAGGGGCAACAGAGGAGGATGCGTCGTGCCTAGCAGAACGGGAACGTTTTGAGTGACGGCCCGATATTTTTAATGAAAGTTGCTGGATTTTGCAAAGGATTAGAGAGAATTTGATATTTTGAAAGCTACAATTGATGCTTGAGTAAATGAATATGAACATATATGAAGCCTATTTATAGAGGGGAGAGTGGCTTATCATTTATGGAAGAAATCTGCTGAGAATTTAAAGTCAAATCAGTCAGAAACGGTAAAATAAATTCACTGACCGTTAGACAATCGATTGTTGAGATGCAATAATCGATTGTTGAAGAGTTATGACCTGACTTGGAACTGACACAAATCGATTGAGGAGCAAAACGGTAACAAGAGTTTAAATTTCTGACATGAAATAATCGATTGTCAAAATATGGTAATCGATTGTTATGTTAGAGTGAGCACAGAAATTTTCTGATTTTGAAAATAATCGATTATATTTTGAAACAATCGATTGTTTTGGAAAAGCCTTGATGAATGATTGAGACGGAAATCGATTTTGCAGTTTAAGGAATCAATTATTTAACGAAACTGCATAATAAATATGAACCATAAACAATCGATTAGTGATACTGCTAATCGATTTTCAGCACAGTAAAATAATCGATTATTTTCTTGGAAAAATCGATTGTTCTGTGCCAAAACTTCATAATTCCCCCTATCTTTTAGGGAGATACCTGCAAAATAGAATTAAACGTCTCCGACGCTCAAGTCAGTAATTTGTAAAGAAGTAATAACTTAAACTAGTGTTGCCAAGTGAGAACGTGAGCTCTTAAGAAGTGTGTTCTAAAGTGTTCTTAAGAGAGTTTCGGGTACTTACCTTTCCTCCGACGTTGCCAATTACCTGTTCGAGAGGGTGATCTTTGATTGTCCTCCACTCGTTAGGCACATTTGTTTCTTTTTCCAATTGTGGCGCTTCTTCCGTTGGTTGTTCCTCAGTTTCATCTTTATTTACCTTGGGTGGTTCCTCTTGTATTTTGTCTTTCAAGCTATCTAAGATACCTGCAAGATCAAAACCGGAATCCTTTCTCGCCAAGCGAGCATTATTTTCGGAAAATACAACATGAGGGGATTCCTCCACAATTTGGGTTCTTTTATTAAAGACCCTATATGCTTTACTACGTGAGGAATATCCAATGAAAATACCTTCATCCGACTTAGCATCAAATTTACCCAATTGGTCTTTGCCATTGTTATGAACAAAACATTTGCAACCAAAAACTCTAAAATGGGAAATATTTGGTTTTCTTCCCTTATAAAGTTCATAGGGGGTTTTCATGAGTATCGGCCGAATTACTACTCTATTTAGAACATAGCAAGCGGTACTCACGGCGTCCGCCCAAAAATGTTTGGGTATCTTAGCTTCGTCGAGCATGGTTCTAGCCATCTCTTCGAGACACCTATTTTTCCTTTCCACCACCCCATTTTGTTGTGGTGTACGTGGAGCGGAAAAGGTATGCTCGATTCCGAGTTCATCACAAAAGTCCGCAAAGAGATTGTGATCAAACTCTCCCCCATTAGCACTTCTAATTGAAGTGACGGTTGTTTCTTTCTCATTTTGAACACACTTAAGAAAATATTTAAAATTTTGAAAAGCATCACTTTTATTGGCAAGAAATAAAGTCCAAGTAAATCTCGAGTAATCATCAACAATCACAAAAGCATATCTATTTCTTCCTAGACTTTCAATGCGAGAAGGACCAAATAAATCCATATGAAGTAATTGCAATGGTCTAGAAGTTGAAACAATGTTTTTAGATTTGAAAGATGCTTTTGTTTGCTTCCCCTTTTGACACGAGTCACAAATAGAGTTATTTTCAAATTTTAAAACGGGAAGACCAACAACTAAGTTTTAAGAAATTAATTTGTTCAAAAGATGCATATTGATATGTGCTACTCTACGATGCCATAGCCAAGTATCATCCTCTTTACTCATTAGACAATCAACATAATCGGGTGAGAAATTAGCAAGATCAACCATATAAATATTATCTACTCTAAAACCACGGAGGATAATTTTGAAATCACTACGTCTGAACACTAAGCATTCATCCGAATCAAATAAAGCAAGATTTCCCTTGTCACACAATTGGCTTATGCTCAAGACATTATGCTTTAATCCTTTAACAAGTAATATATGCTTAATAGAGGAATTTTCATCCTTACCGACCGAGCCGATGCCGATGATCTTTCCTTTATTGTTATCACCGAAGATAACACTTCTTCCTTCTTTGTGCTCTAATTGAAGGAATTTGGATTCGTCTCCCGTCATATGCTTGGAGCATCCACTATCAAGGTACCATAGTATACTCGATCCCTTCAAGCACACCTACAAAACAAATTAATGTTCTTTAGGTACCCATGCCATCTTGGGTCCTTGGAGGTTAGGCATATTATAATGATGCGATTGAGTAATATGTCTATGACGTGTAAAGCATGCAGGAGCAATATGACCAATGCGTCTATAATAATGACAAGTCACATTTGGGTTATGCATCCTTCTAGGTTCATAGTAACTAGACGGATGAAAATTTCTTACTCTATTTTGAACACTATGACTATTTCGCATTTCATGAGAATTATTCCTCCTACTATGAACTCTAGGATGGGCAGCATTTCTAGAGTGATTGTTTCTCGGTTGAAGGCCATTTCTAGGTCTTCTCAAAGGTTCAACATTTGGCCTAAAATATGCATCATTTCTAGGGTAACTATTTCTAGGTGGTAAGTCATTTCTAGGTCTCCTAAAATGTTCAACATTTTGTCTAGCATGCATATTGGTTCTAGGATTGCTATTTCTAGGATAAGCATTTGTTTTATTTGTCCTAGGTTGAGCCTTAGGTGGTTGGGGTTTGGCTTCAACCTTTTCTTTAACCTCATTCTTAAATCCTATGCCATGCTTGGTTGATTTCAAATTAACAAGGACCTCATTCAAATTCTTGTGGGAAGAATTAAACTTATCTAAGGTACCTTTGAGTCTATCTACCTCATTTTTGAGATGCAAGCAAGAAGAACAATTTTTAGTAGAACTTTTGGGCTTATCGGCGCTTCTTTTTCCAAAAAACTTGTTTTCCTCTTTCAGCTTTTCATTTTCTAAAACCAGTTTTTCTAAATCCTTTTCTTTCAAAGAAAGCTGTTTTTGAAAATCCTTTTCTTTTAATGAAGCATTTTCTTTTATGCCCTTAACAGTTTTTGAAGCCTTAATAAACTCAGGATATAATTCATCAAAAGCAGTTCGCATTTCTTCAAGAGTAAAGAAGTTTTTAGACGAAATTTGACATACCTCATCTTGGTTGTCTTCATGTGCCATAAGGCAAAGATTTGCTGCTTCGTCTTCTTCTCCTTCGCTTGACTCATCTCCGGAGTCGCCTCCCCAAGAAGTGTATGCACGTTGCTTTTTAAAAGGTTTCTTCTCCTTTTTGATGTTTGGGCAATTTGATTTGATGTGCCCGGTTTCACCACATTCATAGCACTTGATTTGTTCCCCTTGCTTTTTGCCCTTGCGTTCATACTCCTTGCGCATGAACTTTTGAAATCTTTTGATAACGAGTCCAAACTCGTTGTCTCCTTCCTCATCAATTTGCGGTTGGCTTGTGCTTGCCTTTAGAGCTATTCTTTACCTCCTTTGATCATCAACAAAAGGGTTAAGAATAGTAGATTCATAGGTCTTAAGGTTACCTCTTAGTGCGTCGATGGTGACGTTTGAAACGCCAATGGATTCTTGAATTGCATCGGCCTTTGATCTCCATGCCGGTGTGAGACTTCTAAGAATTTTTCGCACGAGCTCTCTATCCGTGAATGTTTTCTTGAGAGCATGTAGGTCATTTACGATTATTGAAAATCGCTCAAACATTTCGTCCACCTTTTCACCTTCCTTCATGTGAAATAATTCATAAGAATGGGTTAGGAAGTCAATTTTTGCTTCCCTTACCTGGTCCGTACCTTCGTACGTAACTTCTAGCTTATCCCACATCTCCTTTGCCGTTGTGCAACACGATATTTTCCTGTAATCGTCAGCATTAACAGCACAATATAATAAATTAATTGTTTTAGCATTATTTTGAACCTTTCGGATGTCATCCGCGTCATACTCATCCTCGGACTTGGGAACCCATTCGTTTTCCACCTTCTTTGTTGGAATTTGGTTTCCCTTTATTATCATCTTCCAGAGGTGAAAGCTGTTGGACTGAATGAAGATCTTCATCCTCTCCTTCCGGTACGTGTAATTTGTACCGTTGAATAGAGGTGGTCGTGTGGAGCACTGTCCTTCATCAATTCCTGCAAAAGAATCACGAGTAGAAGCCATGGATGGTTCTCTCAAACTGTTAAGTTTTCAGAGAGTTGGGCTCTGATACCAATTGTTAGAAAATACGCTTAACGCTAGAGGGGGGTGAATAGCGTTATAATAAAATTTAGCGTAAACTTGCGGAAATTAAAATTTGCAGGAAATAAATAAGTGCGTTAAATAAACAAAAAGGAAAGAACGCACCGATATATTCTGGTTCACCACAACACGTGGCTAGTCCAGTCCCCGAGAGACTCTCTCGAGATTTTCCACTAACTTGTTAAGCTTACGGGTGCTCAACAAACCTTTACAACTTAAGGACACAAGCCTTAACACCTCTGCTCGGAGATACAACACTCCAAGACTTCAACCAAGGAAACACAAGTTCCTTACAACAAGAGAATCACAATTCTCTTACAAGTGTGTAAAACACTTAACACTCAAACAAAATACTCCTTTATGAGTAGGTATGAGTAAAATAAATAAGCTCTAGATCACAACAACTTTGGACAAGAATATGGCTCTCAAAAGCTTTATGAAATTGAATATAAAATGATAAACAAAAGTATGCAAGCTTATAGCAATGTAATGATCAGTTGTAGTATGTTGTTGTGTTTAAAACACTGAAATGAAGCTTTATTTATAGTTGAAAAACTTGGCATTACCGTTGCCTAATTGCCAATTAAGAGTTGCTGATTTTACTCACTGCCAATCGATTGTCAAACCCCAACAATCGATTGTCTGCCAGTCAGATCAAAATTCAATCCCAGATTTTACGCTTGATAATCGATTACTTACAATCCATAATCGATTACTGGCAACGTTCAAAAAATCCTTTCCAGATTTTACCACAAACAATCGATTGTCCAGAATCAACAATCGATTACTCAGCAACGTTCAAAAAATCTTTTCTGGATTTTAATCAAAACAATCGATTATACCAAATCAATAATCGAATACCCAATAACGTTCAAAAAATCTTTTCCGGATTTTAATCACAACAATCGATTATACAGAATCAATAATCAATTACCTGACGGTATTTGAAAACTTTACGACAACGGTCAGCTTCACAACCGATTGCACAAAGTCAACAATCGATTACTTATCAGTTTTTGAAAATCATTTTAGACACTGCCTCTTGACAATCGATTGTTATATACTCAAAATCGATTATTTAATAGTTTTGAAAAAGTTTGGAAGTCACTGCCTCAACACAATCGATTGTCATAAGTTCACAATCGATTATTTTGTGACTTTGAAAAATCTGAAGGACACTGTCTCTTCACAATCGATTGTCATTAGCTTCACAATCGATTATTCTGAGTTTTTGAAAAACTTTGATGGACACTGCCTCATCACAATCGATTGTCATTTGTTCACAATCAATTGTCATGCAGGCTTTAAAAACCTTATGCTCACTGTCTTACTCACAGTCGATTGTCATTAGTTCACAATCGATTGTCATGCAGTCTTAGCTTAAAAACAATCGATTATCATAAGTACATAATCGATTATCTTAGTCCAGATTTTTAAGGCATGTCTAAAAATTATTTTGACTACTGTAAATATGCATGATTTAAAATCATTTGACGTTAAATTAAATATGCATGATTTTGGAAAATAGTTTTATGAGAGAAGCCATGTTACGAGTCAAGTTGTAGGATCAAGATCACAAATAAGAATGACTCAATTAAACTTATAAAACTTTGTCTTGAACTTGAATCTCGTTGTATATCAATTGTGCGCTTGTTTCTTGAACTTCGTCATATATCAATTTTTGCTTCGTTTGTCATTCATCAAAACCTACACAAAAGAACACACGTTTTAGTATATTGCATTGAGAACGTGTTTCCAACACTTAGGAACTCAAATATGTAATTTTCTCTTAATTTCCTACTCAAAATCGTGATCAAAATCCAAGAATATAATTTTCTAGGTTTTCCACCAAAGCCTCAATTTTTATACTAATTTTCATGCTAAAATCCACACAAAATTGATATGTTTAACTCAAAATGTGTGGGGATAACTTACCTCAATTATTGGCGATAAAAATACCCTCTTGAAGCTCCCCAAAAATTGCCCAAGTAATGAAAATATGAGAGAAATAAGCCAAAATCCGATTTTTAAAACAACCCCTCTGGCCCAGCTCTTTCCGCTTTTGCGAAATTATTTCCGCCTATGCGGTTCCGATTTTGCGATAAAAAATGCCACTTCTGCGACTCGCCAACCGCAGGTGCAGTTCCGCTTATGCGGGTGCCCGACCGCATCTGCGGTCCCCTTCACTATTGGCCAAAAGCGCTTCTGCTATCCATATTTCACCTTTGCGGGGTCGCTTCTACTGTCCCATTTCTGCAGAAGCGGAAATACCAGATACCAGCTCCCATGTTTTTCCAAAAATCCAACTTTCGATCCGTTAACTACCTGGAATCTACCCGAGGCCCCCGGGACCCCAACCAATCATACCAACCAGTCCCAAAACACATAATAGACTTGCTTAAGGCTGCAAATAACATCAAACAACGCTAAAACAACGAACCGAGCTCCAATTCAAGCGTTATGAACTTTGAAGTTTCCAACTTCTACTTCCGATGCCGAAACCTATCAAATTACGTTCGATTGACTTCAAATTTTGCACGCAAGTCATATTCGACATTACGGACCTACTCCGACTTTTGGAATTAGATTCCGACCCTGAGATAAAAGAGTCCACTTGCGGTCAAACATCTCAAAAACCCTCAAATATCTATATTTAGCCAAATGACTTCAAAATGACCTATGGACCTCAAAATTCACTTCCGATGGGGCTCGCAACTCAAGAATCACCGTACAGGGCTACTCCTAGTACCGGAATTTCCAAACGGACATCGATAATGCTGAAATGCACTTCAAGCCAAACATATGAAATTTCTTCCAAAATGCTAACTTCCACAATAGGCGCAGAAATGCTCCTAGGGTTATTAAAAACTCGAACCGAGCATACGCCCAAGTCCGATATCATTAAAAGAACCTACTGGAACCTTCAGATCCTGATTCCGTGGTCGTTTACTCAAAAACACAATCCTTGTTCATTCTTTGAACTTTAAGCTTCTGAAATGAGAATTCTCATTTAAATTTAATACCGATCTTTCTGAATTCAAATTCCGACCATGCGAACAAGTTACATTACTTGAAATGAAGCTTCTCACAGCCTCAGACTGCTGAACGACGCACTAAGGCTCAAAACGATCGATCAGGCCGTGTCATGAATTGTGGCTTAGTTTGCCCCGAACGGTGTCCAAGCTGTGCTTTGGACTATAGATTGATTGGTAAACATCCTACTTGGATTGTTATGATATATTTGGGCTTTGTGTCGACTGTTTGGATCCCTTGGGGATTATTATCACTGCTTCTATGATGATTGGCATGCTATACGATTTCAGTCCTGAGTTTAAACACTATTTCAAGATACTTAGTCACATACACGAGGTTTTAAAGACTTAAACGATAATTTACTAATAAATGAAACCGAGAATTAAAATATGACTTTGTTGTATAACTCACATGCATATTCTGGACTGATTGTGGATCGGATTGCACGCCGCAGCGATGATACGATGATATTGCGCTTGGGCTGTAGGAGCCCCTCCGGAGTCTGAAACCCCACAGTGAGCGCGGGTACCCAAATGGATCAGGTTGATGCTATCTTATTTATCTAATTCTTTTTTGTTTCCATTTCACTGTTAATTATGCTAAATTGTTAGTTTTAGCTTTACATTGTGGTATTTTTGAGTTTTCATACTTTCAGCCATTATATATGTATATTACCACTGAGTTGGAAGTACTCACTTTACTTTATGCACCATGTGTGCAGATTCAGGAGTATCGGGAGCTTAGTCGAGTTATTTGCTATTTCCAGAGCTTTCATGAGTATTCGAGGTAGCTGCCTAATTTCTACAGAACCCGACTTCACCCTTATTCCTTTTATCTTTCCGCATTCTGGAACTCGGTATTACATGAGGATTTGCTACTTTGTTATCTTAGAGGCTCTAGACTCATGACCCCAAGTCTTTGGGAGACGTTAGTTATGTCAGTGTTTCATGCTGTTTCTATTTAAATTATTCGGTTAATAGACTTTAAAACCTGCTCATTTCATGTTGTTACTTGATAATAGGATTTGTAATTGGAATGTGAGTATTGATTGGTCGGGCTTTCCTAAAAATTGTGTTGGGCGCCATCACGATCGGGATTGGGTACGTGACAATGGTACTGCTATTTGAGAGTGATTTGACGAGAGTACATGTTTCATAAAAACAAAAATGTGATTAAGTGATGGTATTTTGGTTGTATTACGATACTTACTCGTTAGATCGACTGGTGATATTCGGGTTTTCTTGGTGGCACATAGAGAGTTTTGACTATGTGTCGTGGAATTATTGGTAATTCAGTTGTGGCATGTGTGCGGACGGCGAAATTTGGGATCAGGTATGATGTTTCATGTGCTATATGGAATTGGAAGCAGAAGTCCTCATATTTGGGCTATTTTGATGGTGGAACGTATGTATCTGCACTATTTGGTGACTATTGGAATTTGGTGGCTCGAGTGAATCCTTCATTGCTTATATGTTATATTTTGGATGATATATTGGAGTTCAGACTAGTTGTCTCAGCGTTAGATTAATTCTAGACTATTGCGTTATGGGCTATGCCGAAAATGCCACAGTTTGAGAGGAGAGGTGCATTGGGTTATGTTCTTGTGGAGTGGTTTGTATTTAAAAGACCCATCAGACCGCTGGGAAGGATTGCTTTTCCTAATTGGGCCTTCATGACAGATTTCAGTGCAGAGGTTGCGATTATTGATCCAGCTCTGGTGGTAAGGGACTTTTTGGATGTGTGTTTCGGTTCGAGTTGGCTCGGTTGGCTCCGTATTTTATTGTCGAGGGTTAGGTTGATTCGACCGATTTTAGCTTATCAGCGATATGGAGAGATCTATGAGCTGTTTCTATGTTGCAGGACGTTATATTTGCGAACTATGGGCACATATGGTACAATGCTATCGGGATACATAGTGGAAGTTGAGGGGGTTACCTCAGTTGTGCTTGAGTTTTGTAGCTTACAACACTATATGTCGATATTATTATGCACTCAGTATGCTTCCGATCGATACTTGATATTTTGTTGTATGAGCAAATTTTACTCGATGTGCATCTCCTTATATGAGATATATGAGTGGATCGTTGGCCCGCCGCCTTGGGTATGTTATCTAGATGGGGTTGTATGCGGAAATAGTGTGATGTTGAGAATAATTTTCCATATGCTATTTGTATGCCTTGCTTCCTGGTTTCTAAGGAAAATCCATATTGGGTGTTGCTCGGCGAATGGCGCATCGGTTGTGTCCTTTCAGGATTGTATGGTGTATATTACTTGCTTCACTGTGGGTATAACTATTTGTTTGGGTTCCAGATATTAATCGTGTGTGGTTTTCAATTTCGAGTATAATGACTTGAGGTGTCTCATGCTGGAGCAGTGGTTGGATAGAATCGTGCACTGTAGGAGGCTATGTGGCGATATGAACCTGCGGGTTAGATTTGTGTGCTCTATTATATGATATGAGATAGATTCTCAGCCTTGTGTTGTGATGGTACTGGAGAGCTTGAAGTACATTTCTTTCAATTGAGTCATTTTCATGATCGGTGTATATTCAGGCCGTTGCTTATGGGTGCGCATAGTTATGCAAGTTGAGGCTTATGCCGTATTGATGTGTCATGTCACCAGGGTGGTTTGTTTGGTCATAAGAGATCATTGGGATCATTAATGGATACGGTCGTATTTGATTTCAGCTTGTTGAAAGGATGATATCGAGGTTCGGCTCGGAATCTACTGCGGTATTAGTCAAGAGGGAAGGAATGCCATCATGAATGGTGGATCTGAGAAATGGTTATGGTCTACTGTGTGTATCATTATGATTAGTAGAATATTAAACTGTTGGAATGAGACGTTAGCTAATAAGAGGTTTCTATCAGCATATGGTTGTTGTGGGCAGCTGCCACGAATGGGAGTTATCACTGCATGTGTTTCAGCTATGTGGTGCATCATATAATTGCACCTGAGGTTGCAGACACGGGTTATTGCCTCTAGTTCAGGCTTATTCAGAGTATCGATGCAAGAATATGATCTTGTGGGTGATTTCAATAGTGAAAATGTGGTTCTATGGATTATGCACTAGGATGGATTGTGAAAATTCGGTTATATTGTGATATCGGACCTATATGAGATAGGGTGAAGTAGAATCACCCCCGGGTATATGCATGGTAAAATTATTCATCTATTGGTTGGCTTCTTGAACAACTCTAGGAACGTACGAGGACGAACTTGTGCTTAAGTGGGGCATGACTTGCTCCGCGTTATGCATTATGACTGAGATTGATCTTTGGTTTCAAGTTTCAATAAAATCGGGATGAATTTTAAAGAATAGTTGCAGCTGGAAACTTTGAATTTGAAAGATTTGACCAAGATTTGACTTATGTGTATGCGAGCTCGGATCGGAGTTTTTATGATTTGGTTAGATTTGTCGGGTGATTTATGACTTAGGAGCGTGATCGAAATTAGTTTTAGAAGTTAGGTGTGGAATTTTACATGAATTGGCGGAACTTGTATTTTGGCGATTTTCGGTTGATAGGTGAGATTTTGATCCAAGGGTCAGAATGGAATTTCGAGAGTGGAAGTAGCTGCATTATATGATTTTTGAGGTGTGCAAAAAGTTTGAGGTCATTCGGACATCGTTTGATTGGGGGTTTGATCAAAAGTGTATTTCGGAAGTTCTTGGAATAACTTAAGCTTGAATTCGATGTGAAATAATGATTTCAGTGTTATTGGATGTGTTTTGTCGTGTTCGCGTAGTGAGCTATGAGGGAGCTTCGCGTTTGCAGAACCTGGACCGCGTTTGCGAAGGGCATTTTTGGGTTGCAGGAAATTTGAGCATCACGAACGCGAGAATGGCCTCGCGTTCGCATAGAGGAAAAGTCACGTGGCAGAATTGATTTATGTCATTTATTCTGTGAGCCTAAGCTATTTTCCTCCATTGTTGAGCACCTTGAGAGCTTTATGGGAGCAGTTGAAGAGCGTTTCGAAGAGGATTGATTGGAGGTAAGTTCAATGAAATAAAAACATGATTTAATCGTGAAATTTACCTTTAAACTTATGGAAAATTAGCAAAAAGGGGAAGAACTAGGGCTTGAGTTTTGACATTTTAAATTGAGGATTTGAGGGGTCATTTGAACTTCGATTTTGGCGTTTTTAATATGTATGAACTCGGGATGAGATGAGGAATCTAAATATGTAAAAAATTCTAAGTTTCGAGAAGTGAGTCCAAGGATCAGGTTTTGGTAATTTTGGGATTTGTGCTCGTTCTTGATTGTTTTCGCTTGGGCTTTGTTCCTTTAGCATATTGTGATGTATTCGCTCTGATTTTGGAAAGATTCAACGCGCGTGGAGTCTGATTTTAAGAGCAAAGATATCATGAGCTAGAGATTTCTCTGGTTTGAGGTGAGTAATGCTTGTAAATGATATCTTGAGGTTTTGAAACCCCGGATTTCATATCGTAAGGCCATATTGAGGCGTGACACGCGTTCTGTGATGAGTGCGGGGTCGTTTACTGTTGGGGATTATGACTTGGTCCATCTCGAGTGTTATTTCCACTATATTGGCGATTGAGATGCATACTTTATTACAGTGAATTGGGCTTATTGTCATGTTTGGGGCCTTGTGCCGACCTGTAGAATCCTTAGGGGATCTTCATTTGTTTTTCCTCACTTGTTTGCATAAATTATACTCTTAGTCATGTGTTAAACTGTTAAAAATATTATAAGAACTGTATTTTGAACTTGAATCATAAATGAAAGGAATATGAGGGCTGAGATCCCTACGATATGTTATGCCAGAGTGCCTGTGAATTTATTTGGCTGAGATGGGTTGAGGACCCGATAGTGAGGATGTTTTCCTATGATATGGATCGAGATGCGCGTCATAGCAATGATGTATTGATATTTAGGCTGAAAGCCTATTTGATACCACGAGATGGCTGATATTGTGCTTGGGCTGTAAGAGCCCCCAGAGTCTGTACCGACCACCCAGTGAGCGCTGTCAGGATAAATAAATGGAGCGGGCTGCACGCCCCAGCGGGTACCAGAGTGTATTGTTATTTGTACTGCATGCATTTGTTCATTATTTGTTGTTTGCAATATTGCTTGATATATTTATCTGTTGTTCTGGTATCATCTAATTAATTCTAAAGAGGATAAATCTTAGACAGTGATAACAATGATACTGTATGATGCATTTGGTCAGGTAACAATGGCTAACCAAAAATAAGAATAATTGCCCGAGGGGCGAACTTCTGTGCATAGTGTCACTAATTGTTGAAATTATTTTTCAAGAAAGGATCATTTTCAAAAGAGGTTTAAAACTGAGCCAAGATATTTCGAAAGATTTCACAATTTTCACTGATTTTCTCAATTTAAGGACTTTTCACAACTTCTATGCATCATGATGATCTATTATACGTGATTTCTTACTGCTCAGCTATATTTACTTTCATTAGTCACTGAGTTGGAGTACTAACTTTACTCCTGCACCTCGTATGCTGATGCAGATACTTGTTCACTTGGTAGCGGGTTTTGAGTTGATTGAAGATTTGCTATCATAGCTGAGCCAGGTGACCGTCAGCATCCGTGACACCAGATTTTTATTCCCTTTTGATTTAAATCCCATTCTGTATACTACTGGCCTTTTAGATGTAATTAGACTCTTTTAGATGCTCGTGACGTGTGACACCCCGGTTTGGGCTGTGTTTGGGTTGTATTTCCGTGAAATGGTATTATTAAATTATCTTTGAAACTGTTTATTCATATTTATCTATTGTTGAAAAGGCTGTTTAAGTGGGTTGGCTGGACTTGTATTCACGAAAGGCGCCATCACAACCGGAGCGGGGATTGGGTCGTGACAAAGGGTTAAATCAAAGTCAATGCTTTCAATGCCCAAAAAGCTTTGTGTTCTAATTCAACTGGAAGATGACAAGATTTTCCAAAGGCTAATCGATATGGAGACGTACCAGTTGGCATTTTAAATGCCGTTCCATAAGCCCACAGTGTGTCATGTAATTTTGAAGCCCAGTCTTTTCTGGGAATTCCAACCATTTTTTCAAGTGTTCTTTTTAATTCACGGTTAGAAACCTCAACTTGCCCTTGTGCTTGATCATGGTATGATGTTCCTATTTTGTGAGCCACACCATATTTAGAAAATAATGTTGAAAACTGTCTACTAATGAAATGAGACCCTTGGTCACTAATGATTACTTGTGTTGTACTAAACCTGGTAAAAATATTTTTCTTGAGAAAATTGCACACAGTTTGAGCGTTATTTTTCCTTGTTGGGATGGCTTCAACCCATCTTGAAACATAATCCACAACCACCAGAATGTATTCAAAAGAATGAGATGAAGGAAAAGGGCCCATGAAATCTATTCCCCAAACATCGAATATTTCACATACCTGTATTGATTGCAATGGCATATCATTTCTCTTAGTAATATTACCCATTCGTTGACACCTGTCACACTGTGCAACGTAGGAACGAGCATCCTTAAAAAGTGTTGGCCAGAAATATCCAACCTCTAGAACTTTAAAGGCAGTTCGATTTGCTGCATAATGTCCTCCAACTGCTCCATAGTGGCAATGATACAAGATTTTGGTCATTTCTTCTTCTAGTACACATCTTTTGATAATATTATCTGCACAAATTTTAAACAAGTAAGGGTTTCCACAAATAATATTTAACATCATATATTAACTTTTTCCTCTGTTGGTAAGCGAGATTTTAGGGTGTCCATTTTCCAACTAAGTAATTTGCATTATCTGCAAACCAGGGTGGTTGAGTCACAACTGAGTTAATAGAAAAAATATGTTCATCAGGATACTTTTCTTTTATATCACATAACTCAAGTGAGGGGTTCTCTAATCTAGACAAATGATCAGCTACCTGATTCTCTGTTCCCTTTTTATCTTTTATTTCGATCTCAAATTCTTGGAGAAGTAAAATCCGTCATATCAATCTAGGTCGCGCATATTTTTTTGCTAAAGAGGTATTTTAAAGCCACATGATCATAAAAAATAGTGGTCTTTGTTCCTATTAGATAGGAACGAAACTTATCAAATGCAAATACCACTGCTAGTAGTACTTTTTCAGTCGTGGCATAATTTAGTTGAGCCTCATTCATTGTCCTGCTAGCATAGTAAATTGGACGAAAAATCTTATCTTTTCTCTGGCCTAAAACAGCTCCACTGTTGTATCACTAGCATCACACATGACCTCAAAGGGTTAGTTCTAATCAGGGGACACAACTATAGGGGAAGTTTATAATTTTTATGGGTGTGAAAGCTTCATACAATCACCTAAAAATTCAAACTTAACATCTTTCATTAAAAGTTTATTTAACAGTTCTGAAATCTTTGAAAAAGCTTTTATGAATCGTCTGTAAAACTCTGCATGAGCTAGAAAGCTTCTAATGCCTTTAATAGTTATGGGAGGGGGTAATCCTGCTATAAGATTAATTTTACCCTTATAAACTTCTATCCCTTTAGCAGTGATTTTATGTCATAAATTCCTTCAGTAACCTAAAATGACATTTTTCCCAATTTAGAATTAAGTTTGTCTCTTCACATCTCTTAAGAACTAAGGTTAAATGGTGATGACAATCCTCAAAACCCTTGCTGAAGAGGGTAAAATCATCCATGAAAATTTCAAGAATTTTTTCAGTCATGTCAGAAAATATTGCTTACATGCAACACTGAAATGTTGCAGGAGCATTGCACAAACCAAATGGCATTATCCTATATGCATATGTTACATGAGGACATGTGAAAGTTGTCTTATCTAGATCTTCGTGTGCGATTGGTATTTGGTTATATCCTGAATAGCCATCCAGAAAATAATAAAACCCATATCCAACAATTATTTCTAACATTTGATCAATAAATGGCAAAGGAAAGTGATATTTTCTAGTGGCATCATTAAGACATCTATAATCTATACAAACTCTCCATCCCGTGATGGTCCTGTAGGTATTAGTTCATTATTTTTATTTTTTATCACTGTCATACCTCCCCTTTTTGATACTACCTGAATAGGACATACCCAAGGGTTTCCGCCAAAAGCTTTACAATCTCTTTTTTACCACTTCCTGCATTGCTGGGTTTAATCTCCTTAGGAGTTGGACTGTCGATTTGTAGCTATCCTCCATGAGGATTCTGTGCATACAAATTGCTAGATTAATCCCTTTGATATCTTCTACAGTCCATCCCAAGGCTCCATCTTTTGATACTTCAATTGATCGTTCTTCCTATTCTGCAGTTAGAGAAGATTAAATTAATTATGGGAAATAACTCATTCTCAAGATAGACATATTTCAAATGAGAAGGGAGAGTTTTGAGTTAAATTTTTGGTTGAACTTCTTCTAGTCTCATGTCCCCTTCCTTATTTTTCCAATAATTTTGCATCACTTCTGATAGTCGGATCTTCATCATGTGTGGTACCAGATTTGGCTAAACACCTTTCTATTGAGTTAGAAATTAATTGATCATCTTTAAATTCATCTATAATATTCATGTCAATTGAAAAGCATGAAGATGATGTATCATCTTTTGAGAATCTTAGTATCTTTTGCATATCAAAAATAAATCTTTCTTCATCAACTCTTAAAATTAGTTGTCCTTGGTGGACATCTATGATTGCCCTGCCTGTTACAAGAAATGATCTACCTAAAATGATTGGTTCATCAGGACATTCTTTTATTTCAAGTACTACGAAATCTACATGAAAAATGAATTTATGTACTCTTACAAGTACATTTTCAATTATTCTTTGTGGTCTCTTAGTACTTTGATCAGTAAATTAAAGTGAAATACCTGTGTCTTTCATTTCACCAATATCTAATTTTTAAATAATAGAAAATGGCATCAAATTAATTGGATCTCCAGAATCACAAAGTGCTTTTTCAATATATATACTTCTCCCAGAGTACATGGAATGGTAAAACTACCTGGGTCACCAAGTTTTTGTGGTAGTTTATTTTGAAGTATAGCAATACATTTTTTAGTAAGCATTACCATAGAAATTTCTTCCAATTTCCTTTTTCTTGATAAAATTTCTTTCAAAAATTTTGCATATGAAGGCATTTGCAATAAAGCATCAGTAAAAGGAAGGCTAATGTGAATTTTCTTTAAAATCTCCAAAAACATTGCAAATTGATTATCCATCTTTTCTCTTTTCATCATTTGTGGGAAAGGAATTATAGTAGCGGAAGAAGTCAAATTTTTAGTATTTTTTTCTTCTTTTTTCTTGGCTTCTTTCTCTTTTGATGATTGAGAGGGTGTCTCAACATTCTCATCCTTGCCACATGTTGTTCTGATTGATTCTTTTCTTGTGTGTTTGCATACGGTTCATCAAGAGTCATACATGACAGTAAGCCAATAGCCTTAAGGTGTTCTTTTGAATTTTTCTCTGTATTGCTTGGTAAAGGACTGTGAATCTTTTCAGACACGAGATTTGCCAATTGGCTTAACTGAATTTCAAGATATTTTAGAGCTGAATTTGGGCTTTCATTTTTTCACAGTAACCTTAATGTAATTGTACAAAAGTTCATCAAGAATTGGATGGTCTTGTTGAGGCCTTTGCCAATATGGAGTTGCTTGCTGATAAGGCCCGAAATTTTGTTGTCCATAATTTTGATTTTGATATCCGGGTGGACTCTGTAACTATTGCTTTTAGTAGTTTTGAGAGTTTTCAACACCATCTGCATTGCTCAATTGAAATCCTTGATGTTATTGATATCCGGGTGGACACCTACTCATTACATGCCATAACAGAAGAATGCTTCTGAATAACATCAACCACTACGGCCGACAAGCATCATATGCACCGCCACAAATCACATGCATGACTTGATCACACTGGATGAATTGATCACCACTACCAATATGCCAAGTTAACCATGGCTAATCAATCTACTTCCTTCCATTTTATCCTTGATTGCCTTAGAAATAATACTTCTTCATCCAACACATAACATACTGCATCTGCACTCATCCTGAGTGATCTGGAATCACGAAACCATGCTGTTTCAAATCCCATGAACCATTTCCTATCTCTCAAATGCTACACTCAAGTCAACACATCACACGACATTCTGATCCTCCACTCATAAGATGCTGCAAAAGCTTGATTCTCAAATGTACCGATAAGCTTGAAATCATTAGGCACCACACTTTACCCCTTTTGAATCCACTTGGGCCATTACTGAGAGCCACCCGCTCTGACTTGGTCCCGAATGTAATCAGTTCCACCAATATCATAACACGTGAATACACTCTCGACGAAGCATCCGGCGGAATCACCTCCTTTGAAACCAGCATCTATACGAGGCATAAATACTGAATCTTTTTCCAAGTCCGAACATGAGCCAATAAGGCCAACCGTGGCATCCCTCCAACAATTCCTTTGCTCGATTACCACTTATGGTCTTTTCTCATATTTGAAATAATCCATTAATATTCTAATAACCATAAATCACACAAGTAGTTAACCATACAACCCAATCATAAGCGGTGGGAATCTTCCACTTAGCTTGAAGCCATCATTTCACAATTCTTGAGTTCTCCCGACCTCTTTACCACTTATTGGCATAACCTCGCGCCATAAATTATCAAAATTTCTCGGAATCTTCATGTAAATCCCCATCTTCCATATTCTGAATCATTATCCACATTCGCACGACCGATCTTCTTGTTGAACAACCAATATAATTCCTTGCAGAAGCTTCGCCAACCAAGCGACTGCTAACCTGCTCACGGGGAATAACCCATCTAGGGGAATCACCTCCGACATCTTCCCATGCTACTGCTTGGGGTACATTCACTACGACACCAATAGCCCATCCTGAGTCTGAGCTCACCTTCTAGTTGCACAAGTCCATTCACCCATCGGGGGCATCAATTAAATGTGTGGGAATATTATCCCAATTTAGAGTTATGCTGAATCCTCCTTTACGTCAAGCAGCTCCTTTTCGCTATATCAAATCTTCAGCCGCATAATGGCCCATGCTTCAAGTTCTCTCCATAGGCCCCAATCACTAATCTCTGAAATTCTCCGATCATTTCAATCTCTCCTTAACGCGCGTAGTCATCCTACTACCAAGCCCATATGCAGCACCCGCCACTCTCCCACTTTGGCAAAACTCATCTCTTTAATCAACCACTCAACCTTGCTCCTAATACTTGGCCATCTAGAAGTTTTAAACACCACCTGACACTTCCCACACATCCTTCCTCATACCTCGTTGCTCAGTTGTTGCTTTAAACAAAATCTATTTTGTGGAACTTGAATCCACTATTGTTGTTTACTTTAGAACCTTTCTAAAGGTCATCCTTATCGATCCATCAACATTAGAAATTCTGATTCGATCTTAAACCACCGCACCATGCGATATCTCACAGTTGTATCTCCAATACTATTTAAAAATAACTTGCCATAAAGGCGAAATATAGAAGATTATAACATCGACGAACTTGGTATGTTCCATTAGGACCATGACACCTCATCATAGAACAAATGATCCACCACTCTTTCAAATACCAAGTCTCATTATTTTCACTAGCCCACATCTAACCATTCTTTGTCCGATTGCCTTTTCCCCTACCGGAAATTAAATACTAAATCCATTGATTGCAAGCTGAGTAAACCTACCTTCAATTAATTCATTTCCCCAACACATGGGCGACATCCTACCACCACACAACATCGCAGAATAATCCACTAAGGGTCATGGTAGCGCCGGACATCGCTTTCAGGCTAGCCAACTCAAATGCTAAAGTAAATCTCGTTTTAACACTTTTGAAATACAAGATTTTTCCTTATATTATTTAGAGATCTTAAAGGATATATTTTCAAATCACTTTAAAAGTAAAATAGTTAATATAATACTATCTATATGAAGAAGAAATCATGTAACGAAGGGGATTCTTATTTGTAAAATGGTACTTCGAGCTTGGAACGAGCATGAAGAGATTAACGATACTTCTTTATCTTTTGAGTTGTTCTGCCGGATTGGTCGCTCAAGATATTTGGTCTTTATCCGGACCCGATGAAAAAAATGGGATCACTTCTTATGGACTCGTTGAGAATGATTCTGATCTAGTTCATGGCCTATTAGAAGTGGAAGGCGCTCTGGTGGGATCTTCACGGACAGAAAAAAATTGCAGTTAGTTTGATAATGATCGAGTGACATTGCTTCTTCGGCCCGAACCAAGGAATCCCTTAGATATGATGAAAACAGCTCTTGTTCTATCCTTGATAAGATATTTCTCGATGTAAAATAAGAATCAGAGTTTGAGAAGGGGAGGGATAAGTAGCCCTTGACCCGCATGAGGATTTATTCAATCACATAGTTTGGGGATCCTAGAATATGGTACTCTTGG
This sequence comes from Nicotiana benthamiana, assembly GCA_034376525.1. Taxonomy (NCBI): domain Eukaryota; kingdom Viridiplantae; phylum Streptophyta; class Magnoliopsida; order Solanales; family Solanaceae; genus Nicotiana; species Nicotiana benthamiana. Next base: position 23,968,340 of record CM067328.1, read on the forward strand.
GTCTTTCTATTTGATTGTATCAAAAAGCCCAATGAATTGGGATTTCCCTATTGGTCCAGGTCATTTCGGGGCAAGCAGATCATTTATGGTGAAGAGGATGAGCTTCAAGAGAATGGCTCGGAGTTCTTGCAGAGTGGAACTTTGCAGTACCAGATACGAGATAGATCTTCCAAATAACAATGCCTTTTTCAAATAAGTCAATTCATTTGGGACCCTGCAGATCCACTCTTTTTCCTATTCAAATATCAGCCCCTGGCTCTGTGGTTTCACATCGAGAATTATTTGTAGATGAAGAGATGTGAAAGGGGCTTCTTACTTCCCAAACAGACCCATCCTACATCTATATATAAATGCTGGTTTATCAATAATACACAACAAAAGCATTTCGAATTGTTGATTAATCATCAGAGATGGTGTATAACAATAGTTCATTATTTAATTGATGTTTCCGTTCTAATACTCTATCCGAGAGTTATAAGTATTTATCAAATATGTTCTTATCTAACGGAAAGCTATTAGATCAAATGATAAAGACATTGTTGAGAAAAATATGGCTTTTCCCGGATGAAATGAAAATTGGATTCATGTAACAAGAGAAAGATATGTGGCCATGAAAGAGGGATTAGGTGGAACAGAATTGACTGGGTGGTAGAGTCATGGAAATGCTTGTTTCTTCCATATTTTGGACCTCAGCTCAATGGAAGAATATGTTACTGCTGAAACATAGAAGAATTGAAATCTTAGATCAAAACAATATGTATGGATGGTATGAACTGCCTAAATAAGAATTCTTGAATAGCAAACAGCCAGTTCAGATATTCACGACCAAGAAGTACTGGATTCTCTTTCGGATAGGCCCTTAAAGGAGAAGGAAGGCTGGAATACCAACAGACGTCCATTATATTGAATTTACACGATAGTCTCTATTTTGGGAACGTCCAGTGCCAAAGTCAATAAATGGGTAAGTTGCCAATCCCAGGACTATGTAATGTACTTTATCTGCTGGGTTACGGGCGGGCATTTTTCCAGAGGTTTCTAATCTACTCTTGTGTGATTCCTGTTGAAGAATATACTCGGGGGGTGGATGAAGGGTAGATAATTTTAATGCGGACTCCCCATTCATTTGATAGAGAAGATCACCAAGATTTCGTGATCCGCTGCCGAATTTATTCCAATTCCAAGAGCTCGGATCGAATCGGTATTGATATACCAACTCGATCCGAGCTCTCTTATTGAGAATGCTCATTCAATGAGCATTCTCAATGTTATTCCTTGAAGAGGACTCGAACCTCCACGCTATTTAGCACGAGATTTTGAGTCTTGCGTGTCTAGCATTTCACCACAAAGGCATCTTGAAAGTGAATCGTATTCCATGAATATGATATCTATCTAGTGTGACATATGGAATATATGACAAAGGTGGATCTATTGATTGGTCTTTTCTTGTAGGCTCGAGTTGGAAATCCAATTGCTTTCATTTGAATTATCCGGAGAATGCAATGTCTGATATATATCAAAAAGATGGACAATCAAATCTATTTTTTGATTCATTCAAAGAGGTGAATAGGGTCCCAACAGAGATATGTAAAAAGCAGGGGTTGCTGAGTATCAAAAACTTATTACCCTGAATCCTATTTTTTAGAACAAGTTGAAGGCGTAGGCATTATTAGGGGAGACGAAGCATTAAATTGGGGTTTATCGGGACCAATGCTATGAGCTTCTGGAATAGAATAGGATCTTCATAAAGTTGATTATTATGAGTCTTACGACAAGTTTGATTGGAAAGTTCAATGGAAACTAGAAAGGGATTCGTTAGCTCTTTATTTAGTACGAATACGGTGAAATGACAGAATCCATAAAGATTATTCAACAGGCTCTGGAAGGAATTCCAGGAGGGCCTTACAAAAATTTAGAAATCCGACGTTTTGACAAATTAAAAGATCCTGAATGGAATGATTTTGAATATCGGTTTATTAGTAAAAAACCTTCTCCAACTTTTGAATTGTCGAGACAAGAACTTTATGTGAGAGTTGAAGCCCCAAAAGGAGAATTGAGAATTTTTCTCATAGGAGATAAGAGCGTTTTTCCTTGGAGATGGAAAATTTGCTCACCAGGTTTTATCAATTTGCAAATTCTTCCTTAGTTATTTAAAAGAATGAAATTGGCTGATATTATGACAATACTAGGTAGCATAGATATCAGTATAGGAGAAGTTAATCGTTGAAATGATAATTGATACAACAGAAATAGAAACTATCAATTCTTTTTCCAAATTGGAATCCCTAAAAGAAGTCTATGGGATCATATGGATGTTTTTCCCTATTTTGACTCTTGTATTAGGAATCACAATATGTGTACTAGTAATTGTTTGGTTAGAAAGAGAAATTCTTCAGGAATACAACAACGTATCAGATCTAAATATGCTGTCCCTTTAGGAATTCTTCAAGCTCTAGCAGATGGGACAAAACAACTTTTGAAAAAGAACCTTATTCCATCTACATGAGATACTCGTTTATTCAGTATCGGACCATCCATAGCAGTAATATTCATTTTTCTAAGTTATTCAGTAATTCCTTTTGGTGATCACCTTATTCTAGCCGTTCTTAGTATTGGTGTTTTTTATGGATTGCCATTTCAAGTATTTCTCCTGTTGAACTTCTTATGTCGGGATATGGATCAAATAATGTCTACGGGCAGCTGCTCAATCAATTAGATATGAAATACCATTAGCTCTATCATCCAAGAACCCGGAGTCACAAGTTTATGAGAATCTACTGACAAGAGAAATAACATAAAATATCCGTCTGGAATACAGTGGACGAAAAATATATACAGTACAAAGGAAGGGACTACTCTAGCTGCGGCCGTCTCGAATGATGCAATTCACCTAGTCCCAGAATCATCCACGCTGTTATGCATAGCAGACCACTAGAGTCACATATACCAGTGCAACAGAATACATGGCAAGTGTAATATGAGTAAAAAAACAACGTGTACCCAGTAAGTATCCCGCCTAATCCCGAAGGGGTAGAGACGAGATGATCAACTTTGACACTCACTAGTAGTCCAATGATTATTTATTCTTATAAATATATTAAACATCGGAAATATTTTATAAACATGATTCTAATCCAGATAGAGGAAACAAGTAAACATATAATTCTTCCATGGAAAATTTCCTTAGATTTCTTGTTATTATTAACAATATGATCTCGAGCCATAGTGAGGCATAAAAACAACTCAAATGAGTCCAGGCAACAGTAGAAGCATGTGTAAATCATACCAAGGTCGATGGTCCGCTCCAACAAAAATAAATGTGCACTTGTCGAGGGTCGACGAGGCGCCTATAGATGCATCAATTAATCTAATGAGGCATTCGGCCTGTTCCGAAATAAACAAATGCAGAGATAAAATCAATCAAACAATCAGCGTGTAGCAAATATCCAAGAAAGATCCATTCTTTTTAATAATTTGAGAAAAACATAGCTTTAGTCTTTTTAGAAATTCGTTTATTAATTTAATATGATTAAAGCATTTCAAGCCGTTAATGATTTCACAAATAATCCAAGTATAACCTGCTTTTGGATCCTAGACTACCCAAACAATAACATTGTAGTAGCTACGCATAGACTCTCGTCACCTCGTGCGTATGTAGCCGCCCCACAATTAGGAGCACATAACCAATTTAACTCATCTATGGGGTAAATTCCCCATCAGAAGATTAGAAAGGAGACTCACCTCGCCCGAAGATCCATAACCGGCCCTCTACATCCTTCCAAAAGCTCCAACCCACACACATAGCTCTAAAACTAGCCAAATAACAGCAAACTACTGAGAACATACTAAAATACTTGCAAACAATTCAAATTATACAATTTCCCAACTCCGCTTTATGAAATGACCAAAATGCCCTTAGGACCGAAACCCAAAATTTCTCAAAGATATAATATACCTATAGTTTCACTAGCTCAAATATATAATTTACTCCTAATTCCATGCTCAAATGTGTGGTAGAATTCTAATTTATCAAGTTTCTAGGTCTTCTTCCAAAAATCCCAATTTTCCCACAATGTTCATGCCTAATTTCATGGTATAATCTTGTATTTATCTTGGAAATGAGTAGAAGTAACTTACCTTAACATAGATGATGGAAATACCCCTTGAAGCTCTCCAAAAATCACCCCCAAGCCAAGAAAATGTGGTGAGAAATGACCGAAAATCGAATTTTAAAACCTTTTGGCCCAGCTACTTTCCGCACCTGCGGTTGCCAGACCGCTTCTGCGGTACCCAGGTACGGTCCCCAAACCACAATTGCAGTCTCATCCCTAGGCTGCCCTTTCCCCTTTTGCGACACGCCGACCGCTGGAGCGGTCCCGCTTCTACGGCTGCTCGACCGCATCTATGGTCATCTCCCCCCTTAGTCCTAACCGCTTCTGTGGTCCACAATTTCACCTCCGTGGGGCTGCATATGTGGTCCCAATTCCGCAGAAGTGGAAATACTAGAAGCAGCAGCTCCAGGCCTTCTCTACGCTCCAGATTCGATTCGTTAGCCACCTGGAATCCACCCGAGGCCCCCAAGACCCCAACCAAACATACCAACCAATCCCAAAATACATTACGGACTAGCTCGAGGCCTCAAATCACATCAACAACGCTAAAACCATAAATTACACCCCAATTCAAGCTTTATGAACTTTGAACTTTTCGACTTCTACTTCCGATGTTTAAACCTAACTAATCACGTCCGATTAACCTCAAATTTTACACACAAATAATATTTGATATTACTAACCTACTTCAACTTTCGAAATCAGATTCGGACCCCAATATCAAAAAGTCCACTTCCGGTCAAACTTCTTAAAAACCTTCAAATTTCTATCTTTAGCCAAAATGGCTTCAAAACGACCTATGGACCTCCGAATTAACTTCTAATCGCGATACCAACTCCAGAATTACCATATGGAACTAAATCCCAGTCTCGGAATCCCAAACAGACATCGATAGCGCTGAAATGTACTTCAAGCCAAACTTAAGAAATTTCTTCCAAAATGCTAACTTCTACAATAGGAGCCAAAACGCTCCCAGGTTATCTAAAACCCGCACTGGGCATACGCCCAAGTCTGAAATCATCATATGAATCTGCTGGAACCTTCATATCTCAATTCCGAGGTTGTTTTCTCAAAAACCCAATCCTAGTTCATTCTTTCAACTTAAAGCTTTTAAAAGGGAAATTTTCATTTAAATTTAACTCTGATATTCCCGCATGTCAATTTCGACAGTGCGTACATGTCATATAATATTAAATGAAGCTGATCATGGCCTCAGACTGTTGAATGACGTGCTAGGGCTCAAAACGACCGGTCGAGTCGTTACTGTTCATATATTTTCTTTTCTACCAAGCATGTTCTTCTATTATGTTCTTATGTGTGCCGTTATCATGGATGTTCTTCTACTATGCTCCGTTCTTTCTTCTACTGTGTTTCTATATAATTCTCTAATATGTTTATCTTGATATGTTTCCCAATGTGTTCTTTTGCTAGTCTTTTCCAATTTCCTTGTGTTCCTCTGCTGTATTTTCTACTAAGTTTTTTACTTCTTTGTTTGCCTTCTACTGGACCTTATTTGAGTTCCCTTTAAACATGTTTCCTCTACTATTTTCATATGTGTTATATGACCTCTTTTCTCTTGTGAACTTGTTTAAGTCCCAGATTTTTCTTAAACATGTTCCTTCTACCCTCATTATGCTTCAAATAAGTTTCTTCACTCTGTTTGCTTCGAACTTGCTATTGTATCTGTTTGTTTTCTCATGAGTCTCTGAGCTTATTTCAATTACTTTCCTCCTCGTCTCTGTATCTGATTCGAAGTAGAAACCCTAGAATTTGGGGGTTAGACGAGGTTGATCTTGTGTTTTGACCAGGGTTCTATTTTGGAACCCTTGACTCTCTCAGACTCATTCTGAGTCTACAAACTAAGTTTGAACTTTTTTGCTTATGACTCTGAACTTTTATCATGCTAGACTCTTCTGCTGATCAAAATGATAGTTCTTCGTGCTTAAACATGGCTGCATGTTTTTATAGGTGTGATGAATTCTTTCTTCCAAAAAGGTTTTCCAACTTATGATTGATTCAGAATCCTTTTTTAGGTTTGATTGATTGTTACTGATCATCCTTAAATAAAACCTTTCTTCGCCTTTACTAACTGGATTCATTCATACCAAAATTCAGACTTTGTGATTTAGTGGCTGTTAATTGATTTCCTTCCCTTATTTGCACAAACCGTGTGCTACCAGACTTTTGCCGTAAATAATCGCTGTGTATGTACCCTTGTTGTACTGCTTTCGAAAAAGTTTTGATCACTCTCTTTCCTTATATTTTACGTGTTTGAAATCAAAATCCCTTAATTAAAGGGAAAATTTTGTAATTGATTTTCAAATTATTCTTCTACATTATTTTGCTTGCCTTCTACATTATAAAAAGGGCACGACTTCTTTCTCACCAACACACTTTTACACTACTCAAGTATCATCGTTCTCTAATGATAGCATTCTGACTACTTTTTACAAGACTACCGCTTTGTTTTCTTGTTTCCCTAAAACTAGTGTGTTCTAACTGGTTTCTAGCCTCATCCCAGTGTGTTTATTTTACAACTTCTATACCCCTATCTGCTTTACTACCTATGTTTAATGTTAATTAACATGCCAATTTCTTTGCATATGTTTCTACTGTGAGTCCCTGCACCCCTGTCCCCTTCTATGTGTTTGAGTTGAAGTTCTGAACATGAAAACATCCAAGTTGTTGCTCATGTTCGCACTTGATCCCTTAGGGGATCCTAACTCCCAAACAATATGATCTAACATGCTGATTGGGGTGTGCCAGCACTTCCAATTGCTGGGTATGACCACTAGACTATCTTTGCTTCTTCCGAAAACCCCATTCTCTGCACTTACACCTCTCTTAGTTTCTATGTTCTGGCCCCCTCCTATGAGCCTTGCTTTGGGACCTTGAGTTCCCTCTGAACTTGGACATTTGAGGGTTGGCCCTTCCACACTGCACTATAATAAATTCTACAATATATTTGGGTGTAAGCACTGATCGGAGTCCATTTGAGACTTTTAGGGAACTCTGACACATCCCAAATAAGAGAAAGTCTTTGGAAATTTGATCTTTGGAGTTGGTTTACTTCATACATCATACATAAGTCTGAATAAGGCTCTCCATGGTTGGATTTTTTAGTTTTTTGATGTAACTTTGCTTTTTTCTTATTCATTTTGGGCCTTAATAATTTGTAATAACTTATGAGGTTTTAGTGAAAGGGGAGGGTAAATCATGCATGCAAAAAGGGGTAGATATCATGTTCATAGGTAATTATTATACTTCTGCAATCATGTCTTGCTTTCAGCTTTCACTTCTACATTTCATATAAATTCTATGTTTATAGTTTATGCATTTCATATAGAAACCATATCTATATGATCTGTATTTTTATGTATAAACCATGTCTATAGGATCTGCATTTCGTATAGAAACCATGTCTATAACTTTCTGCATTATATAGAAAACATGTGTATAGGTTCTGCACTCCCAAACGCAGCATATCATATAAATTACATGTCTATAAGACTTCTTGAATTCTGCATATATATCTATCACTAGGCATACATATTTATAGGTTTAAATAACAAACAACATTCTAGATACCATGCCTATAGGACTTCTGCACTTTTATTTCGACTATAAACGTCGTAAAATCAATAGCACATAGAAACCATGCCTATAGGAGCAATCAACCAAATCAGAATCGTCTATTTCGCCTATAAGTCTAAAATCAGTAGTAGCAATGCTTAATATCTGCAGAACTTATGTTTTCTATGACCAACAAGTTTTCTTCCTTAAAATCAGTATACTTTTGCATTAATAGATATCATCCTTATAGGTTTCACCTAGGCAAGCCATAAGGTAAATTAGTTAATTAAAATAGACTTCGGTAAATTACAACCAGCAGGCAAGTCTGATTTCGATTTCTTATTTGAAATATGTAATAAATCAGTCTACCTCTCCCTTTTAAGTTTAATTAGACCATAATCAGTACGTGCAAGACATGCTAAACAATCTATATTTAAGTTGAGGAGGCATGTTTGAGCCTTTAACGGTTATGTGTTTCCCCGTTTATGCTCTATGTGTTTTCAATTGTCTCATTATATTTTGTCCTTTTAAACCCAAAAGCCCAAATCCCCCTTCCCTTTAAGACTAGTAGTCGCAAATGCCTTCGGTACTGATAGGATTGGGGCAGGTAATAGCATGCAATGAGTAATGAAACCATTCCGCGCTTTAATACCTTAACGGGGTGGCAAAGGGTAGATATGGATATGATGACCAGTACGCTAATACCACGTGTAACCCCTCCTCTGAGGAGTGATTACCGGGTATTGCATTGATGTGATCCATATTATTTGTAAACCTAGAACCCCTTTCCCTTTTATTGTTTGTTTTAATTTAAGAATTTTTAAAACTATTTCAATTTAAGCTCTTCTTTATTTTCTTTCAGCTTCAACTACTTGCAACCATTATGTGAAAACCCTTACGTGTCTATTTGATGTTTTCATTTGAAGTCACAATTGTAGAATGGACGGAAACCACACTAGTGGATCTTGAGGGGTGCCTAACATCTTCCCCTCGAGATAATTTCTATCCCTTACCAAATCTCTAGTTTCTAAATCAAAACTCCTCCTAGTGTTCTAATGCACTTTAATCATTAGGTGGAGAATCTCCAATTCAAAAACAATTCCCAAAAGGGAACAAGTTTTCCTCCCAAATATCATAAACGCATGGGGCACGAAAGCATGGCGACTCTCCTGGGGATCTTCTTTAGGCTTTTACCATTTCATGCTATTTGTGACTTTATGCTTCCTTAAATGTCTCTATCTGTTTAATGCCTTTAAATATTTATTTCTTTTTCTACTTCAAAACTGACTTGGCTCTTTGTTTCTTTCCTTTATTTCTCTTAATTCCTTTACCGCTTTTCTTTAATACAGTTGTAAATTCTGAGGAATTACTACTTTATGAACATGCAAATACATGAAAATTTATTTAATTATTGTAAATGCATGTTCAACATCATATTCCACTCGTGCCAAATAAAATACCATAGCAACACTTATAATGAGTGGTTGCGCTCTTCCAATATTATCAACCTTAAATCTGACAATGACATATTTGCGGTAAAATAAGTCGATCAACGGTGTAGTCGACGGTTCCGTACCTTTCCCTCTTGAGTTGTTAGCTCAAGGGTACCAGTATAATACCCCATAGAAACCCTACTCTAATTAATTGTGAATGCAACACTGCCAAAACCTAGCCGAGTCAGTTATGTTGTCCGCATAATGACTAGTTAAGATAGCCTTGTCCAAAGTCCACCGAGTTTCCTTGGAACCCAAATGGGAACTACCATGTTCTGTGCATTTATTTGGAGAATTAAATGCTTCTTATGCCAATTATTGATATCTAATAATCTAGTCTTCTTATCCCAGATTCGGCATGGTCACCAACATCCACCCAAAATTGCTATATTTGTGGGAAAATCTTCATTCCAGTGATCAGACCCTCATTTGAAAATACATGGGAAATTTACCTTCCCTTCTGGAAATCCAACCCAAAAACAAAATTATTGAAGCTGCTACTTTGTTCTGGGATAGTGATAGGTTTGTGTTTTGCTTCGGGGAGATTGAGATGACATCCCTACTAGAGGAAATAGGGGGACTGACTGGTATACAATGGGAAACTCCGGGTCTGTTGATGCCAGAGAACCGCAAGGGTCAAGGTTTTCTCAAGATGATGCAAAAAGAAGAATCTAGACTTAACCTCCCTGAAGGAGTCCTACACTCCCTTTGAATATTTGTACGAAAGGTACAATCACAGCAGATCTTATCGTACTTATCCTGATAAGTTTGTCCTCACATCATTGTGGCATATCCATCGAAGGGTCTTTGCCTTCATGTTCTTTTTCTTAGGGATAATAGTATTTCCTATGAAGAAAGTAAGGATCCATACACAACTAGCCATGTTCACCATGACTTCAATGGAGGGAATTAGAGGGTATCCATTTAGCATAGTACCCATGATTATTGCCTAGATATACCGAGCCTTGAAGAAATGTCAACATGGAGCCAAGCACTTCGAGGGTTGCAACTTGCTACTCCATCACTGGCTCATGGAGCACCTCCAAAAGGGGAGTATCGACAAGAGATCCAGCGTAGGGATTGGGATGATCATATTGCCTTCCATCAGCCAAGGAAAATGCACTATATGCCCAATATGTTTGCTCAACCAGAAGATTCCAAGGGATGGGTAGAGTTGTTCGAAAATATGACAGAGGACAAAGTACAATGGATGATTGAATGGTTCCCTACTGAAGAGTTCATTGCCTGGCCCAGGGATGTATCGTTTATAATACTGATTAGTTTGAGGGGAACCTACCCTTATGTCCCTCTCCAAGTCAAGAGACAGGAAGGTAGGAAGCAGTTTATACCAAGGATCGACAAGATGAGTCACTTCTGGGCTGATTGCCAAACTGATGACAACCATTACAAGTGCCAAGCCCAACACAAGTGGCACTGCAAAATCATTATGGGAAGAGATACTATTGATCCGGACAGGTACCATGCTGGTTATACTCCATACTACCCAAGTTGGCGGGAGGATAAGTATAACAGTTTGTGTCAACCCGGGTTTGTTCAAGGACATAGTATCATTGATGAAACGGCTGAAGTATAGGTTAAGTACAACCAACTGTGCAAGACGATTCGGGAATGCAAAAGTGAGCATCGTGATATTCAAGAAGCCAACTAAAAGCTGATTGAAGAGTGAGAAGACGTGGCAATCAGCGACAACAAGAGACTACTTGGAGCGAGGCTTAGTGGAGCTAGAAGGGAAATTCATCAAGAGTATCGAGGACTGCCAGAATGTTGAGGAAACAAAGGTGGACACCTGGCCAGAGCCTACTTGTTGCTAGGACTTCGTGAGTTGGTAAAGCTATTCGATGGAGCCATAGATGCTGAGTCTTGGGAAGGTCCTTCCGGGACCTAGTAGTTAGGATTCCTTTTCTTTTGCTTTAAATGTAATAAGGCCAATGGCCATTAGTGAGATTTTATCTTCTGCTATATTAGTGTCGTTTTGGGATTCGTCTTACTTTTATCAATAAAATGAGGCATTTAGCATTACAAGTTCTCCAAATCAACTTGTCGCTAGGTCTACCTCGTGCACAACGAGGGTCCCAAATTTGGGCACGATTTATATTCTCGCACTATTTGTTTAAATATTGCAACAATATTTTTCTTATAATCCTCACTAACTTATTACCTTTTTTTCATTTATTCCCCTCCCCAAAGGTTAGTTCATGCACTCTAGCATCATCATCATACTCCCCAAGATCCATGGGCCCTCCCCCCACTCCTCATCCTAGTCTCATCGGAAATAGTAATAAGGGAAATATGGAAGAGTTGAGCAACATCAGAAAGGAAAACTCAGTTGAATGGGTAGAAATCACTTAGGGTACTCATGTCTCCAAAGAAGTGCATCTCAACTCGAGCAGAAACTATTGAAATTTCAGGAAGAACTTGATCAGGTCCGCAATTTGGCAAGCTTGTCATTTTCCCTCATTACCCCATATGTCAATTTTGCTAATGCTCAGAACCCCACACCTAAACAAAACATCCCTAAACCAAACCATCCCGCTTACCACCATTTCAATACTTGACACACTTCCAGCAACATCACACTGCTCATCCCGGAACCTCTAAACTCCACAAATAACATCTCTACACGATATATAACACCCCCATCTATGTTGAAACCCTACTAAAATCCATTCAACTCACCTCAAGCACACCTGAGTCTGATGACAAAGACTCCCTCATCAGAAACATGGTGGAAAAGCTCAAGAAACTGACTAGCCGAAGTCAAGGCGTCGAAGTAAGCAAGGTGATTGAGGGGTTGAACTATGAAAACCTTTGCATACAACCAGATGTCAAACTACCCGAGGGGTAAACACCTCCTATGTTTTAGATATTTGATGGCACAAGGGATCCCATAGTTTATTTGAGAACATACTACGACAAGTTGGTCGGAGTCGGGAAGGACGAAAGTGTAATGACCCAACCGGTCGTTTTGAGCTTTTGAACTTTGATCTCCAGTTCTCGAGCATGACTTGCCCCGTGTAATGTATTATGAGTGATGCAGATCGTTCGTTTTGGTTTTCACGAAAATCAGTATGAATTTGAAAGAAGAGTCAACGTTGAAAGCTTTGAACTTGAAAGATTTGACCAAGAGTTGACTTATTTTGATATGAGATTGGATCAATATTTTTATAATTTGGTTAGCTTATTGGGGTGATTTATTAATTAGGAATGAGTCGGAATTTGTTTTGCAGATCCGTTGTGGAATTTGGCTTGAATGGGTGAAGTTAGTATTTTGGCAATTTTCGGTTGATAGGTGAGATTTTGATATGGGAGTCAGAATGGAATTATGGGTGTTTCTGTAGCTTTGTTATGTGATTTGCGATACGTGTTAAATTTCAGGTTATTCGGACGTGATTTGGTTGGTTTTTGATGAAATGTGTGTTTCGAAAGTTTTAGAAGAACCTACGCTTGAATTCGGTGTAATTTGATGGTTTTGGTATTGTTTGAGGAGTTTTGATGATTGGAACAAGTTGGATTGATGTTTTAGGATGTGTTGGTACATTTGGTTGAGGTCCCGGCGGCCTCGGGGTGACTTCGGATGGCTAACGGGATGTTTTGGACTTGGAGAATTTGCAAACAATTGCAGCAGAAGTGCAAGCCTAATTTGGCCTTCGCGTTCGCTAGCTTGGGGACACATTCACGTAGAAGGAATTTGGGTAGTCTAGGCTCATTTCTTGGCATTCGCGTTTGAGCATTTGCATTCGCGGAGGGTGAATTTATTGAGCTTCGCGTTCGTGAGGCGTGGTTGGCGATCACACAGAGGGATCTACGTTTCAGTTTGAATTGTTCTTCGTGTTCACGGCATAGAGCTCGCATTCGGGTAGTTGAAGAAATTGAAGCTTTGTTTTCCCGGGTAGGGCACCGCATTCGTGAAGGGTAATTTTGGTAAGGGATTTTTTTTGCATTTCGAACGCGAGAAGGCCCTCGAGTTCGCTTAGAGGGAATGTCTGGAGTTGGGCTGAATGTTTAAAAACATTTCCTCCGTGAGTCTAAGTCATTTTTCCACCATTTTGAAGATTTTTAGAGCTTCTTGAGACCATTTGAAGAGGGATTCGAAGAAGAATGATTGGAGGTAAGTTTTATGAAACAAAAAACATGATTATATTGTGAAATTAACCTAGGACTTCATGGAATTTAGATAGAAATGGAAGAACTAGGGCTTGGATTTTTGAAATTTTTATAATTTGAAATTGAAGGGATATTTGAGGTCGGATTTGAGAGTTTTTGATATGTATGAATTCGCGGGAGGATAAGGAACCCAATGATGTTAAAATTTCTGAGTTTTAAGAAGTGGGCCTAGGGCTCGAATTTTGCCAATTTTGGGATTTTTGATATTTTTCAATTATTTTCAACTGGGTATCATTTGTTTGGCATGTTGTGACGCATTTGTTGTTGTTTGGGTCATATTCAATGCGCGAGGAGGCCGATTTGAGAGGCAAGGGCATATCGAGCTAGAGCTTTGGCACGCTTGAGGTGAGTAATGATTGTAAATAATATCCTGAGTGTTTGAAACCCTAGATTTGCACATTGTAGTACTATATTGAGGTAAGACACACCCTATATAATCAGCGTGGCGTCTGTTTACTATTGGGGATTGTAACTTGGTCCGTCGCGACTGATGATTTTACCGCATATTTGACTGAAACTTAATTGTTATCATCATGATCTGGGCTTTGCCATTTTTGGGCTTTGTGCCAATTATTTGAACCCCTTCGGGGATGGCTGTTGATATTTCCTCATTATTTTGATATCATTCTTGCTCTCAGTCATATATTTCCACTATTTTCAAAAATTCAGCCAAATTTATTTTGCTTTAACAGTTGAAATGATATTTTCAACACTTATTTATGGCTGAGCTTCATGTTCTGCTGTTGCCCGAGGGGCTTATGTGATTTTTGACAAAGTAAGGGCGAGGGACAGTGTTGTAAGGATACTTTTGGATCCTGTTGCATGCCGCAACAGTGTTATACTATTACCAATATGAGGCCGAGGGCCTAGACTTGATCCCACAAGATGGGTTGATATTGCGCTTGAGCCGTAAGGGGCCATTCCTAGAATCTGCACACCCCTAGTGAGCATCGTCGACGTTAAATTGATCAGGTTTCATGCCACATCGGTACTGGTACTTCTTTATGTTTGGTTTATTTTATTTGCCTGCCATTATTTATTGTATGTGTTACTTCATGCAATATCTATCTAATTTCCTAGCGTTATCTGATAACTGAGTGTTGTGCCCGATGGGCGGATTTCTGTGCTTATCTGCACTATTTGATTGTATTCTTTTGCGTAATTACTGAAAAAATCATTTTCAAAAGAGGTTTAAATTGAGCTGTCACATTTCCAAAGATTTCACAGCTTCACTACTTTTCTCAAAGGGGTTTTTTCAATGTTTCTATATAGCATGATGATTTGTTAAACATGATTTCAGTTATTATTTACCTTTATTACTCACTAAGTTAGAGTACTTACTTTACTCCCTGCACCTCGTATGCAAATGTAGGTATTTATTCACCCGGTAGCGGGTTTTGGCTGATTGGAAGCAGAGCTATAGGAGTCTAGTGAGGTGACTGCCAGCATTCGCAGCACCGCTTCTCTTTCCGTTGTTCAGTATTTTTGTTCAGTGTATTTTTAAACCTTGCTGTTGTATTTACACTCTTATAGATTCTTGGGACTTGTGACACCCTGATTAGGGCTGTATTGGGTTGTACTTCCGCTAATTAATATTATTAAATCATATTTTAGACTGCTATTCATATTTAACTATTTTTTAAAAGGTGATATAGGTTAGTTGGTTGACCTTGTCTTCACGAGAGGCGCCATCATGACTATAGTGGGGTTTGGGTCATGGAAAGTTGGTACCAGAGCCTAGTTTACATAGGTCTTACGAGCATGAGAAAGTTTAGTAGAGTTTTGTTGATCGGTATAGAGACGTCTGTATTTATCCATGGGAAGCTGCAGAACCTTTAGGGAAACTTTGAATTCTTGAATTCTTATCATGCATCCTTGATTCATCTTGGAAAGTAACTCTTGAAATTTCTTCCATGCGTTCGCATGCGTGCACGAACGCTCAGTATCATATGTGCCTTAATGGCTGGTTATTCCCCGATCAAGGGGCGAGATGTGATCTCTTTGAGGTAATGTTGGGCATGTCTGAAGGACTTGAGGTAGGATCCTTTCCCATGGCTTGAGCACCGAGGTGCTAATTGTTTGGGCAAGTGTTTTGGACTTATTTGTTCGGTATTGTCCCAATTAGTGGGAGTGACGGTTGGATAGCTACGTGATGAGTATGTTAGTACGTGATGTATCTGTATGACTTGGAATTGTAGAGGAAGGTCTGCATGATGATAGATAAAATGTGAAAATGCTTGATTTCCATTGTGATTGGAGGTGTATCCCCAAGTTATGGTCACGTGAAGAATCTTTTCATATATCCTAGTTTTGAGGCGAAGCATGTGAGTTATTTTCTAAGAAGTGTTTTGAAGTGGTGTGAACCCCTATGTGTATGTTAGAAGATCTCATGTGTAGTTGAAAAAATGCGTGTTGAAATTTGAAATTTTGGGCCTCTTAAGATAGTGGGCTTAATTGTTGCTGGAATGAATGCGAGATTTGTAGAAAATTTACAGTACTGGATGATCTGTATTTTCACAAATTTATAAATGATTTGAGTTTAATCTCACTATGGTATTGTGGCATAAATAGAGTAAAAGTGTTTTGAGTATTTAGTGTATCTTGACTATGTATTCGAGCCGAGTGGGGAGTCTGTTGTGAGCAGTTGATTGCACGGTTATATGCTATGTTGGTTCCAGTTTGAGGCTTGCGAGTGAATTAGCTTTGGCTCGAGTAAAGGAAAATATTGATAAAGTTATATAATGTTTCATAGGGTATGAGAATCACGAAATGTCTAGAGTTGTTGTTGGTAAAGAATGCTCGGTACATGGAGAAGGAAGTTTCTTGGTTGTGTTAGGATGAGGATTCATTCTGCGATATCAGAGTGCCAATGAGGCACGGGCGGTTATGTTCGTTAGGTTAGGTAAATTTTAGTTTTAATAAGAGTGAATGACTTGCGAGGATGACCCTAATATGTTCAAGATTCTACAGAGAACAATCAGGTATTTTAAAGTTGCATGTGTGGTTAGAAATAGTATTTTCATTGGAAGAAGTCCAGATTTGTGGTATTTCTATGTTAATTATGGGATTCTATGTATCAGTATCGGGAAAGTGAAGGTGACAGATTTAGATTCGCGGGAAGTTCTGTAGAGTGAAGTATCATGGAATGTGGTGTTTCTGGGAATATTTAAGGGAGTATTTAGCGGTTTATGGATTTTTGAACGGTGTGGTTTTATGCTTCGGTCTCGTGTGGTAAGCCTGGGAAGAGGAATTGTGGTGCTACAGCAAGGGGAAATATCAAGTTGAAGGTAAATAAGAACAAAATTTAGAAAGAAGGATTAGCTTTGATAGTAGACTGGATCGGCATGGTAGGACATGATTAATTCCTTGTGTGTGTTCCAGGTATTGAGTTCTATAGGTATTTTTGCAGCGATGCTTCATAGCTTGGTCTAGTTAGAATGATTCAGTCCTGGCAATTTAGTTTGTGAAGATGGAATTGGGAGAGTTCTTGTTAGGTTTTACCGTGGGTTGGAGATGTATATTTTCTATGGGCATGCAAGACATGGGATATATAGTAATTTTTCTTCTAGATGGGACCAATGGCAAGTTCTAGACTGGTTGAGTGCGTAGATGTCTGTGTTTCGGAAGGGATAAAGTTTTCGTGTTATCCTCAGATGGTATATGCAGTATGTTGTGGAGGACCGAGACTTGCGTGTGTTAGGTTACAGTCCAGTTCTGAAAGGGCGTTCATAAAACTATTAAGCAGTGGGTAGCCTCAAATAGTTAAGGGAATGAAATTTCTTATTGGAAGTGATTTAACGACAGTATATGCTCAGGAAAAGGGTAATATGATTAAGTTGATGGAACTTCGGTAGTATTGCGATACTTCTTGTTAGATTGACTGGTAATATCCGGGTTTGCTTGGTGGCACGGGGGAATTTTAGGGTATCTATCGCGGAATGATGGGGTATTTAAGCTGTGGTATGCTTTTGGATGGTTAAATTGTTACAATAATTTGTGTGCTATATGGAGCTGGAGACTAGGAGTCTCATTTTTAGGCTATGTTAATGTTGTGGATCGGGTGTATCGGCACTGTTTAGTGACTACCGAGATTCAGGGGCCCGAGCGGATCTTTCTTTGCTTTGTATGTTAGAATTTGGATATGATAATGAGGTTTAGGCTGGTTGTATCAGTGTTGGGTTATTCTGGACTATTGCGCTATGGACTATGTCGTAAATGCCATAGGTTGAGTGGCGAGGCGTGTCAGAGTATGCCCTAGTATAATAACAAACAACAACAACAACTACCCAGTATAATCCCACCAGGTGGGGCTGGGGAGGGTAATACGTACGCAGACCTTACCCCTACCCGAAAAGGCAGAGAGGCTATTTCCAAACAACCCTCAGCTTAGGAAAAGGAAAATAAAAACAAAAACAAAAACAAATAAAGCAAAAACAAGAGAGTAGTAACTCTATGAAAAATCACATAGACAATTATCAGAACATAAGCCACGAACCATAAGTAAAATGGCATGCAGTAATCTCAAAACATAAACCAATGCACGAATCATATATAGAGGGCCATACCAAACCCCTAGATCGGGAAAGAAGTGCGAAAGAAAAAAGGGGCCCCTATTCGACAACCCTGATGCTAGACCTCCAGACTCTCCTATCAAGGGTCATGTCCTCGGAAATCTGCATTCTAGCCATATCCTTCCTGATCACCTCTCCCATATACCTCCTGGGACTCCCTCTGCCTCGACTCGCGCCAACCACCGCCAGCTGCTCACATCTCCTCACTGGGACATCGGGGCTCCTCCTCCGCACATGCCCGAACAACCTATGCCTTGCTTTCCGCATATTCTCATCCACCAAAGCCACCCCCACCTTTTCCCGAATAACTTCATTCCTAATACTATCCAACCCGGTGAGCCCGCACATCCACTAGAGCATCCTCATCTCCGCAGCCTTCATCTCTGAACATGAGAATTTCACCGGCCAGCACTCCACCCCATGCAGCATGGCAGGTCTAACCACTACTATATAAAACATGCCCTTAAGTTTCTGTGGCACCTTTTTGTCATACAAGACTCCTGATTCAAGCCTCCATTTCGACCACCCCGCCCCTATGCGGTGGGTGACATCCCCGTCGATCTCTCCATCCCCTTGAATCACCGACTCAAGATATCGGAGATTATCCCTCTTGGTGATGACCTGAGATCCAAGCTTCACATCCCTGCCCACCTCGATCGGCTTGGCGCTAAACTTGCACTCTATGTATTCTGTCTTAGATCTTCTTAGTTTTAAACACTTAGACTCGAGAGTATGTCTCCAGATGTCGAACCTCTCATTAACACCGAACCTCATCTCGTCTATCAAGACAATGTCATCTGCAAATAGCATACACCATGGCACATCCCCTTAAATATGGCGTGTTAGAGCATCCATCACCAAAGCAAATAAGAGCGGGCTAAGCGCAGATCCTTGATGAAGCCCTATGACAACCAGGAAATGGTTTGAGTCGCCACCCGCCGTCCTAACTCTAGTTTTAGCACCATCGTACATGTCCTTGATCACTCTGATGTAGGCTTCCAGCACACTCTTTGCCTCCAGGCACCTCCACAGCATCTCCCTTGGGACCTTGTCGTACGCCTTCTCCAAGTCGATAAACACCATGTGCAGGTCCTTCTTCTTATTGCTAAACTGTTTCACCAATCTCCTGACAAGGTGAATATCTTCTATAGTGGAGCGGTCCGGCATGAAACTGAACTGGTTTACGAATATAGATGCCATATCTCTCACCCTCGCTTCAACCACCCCCTCCAAAACTTTCATGGTGTGGCTTAGTAATTTGATACCCCTATAGTTGTTGCAACATTGGACATCCCCTTTGTTCTTATACAAGGGCACCACTGTACTCAACCTCCACTCCCTCAGTATCCTCTTAGTCCTGAAAATCATGTTGAACAGCCTGGACAGCCACTCCGCCCTAGTTCTACCCATGCATTTCCAAAACTCCACCGAAACTTCGTCTCGTCCGGTCGCTCGGCCCCTACTCATCCTACGCAAAGCCCCGATGACCTCCTCCATCCTAGTGCGCCTAGAGTACCCAAATTCTCTATGACACTCTGAATTCCCCAGCTCCCCTAGCTCTATGTCACGATTCCCCTCCTTGTTAAGCAGATCTCGAAGGTACGCCTCCCACCTCTGCTTTATTTGAGACTCCCCCATCAGAACTCTACCATCCTCGTCCTTGATGCACCAAACTTGGTCTAGATCCTGCGTCTTCCTCTACCTTGCATTAGCCAACCTAAATAACTTCCTGTCCCCACTTTTCTCTCCTAATTCCTCGTACACACAACCAAATGCCACATTTTAGCTTCTGTGACCGCCAGCTTCGCTTCCTTCCTCGCCACCTTGTAACTCTCCATGTTCACTCGCTTTTCTTCCTCGCTTGTGCTCCCTGCCAGCTTAGCAAACGCTGCCTTCTTCACCTCCACTTTACCTTGGGCTACATCGTTCCACCACCAGTCGCCCTCATGCCTGCCTGAATGGCCCTTGGCTACCCTGAGCACATCCTGCGCTGCCTCTCTAACCATGTTCGCCGTCTCTGACCACATCGCGTCTTCTTCCTCAGAACTGCTCCATGATCCACCATCAACTAACCTCCTCTCCAACTCCTTGGGTTTCTCCTAAGTCAAAGCTCCCCATCTAATCCGCGGCCGGCCCCGTGCACCCTTCCTCTTCCTCTTCACCTAGAGACCGACGTCCATCACTAGGAGTCTATGCAGAGTCGACAGGGACTCTCCGAAATAACCTTGCAGTCCTTACACAACCCTCTATCGCTCTTTCTGAGTAGGAGGTAATCAATCTGAGTCCGCACCACCGAACTTTTGAAAGTGATCAAATGCTCCTCTCTCTTCTGAAAGGATGAGTTGACAATCAAAATCTCATAAGCCTTGGCAAAATCAAGCATTTAATTTCCTCATCCGTTCCTAACCCCAAGGCCAAAGCCTCCATGCACCTCACCAAAACCACCAGATCAGTCCCAATATGACCATTAAAATCCCCTCCAATAACTAACTTCTCAGATTGGGGAATACTACTCACCAACTCGTCCAAGCCTTCCCAAAAGCGCCTAATAACCTCTTCATCCAAGCCTGCTTACGGCGCGTAAGCGCTGATAACATTGAGGACTAACCACCAATAACCAACTTAATAGACATTAAACTATCATTCACTCGCCTAACCTCCACCACAGACTCCTTAATATCCCTATCCACCAAAATCCCTACTCCATTATTTCCCCTCACGGCCCCAGAGTACCATAGCTTAAACCCGTCTGCATTCCTTGCCTTCGACCCTTTCCACCTAGTCTCATGCACACAAGCTACGTTGACCCTCCTCTTATGAAGAATCTTCGCCAACTCAATTGACTTACCTGTTAGGCTGCATATGTTTCACGACTCGATCCTCAATCTCTGAGTGGCCGCTAACCCCATACCCTTCCAACCCTTGCCTTCCGCACCACCCATAAGATCGCCCCCTTCCCCCTTGATCACCCCCCTCCCACCACCCCCACCCCCGAGGACATGACCTTACACTACCATCACCCGCTGCGGCCACTATCCCTCCTGCCACATATGAAGAATGTCATAATACGGTTAGGGATGCTACCTAGATAACCACAGAGTAAATCAAATGTAGGGTGCTAAGTAAAATACATATAATGTGTACAGAGTAAGAAAGATACCGGGAGGTGCCAACTCTTTGCGAAAAAAGCTGAATGTAAGCGTTGATGCGCACGGGGCCAACTATTGCCAACTTTTGCATGTTTCGACCGGTGTTGCTTCGCTCTTCACCTCCTAGTGCTACAAGATCGCCTCGTTTGCCGCGCCTAGTATATGAAAATAACACACACAATACCCCCACGCAAATATGTGAGGGGAGGGAGGGCAGCCTGACTCGGGGGAGAGGAGGGGGGTGGGCTGCCTAAAAACAATTTACAGAGATGGGACTGGGGTAAGGGGTGAAGAGGAGGTGGGAAAAAAAAGGAAAATAAGGTGGGGGCAGCGGTCTGGGGTGGGGGCGGGAGAGAGAGGAGAAGAGAAGAATGAGAGAAGAGAGAAATCAAAAAACAAAAATAAAAAGAGAAAAGGATGGATCGCCAGCAGAAGTCGCCAGCCAGGCAGGGGTCGCCGGAGGGGGCAGAGATCTGGTGTGGGGGCCGGGAGAGAGGGCGGAGCAGAAGAGAAGAGTGGGAGAGAGAGAAAGAGGGACAGAGAGAGAGAGAGAGAGCTTACCAGGTTGCTTGCCGGGAAAGAGTCGCCAGAGTTGAGGTTGCCGGTGTGGGGGAGGGGGAGCTGACGGGGGTGATGGGGGTTGGAGGGGGAGATGGGGGGGGGGGCAGAGGTGACCATTAGAAGCGGGGAGAGAGTATGCCCTAGTAGAGTGGTTTATATTTTGAAGACCTAGCGGATTACTCAGAAGGATTGCTTTTCTTAAATGGGCCTTCATGATGGATGTCAGTACAGAGGTTTCTATCATTGATTTAGTTCCGGTGTTGAGGGACCTTTTGGATGTGTTTCTTATGGCCAGGCATGTCATCGGGTGAGGTTGTGGATTTCGGTATTAGTTTGGTGCCAGGCGCCGTATCGTATGGCTCCGGTTGGAGTTATAGTATTGGAAGGAGTAGCTTGAGGATTCCCTGGTAAGCAATTCGTTGGTAGGATAATGTGAATGTATGATCTAGCTTGAGTCGGCTTTGTTGAACAGGAATCGTATTATTGAGGGATAGGTTGATTCGACCGATGTTGAGTTTATTAGAGATCTGGGGATATCTATGATATGCTTTTTGTGATGTGAGATATTATGATTTGCTGGTTATGGGCTCACATTGTGCGGTTTTATTAGGATTCTTAGTGGAAGTCGAGCGGGAAGAGTGATCGGGTGTGCTCGGTGGATGGCTTGTCGGTTATGTCCTATCGGATTTGCGTGATATATGATATTTGTTTCACCGTGGGTGTGATGATTTTGTTCGGTTCCAGACATCAAATTGTGCGTGGTGGTCAATTTCGAGCATAGTGACTTTAGGTGTTTCATGTGGAGCAGTGTTTGGATGGGATCGTGCACTCCAGCGAGGCTTTGTGGGGATATGAACTTGTGGGTAAGTTTTGTTTGTCTATTCTATGATGTGAGATAGGTTCTCGGCCCTGTGTTGTGATGGTACCGACGAGCTTGGGGTACAACTCTTTCGATTGAGTAATTTTCATGATTTGAGCATGTTCAGACTGTTACTTATTGGTGAGCGTATTATGCTAGATATGACTTAGGCCTCTATTGATATGTCATGTCTCCAGAGTAGTGTGTTGTGTCAGAAGAGATCGTTGGGATCATGAATGAATATAAACGGATACAATTTCTGCATGTTTTATGGGAAAATATCGAGATTCGGTTCAAAATTTACTATGGTAATTGCCAGAGGAGACATGGCTTCGTGAATGGTTGATCGGGGAAAAGGTAATGGGCTGATTGCGTTTTTCATTTATCATTGGTAGTATATGAAAGTGTTGCAATGAGACTTTAACTGGTAAGAAGTTTTATATCGGTATTTGGTTGTTGCGTGCAGCTGTCGTGAATGGGAGTTATCGCTACATGTATTGAGTTTCGTGGTTTACCATATGATTGCACCTGAGGTTGCATGCATGCGTTATTACAGCTAGTTCTGGTCCTATGGCTTATAGGCAAGATTGGGTTGTGTAATTTCAATTTCTATTGTTATCCGGCCTATATGAGATAGGGTGACGTGAGATCACCCCCGGGTATGTGCTTGCTAAGGTTATTCAGCTATTGGTTTGCTTTTAGAACAACTACGGAAACGTTCGAGGAAGAATGGATGTTTAAGTGGAGGAGGATGTTGTCACGCCCCGAACCTGGGGAGGCGTGGCTGGCACCTGGTGCCGTAACGGCCCGAGCGAACTACTTTACAACTAATTCATTCTTTTTATAACTATCATGGGCCAACATGGCCACAACTCGTAATGTAGAATTGTATGTGGGCACATGTTATATTAATGAACCATGATTCTTAAAAACATGAATACATATGGGCCGTCAAGGCTTTTGATATACTGATTAAAATGAACCTCTATCTACTATGATGGCTCGTCAAACTATTTGTCTATACCTACAGGCATGAATGCATCATCCCCAACAAAAGGATGTCAGTACGAATAATTTACTGAATATGTAAGGCACGTACTGAAAGCTGAAACTTAACTGATAATATAATAAGTGAAAGCAACTAGAAGTTAGAGATAACCTG
Organism: Nicotiana benthamiana; assembly: GCA_034376525.1. NCBI lineage: Eukaryota > Viridiplantae > Streptophyta > Magnoliopsida > Solanales > Solanaceae > Nicotiana > Nicotiana benthamiana. The sequence goes on from CM067328.1 coordinate 23,992,002, forward strand.
AAGATATGATTACTTGCTTATCAATATAATAAGTAAAATAGATGTCCGTCCCTATAAGGCTCAGTATAAATATATATAAAACTGTTGTGCCGTAGTAGGCTCGCTTATAGGCGCTCGGCCATACTAGGTTTGTATCTCGACCAACTGAGCTCGCTCATAAGCGCTCGGCCATAGTAGACTCGGTATATATATAATTGCTCTGCCGTAGTAAGCTCACTCATAAGCACTCGGCCACACTAGGCTCTGTATCTCGACCAACTGGGCTCCCTCATAAGCGCTCGACCACAGTAGGCTCGGTATATATATAACTGCTCTGTCATAATAGGCTCGCTCATAAGCTCTCGGCCATACTAGGCTCTGTATCTCGACCAACTAAGCTCCCTCACAAGCGCTCGGCCATAGTAGGCTCGATATATAACTTACCATCTTATCAGAGATTGTCCAATAGGGGCCTGCCCATCGATTATAGCTCAATGGTAATGAAAATACTTTTACTATTATATATGTAAACTTACTGCTCTCTTGACTGGGAGAAAGAAATACTCTACTGAATATGAATTCCTGATAAGGAGAATATAGTAATTTACAAAACTAGAAAAATATACGTAACTTGCGAGACTAGCAAAATATAAGTAAATCCCGGGATATTCTTTATGCCTCGTTATCAACTTGTATAATGACGAGATCATGCCAAAATAAAGGAAGGATTTTGCCTTAACATACCTAAGCCGATTCTCTTATATGAAAATCACGAGTTGTAATTTGCCTCCCTCTCATCTGATATGGTTTCGGCATTATAATCTAGTTACCTTTATGCTTTCGTTAAATCTACTCATGTGACATATAAAACCGCAATCACTTTTCCAGAAAAAAATCTAGACTTGCATTCACATTAAAAAAAGGTCCTAATCTTTAACATCTCCTCTAGCCGAAAATGTTTATCCTTCTTTCTCTTTGGGCATGTCCCAGAAATTATATCCCAATTTAAGAACTAAATCTTTTTTTCATCCAAAAACACCTTCATCAGCAAGAACATGGATATGACTTTTTAAAAGGCATGGACGATTCTAGCAGATATTTTTACTACACAAGGACAATTAGAAGAATAAACATGGAAAGGCTTCAAATTTTCTTAAATTGAACAAAAAAGATAAAGAGACTATTATAGGATTAACGGAGTAAATTTTTTAAAAGAAAATTGATACTTCTACCAAATGTAAATAAAAGAGAGGACATTCTTCAAAAGACAAATTCTGAGACCAATCCACTCAGTCCCAAAAAGAAAGAAAGTAACTACCAAACCAGTCTTGATCATTCAATTGAAAGAGAACTGGCTGAATATGTGAATTGAATAATTAAAAAAAAAACTAAAGATGTCCATTGAACAGTAAAGCTAATTCTTAGCTTGGTAAAGCGCAGAAATGAGACTGGTTTCCGTTTCAAAAAAAAAAAAAAGGCGCATAAATGAGACTGCCTTCATAACTTCAAAAAAAAATGGACACCATCTGCTTATTATGCATATTTAATTCTCTACTAGCTTAAATGACGCATGTATGAATAATGCATGAGTACCAAATTATTTTAAAGCAAAACTTGCCACGCTATATTCTTATCCAACATATTTTGAATAATTATCAAATACCCGTATAATTAAGAGTTATCACAATTTACTTAAAATATTACTTATTTTTTTAGTACAATTTATATATTTTGTTATAGCGGTTATGTGGTACCATATAAAATAAATATATACACTATTATTTCATTAAAATATTTATATAAAAAAACATATATTTCTTAACTTAAAATTTTTTTACTCTCTTATAAAGAGTAGCTTAATTCTTATAATTGTAAAAAGATAACTTTCTTTTCTTGTGAAAAAATAATTTCTATCTTAACAATAAAGAAAATCTCATAAACTTTCTCATATTATATGTGTATAATTTAAAACATATTCGAAAGTAGTAATTTAATAACTATATTCAATCAAATACCTTTTAAACTATTTTATAAAAATATTCTACTCAAAACAGAATATCAAATGCGTATAACCGTATTCAGGTTCTTAAAAATACGGGGTCATATAATTACAAATCCTCCATAATCTCATGAATGGTCTTAATCTATACAAGCTCATATGAATATTTATGACTTATCCTAGTACTAAAGTACGGGGTGTAACAGATGTAACGATCCGATCAGTCGTTTTGAGCTTTTTCACTTTGGTCGCCCATTCTCGGGAACGACTTATCCCGTGAAACGAATTATGACTGATGTAGATCGTTGGTTTTAGTTTTTTGCGAAAATCGGTATGAATTTCAAAGAACAGCCTCCGTTGAAAGCTTTGAATTTGAAAGATTTGATCAAGAGTTGACTTATTCGTGTATGATCTCAAATCAAAATTTTTATAATTTGGTTAGTTTCGTGGGGTGATTTATGACTTAGGAGTGTAATCGAAATTGGTTTTGGAGGTTCTGCGTAGAATTTGGATTGAATTGGCGAAGTTAGTATTTTGGCGATTTCCTGCTGATAGGTGAGATTTTGATGCAGGGATCGGAATAGAATTCTGGGAGCTTATGTAGCTTCGTTATGTGATTTGGGATATGTGTGTAAAATTTCAGGTTATTCAAACGTGGTTTAGTTGGATTTTTTATCAAATGCGTGTTTTAGAAGTTTTAGAAGAACCTAGGCTTGAATTCGATGTAATTTGATAGTTTTGGTGTTGTTTGAGGTATTTTGATTACTGGAACAAGTTTGAATGCTCTTTTAAGATGCGTTGGTGCTTTTGGTTGAGGTCTGGGGGGACTCGAGGTGATTTCGGATGGGTAACAGGAAGTTTTGAATTTGGAGAATTTGCAGAAAATTGCAGCAGTAGTGTAGGCCTAATTTGGCCTTTGCGTTCGCGAGCCTGGAGCCGCGTTCGCGTAGCAGGAGTTTGGACAGGCCATACTTTGTTCTTCGCGTTCATAGAGGGTGAATTTATTGAGCTATGCGATCGCGAGGCGTTGTTCGCGATCGCATAGAGGGATTTGGGGTTCCTTTCGAATTGTTCTTTGCGTTCGCGACATAGAGCTCGCGTTCGCGTAGTTGAGGCGGTTAAAGCTTCGTGTTCGCGGGTAGGGCACCACATTCGGAAGGGTAATTTTTGTATGGGAAATATTTGTGCATCGCGAACGCGAGAAGGCCCTTGCGTTCTCATAGAAGGAATATCTAGAGCTAGGCAGAATAATTAAAAATATTTCCTCCGCGAGTCTAAGTAATTTTATATCATTTTTGAAGTTTTGTAGAGCTTCTTGAGAGAAATTGAAGAGGGATTCAAAAAGGATTGATTGGAGGTAAATTTTATGAACTAAAAACGTAAATATATTGTGAAATTAACCTAGGACTTCATGGAATTTAGCTAAAAATGGAAGAACTAGAGCTTGAGTGTTTGAGATTTTTAAATATGTATTTGAAGGTACATTTGAGGTCAGATTTGAGAGTTTTTAATATGTACGAACTCGTGGGAGGATAAGGAACCCGTTGTGTCGAAAATTCCAAGTTTCGAGAAGTGGGCCTGGGGCTTGGGTTTTGCCAATTTCGGGATTTTTGATATTTTTCGAATGGATATAGTTTCTTTGGAATGTCGTGACGTATTCATTAGGGATTTGTATGATTTGACGCGCGAGGGGGACGATTTGACCAAGGGCATACCGAGCTAGAGCTTTGGGCAACTTGAGCTGAGTAATGATTGTAAATGATATCCTGATGGTTTGAAATCTCGTATTTTCACATCGTAGTGCTATATATAGGTGAGACACGCCCTTGATGATGAGCGTGAGGTCTTTTTACTATTGGGGATTGTGACTTAGTCAGTCTCGACTGATAATTTTACCACATATTTGACTGAATTTATTTGTTATCATCATGATCTGGGCTGATTGCGGTATTTAGGCTTCGTGACAATTATTTGAACCCCTTCAGAGATGGTTGTTTATATTTCCTTACTGTTTTGATTTTATACTTGAACTCAGTCTTATATTTCCACTGTTTTAAAAAACTCTGCCAAGTTTATTTTGCTTTTACACTTGAAATGATATTTCCAACACAAATTTTTGGCTGAGCATCATGTTCTAATTTTTTCCGAAGGGCTTATGTGATTTTTGACAAAGTAAGGTCGAGGGCCTATATTTTGAAGATACTTTTTGATCGGGCTGCACGCCGCAACAATGTTATGCTGATACCAATATGAGGCAGAGGGCCTATACCTGATGCTACGAGATGGCTTGATATTGCGCTTTGTCCGTAAGGGGTCCCTCCCGGAGTCTCCACACCCCTAGTGAGAGCCGTTGATGTTAAATGGATCGGGCTGTATGCCGCAATAATATGTGGATCGGGCTGCACTCTGCAACAGTACTTGTACTATTTTATGTGTGCTTTATTTCATTTGTCTACCATTATATGTTGTCTGTGTTACTTCATGCAATATCTATCTAATTTTCTAGCGTTATCTGATAACCGAGTGTTGTGCCCGAGGGTTTGATTTTTGTGGTTATCTTCACTATTTGTTTGTATTGTTTTGCGTAATTACTAAAAAATCCATTTTCAAAGAGGTTTAAACTGAGCTAAGGTATTTTCAAAGGTTTCACAGCTTTAATGCTTTTCTCAAAGGGGGATTTCACTGCTTCTATACAACATGATGATCTGTTATACATGATTTCTTACTGCTCAGTTATTATTTACCTTTATTACTCACTGAATTGGAGTACTCACTCTACTCCCTGGAACTCTTGTGCAGATGTAGGTATTTATTCATCCGGTAACGGGTTTTGGCTGATTGGAGGCAGAGCTATAGGAGTTTAGTGAGGTGATTGTCAGCGTTCGCAGCACTGCTTCTCTTTCTATTGTTCAGTATTTCTGTTCAGTGTATTTTTAGACCTTGTAAGTTGTATTTACACTCTTATAGATGCTCATGACTTGTGACACCCCGATTTGGGCTGTATTGTGTTGTATTTCAGCTAATTAATATTATTAAATCATATTTTAGACTACTTATTCATGTTTAACTATTTTTTAAAAGGCGATATAGGTTAGTTGAGGCGCCATTACAATCAGAGTAGGGTTTGGGTCGTGACAGAAAGAATTTGGTTGAAGCTTTTCATGAGGAGCCTGAAAGGAGATGCTTTGTCATGATACATTAGTTAAGACTCGAAGAAGTGGTCAAACTGGGTGAGTATGGCGTCTATCAAAAGTGGTATGGTTACGAACTTGGGCGCCTTGAATGTTACCAAAAAGACTCTACAGTCTGGTGGTATGCCCAAGAAAAGGGACGTAGGTGCCGTAATGGTTGCACAGAGAAGCAAATCACCCGTCAAATACCAAACTTATCCAATGCCTCCACTTACATATCAACCCACTCCAAATTACCAAGCACCCTCACCTTCCTACCAAACTCCACCGCCTACTTATCAATCACCTCCTACATACATACCTACTTCACCCAGATATTCTCGAATTGCATACATTACCAAGCCTGCAATACCCAATAACCCCACTATCAATCACATCCCCCATCAAAACTTCCCTAGACCCTGACCAAATTTTTACCGCAGACCTCCATACCGCCATTTCCAAAAAGATTGACCAGCTCTACAAAAGGCTCAAAGTAGCTGGTTATGTCACCTTTATCCCTGTTATAACCCCTAAAAATCCCTCCCAATGGGTCAATCCAAATAAACCTGTGCATATCATTCTCGCATGAAAGGGCATACCATTGACGAATGCCACTCCATGAAGGATAAGATCCAGGATCTGATTGACAATAAGATCATCGTGGCAAAGGAGCCTACTCCAAATGTCCGAAAAAACCCTCTACTGGACCACAAAGGGATAGGTGTATACGTGATTGAAATAGAGGACAATTGGGATCCCAAGGGATCGATCGGTTTGATCGTAGAAGGCGATGATCCAATGAAACCAACAATCACCCTTAATCCGATTGTATTCCAGATTCAGCCTTCTGGAGATGCCGAGGTGAACATGTCCATACCACATGAGTTAGAAACACCTTTCTCTACAAAGACCGCAACACCAATTGAGGTTGAGTTTGAGTCCCCAAAGGCACGACCATTTGAGGTTGATGTATTACTTTCCAAAGCAAGGGTGCCCATTTCAGTAGCAATGACAGTCGTAACCCACATTCCACATGAAAGCCATACCATGGGACTACACAGCCGAGGCAAGAAGGAAAGGAAAAGCCAAGTTCGGAGAAGAAGTTACGGTATATGGTATGACAAGAACCGACAGGGTTTATACTCTGAAAAGTTGGTTGAATCAAGCAAGCATGCATCTGGACGGCCAACCATCACTGAAACGGGACCTGATGACCTCTGGAGGAAGATACAAGCCAAGGAGTATTCATTCATTAATCAGCTAAACAAAACACCAGCACAAATTTCTATCCTAGCTTTGCTGCAATGTTCCAATGCACATAAGAATGCCTTACTAAAAGTACTGAGTGAGGCATATGTACCAAGAAATATCACTAGAGGAGAAATGGCAAACATGGTAGGTCAGGTATTTGAATGTCACAAGATCACTTTTTATGAAGATGAGCTGCCGTCAGAAAGGTTGAGTCACAACAAGGCGTTGCACATCACCATGCAATGCGAAGATCATTTCATCACCAGGGTTTTGATTGATGGAGGTTCCAGCCTCAACAATTGTCTGTTTATAACACTCAGGACATTGGGAAAGAGTCTGCATGAGATCCAGGATGGGGCCATCAATGTCAAGGCATTTGATGGTTCTTAAAGATACACCATTTGAGAAATTATTAGCTTGTGTTTGCAAATGGGGCCTACTTGGTTTGATGTTGACTTTCAAGTAAGAAGCGTGCTGGCGTCTTACAACCTGCTATTGGGACGACCGTGGATTCATGCCGCTGGGGCTGTAGCATAAACACTACACCAGGCAGTGAAGTTTGAATGGAATCACCAAGAGGTGATCATTCACGACGATGGTAGCAATCCCATATACTTTATTCAGACCGTCCCAGCAATCGGTGGAAGAAGGAAGATAGGTGAAGAGACATATCACCACCTCGAGCGAGTCAACGCTAGTGATAAGGAGAAGTGGTGGGACAACATAATCCAAAGCATATTGAATTGGTGCGGATATGAACCTGGAAAGGGACTCGGCAAGAATCTCCAAGGGATCGCTAAGCCTATCATCTTGAAGAAACATGGTACCATCTTCGGTCTGGGATCTTTCTGTACCGTATGTCCTGTTTTGAAGACCTAGAAAGAGTTCAATGAATGGTAGCCACCATGGCACGGTTCTTACTATCGATTAGAGCAGCTGATACCGTATTTTGAGCAGACTTTCCAGCCAGCTGATGTTATATATGGGTCAGAAGAAGAGGAATCACTGGCAACAGTGAGGAATTTGTTCCTAATAGATAATAACATGGGTTGTTGCGTCATTTTCAAGGAGGAGGGGGAGGAAGGTCCTTCCATACATGTTGTAAGCTGAGGAGCATGCCTCAACAATTGGACCATCAGAACTACTAGAGCCCGCAAAGCTTCGAGGTAACAAGGTTGCAAAAATCATGATGCATTATCTTTTATTTTACTAGTTGACTTTCCTTTCGCATTTTATTTCGAAATAATTGCTCCAATATTCAAAATAGCTATGAAATTTATGAAAGCACTTTAGTTTCTTATAAATCTTACTCCTATTACTTTCTCTCATTTACTTTATGTATACAGTATTACTATTACTTATCTTAATGAACCAACAACTATGACATGCAACGAGACAACGCAACAAACAGACATAGACGCCGAGGAAGATGATATACCAAAATAGGTTGTTAAATAAGCTTAGATTTTGAGAATAGACCTAAGTCCAACTTGGAAGAAACTGAGGTTGTGAACTTGGGAAATGCAGAAATGTCAAAGGAACTCGCATCCGTGTTCATCTGTCATCATAAAAAAAGGAATAGTACACTTAATTTCTAAAGGGGTATGAGGACATATTCGCATGGTCGTATGACGACATGAATGGTCTGAGTACGTCTATTGTGGCACACAAGCTGCCGACTGATCTGACATGCCCACCGATAAAATAGAAACTCAAAAAATTCAAGCCCAACATGAGTTTGAAAATCAAGGAAGAAGTCATTAAGAAAGTCAAAGCTAAGGTTCTCATGGTAGTAGAATATCAAACATGGTTAGCCAAGATTGAGCCAGTGCCGAAGAAAGATGGGAAGGTCAGAGTCTGTGTCGACTAACTGGATCTCAACCGGGCCAGTCCAAAAGACGACTTCCCCTTGCTAAATAAACATGTCCTAATTGACAACTATGCCAAGAATGAGATGTATTCATTTGTGGATTATTTTGCTGGGTACCATCAGATACGGATAGATGAAGAAGACGCTAAGAAAACGACTTTCATTACGCCGTGGGGGATGTATTGTTAAATGATGATACCGTTTGGGTTAAAGCACACTGGGGCCACCTACATGAGGGCCATGACTACCATTTTCCATTATATGATGAACAAGGAGATCGAAGTATATGTAGATGATATTATCACCAAGTCCAAGAAAGCCACTGATCACATGGAGGATTTGAGAAAGTTCTTCAACAGACTGAGAAGGTACAACTTGAAGCTAAATCCACAAAATGTGCATTCGGGGTTCCTGGCAGAAAATTGCTTGGGTTTATTGTAAGTTGCCGAGGGATAGAGCTGGACCCATCAAAGGTCAAACTTATCCAAGAATTGCCACCACCAAAGAACAAGAAGGAAGTTATGAGTTTCTTGGGAAGACTTAACTACATTAGCCGGTTCATAGCATAATCTACTATCATCCGTGAGCCAGTCTTTAATATGTTGAAGAAGGACACCGCTACTAAATGGACTGATGACTGTTAGAAAACCTTCGACATAATCAATAATTACATGTCCACACCGCCAGTTTTGGTCCTGCCTGAGCCAGATAGACCTGTATAGCTCTACCTTACAGTATTGGATGGTGCGTTTGCTTGTGTTCTGGGGTAGCTGTTGATACCCAATTTTACCCCATATGTTTCTATACTCAAAGTACTCCCAAAATAGCATATAGATGCATATATAATCATCCACAAAGGTTTTGGCATTTTTCTACATTATTAAAGATTTTTAACATTGATTTATGGATTATTTTTGCACTATAAAATCTGATATTTAGTCCCAAAACTTGTTATTTTGGTGAGTAATTTATTTTATTCTCTCATTTACATAAAAATATAATTTACATAATTTTACAAGTTCATTAGGTATTTCTAAATTAAAATTTTATGAAATTGCAATTTCAGCCTACAAAATCATTCCTAATATTTTTTAATTGATGCTTATACATTATTTATTAACTCAGTATTTTAATTGGATTTTTATAATATCATTTACTATTTAATAAAATTCAAATTGGGGAAAACTATTTATTTAAATCACAGCCCTTTGTTATTTCAATTCTTGCCTAAATCCACCCCCAATTTAACCCCTAATTACACTACCCAATTTTTAAATTTACTCGACCCATACCCGTTCAAACTAACCCATCGTCCCCTCTCTTAAATTGTGATCGTTGATCATTTAGATCAATGGTCCACATTAATCCTTCCATAATTAAACCAACACCCCCAACCCTAATCACTTCAAACTTTCAGCCTCCCTTGTATCCCCTTGTCCCAAAAATGCTCTCAACCCCCTTCTGAACCCTAGCCCTTCTCCTGATTTGTTTCACTAGCGACCATGATTTTTCAAGCTCTAAGGAACCTGTACTCAGCTCTACTTATCTTCTATGGCTCTCTTGTTCAATGATCGGAGCCCTATCTCGGAGGCTATAAACTCATAGGTCCTTCAACTTGAGTTTTACGGCCGTGTTGGCTCTCTCTCCGGCAAGACTTGATGTTGTGAGTCCATCGTCGACTCAGAATCAGTCCATTCTAGGCTTTCTCATTTCTCTATGGTTCTTTCTCTGAAACCCTTATTTTCAAGGTTTTCTCTGTGTTTATCTCTACGATCTTCTTTTGATCCTAGTTATTTTCTAAAGTTTTTAAATATTTCTCACATTTCTCCGCCGACTTTGTTTTCAAACTGTCTGTCTTCCTAAAATTTAGGGTTTCTTCCATTTCTTTGCTTTATTTACTTTATTGTGATTTCTTCTAATTTTTACTGTGATTTCTGAGTATTTTCTACTATGATTCCTACGTATTTTCCTTACTGTGGTGTTTCTAGGGTTTCAGAGTTAAATGTTTTACTGTGTTCTCCGCTTTTCCTTATGATGTTCTTCCTAAGCTCATCTTCACCTATGTTTCTTCTTTTACACTCGAGAGGTGCTGGAAACCCTAGGTTTTAGAGGTTTCCCATTTCTTTCTATGTAATTAATTTCTACTTTTTTAATGTCTAAGCCCTAGCATGCTTCAGATTTCTTGCTTATGTGCTTCTGCTATTTGAGTACACGACTGTTCTACTAATTTCAGCCTTGCATGTTCGAATTTGTACACCTCTTTATATAGCCATATTTTCCCCCTTTCTGAATAACCCTTATTTTGGGAAATTGATTTCTTACAAACTTATTTGATTATTTAATTTGGACCTGCTCTCCGACTAAGTTCAGTGTAAATTCGTATCTCAAATTTCTTGATTCTCTATGTGATTGACTTACCTTATTTGTTTAATATGTGTGAATTTCAAAACTTTATATGTACTTACTCTGTATCTCATGACTCATTCTTGATTTTTTTCCCCAAAATAAACTTGGGTTTATTTACCTCGAGTACAGTTACTTAATTAGAGGAAACCCTTTCCCTAATTGATTATGGTTGATGCTAAGTTATTTTCTTACCTTATTAGCTGCTTACTTTCAAACTATTAAATCCTCGACCTCCTTTCACTTCAACAGACGAACAATCCTAAGTTCACTCACATAAAACTCTCTCTTCTCTTCTCTGTTCTTCTCTATTACTTGTTCTACTACTTGAGTTTAGCCGACTGAAAGCCAAGGCTAAACTATAAGGTCTCACCTGCCCTATTTGCTCTAGTGTTTGAGTTTACAACTGGTAGGTCTCTGATTTACATATTAACTCCAAACTACATGTTTACTTACCCTTTCCCCCATGTCTGTTTATGTTTAGTATGCAGTTAAATTTCAGCATGTACATCCCTTTCCCAAATCCCTTTACTTTAATTCTGTTTGTTACAAATGTTCTTATGTGACCCCATTCCCTTAACCCCCTGTTTGTGTGTGAGTTTTGTATTAGACTAGGATGGCACTCCATTGCTATTCCTAGTTTAGAAACAGGTTTCTCTCAACCTATACTCAAAGTAATCACATCCCTTAACCCCTATTATGTGTGAGTTTGACACAGGTCTGTTGGTATCCTAATCACCATACAGGCCCTAGTATGACCTTTCTCTAGTCTTCTCTTATTTGTTAAACCATGTAAAGGGTCAGGGGTTTGCCAGTCCCTTTCATGGCTAGGTATGACCACCTTTTGCATTGGTCTTCCTCTAAATCCTTCACTTTTACACTTATTCCTAGTTCTTTAAGTCCTACCCCCCTCTGGTACGCCATGCTTAGGGACCCCCGAGTCTCCTCTGAACTTTGATGCCTGAGGGCTGGTTATTCCACATTTTTCACTACTCTAATCATTTAGGGTGTAAGCATTGTCTCGGTTTCCCTGCAAGCCCTTGGAACTTTGAAAAACTCTAAGAGAAAGCCTTGGAATTTGGAGCCTGGATTTGGTAAAATGCATATGTTGGACATTAAGGTTCCTTTGTTCTTCCTCGGGTCTGTTTAGCTTTGATGTATTTATTTCCTTAGTGTTTTCTTCATTTATGTAAACCAACTTTGTACAAAGAACTTGGGGATACAGTGAAAAGTGTACGGAAGAGGTTTACATTATTGCATCAATCAATGGGTAGAAATCACGCCTATAGGTTTTTTCAACATTGTTTCTCATATAGAAATCATGCCTATAGGTTTTCAATATTGCATCTCATTTAGAATCATTCCTATAGGATTTTCAATATTGCATCTCATATAGAAATCATGCATATATAGGATTTTCAATATTGCATCTCATTTAGAAGTTATGCCTATAAGAAAATTGCATGCGTATCATATAGAAATTATTCCTATAGGTTTTCAATATTGCATCTCATATAGAAATCACGCCTATAGGTTTTTCAATATTGCATCTCATTTAGAAATTATGCCTATTAGTTTTCAATATTGCACACTCCTAGAAACCATGCCTATAGGAATTGCATAAAAATGCTAGGCAAACAGTAGGCCCCTTTAAATGAACTAAAAGTAATAAAATCAATATATAGATATCCTGCCTATAGGGTTCAAGCATCGCTTGATTTGTTAAACGTTTTCAATATAGTTTGTACCAAAGCAGTCTATTTTGAAATCGGGCCAAGTCTACCCTTTTACGTTATTCTGAACATGTAGAGTCATTTTTTAAAAATCCCAAATCTGCAGAACTAAATTTTCCTACCTAAGTTTACACTCCAAGGATCTCTTTTTGAAAACTTTCTCTAAGCAGTTTGTAAGCCATTTTTGAACTTTCCGCAAACTTTAAAATCCGTCTTTACAGATCTATGCCTGAAACTAACATTTTTCTCTGAAATTGCATGTTTTGAATCATGTCAAGTACGAATAACCGGACCCGAGGGGCCCAAAGCATATTTATTATCCAGCTTCACGTGTTAAACTAATCTATTAGCGATCAGCTTTGATATTAAGGCCAAATCAGTATATGTAGGTCATGCTAAACTAATTGCTGTTATGGCTCACAAGGTTTTGTATCAGCCTTTAAATGTCGGATTTGTATACCCTTATATGCTATTTGTTTTGGATTGACGCTTTTGTATTTTTACCTTTGAAACTCCATATATGTCCTATCTTTCTCTTCCCCCTTTAGGATTAGCAGTCCTAATACCCCCGGACTAATAGGCTGGGACGGGTACTAGCATGCAATAAGTAAGCGAGACCAAACACGTTTAAGTACCTTAACGGGGTGGGAAATGTAGAATATGGAGATGATGACCGGTGCGCTAATACCATGGCGACCCCTCTTTGAGGAGTGTGTGCAGAGTATTGTACCGATGTGATCCATATTACAGTCAAACCTAGGACCCCCTTCTCTTTTGCTTGCTTTATTTAAACGTTTTCCTAAAGTAATTTTTTTCAAATTAATTCTCTCTTTTACTTTTATATATCTTATACCCTTTCCCTTTTCAAAAACAAAAATTCTCAAGTTTTTTGAATGCTTTATATGTGAGCCTTATTTGTTTATTTTCCTTATTTTCTATTAATGTTACAATTAACACGGCCGGGAACCACACTAGTGGATCTTGAGGGGTGCCTAACACCATCCCCTCGAGATAATCTCAAGCCCTTACCCGAACTCTGGTTTTCTTTAAAAATACTCTCTTCTTCTTAAAAGTGTCCTAATGCACTATAATCATTAGGTGGCGAATCTTCAAATTCCATAACCCGATTCCTAAATGGGAATAAGAGTTGTTTTGTCCATAATGTCGTAAACCCAATTTTGCATCTTTTAGTTGAAAAAGAGGGCATCAACAGTAGCATGATGAAATGGGGAGGAAGGAGCAGGTCATCTATTATCTCAGAAATAAGTTCACCCCGTACGAGGCCCGATATTCTTTGTTGGAACGCACCTGTTGTGCTCTGATCTGGGTAGCTCAGAAGCTGAGGCACTATTTCTGTGCCTATAATAAATATATCATATCAAGAATGGATCCCCTAAAATACATAATTCAAAATCCCATGCTCATTGGCAAGCTAGCGAAGTGGCAGATCCTGTTAAGTGAATTTGACATTATCTACGTAACTCATAAGGCAATCAAGGGACATGCACTAGCATATCACCTTGCTGAAAATCCCGTGGGCGGAGAATACGAACCCCTAAAGAAGTATTTTTCTGACAAAGAGATATCATTCATAGGAGAAGATATTGTTGAATCCTACGACGGATGGAGAATGTTTTTCGATGGAGCAGCAAATTTCAAAGGGGTTAATATATGAGCAGTCCTAGTATCAAAAACTTGTTAGCATTATCCAGTATCTGCCAAACTAATTACCTTGCACCAAAAAAATAGCCGAGCATGAAGCCTGCATCCTATGGCTCAAGATGGCCATTTACATGATCGTCCAAAAGTTTCTAGTGATATGGGATTCAGACTTGCTTATACATCAGGTCCGAGAAGAATGGGTGACGAAGAACTCCACGATACTCCCTTATCTGCATCATGTACAGGAGTTGAGAAAGAGATTCACAAAGACAAAATTCCAGCATGTTCCTAGAGTCCAAAATGAGTTTGCCAATGCATTGGCTACCCTGTCCTATATGATACAACATCCAGATAATAACTTCATTGATCCTATCCTATTAAATGTCTATGATCATCCAGTTTACTGTGCTCATGTAGAAGAAGAAGCAGACGAAAAATCGTGGATTCATGATATCAAATAATACTTGACAAAAAGAGAATATCCAGAGCTCGAAAATCCCACTCAGAAGCGCACACTTCGTAGGTTATCTAACAATTTCTTTTACAGTGGAAGAATTCTATATGATAGGACGCCGTATTTGGGTATCTAAGGTGTGTCGATGCAAAAGAAGCATTCAGGATACTAGAAGAAATCTATGTTGGGACCTGCAGTCCACATATGAACGATTTTGTCTTAGACAAGAAGATACTCCAATAGGTTATTTTTGGATGACTATGGAAACAGACTGCATCCAGTATGTCCGAAAGTTCCTTCATTTTCTGATACATACAGACATGATAATGGTGCCTCTGAATGAGCTCATTGCAACAAGCTCACCATGGCCATTCACCACTTGGGGAATGGATGTTATCGGACCAATCGAACCTGCCTCATCAAACAGTCATAAGTTAATCCTAGTGGCAATTGATTATTTGACCAAATGGGTTGAAGTAGCATAATACAGAGCAGTGACTAAGAAAGTTGTGGTAGATTTTGTCGGCGACCGTATCATTTATCGATTCGACGTCCCACAGACTTCTGCTAAATTATTTAAAGTTTCGTTATTTTTATGTTATTGCTTTATAATTGTTAAAAAGAAATAATTGGATGATAAGGTAAGTAGTTAAGGATTTTCGTGCCTAGCTGACATTAGTAGGCGCTATCATGATTCCCAAGGGTGAAAAATCTGGGCCGTGACAAGTTGGTATCAGAGCTCTAGGTTACATGGTTCTCACAGTTCACAGACAAGCTTAGTAGAGTCTGAGGGATCGGTACATGGACTTCTGTATTCATTCCCCAGAGGCTACAGAGTTAGGAAAAACTTCACATTTATTCTCTATTGTCGTGCAGTCCAGTTTCTCAATGCTAATTGAATTTAAACTCTATTCTTTTGTAGATGACAAGAACACGTGCTTTTTCATCCACTAACCATTAGCTCGAGCCCCCAGCAACAGTTCTCACAAGGGGCAGAGGGCAAGGCCAAGGCCATTCTAGAGGCCGAGGTGGGGGCGGAGACTCAGGTCGACTTTGATGAAGAGGTTCTGGATCCAACAATTTTGATGGGCCCAGCTCAGGTCCCGGAGGGATTAATTGACCTAAATTCTTCTGGTCCATCTAGTGGGCCTTCTGGAGAGTGTCACCCGGGAAAGTTTGCTGCCTGTAGCACCAGCCGTCTCTCAAGCTAGAGGAGGATCGCAGACTCCTGCTACTCACACTCTGGAGCAGGTAGCTCACGAGATTCAGACATTAGCGGTTCAACCAGTTAGAGCAGTTCAGCAGGGTGTGGTAGCTAGGATTAGTGATAGAGAAGCTATGTCTTTTGATGCCATGTGGAGATTGGATGTATTCACCAAACTCTTCACAACTATTTTTAGTGGCACATCTTATGAAGATCCCCAAGGTTATCTAAATAGATGCCATGTGGTTCTCAGGAACATGGGGATAGTTGAGACCAATAGGGTTGATTTTCCTACATTTCACTTGTCGGGATCTGCCAAGACTTGATGTAGAGATTATTGCTTAACTAGACCATCCGGATCCCCAACCTTGACTTGGAGCAGTTTACGCAGCTATTTTTAGAGAAGTTTATCCCCATCACTTAGAGAGAGGCCTATCAAAATGCAATTAGAGCGCCTCCAGCAGGGTTCTATAACTGTTACCCAGTATAAGACTAGATTCATTGACCTAGCTCGGCATACTCTTGTCATACTTCCCATCGAGAGAGAGAGGGTAAGGAGGTTTATTAATGGTCTTAGTTAGCCAATTCGTGTTCATATGGCTTGGGAGACAGGGAGTGAGATTTCCTTCTTAGAGGCAGTCAATATGGCCAGGAGAGTGGAGATGGTTCTGTCGCAGGGAGGTGGTCAGGGGTATGACAAGAGGCCTCATCATTCAAGTCAATTTCGTGGTACCTCGTCAGGAGGAAGAGATTTGTATGGTAGAGGCCACCTTCCTAGGCCTTTTTTCTATCAGCACTTCAGGTTTCATACTGTGCTTCAGGTGGCCGTGGTACTCAGAGGCAGTATTCAGATTAGCAATCCTACAGCTCCTATCAATTCACTGCCGCTTTAGAGTTTTTAGGGTCATCGGCCTGTCCAACTGAGGGTTTTTTTTACTTGTGGCGACACGAGCCGTATTGCTACGTATTTCCCTCGAGCAACGAGTAGTGAGAAGCATCAAGGTTCCTGTGCCATGGTTCAGGCACCAGGCATTCCACAGCGTACCCAGCCAGCTAGAGGTGGGAATAGAGGTGCTAGAGTTGGAGGTAAAGGTATTAGAGGTGGAGCTCAGGTAACTAGATTTGGAGGCCAGCTAGCAGCAGGCTCTCCCAGAGATGTAGTTTATGGTGGTGGGGCCCAGCCCTGATATTATGCTCTTCCCTCCAGGCCTAATGTTAAGGTTTCAGATGTAGTTATTATAGGTATGGTTCTGGTTTGTGATAGAGATGCTTCATTGTTATTTGATCCACGGCCTACATACTCATATGTGTCATCTTATTTTTCATTGTATGTGGTTATGCCTAGTGATTCTCTGAGTGATCATGTTTATGTGTCTATGCCGGTGGGTGATTCTACTACGGTAGATCGAATCCATCGCACTTGTATAGTCATGATTGGGGGAACTGAGACTCGTGTAGATTTGTTGCTTCTATACATGGTCGATTTTGATGTCATATTTGGGATGGACTGGTTATCACCTTACCACGGTATCTTGGATTGTCATGCAAAGAATATGACCTTAGCCTTGCTGGGTTTACCTCATTTTGAGTGGAGAGGGACTTCTAGTCATTCTACTCGTAGTGTTATCTCTTAGCTGAAGGCTCAGTGTATGGTCGAGATGGGGTGTTTGGCCTATTAGGCGTATGTTAGTGTCTAGTGCTGAGGTTCCTTCTATTGATTATGTGCCCATTGTTCGGGAGTGTCCTGAGGTTTTACCTTCTGAATTTCCATGTATGACACCCGGTCGGGATACTAACTTTTGCATAGATTTGGCTCTGGGCACTCAACCTTATCTTCTTTGCCGTATCGTATAGCTCCACCTCAGTTGAAAGAGTTGAAGAAGAATTTGCAATACTTGCTGGAGAATGGTTTCATTAGGTCGAGTGATTTGCCTTGGGGTGCACTGGTGTTGTTTGTTTAGAAGAAGGAAAGATCGATGAGAATGTGTATTGATTACCAGCAGCTGAACAAGATTACAATCAAGAATAAGTTTCCATTTCCGAGGATTAATGATTGTTTTGATCATTTCCAAGGTGCCACATTATTTTTGAAGATTGACACGAGCTCTAGCTACAACCAGTTGAGGATTAGGGTACCGATGTCCCTAATACAGTTTTTTGCACTCGGTACAGGCATAATGAGTTCTTAGTGATGTCATTCGGGTTGACAAATGCCCCTGCAGCTTTTCTAGATTTGATGAACCGAGTGTTAAAGCCTTACTTGGATTCATTATTGATAGTCTTCATTGATGATATTTTGATATATTCCCGTAGCTGGGAGAAACACGAGCAGCATCTTCGAGTGGTTCTTCAAACCTAGAGGGATAGTCAGTTATATGCTAAATTCTCGAACTGTGAGTTCTAGTTGAGTTAAGTTAAATTTCTAGGTAATATTGTATCAGCAGAGGGTATTCAGGTTGATCCGAAGAAGATTGAGGCAGTCAAGAACTAGCCGAGACTAGCATAAAGCTATAGAGATTCAGAGTTTCTTGGGATTGGCAGGCTACTATTGTCGGTTCGTGGAGGGGTTTCCATCTATCGTAACCCCGATAACCAGGTTGACGCAGAAGGTTTCCTAGTTCATATGGTCGGATGAGTGTGAGGAGAGATTTCATAAGCTCAAGACATCTCTGACTACGGGACCGGTGTTGGTTTTGCCCCCAGGTTCAGGGCCTTATACTGTTTATTGTGATACATCTCGTATTGGAGTTGGTGCAGTGTTGATGCAAGATGGCAAGGTCATTGCATACGCTTTGCGGCAGTTGAAGATTCTTGAGATGAACTATCCGTTTCACGACTTGGAGTTGGCAGCCATTGTTCACGCATTGAAGATTTAGAGGCATTATTTGTATGGCGTGGCATGTGAGGTGTTCACGGATCATAAGATTCTTCTGTATTTTGCTCAAGCAAAATGAGTTAAATTTGAGGCAGAGGAGGTTGTTGGAGTTGTTAAAGGACTATGATATCACTATATTATATCATTCAAGAAAGGCCAATGTGGTGGCCAATGCTTTGAGTAGGAAGTTAGCCAGTATGGGCGGCCTTGCATATATTCCGATCAGTGAGAGACTGATTGCTTTGGATGTCACGTCTTGACCAATCAGTCCGTGAGGTTGGATGTCTTTGAGCCCAGTCGTGTGTTAACTTGCACGGTCACTCGTTCTTCGTCATTGGAGCGTATCTGTGATCGACACTATGATGATCCATATTTGTGTGTCCTTATAGATACGGTGCAGCACTGAGGTGCCAAACAGGTTACCTTAGGTGATGATAGAGTTTTGAGATTGCAAGTCAAATTTGTGCGCCTAATGTTTATTGGCTCCGAGAGTTGATTTTAGAGGAGGCCCATAGCTCCCGGCACTCTATTCATCCGGGCATTGCGAAGATGTATCAAGATTTGTTGTAACATTATTAGTGGAGAAGAATGAAGAAGGTTATCATTGCATATGTGGCTCGATGTTTGAGTTGCTAGTATGTTAAGTACGAGCATCAGAGGACCGGTGGTTCATTTCAGAGGATTGAGCTTCATGAGTGGAAGAGGGAGCAAATCACTATGAATTTTGTTGTTGGACTCCCATACACCCGGAGTAAGTTCGATGCAGTGTGGGTTATTGTTGATAGGCTGACCAAGTCTGCACATTTTATTCCTGTGGCAGTCTCCTATTCTTCCTAGAGATTAGCGGAGATCTATATCCAGGAGATTTTGCCTTCATGGTGTGCCCGTGTCCATCATTTTAGACCGAGGTACGCAGTTTACCTCACGCTTCTGGAGTGCAGTTCAGCGAGAGTTGGGAAAGTGGGTTGAGTAGAACACAACATTTCATCATCAGAAGGACGAGAAGATCGATCAGACGATTCAGATTTTAGAGGATATGCTCCAAGCTTGTGTCATTGACTATGGAGGCTCATGGGATCAATTTTTGCCTTTAGCAGAGTTTGCCTACAACAACAACTACTATTCGAGTCTTCATATGGCTCCTTATAAGGCTATATATGGTAGGCAGTGTCAGTCTTCAGTTGGATGGTTTGAGCCGGTAGAGGCTCGGTTGTGTGTACGGATCTCATTCAGGATGCGATGAACAAGGTCAGAACCATTCAAGATAGGCTTCGTACAGCTCAGTCCATGCAAAAGAGTTATGCCTATTGTAAGGTTCGTGATTTGTCATTCATGGTCAATGAGCGAGTATTGCTTCGATTTTCGCCTACGAAGGACGTGATGAGATTTGGTAAGAAGGGTACGCTTAGACCTAGGTTTGCCCGTTTGGGATTCCTGATCGACAAGGAGAGGTGGCTCATAGACTTGCATTGCCGCCGAGCTTGTCCATGCATCCTATGTTTCATGTGTCCATGCTTCACTAGTAACAGAGCGATCAATCCCACGTATTAGATTTCACCACTGTCCAGTTAGACAAGAAATTATCATATGAGGAGGAGCCGATATCTATCTAGATCGGCAGGTTCGTCAGTTGAGATCGAATAGTTTTCCTTCTGTCCGTGTTGAGTGGAAAGGTCAGCCTGCTGAGCCATCAACCTAGGAGTCCGAGTCCGATATGCGGAGCCGTTTTCCCCATCTTTTCCTGACTCAGGTACTTACTTCTTATGTCCGTTCGAGGACGAACATTTTTTTTAGAGGTGGAGAATATGATGACCCGGATCGATGTTTTGATGATCACGTGAGGTCCGTAGTAAAATATGGGACTTGGGCCTATGCCGGAAATAAATTCCGAGGTCCCAAGCCTTAGAAATTAATTTTTGAAAGAAATTATTTTTCCCAATTATCTAAGAAATGAAGAGAAGAATTAATATTTGAAACATTGGTATCAAACCTATATTTTGGTTCCAGAGCCCGGTACAAACTTGTTATAATATTTTAAAGATAACAGTTAAATTTGGTGAAAACAGAGTTTATTTGACGTGAGATGGACTTCCGGTTGAAGAGTTATGAACTTTAAGAGTTCTTGATAAAACTGTTGAGTTTTGAGGTTTAATTCATGATTTTACATGTTATGTTGATGATCTGATCAACAGTGTATTGTTGCTTTTCTTCAGACTTTGTATGTAGTTAATCCTAAACTGTCTGTGCCACTGTGACACCAGGATTTAGGTAATTTAAAGCTTAGGAATTTGTATTAGATCTAGATTTCAACTATTTTAATTTTTATCTTCCGCTTAATTATTTAAAGTTCTACTGTTTTTATGTTATCGCTACATAATTGTTAAAAAGAAATAATTGGATGATGAGTTAAGTAGTTAAGAATTTCCTTGCTTAGATCACATTAATAGGCGCCATCACGACTTTCAAGGATAGAAATTCCGGGGTGTGACAAGTTGGTATCAGAGCTATTGGTTACATGGGTCTCATAGTTCACAAACAAGCTTAGTAGAGACTGAGGGATCGGTACATAGAGGTCTTTATTTATTCCCAAGAGGCTATAGACTTAGGAATCACTTCATATTTATTCTCTCATGTAGTGCGATCTGGTTGTTTTGCAGATAGCGAGACCACATGCTTCCTCATCCACTGTCCATTAGCCCGAACCCCGAGCAATAGTTCCCACAAGGGGCAGCGGGCGAGGCCGAGGCCGTGCTAGAGATCGAGGTAGGGGCAAAGCTCAGTCCCGAGAAGAAACACCAGTGGCGAAGCCTTAAGTCGACTCTGATGATGAGGTTCAGGCCCAAGCAGTTTCGGTGGGACCATCTCAGCTCCCGGAGGGGTTTATTGCAACCTCAGTTCTTCACAATGCTCTGGTCCGTCTAGTGAGCCTTATGGAGAGTGTCACCCTTGAAGGTTTGCTTCCTGTAGCACTAGCCTTCTCTCAGGCCGGAGGAGTAGCCCATACTCCTACTATTCACACGCCAGAGTAGGTAGCTCCCGAGATTCAGACTCCACTAGTTCAGCCAGGTGTGGTAGCCCAGACCGGTGATGGAGCAGTTATGTCTGTCGATGCCTTGTGGAGATTGGATATATTTACCAAGATCTTCACAACTACTTTCAGCGGCGCATCTTCTTAGGATCCACTAGATTATCTGGACAGCTGCCATGCGGTTCTCAGCAACATAGGGATAGTTGAGACCAATAAAGGTCGATTTTGCTACTTCGCTTGTTTGGGTCCACCAAGACCTGGTGGAGAGATTATTTCTTAGCTAGACCAGCCGGATTGCCAGCCTTGACTTGGGAGTAGTATACGCAGCTATTTCTGGAGAAGTTTCTCCCCATCACTCAGAGAGAGGCCTATTTTAGGCAATTTTTAGCACCTCCAACAAGGTTCTATAACTGTGACCCAATATAAGACAAGATTCATCAACCTTCCTCGATATGCTCGTATCGTAGTTCCCACCGAGAGAGAGAGAGAGAGAGGTTGAGGAGGTTTATTGATAGTCTTATTAAGCCGATTCATCTTTAGATGGCCAAGGAGATTGGGAGTGAGATTTCCTTCTAGGAGGCGGCCAATGCGGCCAGGAGAGTGGAGATAGTTTTGTCGCAGGGAGGTGGTCAGGGGTCTGACAAGAGGCCTCATCATTTAGGCTGATTCTGTGGAAATTCATTTGGAGGTAGAGATTTGTATGGTAGAGGCCACCCTCTTAGGATTTTTCAGTTAGAACATCAAGGTTCTCATGATGCTTCAGGTAGTTAAGGTTCCCATATACAGTATTCTGATCTGCAGTCCTACAATGCACCACCAGCTCCTATCAGTTCACCGCTGCTTTAGAGTTTCCAGGGTCGTTAACCCCAGCAGCCAAGGGCTTGTTTTACTTGTGGTGACACGAGGCACATTTCTAGGTATTTCCCTCGAGTAGCAAGCAACTCTCAGCATCAAGGTTCCCGTTCCATGGTTCATGCACCAGGCGTTCCAGAGCCCACCCATCCAGCTAGAGGTGGGGGTAGAGGTACTAGATATGGAGTTAGAGGTATTAGAGGTGCCGCTAGAGGTGGAGGACAACCAGTAGAAAGCCGTCCTACATTTATAGTTAAGGGTGGTGGGGCCCGGTCCCGGTGTTAGGCTCTCCAGCCAGGCCCGAGGTTAAGGCTTCAGATGTAGTTATTATAGGTACGGTTCTGTTTTGTGATAGAGATGCTTCAGTGTTATTTTATCCAGGGTCTACATACTCGTAGGTGTCATCTTATTTGCACCATATCTGGTTAAGCGTAGTGATTCTATCCGTGATCTTGTTTATGTATTTATACTAGTGAGTGATTCTATTAAGGTAAATCAAGTCCATCGCCCTTGTATAGTCGTGATTGGGGATATTGAGACTCGTGTAGTTTTGTTGCTTCGGGACATGGTCGATTTTGATGTCATATTAGGGATGGACTGGTTATCCCCTTACCACGCTATCTTGGATTGTCATGCCAAGACCGTGACCATAGCCTTGACGGGTTTGCCTCGTTTAGAGTGGAGAGGGAGCCCTAGTCATTCTGAATATAGTGTTATGTCTTATGTAAAGGCTCAACGTATGGTCGAGAATTGGTGTTTGGCCTATTTGGCATATGTTCGTGATTCTAGTTCTGAGGTTCCTTCTATTGATTTTGTGCTTGTTGCTCATGAGTTTCCTGAGGTGTTCCTCTCGTACCTGCCAGGTATGCCACCCGACAAGGATATTAACTTCTGCATAGATGTGGCTCCAAGCACTCAGTCCATTTCTATCCCGCTGCATCGTATGTCCCCGCCCGAGTTGAAAGAGTTGAAAGAGCAATTGCAAGACTTTCTTGAGAAACGTTTTATTAGGTCGAGTGCTTCGACTTAAGGTGTGACGGTGTTGTTTGTTGAGAAGAAGGACGGATTAATGAGAATGTGTATTGATTACGGCAGCTGAACAAGGTTACAATCAAGAATAGGTATCCATTTCCGAGGATTGATAATTTGTTTGATCAGTTCCAAAGGGCCAAGGTATTTTTGAAGATTAACTTGAGATCTGGCTACAACCAGTTGAGGATTAGGGTATCTGATGTCCCTAAGACAACTTTCCGCACTTTGTACGGGCATAATGATTTGTTGGTAATGTCATTCGGGTTGACAAATGCCCTAGAAGCTTTTATGGATTTGATGAACCGAGTGTTCAGGCCTTACTTGGATATATTGGTGATAGTCTTCATTGATGATACTTTGATATATTCCCATAGACGGGAGGAGCACGAGCAATATCTTAGAATGGTTCTTCAGACCTTGAGGGATAGTCAGTTATATGTTAATTCCCAAAGTGTGAGTTCTGGTTGAGTTCAATTGCATTTCTAGGTCATGTTGTATCATTAGAGGGTATTTAGGTTGATCCGAAGAAGATTTATGCAGTCAAGAACTGGCCTAGACCAGCATCAATTACAGAGATTCGGAGTTTCTTGGGATTGGCAGGCTACTATTGTGGGTTCATGGAGGGGTTTTCATCTATCGTAGCCCTGATGACCAGGTTGACCCAGAAGGGTGCCTAGTTCAGATAGTCGGACGAGTGTGAGGCGAGCTTTTAGAAGCTCAAGACATCCATGACTACGGCACTGGTTTTAGCTTTTCCCACAGGTTCAAGGCCTCATACCATTTGTTGTGATGCTTCTGATATTTGACTAGGTACAATGTTGATGCAGGATGGCAATGTCATTGCCTACATTTCAGAGCAGTTGAACATACATGAGAAGAACTATCTGGTTCATGACTTGGAGTTGGCCTCCATTGTTTACGCGTTAAAGATTTGGAGGCATTATCTGTATGGCGTGGCATGTGAGGTGTTCACGAATCACAAAAGTCTTAAGTTTTTGTTCAAGCAAAAGGAGTTAAATTTGAGGCAGATGAGGTAGTTGGAGTTGTTGAAAGACTATGATATCACCATGTTATATCATCCGGGAAAGGCCAATGTGGTTGTAGATGCTTTGAGTAGGAAGTCAGCCAATACAGGCAGGCTTGCTTATATTCCGGTCGGTGAGAGACTTCTTGCTTTAGATGTTCAGGCTTTGGCCAATCATTTCGTGAGGTTGGACATTTCTGAGCCCAAATGTGTGTTAGCTTGCATGATCACTCGTTTTTCTTTATTGCACCGTATATGTGATCAGTAGTATGATGATCCCCATTTGTGTGTCCTTAGAGACAAGGTTCAACACGGAGGTGCCAATCAGGTTACCTTACGTGATGATGGAGTTTTGAGATTGCAGGGTCGAGTTTGTATGACTATTGTTGATGGGCTCCGAGAGTTGATTTTATAGGAGGCCCATTGCTCCCTGCATTCTATTCATCTAGGCGCTGCGAGGATGTATCAAGATTTACGGCAGCATTGTTGGTGGTGGAGAATGAAGAAGGATATCTTAGCATAAGTGGCTCGGTGTTTTAATTGTTACCAGGGTTAGTACGAGCATCATAGGCCTGGTGGTTCATATCAGATGGTTGAACTTCCTAAGAGGAAGTGGGAGCGGATCACTATGGATTTCGTTGTTGGACTCCCACAGAACCAGAGGATGTTCGATGCAGTGTGGGTTATTATTGATAAGCTAACCAAGTCAACACATTTTATTCCCGTGGTAGTCTCTTATTCTTCTGAGAGATTAGCTGAGATCTATATCCGGGAGATTGCTCGCCTTCATTGTGTCCATGTGTCTATCATTTCGGACCCAGGTGCGCATTTTACCTCACGCTTATGGAGAGTAGTTCTGCGAGAGTTAGGCACGTGGGTAGAATTGAGAACAACATTTTATTCTCAAACGGGCAGGAAGTCCGAGCGGACCATTCAAATTTTGGAGGATATCCTCTTATGACGTCCAAACCCACCGCTCAAAAGCAATTGAGATGGTCGCATGTAATATAATTTACCCAATTATGAGTCGGATTCGAATCCACATAGAACAATGTGTAGGCGATGAGGAATGTAAGAAAATTATCGGTAGTTGTGCAATGCCAAACGCTAAGAATTTGGGTTGAAAATTGTTCACATATCTAAAATGCTAATAGATAAACTAACCTAGAAAGCAAGTAAAATGATCAATGGCTACAAGTATTAAAGCATCGGAATTGCACTCAAGTAACGATCCAATGTATTTCACGATTTTAAAATATGAGGGAGTTTATGTTAATTAGCCACGGATAATAATTCTTAATTAGCTTCTTCCGAAGACTAACAAGACTTCCTAATTGAATTATACCTAATCACAATTAGAAGATTAAGCACACTCGGAAGGCTACAAGTAGTTCAATCCTATCCCTAGGTAGAATCTATAAAATGAGGGTTAACGTCTCAAGTTCTTATTAATTAATCTTTCCCAAACCCAAACTATTTTCCCAAAATTAAGTCGGAGTTAATGGCGAGTCCTGGGGTTAGCTAATCTCTTTGGAAACATTAAAAAATAAGAATAATTAAATACACAATAACTCACTTCATAAATATAGAAAAATCATTCAATACATAAGCACAACAAGGTAATAATCCACATTTTAATTATGAATATTCCCATAAAATCCCATAAAAAAGTTTTAAGTGTTGGATAAAATAATACACACTTAGATAAACAATACAAATCTAGGAAATGAAGAAATAAACATAAATGTGTAAGAAAATCTTAACCACAAGATTTAATCTTCAAGACCCAAGTGTGTTTGTGCAAACCCTAGCTCAAGAACTTGTTCTCTCTAGTCTTTATCGAGTGAAAATAAGCCAAAGATCTTTTACAGATGAGCCATATCGGGTATTAAATTATTTGGGGATCAAAGGTATGAAATTCCAGAATTGCCCATGCTTGAAGCACGTTCTTCGCAATTGCGAACAAATGTTCGCAATTCCCAACCTTGCCTAAACTGCCTGGGTTCACATTTCCCAAGAATTCTTCTCATTTGCGATGGTTGACCTTTCCTGTTTGACTTCATATTTGTGAAGTTTTCTTCACATCTGCGAGATTATCAGATTCCTACAGAGTTCGCATTTGCGAAAAACCGTTCGCATTTGCGAGGTCTTCCCATGTCTTGCTAAGTTCGCATTTGCGAACTTTCCTTCGCATTTGTGAAGCCTGCTTCTTCTACTTGCCATCGCAATTCCCATGATTTGGTCGCATTTGCGACCCCAGAGGGCATTGCCCAGATTTTTTCCTCTCTTTTGTCTTCTTTTTGACTTGTTTTCATTTGGTTTCTTCGCCATCACTTCTAAATCACCTACACCCTATAAAGTAGAAGTAAATGACATCAAATACATGATTTTATCACTTTAAATATAGCAAAAGTATAGGCTTAAAGGCAAGATAAGTTAGTAAAATAGCAACTAATCACACCCCCAAACTTGAGCGATTGCTTGTCCTCAAGTGACGGAAACGACAAAATCTCTTCCCAAGTTGGTAAATCAACCTCATATCCTTATCACACCAAGCAAAAAAAGAAAGTCTACTTTAAGTGCAAATGCATAACTCCGATTGGTACCAACAATTACTCTGAAGCATATGAATTATCAAGCACTTCACATGAACTTCATTATACTTCAAGTTCTCGCCCACTAATGCAAATCAAAGTAGCAATCAAGTCATGACACTAAAGCTTAAAAATTTTCCTCTCAATCACAATCTACTTTCTTTGATCATTCCTTCCAATTGAAATGGGATTAAATTCACAACTCAAACTTCATGTGCCCTCACATTTAAGAGAGGATCCCAGACTCATAAATTTTAATTCAAAACAACATTGGGATATCAAATGGAAAGAATTAACTCTCTCTTAGAAAGATGTTCAAATGCATGCAAGCAGTACCATAGGCTTGCCCTTCATGTATTCCTCCACTAATGTATACAACTCGATTCAAAATCAATTAGGAGTTAAGGGTTGTAGTTTAGGCTTTTGGATGAGGTATGATACAATTTTGGTAAAGTGACTCAAAACCTCCCCATGAACAACACAATTTAAAATTAAAGTCCACTTCCTTCAAACATATTTTCAATCATTTCCTCACCTTTCCTTCCACACCTAGTCTTCCCTTTATTCACAACTTTTTATCACTTCATTCTATATATATATATATATATATATATATATATATATATATATATATATATATATATATATATATATATATATATATTCTCAACTTTTTATCCCATTTTTTTTCTCTACCTTCCACCTTTTGAACTACTTTCATATCACAACTCTTCCAACCATTCACCCCAAACATAGGATTTTAGCCTATGTTTGACTATTAAAAGTACTTCGGGAGGTAGGGTGCCATAAGGTATGTCAATTAAGAAGAAAGGATTTAAGCTTGTAATATATTTGCCAAAGAATAAGGTTAAAGGCTCAAAATGGGTTGACTAGAGAAACTACTCAAGAATAGAAATTTTTAGGCATACTAGCGGTCCAAGGAAGGCCTAATATCATTTTTCAAACCAAGTTAATCTATGATTTCGCCTTGAAGCACATTCCGGGCAAGTTCTAGACTACAAGTAATGCAAAAGAACTATCAAATACCTCACCACACATGACATATGAAAATTCAAGTGGAATACAAATCCAAAATCCAATTGAAATCAATGACTCAAAGAGGTTGCTTATAGCATGTGAAGCTATTTAGTGAATCAAAGAGCCAAAAGTATAGTCTAAAATTCATGGCCTTTCTACTTCAATTATTTTTTTCTCTTTTTCAACAATCAACAATTCATATGCCGAGGTTTAACTCGTGTTGGTACTAAGCAAGCCACATCTTGGCCAATGGGCACAAATCCCAACTCACCATTTATTTTTCTGCATTAACAAAAACTAATCCTAACTACAAGACTAATTACCTTAAGAAAATTGTCAATCTATCCATCATCGGGAAAGGTCGACAAAAAATTTCTACAATTACCCGGTTCAAGAAGAAAAAAATGGTCATCCTTGGAAAAAGAATCATGGTATAAAGAAAACCAAGGATATCTCCACTAACAAAGAACATACTAGAATAAATAAAAAGTAAGAAGCTAATAAACATCAAGTACCAAACATACCAATATAACACAAGATCTAAACATAACTAATAACAAACTGAAAAACAGTCACAGTACTAATCCGCCACATACCCACAAAACGTAAAAGTTATACAAGAACCACCCCCAACCTAAGATGTTGCAATGTCCCCAATGCAACTAAACATGATATAGTAAAAATGGTGGAAAGAACATCATCAGGATCCACAACCCTGCTCAACGGTAGCCAATCCTAAGGCTTAAGGACCTTCCATATGCCCTTCACACCCTTCCACATCCGAGTAAAAACTTTGTCTCTTTTCTTCTCTCTTTTTACCATCCAGGTGTGTGACTTTTCCGGAATGCCATGGGAAGTGCTCAACTCACCATGCTTCTTGGCCAACTTGGTGTATGCTTTTTCCAGTGCCTTGAGGTGATCCCCCTGCTTCTTTTGGTCATCAATGTATTTCTGGAAGTCGTTCTTGGAAATGTTAGCAGATCCCCCAGATGTCTCCCTATGTCCCTGGGGTAGGCCAGCCACTAGCTCGCAAATCACTCGCATTTCCTCACTGATCACATCAAATTGCCCTCCTACTGAAGATGATGGTAGACTACTCGGATAACCCTGAGAAGAAGAAGATGTCTTTCTCTTTTTGGGCTTCACTGCTCC
Source organism: Nicotiana benthamiana (assembly GCA_034376525.1). Taxonomy (NCBI): domain Eukaryota; kingdom Viridiplantae; phylum Streptophyta; class Magnoliopsida; order Solanales; family Solanaceae; genus Nicotiana; species Nicotiana benthamiana. Next base: position 24,021,325 of record CM067328.1, read on the forward strand.
ACCCTCTCCTCTTTTCTTCAACGGATGCAAAGGCTTCCCCGGATCTATCAAATTGTCCCCTGGAGCTTCTTCCACCCCAGCAAGATGGCATAACTCAGTTATAAGCGAAGGCACTATCAATAAGGGACTGTTTTGAATCCGATACTCTCTCATTTCACTAATAAAGATCTCGCCCACATTTAGTTGAATGCCATCGAGGATGCAGGCTGCCATTTGAGCTCGATTAATCGGAATGTTCCATATGTTAGAAACACGTGAGATATGACTGCATATGATAGCCATCCATATCTTTGCCTCCGCAGTGAATTCTTTTGATGTGATCCCTCTCTTTTCAGCTACCCACGGAACATCTGCACCCGGGCACAGCTTAGAAGCCAACCATTCTCCTGAAGCACAGTTTTTTTCCTTGAAAGGAGTTATGTTATGGTCTTGCAGATTGTAGAACCTGTTCATATCTTCAGCCCAAAAGCACCCCATTTTACCCCGAATATTTATCTTGGGCTTTTTCAATCGGATCACTAGGACTTTCGCATAAAATTCCCTCACCCATTTCTCATTGGCTCGGCAAGGTTGAGTGGCAAAACAGTTCCATCCCACGTCCATTAGCCTTTGATAGAACTCGGGAAGACATTCTTGGACATCATCCATCACTATCCCACTCTCGGGGAGCACCTTATTTGATATCAGTTCCTCGTAGTACCGTTCCTGGAATTGTATTATCAGGAACCGATAGTCATCAAAGGCATGCTCTTCTTCCGCAGGATATTCACTTGAGGATCCCTAAGAGTTCGGATTCATTGTTCAATTATAATTCCTGTCAAAAAGTGATAAGAGTGAAAACATGGCATGGCTACGAAGAATAGTGCAAAATGAAGCAATTATGCATAAAGAATGATCAGACAGTCGAAACTCAGACTTAGAAAAATTTCAGGATTTTCAGATTTGGAAGTGCAAGCCTGCAGATGTCACAATTCCTATGATTTTCTTCGCAAATGCGAAGTCAGCAGAGCTGTGAAATACAAAAAATCCCTATGCAATGCGAAGAAGAATTCACAGTTTTTGGAATTGCGAAGAAATCTTAACAAATGTGAAGTCTTTAGAGAAGCCATACTTCGCAATTACGATTAAGTCTTCGCAAATGCGAGAACGTTGTCCTCAGTTGAGTTTTCTTTTGAAGCACAGTGTTTATCCCTAAACAATTTCAATCCAAGCTATTTTAATCAAAACCTAGTCATTCACATAGCATAAATCATGCATAAACTTCATAAACGACCACGACCCAAGAAGTATCAATGGGTGTGGCAATGAATTTCATTCGGGCCTTACATTGGACACAAAAGGAGCGCAAATGTTTTGCTTCTATTTGGCACGCAGTTGGGTACTCAGATTTCCCCACATTTTTCAATAAACAAAATCGCTCACCCTAAACCAAGCCTCACCTAGAAATTACATAGAATTTGAAAATAATTTTTTACCATTTCTGCAAAGGATGACAGTCATTTGAGCCCTAGGGATTCATAGATGCCAAGCAAACTAAACAATAAAATAGAGATGAGGAAGAAGGAGTGATTATTAAGTGTTCATACCTGATTCATTGCAAAGAAGAGTGAGATTTGAGTGAGTTTACAGTGATGAGAGGGAGGGAACCAAGAGTTTGAGGGCCTTAGAGTGTTTTGTTCGATTTTAGTTCAAAATGGGTAAAGGTCAGGTTTTACCCTGCAGGAATCGCAATTGCGACTGGACCTTCGCAACTGTGAAGTCCAAGAGTTCCTGTGAAGTTCACAAATGCAAACAAATTCTCGCAAATGCGAACTCTGCCTTGCATTTTCCCAATAGCTACTGGCTTTTGCCTTCCGGGTCATCCCGCCCTGCTCAATTCAACTCCAAAAATTCTCAAACTTGGCAGATTAGACAAAAATAATATTTTAAGCTATTCTAAAAAAATAAATTTCAAGAACGATGAAATTTTTTGAAAAATGATGGGTTTCCTCCCACCAAGCGGCATATTTAACGTCGTGGCACAACGCAAATAACATTACCACTCTTCTCGCCACTTTGATGATATGAATTGGGCACCTAGATTGGAATCAAGCTTGTGACCACGAGCGATGGGGGGTGGTAAGCTGATGATCGAGACATTGCTTAAAATCTTCATTTCGCACTTCTTGGCTCTCAATTGAGGAATGTCATTTTGCTTTCTTGTTTCCTCAAGCTGTAAAATGAATGGTATGAGTTTTTCTTCCTCGCAATCCTTCATTGATCAATGTAGTTTGACTTCCGTGTCATCACACAATTCCAACATTGAAAAATGCTTAGAATGTGACTTTAAGCCTTCACTTTGCAATTTTTCTATCTTGACATCCTCCTTTTCCCCCAGATTAGAGTCACATCAATAACATTTGCATTTACATCGGTTGACTCCAATTCCATTTTTTTCTCGGCATCAATAACACTCATTGAGTCGGTTGGCGGATGTTCAATTCTTGATTCCTCAAAGTAAAGCTCACTTTCTTCCTCGGAATTGGACTGTTCTTGCTTTCTTCCGCACACTCAAGTTGTTGGGCATAGTGAGCTTCAACCAATATTTGCATTTGATCCTTCAAAATGTGGATATGTTCATCATTGTAATTCAAGCCTTGTATCAACTCCCCGAGTGCAAAGTTTTTCTTCTCCTTATTTTCAAGAATGGTCTCCAACATGAGCTTTATTTTCTCATTTTGAGCATATGGGAGTTCTTCTGGGTTTTGATCAAGTGCCAAGAAAGGATTTTCATTTTCAATCTCAAAGGATGGATTTTGGTTTTCATTCACTTCCAAGGCTCTTTTAACCCTTAAGGCTTCGTTCATGTCATCCATTTGTGAGTGCAATCGTTGAAGTGCTAAATCATTTTGGAGACTAGTCTCCAAAAGATGTTCCAAGGCATTTTGCTCCTTGTTTCCTTATTCAAGTATACACCCCAACATGAGCTTGAACTCTCCCTTTTGGCCATGTTCAACTTCTTCCATTTCTCGATCCCTATAGTTCTCATCACAAAAAGCAAACTCATCAAAGTGGGGGATTGGGGACGGGAAGGTAAATATGCACAATAATCCCAATGACCATTTTGGCAACCACAATTATCACAAATACTCCAGCTATGGGGATGAGATTTTTTGCACAATCCACCCCCGGGAGAATTTAATTAATTTTTCCATGAGTGCGGTCCTCCACAATAAGGACATGGGTCATCAAAGTATGAACAACTACCATCCGACCAATTATCATTATATGATGCCATTTTTCAAGAATAAGAAAATTAAGAAGAAACAAACAATAAAAATAGACGCAAGGTAAAACAAATTACACAAATATTCACAAGTTTGGAACAAAGCACTTTCGCTTACTTCTCAAACAACCTAAATTACGACAAATTGTTCCCCTGCAACGGCGCCAATTTTGATGACGTCCAAATCCACCGCTAAAAAGCAATAAACACGGTCGCATGAAATATAATTTACCCACCTATGAGACGGGGTCGAATCCCACAGAGAACGATGTGTAGGCGATTAGGAATGTAAGAAAATTATTGCTAGTTGCACAATGCCAAACACTAAGAATTTGGGTTGAAAATTATTTTTATATCTAAAATGCGGAAATGTAAACTAAACTAAAAAGCAAGTAAAATGATCAATGGCTACAAGTATCAAAAGCATCGGGAATTACACTCAAGTAACGATCCAATGTTTTTCACGATTTTATAAATATGAGCGAGTTTATGTTAATTAGCCACGGATAATAATTATTAATTAGCTTCTTCCGAAGATTAACAAGACTTCTTATTGAATTATCCCTAATTACAATTAGAATATTAAGCACACCCGGAAGGCTACAGGTAGTTCAATCCTATCCCTAGGTAGAATCTATAAAATGAGGGTTAGCGCCTCAAGTTCTTGTTAATTAATCTTTCCCAACCCCAAACTATTTTTTCCAAAATTAATTCGGAGTTAATGGGCGAGTCCTAGGTTAGCTAATTTACGTGGAAACATTAAGGAACAAGAATAATTAAAGAAACAATAACTCACTTCATAAATATATAAAAATCATTCAATACATAAGCACAACAAGGTATAAAATCTACACTTTAATTTTGAATTTTCCCATAAACAAGATTTATGTGTTGGATAAAATACTACACACTTAGATAACAATACAAAGCAAGGAAATGAAGAAATAAACATAAATGGGTAAGAAAATCTTAACTTTAAGCTTTAATCTTCAAGACCCAAGTGTGTTTGTGTAAACCCTAGCTCAAGAACTTGTTCTCTCTAGTCTCTATCGACTGAAAATAAGCCAAAGATCTTTTCCAAATGAGCCCTATTGGATATTAAATGATTTAGGGATCAAACGTGTGAAATTCCATAATTTCCCATGCTAGGAGCACGTTCTTCGCAATTGGGAACAAATATTTGCAATTCCCAACCTTGCCTAAACTGCCTGGGTTCGCATTTCCCAAGATTTCTTCAATTTTGCGATGGTTGACCTTTCCTGGTTGACTTCGCATTTGCGAAGTTTTCTTCACATTTATGAGATTATAAGATTCCTATTGAGTTTGCATTTGCGAACGACCTTTCACATTTGCAAGGTCTGCCCAAATCTTGCTAATTTCGCATTTGCAAACTTCCCTTCGCATTTGCGAAGCCTTCTTTCTCTGCTTGCCTTCTCAATTCCCAAGATTTAGTCGCATTTGCGACCCCTGAGGGCATTGCCCAGATTTTTCCTCTCTTTTGGCTTCTTTTTGACTTGTTTTTACTTGGTTTCTTTGCCATCACTTCTAAATCACCCACACCCTATAATGTATAAGTAAATGACATCAAATACATGATTTTATTACTTTAAATATAGCAAAAGTATAGGATTAAGGGCAAGATTTTTACCAACTTATCATGCTCCGAGCTTTTGTCATTGACTTGGGAGGCTCATGGGATCAATTTTTTCCTGTAGCAAAGTTTTCCTACAACAACATTTACCAGTCAAGTATTCAGATGGATCCTTTTGAGGCATTATATGGCAGGCAGTGTTAGTCTCCGGTTAGATGGTTTGAGCGGGGAAAGGCTCGATTGTTGGGTAGGGATCGTGTTTAGGATGCCTTGGACAAGGTTAGGATCATTCAGGATAGGCTTCGTACTACTTAGTCGAGGAAGAAGAGTTATGCCAACTGCAAGTTTTGTGATTTTGCATTCATGGTCGGTGAGTGAGTATTGCCTCGAGTGTCACCAATGAAAGGCGTGATAAGATTTGGGAAGAAGGAAAATCTAATAACTCTGTTCATTGGCCCGTTTGAGATTCTTGATCGAATAGGAGAGGTTGCTTATAGAATTGCATTGCCGCCGAGCAATTTCGTGCATCTAGTGTTTCATGTGTCTAGGCTTCGGAAGTATCACGGCGATCCATCCCACATGTTTAGATTTCAGTAGTGTCCATTTGGACAAGAACTTGACTTATGAGGAGGAACCGGTAGCTATTCTAGACTGGCAGGTTCGTCAGTTGATATCGAAGAGTTTTCCTTCTGTCCGTGTTCGGTGGAGAGGTCAGCCCACTGAGGCATCGACCTGGGAGTCCGAGTTCGATATGCAGAGCTGTTTTCCCCATCATTTTCCCGACTCAAGTACTTCCTTCTTATGTCCGTTTGAGGACGAACGATTATTTTAGAGGTGGAGAATGTGATGACCTATGGTCCAAACGTTATTCAGAAAGTCTTCTATGTGATAATATGAGAAATAGAAATTTTTAGAGTCAAAAGTTTGATTATGGTTGACTTTGCTCAACATTTTGAGCAAACATACATGGATCTGTGTTTCGACAATCACGTGAGGTCCGCAGTAAAATATGGGACTTGGGCGTATGCCCAAAAATGAATTTGGAGGTCCCATGGCGTGAAGAAATCGGGTGTTTTGGGTAGAACCTAGGTTTTTAAAAAAATTGGGGATTTGGAGCTTGATTTCAGGTCCAATTTAAAAAAAATTATACATTGGGGTTTGTGGGGGAATGGGTAAGCAAGTTTTGGTTCGAACCTCGGGTTTTGACCATGTAGGCCCAGGGGCAATTTTTGACTTTTTGTGTAAAACATAAGAAAACTCAATTTCATGCATAAGGGTTGATTCAATTAGCGTTTATTGAATTAATTAAGTAACTTGTGATTAGATACGAGTGAATTGGTGGTGCAATCAAGGGGTAAAGTTATAGTTGAATCATAAATTGTGTTCGCGGCATCAAGTTTAGTGTTTGATCTAACCTTAGCTTGAGGGATTAGGAGTTGTGTCTTTTTTCTATGTGTTAATTGTGGAGTACGACGAATAGGCATGGTGACGAGTATCTATACGTCAGTGTCAAGCATGCTCGTGAGTCTTGTGTTATAAATTGTTATGACTCTGTTCTGGTTTATTGTGCCTCACATGTTATTATCATCATTGTTCCTATGCCGGGATGTTTGTTTGATATTATTGTTCCCTTGCCGGGTTATTGTTGAGATACCATTGTTCCTTTGCCGGAATGCTTGTATGATATTATTGTTCCCTTGCCGGGATATTGCTGAGATATCATTATTCCCTTTCCATCATATTTATTTGATATTATTGTTCCCTTACTGAGATTTATTTTGATTATTGTTAGCTTGTAAATGAGAGCGGGTGGTACACCTACCAAAAGGTATGCTTAAATGTTAGCGTGTGGTATGCCTACCACATGATATAATGAAATGGGAGCGGGTGGTACGCCTACCACAGGATATAATTAAATAGGAGAGGGTGGTACGCCTATGACAAGATATGATGAAATGAGAGCGCCTGGTACACCTACCACAAGATAAATGAAATAGGAGCGGGTGGCCACCTCCTGCAACAAAATGTGAAAAGAAAGTGAAATATGCTTTTGTTTCCTTATTCTTGTTAGTGGTTGAGTTTTGATCCCTTTATAATCCTCTTGATATAATGTTTTTACCTGTTATTCCCCGGAGCATATTTCCCCTTGCTATATTTATTTATTTACATCTGTATTTCTTTTCCATTATATATATGTGAACTACATATGTTTATAAGGTAGCTGGTCCTAGCCTCGTTCCTACTTCACCGAGGTTAGGCTAGACACTTACCAGAACATGGGGTCGATTGGGTAAATGCTACACTATGCACTATGTGCAGATCTCTGAGAAACTCTTGGACCGTAGCTTGGAGACTTCTTCAGTCCACTAGGATATCTACTGTAGACCTGTAGGCGTCCGTAGGCCCTGGCGTCCCCCTCTATCCCTATTTCTTATCCCATTTGCCTTGTATTCCGAAACAGTGTATTGTTGCTTTTCTTCAGACTTTTATGTAGTTAATCCTAAACCGTTTGTGACACTGTGACACCAGGTTTTAGGTTATTTAAAGCTTAGTTAGTTGCAATAGATACATATTTCAGCTATTTTAATTATTATCTTCCGCTTAATATTTATAGTTTCGCTGTTTTTATGTTATTGCCCTATAATTGTTAAAAAGAAATAATTGGATGATGAGTTAAGTAGTTAAGGATTGGCTTGCCTAGCTCATATTAGTAAGCACCAACACGACTCCTGAGGGTGGAAAATCCAGGTCGTGACAAGTCGATATCAGAGCTCTAGGTTACATGGGTCTCACAGTTCAAAGACAAGCTTAGTAGAGTCTGAAGATTCGGTACAAAGACGTCTGTATTTATTCCTCATAGGCTAAAATTTATGAAAAACTTCACATTTATTCTCTCCTATCGTGCGGTCTGGTTTCTTATTGCTAATTGAATTTCTACTTTATTCTTTCGTAGATGGAGAGAACACGCACTTCCTCATCCAGTAACCAGTAGCCAGAGCCCCTAGAAGTAGCTCCCACGAGGCGTAGAGGCCGAGGTCGTGCTAGAGGCCGAGGTAGGGACAGAGCTCAGCCCCGAGCAGCAGCACCAGCGGCGAAGCCTCAGGTCGACTTTGATGATGAGGTTCCGGCCCTAGCTGTTTCGGTGGGCCTAGCTCAGGTCCCAAAGGGGTTTATTGCTACCACAGTTCTTCCGAATGCTCTGGCCCGTCTAGTGGGCCTTATGGAGAGTGTCACCCGAGAAGGTTTGCTTCCTGTAGCACCCGCAATCTCTCAAACTAGAGGAGGAGCCCGGACTCCTGCTACTCGCACTCCAGAGCAGGTAGCTCCTGAGATACAGATTCCAACAGTTCAGCCAATTGGCAGTTCAGTCGGGTGTGGTAGCTCAGACCTGTGATAGAGCAGTTATGTCTTTCGATGCCTTATGGAGATTGGATAGATTCACCAAGCTCTTCACTACTACTTTCAGCGGCGCATCTTCTGAGGATCCCCAAGATTATCTAGACAGCTGCCATGAGGTTTTCAGGAACATGGAGATAGTTGAGAACATTGGGGTCGATTTTGCTACATTTCTCTTCTCAAGATCTGCCAAGACTTGGTGGAGATATTATTGCTTAGCTAGACCAGTCGGATCACCAGCCTTGACTTGGGAGAAGTTTACGCTGCTTTTTCTGGAGAAGTTTCTCCCCATCACTCAGAGACAAGCCTATCAGAGGCAGTTTGAGCGCCTCTAGTAGGGTTCTATGACTGTTCCCAGTATAAGACCAGATTCATTGACCTATCTCGGCATGTTCTAGTCATGATTCCCAACGATAGAGAGAGGGTGAGGAGGTTTATTGATGGTATTATTCAGCTGATTCATCTTCAGATGTCCAAGGAGACAGGGAGTGAGATTTCCTTCTAGGAGACGACCAATTTGGCAAGGAGAGTGGAGAGGGTTCTGTTGCAGGGAGGTGGTCAGGGGTCTGGCAAGAGGCCTCATCATTCATGTTGATTCAGTGGTACCTCGAATAGAGGTAGATATTCCTATGGTAGAGGCCACCCTCCTAGGTCTTTTCAGTCGGTACTTTAGGTTTCTCGCGGTGCTTCAGGTGGCCGTGGTTCTCAGATGCAGTATTCTGATCAGCAGTCCTACAATGCACCACCAGCTCCTATCAGTTCACCGCTGCTTCAGCGTTTCTAGGGTCGTCAGCCCCAGCACTCGAGGGCTTGTTTTACTTGTGGTAACACGAGGCACATTGCTAGGTATTTCCCTCGAGCAGCGAGAAACATTAGGGTTCATATGCCATAGTTCAGGCACCAGGAGTTCCACGGCCCGCCCAATCATCTAGAGGTATGGGTAGTGGTGCTAGAGGTGGACGTAGATGTATTAGAGGTGGGGCTCAGGCCGCTAGAGGTGGAGGCCAACTAGTAGCAGGCCGTCCCCGAGATATAGTGGAGGGTGGTGGGGCCCAGCCCCGATGTTATGCTCTTCCAGCCAGGCTCATGGCTGAGAGTTTTAATATAGTTATTATAGCTACGGTTCTAGTTTGTGATAGAGATGCTTAAGTGTTATTTGATCTAGGGTCTGCATACTCGTATGTGTCATCTTATTTCGCATTGTATCTGGTATATCTAGTGATTCTCTAAGTGATCATGTTTATTTGTCTACACCACCAGGTGATTCTATTGGGGCAGATCGAGTCCACCGATCTTGTATTATCATGATTGGAGGTTTTAAGACTCGTGTAGATTTTTTTGCTTCTGGACATGGTCGATTTTGATGCCATATTAGGGATGGACTGATTATCACCTTACCACACTATCTTGGATTGTCATGCCAAGATTGTAACCTTAGCCTTGCCGGGTTTTCCTCGTTTACAATGGAGAGGGACACATAGTCATTTCTACTCGTAGTGTTATCACTTATGTAAACGCTTGCATATAGTCGAGGAGGATGTTTGGCCTATTTGGCGTATGTTCGTAATTCTAGTGCTGAGGTTCCTTCTATTGATTTGTGCCCGTTGTTCATGAGTTTCCTAAGGTTTTACCTTCAGACCTGCCGGGTATGCCACCCGATAGGGATATTGACTTTTGCATAGATTTAGCTCCGGGCACTCAACCCATTTCTATCCCACTGTATCGTATGACCCCGCCTGGGTTGAAGGAGCAGTTGTAAGACATGCTTGAGAAGGGTTTCATTAGGTTGAGTGTTGTGGGGTTCTTTGGTGTTGTTTGTTAAGAAGAATGACGGATCGATGAGAATGTGTATTAATTACCGGCACCTGAATAAGGTTATAATCAAGAATAAATATCCATTGCCGAGGATTGATTATTTGTTTGATCAGTTCCAAGGTGAGATATTTTCGAAGATTGACTTGAGATCTGGCTACAACCAATTGAGGATTAGGGCATCTGATGTCCCTAAGACAACTTTCCGCACTTGGTATAGGCATTTTGAGTTCTTGGTGATGTCATTCGGGTTGACAAATGCACCTGCAGCTTATATGGATTTGATGAACCGAGTGTTTAGGCCTTACTTTGATTCGTTCGTGATAGTCTTCATTAATGATATTTTGATATATTTCCGTAGTCAGGAGGAGCACGAGGTACATCTGAGAGTGGTTCTTCAGACCTTGAGGGATAGTTAGTTATATGCTAAATTCTTGAAGTGTGAGATCTAGTTGAGTTCAGTTTCATTCCTCGGTGATGTTATATCGGTAAAGGGTATTGAGGTTGATCCGAAGAGGATTGAGGCAGTCAAGATTTGGCCTAGACCAGCATCAGCTATAGAGATTCAGTGTTTCTTGGGATTGGCATACTACTATCGTCAGTTCGTGGAGGGGTTTTCATCTATTGCAGCCCCGAAGACCAGGTTGACCCATAAGAGTGCCCAGTTCAGATAGTCGGATGAGTGTGAGGAGAGATTTCAGAAGCTCCAGACTTCTGTGACTACGACACCGGTGTTGGTTTTGCCTGCAGGTTTAGGGCTTTATACCGTTTATTGTGATGCATCTCGTATTGGACTTGGTACAGTGCTGATGCAGGATAGCAAGGTCATTGCCTACGTACCGCGGCAAATGAAGATTCATGAGAAGAACTATCTAGTTCATGACTTGGATTTGGCAGCCATTGCTCACGCGTTAAAGATTTGGAGGCATTATCTGTATGGCGTGGAATGTGAGGTGTTCACGGATCACAAGAGTCTTCAATATTTGTTCAAGCTAAAGGAGTTACATTTGAGGCAGAGGAGGTTGTTGGAGTTGCCAAAGGACTATGATATCACCATCTTATTGCATTCGGGAAAGGCCAATGTAGTGGGCAATACTTTGAGTAGGAAGCCAGCCAGTATGGGCAGCCTTGCTTATATTCTGGTCGGTGAAAGACCACTTATTTTGGATGTTCAGGCTTTGGCCAATCAGTTCATGAGGTTTGATGTTTCGGATCCCAATCGTGTGTTAGCTTGCACGTTCGCTTGTTCTTCTTTATTGGAGTGTATCTGCTATCGGCAGTATGATTATTCCCATTTGTGTGTCCTTAGAGACACGGTGCAGCACAGAGTTTCAAAGCAGGTTACCTTAGGTGGTGATGGAGTTTGAGATTGTAGTGTCAAGTTTGTGTGCCTAATGTGAATGGGCTCCGAGAGTTGATTTTATAGGAGGCCCATAGCTCCCCGCACTCTATTCATCTGGGAACCGCGAAGATGTATCAGGATTTGCGCCAATATTGTTAGTGGTAGAAAACTAAGAAGGATATCATTGTATATGTGGCTCGGTGTTTGAATTGTCAGTAGGTTAAGTACGAGCATCAGAGACCCAGTGGTTCATTTAAGAGGATTGAGCTTCCCGAGTGGAAGTGGGAGCGGATCGCTATGGATTTCGTTGTTGGACTCCCACAGACCCGGAGAAAGTTCGATGCAATGTGGGTTATTGCATATAGGCTGACCAAGTTAGCCGCATTTCATTCCTGTGGCAGCCTCCTATTCTTCTGAGAGATTAGCTAAGATTTATATTCGGGAGATTGTTCAACTTCATGGTGTGCCGGTGTCTATCATTTCGGACCGGGGTGTGCAAATTACCTCACGCTTTTGGAGAGTAGTTCAGTGCGAGTTGGGCACGCAGGTTGAGTTGAGCACAGCGTTTCATCCTCAGACGGATGGGCAGTCTGAGCGGACAATTCATATTTTGGAGGGTATGCTCTGAGCTTGTGTCATTGACTATGGAGGCTCATGGGATCAGTTTTTGCCTTTAGCAGAGTTTGCCTACAGCAACAGCTACCAGTCGAGTCTTCAGATGGCTCCTTATAAGGCTTTATATGGTAGGCGGTGTCAGTCTCCAATTTGATGGTTTGAGCCGGGAGAGGCTCAGTTGTTGGGTGCGGATCTGGTTCAGGATGCCTTGGACATGGTCAGGATCATTCAGGATAGGTTTCGTACAGCTCAGTCCAGGCAAAAGAGTTATGCCGACCGCAAGGTTCGAGATTTGGCATTCATGGTCGGTGAGCGAGTATTACTTCGAGTGTCGCCTATGAAGGGCATGATGAGATTTGGGAAGAAGGGAAAGCTTATCCCTAGGTTCATTGGCCCATTTGAGATGCCTGATCGAGTGGGAGATTTGGCTTATAGACTTGCACCGCCGTCGAGCTTGTCAGTTGTGCTTCCAATGTTTTATATGTCCATGCTTCGGAAGTATCACGATGATCCATCCCATGGGTTGGATTTCAGCACTGTCCAGTTGGACAACGACTTGTCTTATAAGGAGGAGTCGGTATCTATTCTAGACCGGCAAGTTCGTCAGTCTAGATCGAAGAGTTTTCCTTCTGTCTGTGTTCAATGGAGAGGTCATCCTGCTGAGGCATCAACCTGGGAGTCCGATTCCGATATGCGGAGCCCTTATCCCATCTTTTTTCCAACTCAGGGACTTCCTTCCTATGTCCGTTCGAGGACGAACGGTTATTTTAGAGGTGGAGAATGTGATGAAATTTAGTGTTCCGAGGCCTAAAAACCTCGTTTTTACTCTCACCTTCATTTACGTGCGTTGTCCGGACCTATATTCAAAAAGATTTACAAACAAAAGTTGTAGCCCTTCGTGTCTAGTTTCCAAAATGATAAAGAAATCACAATTTGAACATCTGTAAATAACGTTGTGGCCAAAACACTAAAATATGTCACTACAGTTTACAGGAAGGGCCTTGCGGCCTCAATTGATTTTGTGCGGTCCGCAAAGAGCATCTGAGAGTAATATGTTTAGGTGAGATTTTCAGTTATTTTTTATTTTTCAAAACCACAATAATGTAAGAGGCTATTTTTCAAACAACATTTCTTCTCCAAAACATTGGTAAGTGATTCTAACTCATTTTCTTCACTCCTTAATATCTTTTAACATGATTTCAACTCAAAATCAATGATTTTCATGGGGGAAATTGCGTGTTTTGGGTAGAACCTAGGTTTTTATAAAACATTAGGATTTGGACCTCAATTTGAAGTCCGGTTTCAAAATAAATTATTTATATGGGTTCGTGGGGGAATGAGTAATCGGGTTTGAGTTCGAACCTTGGGTTTTGACCATGTGGGCCGGGGGCAATTTTTTACTTTTTGGGTAACATTTTAGAAAACTCATTTTCATGCATTGGGGTTGACTCAATTAGTGTTTATTGATGTAATTAAGTAACTTGTGACTAGATATGGGTGAATTGGTGGTGGAATCAAGGGATAAAGCTATACTTGAATCGTGAGTTGTGTTCCCGGCATCGAGGTAAGTGTGTGGTCTAACCTTAGCTTGAGAGATTCAGAGTTGTGTCTATTCTACGTGTTAATTGTGGAGTACGATGTATAAGCATGGTGACGAGTATCTATACTTTAGTGTCAAGCATGCACGTGAGTCTTGTGTTATAAATTATTATGACTCTGTTGTGGTTTATTGTGCCTCACATGTTATTATCATCATTGTTCCCTTGCCGGGATATTTGTTTGATATTATTGTTCCCTTGACAGGACTCCTTGTGATTATTGTTGGCTTGTAAATGGGAGCGGATGATATGCCTACCACAAGATATGATGAAATAGGAGCTGGTGGTACGCCTACCAAAAGGCATGATGAAATGGGAGTGGATGGTACTCCTACCACAATATATAACATAATGGGAGTGGGTGGTACGTCTACCACAAGATATAATGAAATGGGAGCGGGTGGTACGCCTACCACAAGATATTATGAAATGAGAGCGGGTGGTATTCCTACCACAAGATAAATGAAATGAGAGCGGGTGGCACTCCTGCTACAAGATGCAGGAAATGGGATCGGATTGCACGCCTGCAACAAGATGTGAAATTAAAGTGAAATATGTTGTTGTTTCCTTATTTTTGTTAGTGGCTGGATTTTGATCCCTTAATAAACCTCTTGATATCCTTTTATAACTGTTATTCCCCAAAACATGTTTCCCCATCTCATCTTTACTTGTTTACTTTTGTATTTCTTTTTCGATGTATATATTTGAACTGCACTAGGTAAGTGGTAGTCCGGTCCTAGCCTCGTCACTACTTCACCGAGGTTAGGTTAAACACTTACCAGTACATGAGGTAGGTTGTGTTGATGCTACACTCTGCACTATATGCAAATCCTGGAGCAGCTCTTGGACGGTAGCTTGGAAGCTTCCTTCCGTCCACCCGGAGATCCAAGGTAGACCTGCATGCGTCCGCATGCCCTGGCGTCTCCCTCTATCCCTATTTCCTATTTCATTTTCCTTGCATTCCGAAATAGTGTATTGTTGCTTATCTTCAGACTTTGTATGTAGTTAATCCTAGACCATCTGTAGTACTGTAACACCAGGTTTTGGGTAATTTAAAGCTTTGAAAGATGTAGTAGATACAGATTGCAGCTATTTTAATTGTTATTTTCCGCTTAATTATTTAAAGTTCTGTTGTTTTTATACTATCACCTTATAATTGTTAAAAGCGACTAATTGGATGATAAGGTAAGTAGTTAAGGATTTGCTTGCCTAGCTCATATTACAAGGTGCCATCACGAACCCCGAATGTGGGAAATCTGGATCGTAACAGATCAATTCAAATTAAATACTTTTTCCTTCCTTTTATTATTGGTGCATCTATATTCTAAAATTCCTAGATCCGCCACCGATTGCATATAACTTATTTATCGAAAGAAATAATAATAAAAGAGTTTGTAGTAGAAAATCAAACACATACCTAAATTAGTTGTCTTAATTAACATCAAATTATTAGAGTACATACTATTTACTGAAGAAATAAAAATGACAACTATATACAATGTAGGGGTGGAATATATCGGGTTAAATCGATAACCCGGACCATTAGTTCTTTGTTGGGTTATTGATATTGGGTTATTGGGTTAATGGTTCGGTAACGAGGTAAAAAATAATTTATTGGGTTATCGGTTCGGTCTTGGTTTGCATTTTTGTTATTGGGTAAAAACCGATAACCCAATAAGAATGAAATAATTTACTAAACTACCCTTAAGTATATACTAGGGTTTTATTTTACTAATTCCCTTCCCTCTTCCGTTCACTCAGTCTTCAGTCATTAGTCGTCTCTCGTATGTCTCTCTCATTATGTTTCCGCCGCAGCCCCCAACTCCCAACAGCTAATTGTATCTAACGCCAGTACCTGAGCCTCAACACTCAAGCTCACCACCAGTTCTCCGCCAGACGCCACGGCAGTGCCTGAGCCTCACCAGTTCTTTGCCAGTCACGACGACTCACTCCCTCACTCGTCAATCGCTTCGTGTAAGTTTTGTCTCAAGATTATTCTGTTTGTGCTTTGTTAATTGTTCTGTTTGCTCAAGATTTTTGCCTCTGTTTTCTTCTGATTTTTGTCTCTGTTTGCTTATGATTTTTGCCTCTGTTTTCTTTTAAATCAAACTCACAGTGACACAAAAATATGGCTAAAACTCAGTATTTAACCCTGTTGTTTAGCGAATTAAGTTCATCTATATAATATGAAAAAGTTATGTAAATTGATTTTTTGTCTCTAATTTATAATGACAGTAAGAAACACATTAGCATCATAGTTCTGTCTCTAATTTACTCACGTGAAGGTGCTTTTAATTTTCAAAGCACTTTTAATTTTCAGCATTCAACACTTTTAGTATTTAGCGTTCATCACTTTTAATTTTAGTTTTATCTTATCGGGTAAACCGATAACCAAATCGATAATGATCAATAACCGATAAACCGATAACTAATAATTTGTCGATTTGGTTATCGGTTATGATATTTGTAAACCGATAATCGATAGGCAAAACCGATAATTTACAAAACCGAACCGAACCGACCGATGCCCACCCCTAATACAATGACACAAAGAATGATGTTTTCCAATTTCTAGAGTTCTCTTTGTTTTCTTTCCAGCAAACAATTAATTCGTTCTTTGGGAATATGATGGAACAACAAAACGAGCCGAAAATGATCGAGAAAGTTCCTGAGCATCAGCCAAAATGACTGAACCTTGATCGAAATTCAGAGAATAAGAATGTGGATCATAAGTAAACCGTATTGATTTGGACTTGCGCCGTTCAAAAATTTTCTTCCTCTCTTTCTTCATCTTTCTCCACAGCAATCTCCAGATTGCCTATGCTCTGCTCGATCTGTTAACGGCCGGCAATTTGTACGGTACGAAACGTTTGTACTCTCTGCCGGAGTAGCTTCGCCTACAACAGACGCTAATTCCATTGTCTAAATCATCCATTAGAGTACTGGGTGGACAAAACAGTGTGTTAATTTGTGATCTGAAAGTTGAATTGACACTCTGAGTTTTTGTGGATGTTGAGATTTTAGAGTGTGAAAATGCATGGGGGAACAAAGGACCGGACAAAACTTATATAGGCGAAAAAGATGTATTCCTATAGTGTAATGTACTTTCTTTAATAGTTTAAGTTGTACGCGTTACGACTCATGGTACATATTGTATCCGTCCAAATTTACTTGTCGAGTATACCTTCTACTATTTCAGTAAATGTATAATTTATCCGCAAAGGCCTTCACCAAGAATAGTTCTGCCTTGCTAATGGTGTCCTTTGACGATGGCAAAAAGAAACTCAATGGATCTTTTATGGATTTGTGCGGTATTTTAGCAGAAGCGAATAAAAAATTTAAGCTTTTATTGATTCAATATTTAAGGTTCTTTTTATTAAACTTATTATACTTGTAAAGTTATGAGTTCATATTTACTATTTTTCTTTTTGTAATTTTATTCATTTTTACGCATAAAATTATGTTCGCTATCAAACGTTATGACTTTAATTGAACTCGTTCGTTTGAATTTTACATTCGCCCTTGCATTGTAGTCAGCAGGGAAAAAGATGTAGGGAAATGATACCGAAAAATAACAATAATAATAATACTGCAATAATATTATTGTGAGCGAAAATACTCCAACTGCTTGAGTCGTGCTAGGCACTATTCTAAGAAACTATTTCAGCAAATGCGAAATATTTTCCCGGGATTAAACAAGCCTACCTCTATTTTATTTAGAGGATACATGAATCAGCTAAATTAGATAATAAATCCAGCAATTAGAAGAGAAAGAGCAACTAATATCTTATACCAATTAAAATATTATAGAATAAGAAATTAGAAGGAGTGAGACGTATATGAGAGAAAGAAGAAAGAAGAATTTCTCTTTGGTAATGATTAGTTTTTTTAGTATTTGATTATTTAATAATAATGGCCTAATCATGGCTATTTATAGGCCTAATGAAAGCTTCTTAGATTGCCATTTGTTTGATTGCATGAAGGAGGATTGCCATTTGTTTATGGCTTGGCCATTTGGCTACATATCTTCACGCAAAGTGCCACATGGTGGGTATTCATAGCCACTTGGCTTAGAAGAGCCATTTGTCCTTAGTTTCTAGAAGGCTTACATGCATATTGACATTTTGACTCAATTATTTTGAAAATATTACCACAATCCCCACATATTTTCAAAATTTACAGGAGAAGGATAAATGAATGGAAGAATAGACTTGTTGGATTTGTATGATCCAAATGTAATAGGTTTGGTGTCTTCTAGACTATGAACCAAACTTAGATCAATAAAATTTAACTCACATAATTATTGGTGAAATATAATATTTCTATGAACCAATAATTCTTATTGTAAGTCAGAGATTTTATCAATCACATTTTGACCCCCGGTAATTTTGCTGTTCAACGCGGTTTTGCGCCCAATAGGCCATGTGCGTGCCTGGTTATTCATGAGAGCTCTAGAGACTAGGCCAAAATCTCATAGGAACAGCCCACTCCACTCTCATATAGGTGAATTTATCAAGTGTAGACTTCTTTTAAATACTCCATGCATAAGGACTATGAATTTCATTAAGAGATATAACCCAGTCTCTCAATTAGTAGCAGTTACGCACTCTCTTTTAGTGCATCAGTGCCAATATTGACTTGTTATTACCCATATGAACCTACTTCATGGGATCTCCAATCACATAGGTTGGGTTACCATCTCTATTGACAACATCTCGGCCTTAACCTCATCTCTATTGAGGTTTAAAGAATTAATTTTCTTCCCACGGGTTTAGTCAGAGGATCGGCCAAATTAACTTCTGATTTCACATAATCAATGAAAATTATTCCATCTCTCAGTACCTGTTTTATGACATCATGTCTCAATTTCATGTGTCTACTTTTATAATTATAAATTCTTTGATATGCCTATTGCCGCTTGACAATCACAATGTATAGACACATGAGACAATATGTCCTTTATTAAAGGGATATTGGCTAAGAAGTTTCTTAGCCACTCCGCATTAGTGCCAGCTAACTCCAAAGCTACGAACTCTAATTCCATAGCCGATCTAGCAATGATCGTCTGTTTAGCTTATTTCCACGATATTGCACCACCACCAAGGGTGAATACATATTCACTAGTGGACTTTGTCTCATATGAATCAGAGATCCAGTTTGCATCACTGTACCCGTCTAAGTAGAAGGAAACTCACTATATAGGATACCATAATTCATAATTCCTCTCAAATATTTCATTTGTCTGTCTAATGCAGACCAATGCTCTCTGTTGGGATTATGAGTATATCTACTCAGTCTACAGACAACATAGGCTATATCAAGCCTTGTAAAATTCATTAAATACATCTGACTCCCAATAATCTGAGCATATTTAGACTGAGCAGCAGGGTTACCATTATTATTTTTCAACTTAGAGTTAACATCAAAAGGAGTGCTCACATATGAGATATTAAAATATTCAAACTTCTTAAGAAGTCTCTCAACATAATGTTCTTGTGACAACATTATTCCATCATCACTCCTTATAACTTTAACTCCCAATATTGTATTTACTTCACCCAGATCTTTCATATCAAAATTAGAAGACAAGAATAATTTAGTATTTTGCACAATATTTAAACTTGTACCAAATATAAGCATGCCATCAACATATAGACATATTATCACATAATCATTATCTTCCACTTTAGTATAAACACATTTATCCACCTCAACTGAAGAAAAACTGTCTCTCAATAAGACTTGTTCAAATTTCTCATACTATTGCTTTGGAGCTTGTATAAGGCCATAAAGAGATTTAATTAATTTACAAACTTTATTTTCTTGTCCGGAAATGACACAGCCTTCAGGTTGAGCCATATAAATTTCTTCTTCTAAATCACCATTTAGAAAAGCAGTTTTCACATCCATTTGGTGGATAATAAGCTTACAGATTGAAGCTAAGGCAATTAAAACTCGAATAGAAGAAATTCTAGTCAGTGGTGCAAATGTATCAAAATAATCTATATTTTATTTTTGAGAAAATCCTTTTGCTATTAACCGAGCTTTATATTTATCTAAAGAACCATCTGGATTAAATTTTCTTTTGAAAATCCATTTACAACCAATATGTTTTGCACCAGGAGGTAAATCAGTTAAAATTCATGTATTATTTTTTATAATAGAATCAATTTCAACTTTTATTGCCTCTTTCCAATGTTTAACATCTGAAGAAGATATAGCTTCAAAATAATTTGATGGTTCATTATTGACAAGAAAAGTTTGAAAATCATTTTCATAAGAAAAATATTCTTTCCTAGGCCTTTTGCTCCTTCTCAATTCCTCATTAGAGGTAATTTCATTATTGTTTCAACATGTTTATGAGAAATTTTATCAGATAATGAATAAATATATTCAAAGAACTCAGCATTCTTTGTCACAATTATAGTATTATAATCAAGCACATCACTTTTTAAAACAAGAAATCTATATGCAACACTATGTTCTGCATATCCAATTAGCATGCAATCAGCAGTTTTAGAACCTATTTTTCTCTTTTTAGGTTCAGGCAAAAGAACATTAGCAAGGCACCCCCACACTTTTAAATATTTTATGTTAGGTTTATAACCCTTCCACAATTCATAAGGAGTTTTACATGTTCTTCTATGTGGTATTCTATTTTGTAAGTGACATGCTGATAAAATAGCTTCACCCCACAAATTATCAAGAGCATTAGAACTAACTAACATTGAGTTCATCATCTCTTTCAATGTTCTACTTTTTCTTTCAGCTACTCCATTTGACTCAGGTGAATAAGGCGGAGTTACTTCATAAATTATTCCTTCTTTTTCACAAAATTCATTTAAAGATAAATATTCTCCACCGCTATCTGATCTGATTCTCTTGATTTTTCTGCTAAGTTGATTTTCAACCTCAATTTTATAAGAAATAAAAGTATTAAAACATCATCTTTATTTCTAAGCAAATACAACTTAGTATATCTATAAAAATCATCAATAAAGGTCACATAATATCTTTTACGACCTCTAGTCATAGTCTACTTTAAATATAACAATTCAGTTTCTCTATTTACAGAAAAACAAGTCTTTCTAGTACTTTTAGCTTCAATACATATTTCACACTTGTTAATATTATTTGAGTCTAAATCAGATATTAATCCTAGCGACTGTATTTTCTTTATATACGCGACATTAACATGTTCTAGTCTACCATGCCACAAAGAAATTGACTCAACCATATAAGCAGAAGAAGATGCATTTTCATTGCTAGTATCAGAAATATTAAGCATAAATAAACTATGGTTACAAAATTCATTGCCCACAACAATTTTATTTTTGGTCAATATGACCTCATTATTTTCAAATGAAATCTTAACTCCAACTTTTCCTAATAACCCCACAGAAATGAAATTGGTTTGGATATTAGGAATATGCAATACATCACTCGATGCTAGAGTTTTACCAGATGTGAGTTTGAGAAGAATTTATCCTTTTCTAAGAACACGCGTTGTTCTTGAGTCACCAAGATAAATAAATTCTTCTTCTTCCTCAACTTGGGTGTAAGACAAAAATTTATTTTTGTTTGCGCAAAGGTGCCTAATAACACCAGAGTCTACCACCCAATCTCTCATACTGGCCACATTATTTATTTGGGAAATGACCGCAATACTTATATTATCCGCTTTAGTCAAATTTAATTTTGACTTAGAGAGATTATCATTTATCTCAACTCTACTGTTGCATTGAGGTGCACCATGTCTGCTCACATACATGTGTTTGGACATTAGTGTTTGCCAAATTTGTGGATACAATGGCATTAACACCATGGATATCTGGCAGGACAGACGGAACAGTAGCAGTAGAGACAACACCAAAAATTGGTAGCACCATCAAAAATTTCCGTAGTATTATTGTTTGCCATAGTTTCTTAGATTGTAGGAAAATGACACCGGAAAATAACAACAATAATAATACTGCAATAATATTATTTGTGAGCGAAAATACTCCAACTAGCTTGAGTCGTGCCAGACACTGTCCTAAGAAACTATTTCAGCAATATGAAATATTTCCCCAGGATTAAACAATCGTACCTCTATTTTATTTAGAGGATACAATAATCAACGAAATTAGATAATAAATTCAGCAATTTAGAAGTGAAAGAGCAACTAATATCTTATACCAATTAAAATATTATAGAAGAAGAAATTAGAAGGAGTTGGACGTATAGGAGAGAAAGAAGAAAGAAGAATTGCTATTTGCTAATGATTAACTTTTTTAGTATTTGATGATTTAATAATAATGGCCTAATCATGACTATTTATAGGCCTAATGAAAGCTTCTTAGATTGCCATTTGTTTGATTGCATGAAGGAGGATTGCCATTTGTTTATGGCTTAGCCATTTGACTACATTTCTTCATGCAAAGTGGAACGTGTTGAATATTCTTAGCAATTTGGCTTAAAAAAGCCATTTGTCCTTAGTTTCTAGAAGACTTACCATTTGGACTCAATTATTTTGAAAATACTACCACAAAAGATTCACTGAAAACATTTCTTGATTATGTGCTAAGCTTAATTTGTCATCTATTCAACAGGAAAAAGGAATTCGATAAAATATTCTTATTGCCTTTATTGGGTTACTTCAACATCAAATGACAAAAAAGAAGCCAAGATAAGGGGCAGAATAACCTTTAAAGCATATATAGGTGATCAAAAGAAAAATAAAGTTCAAAAAGTAAAAAAAAAAAAAAAGAAGAAGATCTATATATCCATAAAGCACTAACTTTACTTGTGATAACAGAAGCTAATTGTTAGAACTTCCATGGACATGATGGATAAGATCATAAGAAAATTCTTACCAAGATAAAATTCAAATTCATTTTAAGAAAATTCAAATAACTTAGTTTAAGTTATAAGTATAACATTTTCAATCTAAAGAAAATTACATTATTAGATCACCCAACGAATATGCGGATGTGACAATACGTAAAGATGACTTAATGGTATAAAAGTCCCTTACGATGACAATGCACACAGGGACGGGTTTAATACTTTATTAATGGTGCACGTGAGTCATGGTCATTTCGCCAAACTAAATATTATATATATTTATTTTCTTCTTTTTATTAATGGTGCATTCATATTCTAAAATTTCTAGATCCACCTTCGGTTGCATATAACTTATTTACCGAAAAAATTACCTATTTACCAACAACATTAGAATAAAGTGCTGCCGCGAAAGAAATAATACTAGAAGAGTTTGCAGTAGAACGTCAAACACATATCTAAATTAATTGTCATAATTAAGATCAAATTATTAGAGTATTATATTTACAAAAGAAATAAAAATGACAACTAATATACAATGACACAAAGAATGATGCTTCTCAGTTTCTAGAGTTCTCTTCGTTTTTCTCCATCAAACAATTGATTCATTTTTGGGGTAGATTCGAGAAATAACTGCAAAACGAGCGGAAAATGATCGAGAAAGTTCTTGAGCGTCAGCCAATATGATTGAACCTTGATCGAAATTCTGAGAGTAAGAATGTGAATCATAAGTAAACCGCATTGATTTGGACTTCACTGTAAGAAATTTGATTTTTAACGATCACTTCGAAGAGATATGAATTCGATCGTTAAAAGTATACTTATAGCAATCATTTTTTTTCCTGGTCATTAAAACTAATTATTAGCATAATATTAAAAATGAAATAATATTTGGCCCTTAAAATATAACATAGCCGGTCATTAAAAAGTTAATTAAATTGGCGCTAATATTTTCCTCTTCTTTCCCAAACCCACGCCTGTGTATCGCGAACTACCCAAAACAAAAAGAAAAAACCCTAAACCTATTTTGGTAAACGACCTGCTATTCTCCTGCTGTGAACGCTAATTTTGGTCACTTCCATTAATAACTACTCAACATCTAGTTTCTTCTCAGGTAAGGTTCGTAATTGTAACCTTTTTACGTGAATTTTAGTTTAGATGAAATCTCAATTCCAATCCATGGCTTGTCAAATTCAATTTTTAATTTTAAACAGAAAAAATGACTGAAAGTCTAGGGTTTTAACGGCAAAATTGTTCTCTGCTCTTGAGTTTTCTTCTTCGTTTTCTGCTCGCTTTTCGAATTTCAGAAAAGAAATTACAGTTGTACGCCCTGTTGATATTCATTAGTTTCGTTGTTGATAACAATTGTACGCCCTGATGATTTTCTGTTCGCGTTTCGCATTTCGACATATACATATATATATATATATATATATATATATATATATATATATATATATATATATATATATATATATATATATATATATATATATATATATATATATATATATATATATATATATATATATATTGCCCCGTTGATCTTCATTCACGGATCTTGCTTGAGTTTGGTTAGGGGTGTGCATTCGGTTTATCGATTCGATTCTTATCCTTATCGATAATTACTTATCGGTTATCGATTTTTACATATGCTTATCGTTATCGTTTCAATAAGGTTTCGATTTTTTCGATTTCGATTTATCGATTTTTGGGGCTTTTCGATTCGATTATCGATAACACCAATAAGCCAAGAGGCGGGCTGTACACTTTGATTATCACGGCTGAAACTATTGAGATAATACAACATAATACTTTGATTCTCTAAGTAATAGTCCCACATAAAGATTGGAACACTAGGAAATACTAAGCTAAACATAATAAAACCAAAGGACAAAGATCTTACATGTTAAAGCAGCCTTGGCACTTAACATCCTGCAGAGAAAACAAAGCCACACATAAATTATAAAATCCTAAAAGCATACATAAACAGGAAATCATTTTCACATTGGAAAAAAATGTACCATGAAGAAAGAGTTAGGAGACTGAACAAGACGTTTGAGCTTATGCTTCCTCTTTTCAACATATGCTGGCGGGTTCAACATATCGTAATCATTTGAAAGACCCTATAAATTTCGAAATTAGCAGATATAATTAAGCAAATTATAATCGTAATCATTTGAAAATACATATAAATTTCAAAATAAGCAGATATAATTAAGCAAATAATATAATCGTTAAGAAAATTGAAATCAAGATCGAGACGGTAAGTCACCATTTTCGCAAAATGAAATGAGAGTGAGGGGAGGCTGTGTGTTGCGCCACAAGCAGCGAAGATGGAGATGGTGCGAGAGGGGTAGGAATTAGGGTTTTGTGGAATACATACTGCGTGGTGAATGTTGTGGGCCGTTGATTTTGTTGAAAGTGCTAATCTGGGCCGTCATTTAAGCGAAGGATACGGTAGTAATATTATTATAAAATAAGGGTATTATTGTCTTTTTAATATACTTTATCGATTTTATCGATAAACCGATAAACCGAATGGCCAAAATCGAAATCGAATTGATAAACCGATAAGGAAATTTTTTGAAATCGAAATCGAACCGATAAATCGATAAACCGATATCAATAAACCGATAACAAAATAATCGATTCGATTTATCGATAAACCGATTCGAATGCACACCCCTAAGTTTGGTTGGTGTTTCGCTGGTTCGGATGTGACTGTTCGAGGATGACGTTCACAGTTCCGAGTTCAATTAGTCGTTTTTCTTCATACTTGAATTTTGGAGTCAAAATCTGTGTAATTGCTGATTTTTCAATTGTTGTTAAGGAACATTTTGCTTAACAAGTCTATTTGTGTCACTCCCTTTCTATTTTATCTAATTAATTGTGAATCGAACTTCAAAATGAGTCGTTTAAGGATAAGTCAAGTTTGAAGTATAA
Source organism: Nicotiana benthamiana (assembly GCA_034376525.1). Taxonomy (NCBI): domain Eukaryota; kingdom Viridiplantae; phylum Streptophyta; class Magnoliopsida; order Solanales; family Solanaceae; genus Nicotiana; species Nicotiana benthamiana. The sequence goes on from CM067328.1 coordinate 24,046,713, forward strand.
ATTATTTGGTTAGATAATTGATTTTTTTACGAATTCACTCAATTAGCATTAAGTAGAACTTTTTTGTTGATTCTCTGAATTTGTTTTAGAGTTTCCCTTTAAGAGAATATCTTGATAATGAATTAGTTGGAAATAGGGGTTGGCATAAAATCAAGAAAACCGAATTCTTAATCGAACCGAATTAATTTGATATTTCGGTTTTGCTTTTTTCGGTATTTCGGTCTAATTCGGTTTTGCAATTTCGATATTTCGGTACGGTCCTCGGTATTAGAAATTTGAAATTTCGGTATTACCGAAATACCGATTTTTAAAGAAATTTTCTTAATATGGTTTGGTTGTTCAGGTGTTCTGCAGATGCTTCATGCTTGTTACATAGCTTGTTTTGCAGATGCTTGTTACATGTTCTGCAGGTGTTCTGAATGCTAGCCATCCTATAACACTTAAATAAGAGAATGCTTAAAAAGGTTACTTAAGAAAAATCTTTAGTTTGCATCAATTCCTCCGATCTGTTATTTTCCATAAAATACTGTCCATAGGATTATGTATGTACTTCAGGTATATGCTCTATTGTTCGGCTGTTGCTGTGCGTATGAAAAAGCATGGTTAATCTGCTTCAACAGCTCTATGCTCTGTTAATTTCTGCTCTATGCTCTGTTAATCTGCTTCAACAGCATGGTTAATTTCTTCTTTATGCTCTATATGCTTTGTTTTTATGCGAGATTAATCTGCCTCAGCAACTTAATTACAGCAGTTGACAGCCTTGACACGTCTATTTGAAAAAGCAGCTTTATATTGAAGCAGAAATTTCATATGGTATTGGTTATTGTAATTAAGACCTTTTCAGTTTTATCTATGCTTCATATTTGCTTACTGATAACTTCTCTAATACTCATCCTTGTCCAATCTTCTTGAAATACAATATTTCAGTGGCTACCATTTATTTTTTTTTTTGAGAATGATAACATGTTCAGTGGCTAACATTTATGATGTTATCAAGATCCTAACTTAGCAAAATAAGGCATCATCTTAACTTGGCAACTAATGTTAACTAAGTAGAGAAGGTTATATAGAATCCAAGCTTCACCTTTCCCTCAATATCTATTTCATTGTAGATACATTGTTGTGAGTGATTTTATTGTCCATATCCTATTTGTTTTCCTTAGACCCTTACTTTCCTGTTATTATCCTTTCTGTTGCTCCGTATCAATCTCTTTATTCACCATGGCTCTGCTAATAATTGTTGTCGGTTTCTCCAACTTCCACCTTCCTTTGGTTCACCACTCTTCCTCTTTTTCTTCAGCGCGGCAGTTGTCATCTTCTATGTATCCATGTTTATCTTTGTTTAAGCGGTGTCTCTGATAGTCCTCATGTTTTTCCTAGATTTGAAAGTTTGTTCTCTGTCGCTCTCTCACGTATGACCTTGCCTAATTGTTAGAGCTGTAAGTGCTTCATTTACTGGTGCTATATTCCTGTTCCTTTGATCTTGTAAAAGTTGTTCGAATCTGCTAGGCATCAGGCCAATCTTTTAGCATTTCTTTTGCCGTTACTATCTTAATAAGCACAACGATCTCTGCTGATCCACCTGGTGATGAAATAACAAACATTTTGTCAAGACTTCCAGTCAAATATCTCGTGCAATTCAGTTGTGTTTGCAAATCACCTACTTGATAAGTAAAGATATCTTAGATGTTGGGGAAAAAGAATGTTGCACTTTGTACTGTGATGAAACATTTGCCGAGCACAAGAAACTGGAATTTCTTGTCACGACCCTAGTTCACCAATTGTGAACCTGTCATGACGGCACCTAGTCTTCACGACTAGGTAAGCCTAACACATTGCGGAATTTAACAGTTCGGAATAAAAACTATAACAAACACTAAATAGAATAAGAAATGTATAACGGTGCCGTTTGGCACATACACTGAATACACAACTTTTGATAAAAATATCCCAAAATCCGGAATCCCACGGGCAACACATGCTGTGAAAACATAAGTACAACTCTAATATATGAAGTGTCTAATATAACGGAGGAAAAAATAGTACTGATAACTACAGGATAGAATGGATGGAGACTCTCCGGTCTGCGGATGTAGCAGATATATCACAAGTCTCCGATAGCAAGCTCCGAACTCACTGATGATACGCCTGGCCGGATGCACATGGATCTGCACAACTAAAGTGTGGAGAAGAGTAGCATGGGTACAACACAGCGGTACTCAGTAAGTGTTAAGCCTAACCTCGATTGGGTAGTGACGAGGGAGGTCGAGGCCCCTATTGAGATAAGCATAAGAATAAATATGAAATGAATAAACAATAGGAATACAATAAATCTCGAATATCTAACAAAACAATAAGAAGAGCAGAACAAGCTATAATACAATTCTACAAACAAGAACAATCACTACAGGCTATTTGACATCGGGGATTTCCTGGTATCCCGAGGATCTCCTGGTATCCTCATCATATACACAAGGGATCTCCAAGTATCTCTAGGATCTCCTAGTATCCTCCATTTAACACGAGGGATCTCCAAGTATCCCTAGGATCTCCTAGTATCCTCCAATCAATCAATCATGTGCTAGAGATCTCTTAGTATCTCGCACTTCCAATCTCAGAATATAATACTTACAGGGAACTCTCGGGCTGCCGTCCCGCAGGCCCATTCGTAACACATCACAATAATTCAATATTTAACAGAGAAAAGCTAAGTACAGGCAACATGTAAAAATCCAGAGTGTAGCATGCTCGCAAAAGACAGATATTGCCATTTTTGTCAAATAGAGCAATTAAGTTACTAACATGCTTTCCCTAAGCTAAAACAAGTGGAATCTCATTTTTAACAATTAAATATGTGAGGAAACACAGTTTAAATAAGCCAAGTAAGGTAAATTTTAAACAACTAGCACAAGTACACGCCCGCCACCTCGTGCACAAGGCATTTAAACAACACTAAAGGTATCCTAAGGGGAGAGGTTCCCCACACAAGGTTAGACAAGCCACTTTCCTTGAACCGGTACAAAACCGCTAAGCAACAATGCCCTTGCCACGGGTATCCGACTCCGAGTGGCCCAAATCTATTCAAACATATTACATATGGTAAATAACATCGCAAGTAACTAATTACACTGTTAAAACTAAAGCTAAGGTGAGCAAATCGGTAAAATGACCAAAATGCGCTCAGGACAACGTCTCAGGATCAAATAATTTTTACATTTTCAAAAACCTCGACTCACACTCGTCTGACCACTGAAAAGGACCACCCTTCTAGGTCAATCTAGTCATAGGGGCTGCAATCGATGAGAACCCCTCCACAAAACAACGGTAATATCCCGCCAGGCCAAGGAAACTGCGGATCTCTGTAGCTGAAAAGAGCCTGGGCCAACTCTACACGGCCTCCACCTTTTTCGGATCTACCCGAATGCCCTCACTCGATACCACGTGGCCTAGGAATGCCACAGAACTCAACCAAAACTCACATTTTGAGAACTTTGCATATAATTTCTTTTCTCTCAGGGTCTGAAGCACTGTCCTCAGGTGCTGCTCATGATCTTCCCGACTCCTGGAGTATACAAGAATATCATCTATGAAAACAATAACAAACGAGTCGAGATAGGGCCTGAATACACTGTGCATCAAATGCATAAAAGCTGATGGGGCGTTGGTCAGCCCAAATGACATGGCAAGGAACTCGTAATGACCATATCGAGTCCTGAAAGCAGTCTTCGGGATATCCGGATCTCGAATCTTCAGCTGGTGATAACCTGAGTGCAAATCAATCTTAGAAAATACCTGTGCAACCTGAAGCTGGCCAAATAGGTCATCAATACGAGGTAAATGATATTGGTTCTTCACTGTAACTTTGTTCAACAGACGATAATCGATACACATGCACATAGAACCATCCTTTTTCTTTACAAACAAGATAGGAACACCCCATGGTGAAACAGTGGGTCGAATAAAACCCTTATCAAGCAATTTCTGTAACAAATCCTTCAGCTCCTTCAACTCAGGAGGAGCCATACAGTAAGGAGGAATAGATATGGGTTGAGTGCCCCACAACACATTAATACCAAAATCAATGTCTTGATCGGGCGGCATGCCAGGAAGATTAGCTGGAAACACATCGGGGAAATCCCGTACTACTGAGACAGAGTCAACAGAAGGGATATCACCATTGACATCTCTCACATAGGCTAAATACGCGGCACACCCCTTCTCACCCATACGCTGAGCTTTAAGAAAATATATAACTCTGTTGGGAGTGTGATAAAAAGTACCACTACACTTAATACGTGAAATACCTGGCATAGCCAGCGTCACGGTCTTAGCGTGACAATCAAGAATAGTATACAGGGGCGACAACCAGCCCATGCCCAAGATAATATCGAAATCAACCATATCAAGTAATAAAAGATCTGCCCTGGTCTCAAAATTACAAATAGTAACTAAACATGACTGATATACGTGGTCCACAACAACGGAATATCCCACGGGAGTAGAAACAGACATGAGAACTCAAGGTCTCTCGGACTATACCCAAATGTGGAGCAAAATAAGATTAAACATAAGAATAAGTAGAGCCTGGTCAAATAAAATCGATGCCTCTTTGTGACTAACTAATATAATACCTGTGATAATAGAATCGGAGGCGACAGCCTCGGCACGATTAGGAATGGCATAAAATCTGGCTCGGTCCCTCCCTCGAGGGAGACCTCTATCTCCCCGATCTACGACCCTGGCTGGCTGGGCAGGTAGGGTTGCATCTGGAGCTGGAACAATGGCTTGAGAATCCACCTGGGTACGCTGCTGCTGATACTGCTATGGAGGTGCACTCCTCCCAATCCTGGTACAATCCCTCACCACATGGCGGGTATCCCCACACTTATTACAAGCTCTGGAAGGGCGTGGTGGCTGTGAATGACCGGGCCCACCCCTGCTAGACTGACCTCTGGAGGTACTCCACGCAGGAGGCGCACTAGAAACCGGGGGTGCATAGTAAGGCTCCTGAAATCTGGGAGGAGCTGGAGTACTGCTGGGTGAAGGAAGAGCTGAGTGAATTGGGCGACCCGTATAGCCCCTACCATGGCATCCTGCTCCTGAATTACGGGTACCAGATAATTGACCAGACTCCTGAGACCTCTTGGCCTCTCTCCTCTCGCTCTCTGGCATGCATACCCTCTATCCTCCTAGCTATGCTCACTACCTGATGATAGGATATATCCTTTTCCAACTCTCGCTCCATGCCAGATCTGATGGGAGGAATAAGACCCTCGATAAACCTGCGAACCCTCTCACGAACAGTAGCCACCAAAGGAGGTGCATGCTTGGCCAACCTAGTATAACGGATGGCATACTCAGAGACAGTCAGAGGGCCCTGGCGCAAGTGCTCAAACTCCACGCGCCGTGCATCTCGGAGGCTTTGGGGAACAAACTCCCTCTGAAACATATCTGAATACGGTGTCCAAGTCAGGCATGCAGCCTCGTCTCGACTTTCTAGCTCAAAAGTGCGCCACCAGTCATAGGCAGCTCCCCGAAGCTGGAAAGTTGTGAAGGAAACCCCACTCGAGGCAGTAATACCATGGTGCGAAAGATGCGGTGATTATCCTCCAAATACCCCAAAGCATCATCTGTAGATAGTCCGCCGAAAATACGAGGGTCATATTTCTTGAACCGCTCCAATCTATGCTGCACATTTTCTGAAGCAGGTACCCCATCCTCGAGCTGAACCGGTACTGCAGTCTGGAAGAGAATAATATCTGGAATTGGTACCATATGCACCCTCTGCTCTGGAGTGCAGGCTGCGGGAGGCTGGGCTCCTCTCCCGGCCTAGGACGTGGCTGCAGGAAGTGGAAGCAACCCTGCCTGTGACAGCATGGTATACACGCTCATAAACTGCGCCAATGCCTCCTGAACAGCTGGAGTAGTGGTGGTTGTGGGCGTCTCTGGTGCTCGAGTCCTGACTGGGTCCGTTGGTGGCACCTCGACGGCTGCTCGCGCAGGTGCTCAGGATGCACACATCCATGAACCCTACCCCGGCCCTACCTCTAGCAGCTGTAGGAGGGGGTGCGGGAGCCTGATAGTCTCGTGTCGTGCGTGTCCTCACCATCTGTGAGAGAATAGAAGATAGAGGTTTAGAATTGATGTCAAAAACATAGCACGACAAGGAATTCAATAAAGTGAATATTTTTCCTAAACAGTTACATAGCCTCTCGTAGATAAGTCCAAACGTCTCCGTACCGATCAACGAGTCTCTAATAAATCGGCATGTGTCCCGTGACTCCTATGAACCTAGAGCTTTGATACCAACTTGTCACTACCCTAGTTCACCAATTGTGAACCTGTCATGGCGGCACTCAGTCTTCGCGACTAGGTAAGCGTAACATATTGCGGAATTTAATAGTTCAGAATAAAAACAATAACAAACACTAAATAGAATAAAAAATGCATAACGGTGCCGCTTGGCACATACACTGAATACACAACTTTTGATAAAAACATCCCAAAACCCGAAATTCCACGGGCAACACAGGTTGTGTAAACATAAGTACAACTCTAATATATGAAGTGTATATTACAACGGAGGAAACAAAATAGAAAAAAACAGTACTGATAACTACATGATAGAATGGACGGAGAATCTCAGGTCTGCGGACGCAGCAGATATACCTCAAGTCTCCGATAGCAAGCTCTGAACTCAGTTATGATATGCCTGGCCGGATGCACCTAAATCTGCACAATAAAAGTGTGCAGAAGAGTAGGATAAGTATACCACAGCGGTACTCAGTAAGTGCCAAGCCTAACCTCGGTTGGGTAGTGACGAGGGAGGTCGAGGCCCCTACTGAGATAAACATATGAATAAATATCAAATGAATAAACAGTAGGAATACAGTAAATCTCGAATATCTAACAAAACAATAAGAAGAGCAGAACATGCTATAATACAATTCTACAAACAAGAACAATCACTACAGGCTATTTGACTTCGGGGATCTCCTGGTATCCCGAGGATCTTTTGGTATCCTCATCATATACACAAGGAATTTCTAAGTATCCCGAGGATCTTCTAGTATCCCCCGTTTAACACGAGGGATCTCCAAGTATCCCGAGGATTTCCTAGTATTCTCCAATCAGTCAATCCTGTGCCGGATATCGCTTAGTATCTCGCACTTCCAATCTCAGATATAATACTTACAGGGAACTCCCGGGCTGCCGTCCCGCAGGCCCATTCGTAACACATCACAACAATTCAATGTTTAACAGAAAGAAGCTAAGTACAGGCAATAGGTAAAAATCCAGAGTCTAGCATGCTCGCAAAAGACAGATTTTGCAATTTAGTCAAGTAGAGCAATTAAGTTATTAACATGCTTTCCCTAAGCTAAAACAAGTGAAATTGCATTTTTAACAGTTAAATATGTGAGGAAACATAGTTTAAATAAGCCAAGTAAGGTGAATTTTCAACAACTAGCACAAGTACACGCCTGTCACCTTGTGCACAAGGCATTTAAACAATAGTAAAGGTATCCTAAGAGGAGAGGTCCGCCATACAAGGTTAGACAAGCCACTTACCTCGAACCGGTACAAAACTGCTAAGAAATAATGCCCTTGCCATGAGTTTCTGACTCCGAGTGGACCAAATCTATTCAAACCAATTGCATATTGTACATAACATCGCAAGTAACTAATTACACTATTAAAATTAAAGCTAAGGCACAAAAATAGGTAAAATGACCAAAATGCCCCTCAGGCCAACGTCTCGGAATCGTATAAATTTCCCATTTTCAGAAACCTCGTACTCTTACGAGTCTAACGATATAAAAATCTCCCAAATTGGATGTCAAATGCCCCATCAAGCAATAGTTTAGCCAAAAAAGCTTTACCCAAATTATCCAATTTTTTATCCTAAATTTAAATTTAGATGATGGATTTAACCACAAAATGATGGAATATAACCTAAGAGGGTCATAGAAACGTTACCCAATAATTTTTTCTTCAAAACTAACTCAAAATCGCCTTCTCCGGAGCTCTCGATTGATTTTCTAACTTTTGAAACTTAATCCTCAATTTTACTATTTCTGAACAGGGATTTCCGCTTTTGCGGCCCAGGGTTCGCTTATGCGGTCCCGCCTTTGCGCAAGAACTAACCGCTTCTGTGGTTTCTCTTAATTGCCTGAGTCCGCTTCTGCGGACCAATTACCGTTCCTGCGGTTCCGCCTTTGCAGAGGATGGACCGCTTTTGCGACTCCCATTAATCCTCTCATCTTCCGCTTCAGCGGTCTCCCACTCGCAGAGGCGAGTCCGCGTCTGCGGAAACACAACCGCTTCTATGGCTCCTTGCCTTGAGTCCCAAACTCGAAATTGTGGTGCATAAGCCGCTTCTGCGGTCCCCAAGCCGCAAAAGCGAAAATATCAGAAGGCTGAAGAACTGAAGTTGCACACTTTAGAATTTTCATGCGTCGACCATCCGAAATCATCCCGAGGCTCCCGGGACCTCAACTAAAAGCAAAAATACCACTTATCTTCAAACTTGCAACAATCCTTAAAACACCTAAAACAACCAAATCAAAGATTCAAGACTAAGAACTTCAAGTTTATCCAAAACACACTTTCGATTCAAAACCTAATCATCACTCGTCGACCTGAAACCTTGCACGAACGTCCCAAATGACATGACAGGGCTACAACAACTTCCAGAATCCCATTCCGACCCTCGAATAAAAATTTCACTATCAGACCAGAAACTTCAAAATTTTATTTTTCGGCATTTCTAGCCTAATTCAGCTACGGACATCCAAAATACATTCCGAACATGCTTCTAACCCCGGAATCACCTAACGGAGCTAACAGAACAATCAGATTTCCATTATAAGGTTGTCTTCATACTATTCCGAGTACGGACCATTTTCCAACACTTAAGCTCTCATTTAGGGACTAAGTGTCCCAAAATAGTCGAATTCTATTACCAAACATCGCAGCAAACCAAAATAGTAGAAATGAACTTAGCGGAAATAGTTAATGGGGAAACGGGGCGTAAATTCTAAAGACAACCGGCCGGGTCGTCACATTTCCTTTATGGGAATCAACGAAAAGTTTTGAAGTCCTTGACTGTTGCAATGGTGTTCTCTTTCCTCTTTACCCTTTAACTCCTAAAAATTGTTAGGCTAGTGAAATGGTGGATGTGAGAAATTATTCAAACATATTATAAAATGATCTTCAGAAGTAGATTGACTAATATTCCTTAGTAAAGGTGACTAATATGTTTTTGTTCGCTTATGTTCATTTATTGTTCATTGCCATACTAATATATTTTGGTTGACTATATATGTATATCAATTTCGTGTATACACCAGATATAAGCAATGGATGGAACTTATTCATGATCGACGTAATAATGCTTACATACTTGGGGTGGAGAACGTTCTTGATTATGCTTTTAAAAGATTGGGAGAAACACGTGAAATACGTTGTCCATGCGTCAAATGTTGTAATGCAATTTTAGGAACACATGAGCTTGTTAGGTCACATTTAATAGTACACGGAATGGTCCAAAATTGTTCCCTTTGGTATCACCACGGGGAGAGATTAGGTGAGTCTTCTTCAGATTATGAATTTGAATGTGATAAGATCAATGAAGAGGGTGATGATGAGGATGAAATACATGAAATTTTAAGAGATTTATATCCCACTTTTGAATGAGACAATATGAACAATGATGGTGATGGACCGTTTGAGGAGGAACGAAATATTGAAGCAAAAAGATTCTATAGGATCTTAAAAGATTTTGAGCAACCATTGTATCAAGATTCAAAAGTTTCTATACTTTCTACTTTAGTAAAGTTGCTTCATATCAAAAGTATTGGTAATTGGAGTAACACATCATTTACAATGTATTTGAAGCTCTTGAAGGAAGATTTATTGCCATATGGATCAAACTTGCCAGATTTATATTACGAAGCAAAGAAGGCAATTCGGCACCTAGGGCTTTCTTACCGGAAGATTGATGCATGTATGAATGATTGTATGTTATACTGGAATGATGATAAGTCTCTTGAGTCTTGAAAAGTTTGTGTTGCATCTAGATGGAATGAGGATACACATAGCGGGGAAACCAAATTTAGAAATGGGAAAAATATACCATACAAGATTTTACGTTATTTTCCTCTAAAGCCAAGACTTCAAATATTATTTATGTCCTCGAAAGTATCTACTCTGATGAGATGGCACCACGAAGAAAGAGTTGATGATGGAATAATGAGGCACCCAGCTGATTCAATAGCGTGGAAAATGTTTGACGAACTTCATCAATCTTTTGCATCCGAGCCCGTAGTGTTCGACTTGGACTTGCTAGCGATGGTTTTCAACCATTTGGAAATTCCAAAACTCCATATAGCATTTTGCATGTGGTACTTATTCCTTATAATTTACCACCTCGTCTATGCATGAAGAAATTTTTTTTTATATTGTCGATGATTATTCCTAGTCCTGAGAGTCCTGGAGATGCTATTGATGTCTATCTCCAGCCTTTGATAGAGGAATTAAAGGAATTGTGGGAATATGGAGTGAAGACCTTTGATGCGTCAACTAAACAAAATTTTGTGTTTCATGCATCTTTATTACGTATCATTAATGACTTTCCTGCCTATGCAAATTTTTCTGGGAAAACTAGCTTGCCCATGCTGCAATAAAGAAACTCACTCAATTAGGTTACAAAATTGTAAAAAACAGTGCTATATGGGCCATAGACGCTTTCTTCCTCTTAATCAAAAATGGAGGAATGGTAAAGCATCATTTTATGGCACTAAGGAGAAAAGATTACCACCAAAGGAGTTGTCTGGTAATGATATACTTGATAAAGTGGCTGATTTAGATGAGTTACAACTAACAAAGGATCCAAAGAAGAAGATTAAAATATCACATGAGAGTAGGGGTGGTAATTGGAATAAGAAAAGTATTTTCTTTGATCTCCCATATCGGAAAACTCGTTTATTGGGGTATAACTTATATATAATGCACATTGAGAAAAATATATGTGATAATATTTTGGGGACAATCTTAAATATCAAAGGAAAAACCAAAGACACCATAAACACTCGGTTGAATTTGCAAGCAATGAACATTAAGAAAGATTTGCATCCAATAAAAATTAGGGATAAATATAACTTACCAAGGGCATGTTACACATTATCTCCTGAAGAGAAGCACAAGTTCTTCAGTTTCTTGAAGATCTTAAAGTTCCCAGATGGATTTTCATCAAATATTTCCTAGTGTGTCAACCTTCAGGTTTGAAAAGTCATGATTGACATGTTGTTCTACAACAATTACTCCCACTTTCCCTACGGGGCATGCAATGCAAATCTGTGTGTGAACCGCTTATTGAGTTGTCTTTGTTTTTCAACGTACTTGGATCGAAAATAGATGTCAAAATCCCAATAACTGAGTGCAAGCTAGAAAAAGTCTTCCCTCCAACTTTTTTTGATGTCATGGAGCACTTGCCAATACATTTAGCTAATGAAGCTAAGATTGCTGGACCTTCTCAATATTGATGGATCTATCCCTTGGAGCGATATATTTATTTTATGAAACCATTTATTCGTAATAGGGCTTGCTCAGAAGGTTCTATTGTAGAGGGATATTTAGCAACTCAATTATCACCTTATGTTAAAGATATATACATACAATGGAAACAAAGTTTAATCGTCTTGAACGAAATTATGACGGTGGTATAATAGAATCGGATGGAGTTTTAACAAATTTTGTCATCCCGGAAAAGCTTTAAGAGGTGGAAAATCACACAAACTTGATTTAAATGAAATGGAGCAAGCACATATTTATATTTTGAAGAATTGTGATGAAGTTCAACCATTTCTCGAGTAAGTAATGAGTTGTTTCAATAATTTAATTTTATCTACCTTTTCTATTTTTTCATTAAAATAACATGTTATTATGCTTAATTACATGTAGAGAGTTTTCACTAACTCCAGTTGATACCTCTCAAGAAAATTCTGATGCGCATTTGATTGGTTGGTTAAAAGAAAAGGTGAGTACTAGTTAATATTAATAATTTTCAAACCAAGTATGTAAATATTATTTGCTAAATTATGTGCTTGATCTTTATAGGTTGTAGGATTACACAAATGCAATGACAGTAAAAAAATGGCAGATTTGCTCTCATTGTCACGTGGTCCCATGCCATACGTGACAAGTCATCGAAGCTACCTTATTAATAGATATAGATTTCACGTGAAAAATTATGATAAAGGTTTGAGAAATCAGAGCTGTGGGGTGGTTGTAGTTGGAGATACAGATGAAGAGAATAAGAACATTAATTATTATGGAGAACTAACAGATATACTAGAATTACAATTTATTGGTGGAGGAAGAATAGTTTTATTTTGATGTACGTGGTTTGATATGTATGACCAAGAAAAGGGAGTTAAAATAGATGAATATGGTTTTGAAAGTGTTAACCGCCATCGATTTTTGAAAAAATAGAGCCTTTTGTATTAGTCAACCAAGCATCACAAGTTTTTTTACGTTGACGATCTATCCAACAGAGGTTGGAATGTTGTACGAAAAGTTCAACCTCGTGTAATTTTGAGGTTTTGCACGAAAATATTGATGATTTAGAGGAGTTAGATCATTCTTCAGTACCGAAAAGGAAAAGAACTCATGAAGGTTTGATATTTATCAACTCTTTTATTTAATTAGGCAACTCACTTGTTATGTGGAAAGGGTCGTATTGGATTCCATTTGATTTAAAAGTTCAGCAAAAGCTAAAACTATATTAACTGATTATATGTTCTATCCGTCATTTTCTTGTAAATTATCTTTATTACTGTTGTCTATGGCCATGTAACTTCCTAGATTATTTCAAAGACCTTCATATGTTCATATAAGATAATATTGATATGATAGACATATGTTGCTCAATTTATTTTTGTGCTAGGTTGACATGAATCCATCAAAATATCACAAGTCTAAAATGGAATCAAGTTCGAAAACTGTTAAGCATGTGTACATTCCACCTGGTACCTTAGCAAGGGGGTGAGGACAGAGCTTCCGAGCATTGGGTTCTGTAAGAGTAAATGCTGAACAACAAGATTTGATTGCCAAAAGTAAAGCTTTTAAATTATTAGCTTCTGATATGAATAACCTAACTCATAATGATAGTCTCGCACCTTTTGGTTTTGATCAAATATTTGAAGGTGATACCTTTTTTTCTCATGAAGAAGAAGAGATGCAGGGCACTCGGAGAAGTGAAATAAGTATTTTATTGTCTCAAGCTATAAGTTTTTTTGTTGTTATTGTATAAGGATTATTTTTATATTTGAGTTAAATTGCAATTTGCATGGCTTTGTGAATCTAAAAAGGTAAAAAAACTCAGAGGAACGAATTGGTGTAAAAATGTTGCAGGACTCAAAGTTGGAGAAAACGTAGCGCCTCCTGGTAAACTTTTGAAGGTGATACTCTTTTTCTTCATGCAGAAGAAGAGACACGGGGCACTCGAGAAGTGAAATAAGTATTTTATTATCTTAAGCTGTAAGATTTTTTGTTGTTATTGTATAAGGACTATATTTATATTTGAGTTAAATTGAAATTTGCAAGGCTTTGTGAATCTGAAAAGGTAAAACAACTCAGAGGAAAGAATTGGTGTAAAAATGTTGCAGGACTCAAAGTTGGAGAAAACGTAGTGTCTCCTGGTTTTGATCAAACATTTGAAGGTGATACTCTTTTTCCTCATGCAGAAGAAGAGATGCGGGGCACTCAGAGAAGTGAAATAAGTATTTTATTATCTTAAGCTATAAGATTTTTTGTAGTTATTGTATAAGGACTATTTTTATATTTGTGTTAAATTGGAATTTGCAGGGCTTTGTGAATCTGAAAAGGTAAAAAAGATGAGGGGAATGAATAAGTATAAAAAACGTGCAGGACTCACAGTTGGAGAAAATGATGCGCCTCCTTGTTTTGATCAAATATTTGAAGGTGATACTGTTTTTCCTCATTAAGAAGAAGAGATGCATGGCGCAAAAAGAAGTGAAATAAGTATTTTATTATCTCAAGCTATAAGATTTTTTTTGTTATTATTGTACAATATCTATTTTTATATTTGGGTTAAATTAAAATTTGCAGGTTCAAGTGAATCTGAAAAGTTAAAAAAAAAAGTGAGAGGAACAAATAGGTGTAAAAAAGTTGCAGGACTCAAAGTTGGAGAAAAGTTGCACGTCACTTTCAACCATAATAGGGTTGTTGGGCAGCATCAAGCCTCATTTACGAGACAGTTAGGTATATTGGTCCGTGATCGTAATATGTGCCGATTGTGTGTACACTCATGGGCAGATATCGATGAACATAAGCTACAACACATGTGGGAAGCTTTTATAGTAAATATTTAAAGCTTTACTTTCTTGATTGTTCTGATTGGCACTGACAACTATAACTTCTAAGCTCTATTGTTTTCTAAAGCTTGGTTTCTTTTTTGTGTCTGTGTCTATGTACTTCCATTTGTTGACTATGAACATTACATATATGTGAATATTATGATTTTTAACATCATGACGAGGAATCTCTTAAATTAGCCATGCTCTTTGAATAGGAATAAAATATGTTGTTTTCAGTTCTTCACACTTTATGGGCCTTATTTTACTTATATAATAGTCTCTTTCATATAAGTTCTTGGAGGGATGGATGCCGAGGGTCTATTTGGAAACAGCCTCTCTACCCCAGGGTAGGGATAAGGTCTGTGTCCACACTACCCTCCCCAGACCCCACTAAGTGGGATTATACCGGGTTGTTGTTGTTGTTGTTGTCTTTCAAGGGACTACACTGGATATGTTGTTTCTTATTTAATGATACTTGTTAACTATTGTAGGATATATTTTACAGTGATGACATAAATGATCAGCGAGATAATTTCTTGAAACATATGAGAAAGTTATGGAACAATTGGAGAGGATCGATGCACAAGAATATTAAGTCTAAGCCATTCTGTTATGCTACAAAAGATGTGCCACAGGGGGTAGACAAGAATGATTGGGTATGGCTGGTCAGGGAGCATTTTTTACGGAAAAATTTAAGGTATGACTTCATATATATATTTATTAACATTGTGTTATTATAAGTGGCTAACCAGAATTTTTTCGCTATATTGTTAATTAGGAGACAAGTACAACAAACTCAGTCAATATGTCTAAGTTGAGTATGCCTCATCGTACGGGTAGTAAACAGATCAGCGAATTGATGAGTAAATCTTATAATTCTATTAAGAAACCTCATCTTTGTTACAAATTTTTTTTTTGACTTGTTTATTGTAACGTGAAGGGAGGTAAAGATGGTAATTCACCAGATATGGCAACTATTATTTTTAGAATCGTAAGAAGAACAACAAGCTTGTCGAACCTGAAACCAGTGAGAAATATGTATGTTTACTGATAGATTTCAATTTATATTATTTATTTATTTTGTTATATTATTTTAATTAAATAATTTTTTATTTTACAGGATCAAATTAAAAAATTGGTGCAATCTGAATCGTCTCTTACAAACATTGAGGTTGTAGAAAGGTGCTTCGGACTTCAACAAAAGAGTCATGTAGTTGGATTTGGTGGTGGGATAACCGCTAAGTAGTTGAAAGGTGGTAACTCCTCTAAAGGTGCATTGTTGGAAAAGTCGAATGCTACTGTAAAAGAAAATGAATCACCAAAAAGACCTTTGGAAGACCTCAATTAGCAACAAATAAGATGAATAAGATGACCTAGGGAGTAAATACACACAACTAGCGAGCGAAGCCCTCAATTTAGTGGCTTCACTCACCCACCTCTTTCATTTCCGAGAATGAAGGGCAGGGCCCCTAATCGAACGCAAGGAAGAAGAGTGGGTTCCCCTAAGTAGTACTCACGGCACACATGCTATATGTATGATGTCGACACCCTGATCTAGACATCCACCCCAGACTATTTACCTTATTTAGTGTTTGATCATCCTTCATCACCATTTTCAAGTGATCAATAGATTGAATCACCCCTTGAAAAAGTAAGTCAGCTGAAGCAATTTTCTCATCCTTTATTTGTACGAGTGTTTTACTGATTCTGTAGTTTCTCCTCTTCTTAGATATAGTATATATGTATATATATGTAATGTTCCATTTCTCATATGGCTTCAAGTGGTGGATATCCTTATTCCCCTAGTTATGACCAAAGTCGTAGGGAATTGGTGGTCGCTGTTCCCCCCAAATCTTCTTAGTGATGGTCCTTCCTTAGTAGTCTAATCCACCCTCTTAATACCTTCTTGTCTTTTCATAGATGCAACAGGTTCAACTTCACCTATATTAATGTCCCTAGATGCAACTCGATCCGCAGTTGCATTCAATGCAATAACAACCTCCAAATCCGAACCTACAGTAGCTGGAACATTTACATATGCTTCAACATGTCCCGTCACTGCTACTGTTTGTTGATTATTATCAGTGTTTGATTTATTCAAAACCTCCTCTTATATATTTATTCTAGCTCCTGAGGCAGTAATATAAGCTTGTCGATTATGCCTAGAATTAGCACCGTTTACAGCCTTATAAAGCCTTGCCAAGGCTGTAGTAGTATGAACATCATCTGTAGGTTTAGATTGACCCAAGGAGCTCCAATCTGTGATACTGATACCAAGGAGCTCCAATCTTGTCCCAAACTACCATCATTTTGATGATGAGTTGTTCATACTAGTTGTACAATAGTAATTGCTGGTCTTTAGAAGCTGGTCCGTCCCTGGAAACCATGGCAGTAGATATCCTTCGGTACCTCACAGTATGGCGTCATTGGGACTAGTTTTAAGGAACTTTCTCACTTCTGAGTCCCTTCCTGTGATGTGATCTTTGGCTGTGAATTAGGCCTTGAAACTGTGGGTCTAATGCTGGGCTGCTCTGAACTCTT
The DNA here is from genome assembly GCA_034376525.1 of Nicotiana benthamiana. Classification (NCBI taxonomy): domain Eukaryota; kingdom Viridiplantae; phylum Streptophyta; class Magnoliopsida; order Solanales; family Solanaceae; genus Nicotiana; species Nicotiana benthamiana. The sequence goes on from CM067328.1 coordinate 24,063,632, forward strand.
CCTTTTATTTGATGGGGCTTCATGCATCTCACCACTGTAAAAATTCCTGGTCAGTTTCTGTGGTACTTGTGTATCAGCAACATAAGAATTCATGACAGGTCTCTGGGGTTCCTGTACTTTAGAGAATGAGTTCCTGCTGGATTTTCTGTCTGAACCCGAGTCGGAATTAACAGCTGCCTCATAGCTCATTTTGAACTTAGAGGAAAAGTTTGTATCTAAGCTGGAGGAAGAGGCTTTAGTCCTACGAGAGAATCCACTACCCAATTGACTTCTACCAGCAAGAGATTTCTCTTTTGGACGAACTGTGGCATTTAGTGCACGCTGCTACCCAGATTTTGCAACCTCTTTCTCAGCTTGTATTGTCAAACTAACACCCTCCAAAGTTGATACAAGTTGCTACTGTTTGGATGGATAAATGCAGGAACATTTTGAATTAATCATCTCCTCTTTGGCCCGATGTCTGTGGAATTGAAAAACTGCTCGCTTGCACCTTTGCTGCCTCGTTCTTTGATGGAGGAGTTGCTGAAAATTGAGCTTCTGCATTGTCATCAGGATAAGCCTGTTTGGACGATGCTGTTGCGCCCAGTTTTTTGTGCTGTTACATTCAATATTTTGTGATTTCTTACACTCTACCAGCTGCAAATTATGCCCATCAATCTTCCCATCATCATCATTTACATTGCGTCGAGCGGCAAAAAGAGTCGATTTTTTTTATGAAGATTTGCTCGACCTGCTGCCCGTTGTTCTTGTGTGGAGTGCCTTTTTGCTGGACACCATTGTCCAAGATTTCTCATGTAAATTATGAACTGTATCATAACCCTTAGCCCTATCCTTTGGCCAATTAAAATTCCCAACAGATATATGATTACTACTGGAAATTTCAGCATGCAAAATTGTGCTGCGATCCTTTTGTGGTTGTTGCCCATGTTTTGAACATTCTAATTTTATCCCCAGCCTGTGCAGTAGCAAATATCTTCCTTACCAAGTAGTTTTCCTTCCTTGTTGCGATCAGTAGCTTTAACAGCTATTTCAGTAACATGTTCCTTCATTTTTTTCCCTGTTCAACTACAGCTTCAGTTATCCAAACATTGACACCATTAACCCCCTGCCCCTCTGAGTGTACACACTCTCTAGTTGTGTGCAATGGAACAGTGGTCACAAGTTAAACAGGGGCATAATATGCAGGATGTTCTTCAGTGTAAAGGATGAACATAGTTCGTAGCAGCTTAGCACTATCTTTTTTTTTCCTATGCTCCTACCCTTGCTACTATTTTTCTTTTTGCCTTCTCATGTTTATGAATAGTTTCACGATGATATTTAGTTGTTGAATTATCAATTTAACGGATTACAAATTGAAAGATACTTGAAGCGTCTTTTTTTCTTCCGTTACGAACTTATGGACTTGTTTACTTAATTCTGAATCTACTTCTTTGAATGTGAAAATATTTGACGTTGAAGCAAGCGTTGTTGTTGAGCAATGGGTACTACTTCACTAGACTTGTTCACAATTTAATCAAGGGGTATTGTTGAGCGAGTTGAAGCAGCTGTAAATGTTAAAGACCAAGTTGAATTGCGAGAGGAACCTACTTTGTTTTGCAGGGGGTTGAGTTGTCCTTCTAGATGCTACAATTTTATTCTTTTCTTTTTGGAGTTTGAAAAGAATAATGTCATACAATTTATTATTTATATATTTTAGTTATCTGATGCATTAGTACTTTGTAAATAATAATGATGTTTTATGAGTATTAATGTTTCTTTTTTCGGTGATGTAATCCATTAGTTCCATCTAATTATATTTATTAAAATTATCATTAGCGAATAGAATTTTGGCCATTAAACGTAATGTTGAGAGCAATTCACAATTAGCGAGAGCAATTGTGGTCGTTAAAAGCAGAATTAGTTTTCATTATTAGAGGCTCTTAACGACAGTGAAATGGCAATTAACGAAGGGAAATTCTGTCGTTAAAAGGTGCTATAACGACTGGATAGGTTGTTGTCGTTAAAAAAGTTTTAGCGTCCGGATTGGAATCCGGTCGTAAATTTTAGTGTCAAGACCTTAAACGACCGGTCACGACCGGATTTTTATCGGTCATTATTGATCGATAACGACCGGATTTGGACCTATAGCGACCAGATTTCCCTCCGCTAAAACCTTTTTTCTTGTAGTGCTTGAAGCTTTCTTTTTTCATCTTTCTCCATAGCAATCTCCAGATTGCCGGTACTCTGCTGGATCTGTTAGCGACCGCCAATTTGTACGGTACGAAATGTTTGTACCCTCTATCGAAGTAGCTCCGCCGACAGGAGATGCTAATTCCATTGTCTAAATCATCCATTAGAGTACTGAGTGGACAAAACAGAGTGTTAATTTGTGATTTGACAGTTGAATTAAGATTGATTCTATGTTTTTTGTGGTTGTTGAGATTTTAGAATGTGGAAATGCACGGGGAAACATAGGAGCGGACAAACTTATATAGGCGAAAAAAGATGGATGTCTACACTGTAATGTACTTCCTTTTGAGTTTAAGTTGTATGTGTGATAGTATATACACAAATATGTATACATTTAACCTATTTAAAAATTATAGTAACTATAAATTATTCTATTTAATAAGGACAGTTTAAGAATGACAACTAGCTAGTTATAATAAATTATTTTCTCCGACTCATTGTAATTGAATTTTTTTGGGTCCTTTTTTATGGTCACTCGATTGATTTTTTCCAAATATCAAGAAGGAATTAATTTATTTTTTTCTAAATTGCTTTCGAGTAAAGAGTCTAGAAGTATATGTTATATTTTAAATGAACAAATTTAGGTTAATATGATCAATTTTATTGTAATTAATGCTAAAAGGTTAATTCCTTAATATATCTGAAAATAACTAAAACAAGTCAATTAAAATGGACAAGAGTGAGTAAAGGTTATATATAGTTTAAAAATATTGCAATATTATTTCATGTATATGATAATTATAAAATTAATGATAAACATTAATTGATGATAACGTGATAGATTGTTCGTAAAATTACGTAAATGAGTTTTTGGGACAAATTAAGGTACAACTTATGTATTTTTCCTCTAAAATTCGGAATTCCTTGTGCATTGACATAATTGATAATATGGATAATGATCCAACGGGTGTAGGGGCACGTGAAATTTGCACTCGAGATATAAACTAATCATAAAGTTTGTAGCGACTCATTTGTCATGCAGAGTCATGCAATTAAACATAAGAAGGTTGACTCAGAAACTAGGCGATTGGCCTAGGGTGGAAAAGAATGGATATGATTTTAGATAGGGGTGGCAACGGTCGGGTCGGATCCAGTCGGATACAAGCGAGTCAAGACGGATAAATTGTTTGACCCGATCCATATTTGATACAGATAAAAACGGATTAATTGGTTGATACTGATGAAAATCCTTAAGTAGAAGTAAAAATTCTGTTGTGCAGATAGGAAAGTCTAGACGCGTTCACCTTGTCAAAATATTCCTTAATCTGTGTCCAAACTGTTTATGCATTTTCAGGGAAAAGAACTCTCGTTAACAAAATCTTGACATTCCTCATCAACCACGAGGTCACAATTGCATTACAACAGTCCCAATGATGTGCTAATGATGGTCCAAAATCTGCTTTGGAAGTGGATCCGCCAACTAAACACAATTTGTTCTTCCCCAGCAATGCTACTTTCATTGCTCAATTCAAAATTGTGTAATTGCCCATTCCAGTTAACAGTAGACCCACCGTCATCGATCCTGGTCCATCAGATGGATGGCGATATAATGGATGATTGTGATCGAGAATTACCGCTCCGCCGCAGGCACACCTGTTCCGGGATCTGTGGTGCCCGATTCATCATTAATTTCCATGGAATTTGCACAAACAAAATCAATTAGGGTTCACATAAAAAATCACAAAAACAGGGTCGATTATATTGATTTCCTCTTTAATTGAACGAAGAGATCTCTAAATCACTCGATTGATGGCTCTGATACGATGTTGAATCTGTGAATTGCAGAAACTATAATGAAAAGAAGAGAAGAAGAGGAGCTGAGCTTCTAGCTACACTATTACACATATATGTAGTGTTGCTCCACTAACTGCTACAACTAATTGACAGCTGTACAACTAACTCTAATTGACAAACTATAGTTAACTTAACTAATTATGTTTAAGTAATACTATCCTTTACAATATTAACTACGGCTTCTTGAATATGATCACTTTTGAGAGAAATCTTGGTCTCCCAAACTTGAGCAACCCCTAATTTGAGATTTTATAAATGTAAATGTTTAATTTATTAGTTATTCATTGGCTATCCCTTTTCTAAGTGGATAATATAGTTATTATCCATAGTTGACCCGTTTTTAAAAAGATTATTATCCAATCCATTTTTAATGGTTAATATGGAGAATAACTGTTTTCTTTTAACTATTTTTCCACAACTAACTTTAAACAACTCATATCACCAACATTGCCATACCGTAACTTGTGCAACTATTTGAGCTGACAATAATCAAGTTGGCTTGGTGGAGGTGGACGTGCATGGTTTTTGAAGATAAGTTTTTTTTCTTTTCCTTCTTCTAAACTTTGTAGAGAAGATCACAATGGCAAATATTTGAAGGTGTGTCATATTTACTTGGGATGGTTGAATATGAAAGTACAATAGAGGAGGGATGAATTGTGGTTTATTAAAAATTAGTTGACTAATTATAAGTTTGGTCAACTAGGTTTTGCGCAGCAAATAGATAAAGTAGAGATGAACCAAACAAATTGAAAGCTAAACAAGACACAACAATCTTTATACTGGTTCGGTACCGGTGTTACTTATGTTCAGTTTCCCTTGGGTCACAAGAATTCTCTTAGATCTTGATAAAGAGTTACAACAATGGTGGTTTTAGTTTGTTCACCGCGAACGATGTTTAGAAACAGTAATTTCTGGATATTGACACGACTCTCTTTTGTGTTCTAACTCTTTCTATCTTTTGTGACACTTGTAAACTCAAGAATACAGTCTTTGTCCTAAGAACTAGAGAGACTTAGAATATAGTGTTTGTAGTTGCATAACCCTTCTTCTTGAAATTGGAAATCTTCTTATACGAGAGTTTGAGGACCGTTTTAGATTGATCTTGATTGAAGCACTGAATCCTCTAAGAGATTTGACCCAAAGGGTGCATCCGAATCCTACATTAGAGATGGGCTGGATTCATTTGTGTCCTTCCTTTTGATATCCTTATTTTATAAAGTGATTTGAGACTTCGATTTTGGTTGGTCGATCTTCTAATATAGCCTTGGAGGAGATGCATGATATTTTCGAGTTGCACTTGATATGCTTCATTGTTAGACAATCTCGATGTCCTTTCATTGAGGCTGAGATAGTGAGACTGATTTTGTTTCCTTTTTGATGGTTTAACTTCCTTTGCTTTGGCATCATCAAATCTTGAATTTTTGGTGGCTTGGCTTCCTTTGATTTAGCGTTGTCATCAAATCTCCGATCTTATTTCCATTTGTTGATGCCCTTGGTGGTGCCTTTATTCCTGCGATCAAAGTAGACAGGATTTAGCTGTGACGACCCAAAGGGTCATCACTGTAATTCTCCCTTTCCTTGCACTTTTGAGGCCTTCAAAACCTCTTATTTGGTTACCTAAATTTGTGTGCGCATTCCGAGCGCGAAGTTGGAAATTTTTTATGTGAAAATATTTGAACTCTATGTTGAAAACTGTGAATTTTGATAATAATATTGCAATAGTTGACTTTGATCAACGTTTTGGGTAAACAGACCTGTACCCGTGATGTGACGGTCCCGGAGGGTCCGTAAGGAAATTTGGGACCCGGGCATATTCCCGGAATTGAAATCCGAGGTCCCAGGCCCGAGTACAGAGCTTTTCTGTGAAATTATTTTCTGAAAATGCTTAAGGAAAAATGTAAATGAAAATTTATCAAAAGTGATGGTATCGAGCTCGTATTTTGGTTCTGACGCCTAGTACAAGTCTTAAATGAGCGTTAAGCGCTATCTGTAAAGTTTTGTTGAAAATAGACGTCGTTTGACGTGTTTCAGACTAAAAATAGAAAATTTGAATGTTTTGAACTTTGAAATGAAAATCATGAGTATTGGAGGTTGATTCTTTGATTTTGATGTTATTTTCGCAATTTGATCGCACGAGTAATTTCGTAGGATGTTTTTGAGGTTGGGTGGATGTTGGGGTTGGAGCCCCGAGGGCTCGGGTGAGTTTCGGATAGGTGTTAAGCTCATTTTGAAGCATTTTAACTGCTGGTATCTGTAGTCTTCGCATTTGCGAAGCAATCTTCGCAAATGGGAGCTTCTCCCTTTAGCTTGCTTCTTTGCAAATGCGAGAAAAATCTCGCAATTGCTATCCTCCTTTGTTTGTCCAGACTCCGCAAATGCAAAATACTTTTCGCAAATGCGATCCTCCTCCTTTGCAGCCAGTCTTCGCAAATGTGAAGACATTCTCGCAATTGCGGTCACCGTTCAAGTTGCCCCCATTGCAATTGCGATAATTTTCTCACAATTGCGACCCTCGTTATTTTCTGCATTCTTCGAAATTGCGACATCTGCAATGTGCAACTTATACTTAGCTGAGTTCAAACTTCATTTTTTCTTATTTTCAAAACCCAAACCTCCATTGGCGATTTTCTCTCGACCCTTTCTCTTCCAAATCAATTGTATGTCAACTTTTACTCAATTTCTTCAAACATTAACATCTTTTATCATGATTTCAACTTAAAATCAAAGCTTTCAATGGGTAAAAATGGGGATTTGGGGTAGAACCTAGGTTTTCATAAAATTGGGGATTTGGACCTTCATTTGGGGTCCGATTTCAAAACAAATTTCATATATGAACTCGTGGGGAAATGGGTTAGGCGGTTTTGGTTCGAACCTCGAGTTTTGACCACTTGGGCCCGGGGGTATTTTGGGAATTTTTAGGTAAAACTTTGGGAGTTTCATTCTTATGCATTAAATTGATTTAACTAGCATTTGTTGATATGTTTGAGTAAATTGTGGTTAGATTCGACCGGTTTTGAGGCGAATTCGAGGGTAAAGCTATTCTAGAGGCGTTAGTTGAGTTGGAAGCTTTCGAGGCAAGTGTTTGATCTAACTTTGGCTTGAGAGAATATGATTAGAGTATTTGATTGCTATTTGCTAAATGATCGAGTGCGCTGTATAGACATGATGACGAGTATCTATACACCGGTGTCGAGAATGACCGTGAGTCGTAATTGCTTTTAAATTCGAAAGATGTGAAGTAATTGAGTTAATTGGCCGCCAAATAAATTATGAAGTGATAGTTGAAAGGTAAATAAGTTAAAGGAGGAAGTGTGGTGTTTTTTCCCTTGCCGGTACTTGCTGTTGATTTATCTTTCCCTTGTCGGGACTTACTGTTGATTTAATCTCCCTTGCCGGGATATTTTTGGACTATTAGTTGTACCCTTGTCAGTTTAACTGTTATGTTGATGAACTTCCCTAATGGGGCCTCCTTTAAGGAGATTGTTAGAGTATTTCATTTATAATATGGGATCGTTTGGCACGCCGACCATTTATAAATTATAATACGGGATCGTGTGGCGCGTTGTCCACAACCTAAATTGATATTGTTATTCGCCTAAGATGCCGGTGATATTATGCACCGAGAATAGGGGATCGTGTGGCGCGCCGTCCACTCATATGTTACATTATGTGATCGTGTGGAGCGCCGTCCACTTATATATTACATCATGGGATCGTGTGGCGCGCCGTCCACTTGTATATTACGCTATGGGATCGTGTGGCGCGCCGTCCACTTTAGATGTGTATAACATGAAATCTGGGATAGAGTTATTGTTGCTTACTGTTGTTCCACCTTTATCTAGCATTCCCTCGATAGCATGTCCCCTCCCAGCTTCATTTGTACTATTTTGCTACTGTTTCTTTCCCGTACTTGTATATCATTATTGCGCAGGTTAATTGTGGTAGGTCCTGTCTAGCCTCGTCACTACTTCGCTGGGGTTAGGTCAGGCACTTACCTGCACATGGGGTCGGTTGTGCTGATACTACACTTTTGTGCCTTTTTGTGCACAAGTCAGGATGCAGCCTACGGACCGCAGCAGTAGTTAGGGGGCGATCCTTCAGTCAAGAGATTCTGAGGTAGTTCGCTGCCGTTCGCGAGCCCCGAGTCTCTTCGATCTCTTCTAGTTTGTTTTTATTGTATCAAAACAGATATGTGATGTATTTCTTTCACACTATTGTTTTCAGTATGCTTTAGTCGTCCGTGAGTAGTGACACCAGATACTGGGTAGAGGCATGTTGTTAATTTTCGCATTTTGTTATCGCTATTGTTGCTAAAAGACTTCCGCGTGTTTTAATTAATTAATTCAGTATTTAATTTGTTTTAGATCTAAGTTTTATGAAAATGATTAAAAAGGTTGGCTTGCCTAGCTTCGACAGCAGGCGCCATCACGACTCCCGATGATGGGAAAAATCCGGGTCGTGACATTAGCTTTGCACAATTATCATTGAAATTAGATGTAACAGAATATGGTCCTCAATAGATTAAATGGCCTTTCTTCTACTGTTGATATTGATTGGCCTTTTGTACGGGGGTCCATTAACAACACATTAGCAGAAATTGAACCAATAATATCGACAAAATAGCACAGGTTAGCAAAAATAGTCAGTATTTGTAAAGTTATTGATAAATATTCCCTATTTTGCTACAACACAAAAAGGTTCAGCATAATATTGTGGAGATTGGTACACCTGTGTATGAACTTCAAGCATATTATGTTGGAACTCCAAGTCGCGGAAAGTTCTAGCATATATACTAGAGATTGGAGCACCAGTATATAGGGCTGTGCACGGACCGGATCGAACCGGATTTAGCATATTTTGGATTCAAATTTCGGATTTGGATTCTAGAAAATGCAATCCAAATCTGATCCGAATTATATCGGATTGGATCAGATTTTAAAGTATGGATCAGATCGTATTATTATGCCTCAAGATTAAATTAATATGTATATTTTCTTTGTAAAAGAAGCAATAAATTAGGAAAAATTCATGTTTATGCAATTATGAGAGTACTATGGTGTCAATTAACTAAATCTAGCAGTTGTAAAGGTAATAACTTGGAGGTTGATTTAAAGAAAGTACTGACTATCCAAAATTAAAATGTAGTATTTATACATGCCTTAATAATTTTTGGATTTCGGATCGGATCAGATTAAAATATACCAATCCGAATCCGATCCGAAATCCAAAATTTTGAAAAAACACAATCCACCATCCAAAATCCGATCCAATCCGAAATTGAATGGATCGGTTCGGATTTCGGATATCCGATCCAAATGAGCAGCCCTACCTGTGTATGAACTTCTAGCATATTATGACCGGTATATTATATTGTAACTCCAGTATATTATGCTGGAATTCCAGTATATTATACTGGAGTATTTTCCGGATTTTTGAACAATAAAACTATGGCTATTTTTTAATGACCAATTGTAAATCTGGCTATTTTTGGATTTCACCCAATAATATCCCCAATGGAATAGCTGAGTGTTAAAAGGTTAGAGTTTGAGGTCTATGCACCGATTATATCAAAAAGTAAAGTATTTACATAATCAGTCTATTTATTAGGTAATTACATGCCAATCTTTTGATAAGCACTAAATTGTAATCTAGTAAAGTAGAGGCGGAGCAAAGATTATTTGAACTCCATGGATTCTAAAGTTTAAGATAAGGACATCAGATGCTAGTAATTGAGCTTTAAATTTACTTTTTGAACATATAATACAAATATAGAGTTACGACTAAAGCTACAATGTTCGACCAGACCCAACTGCTGCCCTGAGTAAAATTAGTAACTTACCTGTTCCATGTTCGAATTCAGTTAATCTCCTTATAGTCCTACAGTTGAATACTCATCTCACTTAGTCAGTTACTCTCTAGTTAACAACTTCTTGTCAAGTGGTACAACTAATTTTCCATTTACAAAGAAATATTGTAATAAGCATTTTCTGTACTACTTCCTGATAACCATCCTAACTTGTTGACAAAGAATATGATGAGAAATGCAACCAGTAGTGTGAAGAATTGTGCAATGATGCTTATCTAATGTACTTCAATTTTATTCTTTTAACGTCCCTCTTAGCGCAGCCAGTCGAGTGACAAAGTCATCGTAATCTGGTAGCTTGGGATGGATATGCCCATTTGGACTCAACATATCATGCTCAAAGGAATTTGCCTGAGTGTTCCCTTCTCTGACTTTGAGTGCTGGACTAGCATGTTCCAATTCAATGGGAGTAGTTGTTGCTCGGCCTGATGGACAATCTAGAAATCTCTGCCTTGAAACTTCACCAGCGTCAACTTCAGCTAGTTTAGGTAGCCAAATAACTGGTTTTGATTTCTTAATTTCATTCTGAAACTGTTTCTGAGTATAGTGTATTAAAAGCCTGTCCATCATCTTTTCCTCTTCATCGCGTTGATCGTGATGATCAGCATTTGTGATTCTTATGCCATGTTTTCCATTATTTTTCACTCCACTAGTAAGGCCTTCTCCTCTCTCCTCACCTTTCAGTCTATCGGAATCCTCTTCGGAACCACGTATCGGCTGCAGACGTGTCCTCCTAACTGATTTTGGTTTTGGCTTTTTGAGTGTATCATTTACACATGTATCTTCTTCTTTGGCCATCTGCACCCTCATCTGAGTCATTTCTGTAAGTTCTTGTGCCTCCTCAGTGGAACAAGTAGGAGATGCATCTGAACTGTTTTTTGTAATGCATGCTCTTGCCTTTGTGTAATTTGGCTGAAATGACCTATAATAGAATGGCTTCTTGTCATCAGATTCTTCTTTAGATACACAGCTACTGATATCTGGTTCATTTTGTTTCCCTTTGCTGCCATCTTTGATTGGAGGTATGAAATCCAAATTTCTGTTGGATGCGCGACTTAAATTATCTCTTTTTTGTTTGTCACTGTCCCTTCCCTTGCGCAAGCTATGTACATCACCAGGGACTTCCTTTCTTCCATAAGATGAATGATGTTCCCTTTTCGCTTTAGAAGTTGTATGTTGCCTCCCATTCTCATGATTAGGTTTAGTGTCTTCGTGTTCTTTTCTCTGAGTTGATTCGTCTATTTTCTTGTACAATTTATGTTCTTCATCATTGTGACTCTTGGGCCTATCCTGTGAAAGATTGGTATAAAGTGCAAAAGAAGTCTGATTAGGGTGGGACCATATCTTCAATATGTGTAGCCAAAGAAATGTTAAGGACCTCCTTCAGTTCTCCACATTACTCTGAAACATACTTTTATATGATAGTAATGCAAGTTAATTTATATCCCAACAAATGACAAGATTCATAAAACTAACTTGTTCAGACATCAGTTGTTTATAAAGCTTCTGCTCCAAATCCCTTGAGTTCCATTTTATACCAGATTCTACTGCTATATCTAGCATCAATTGAAGCTTCATATCTTTTGTTGGTGGTTCTGACTTTAGCTTTTCAACAAACTGTCAAGAAATGAAAATGAATATTTTAAATAAAGGAAGAAAGAGCTCCATGTGAAAGTTTATGTGTGAGTAATATTATGTACGTTGCTGAACACATGGCCACCCGGTCCCATTATGCGCGGAGTCCGGGGAAGGACCGGACCACAAGGATCTCTTGTATGCAGTCTTATTCTACATTTCTATAAGAGGTTGTTTCCATGGCTTGAACCCGTGACCTCCTGGTCACATGACAACAACTTTACCAGTTACACCAAGGTTCCCCTTCAAAAGACATTAACTACGGAGTACCTCTTTATTCACAAAAAGTTCAAGGGAATTTCCATATCTCTCAGTGAATGTAGCTCTCAGTGCGCGTAATTCTGGAAGATCAGAAAATCTTGCTGCTGCAAACATCAACGTCGACGCGGCTTCTCTGCAATCCTCAGGGCACTCCCTAAAAACAACAATTACCCAGAAATATTTAACAAGTGGGGAGGAGAGGAAGCAACATATTGACAAGACATGATTTCCACTATATGCAAACGCAATATTAACAAGTGGGGAAAAGAGGAACAACAACAACAACAACTACCCAGTATACTCCCACCAGGTGGGGTCTGGGGAGGGTAATATGTAGGCAGTCTTACCCCTACCCAAAGGGCAGAGAGGCTGCTTCCATGCGACCCTCGGCGCATAGGACAGAATGAAAAGCTGCATTGGAAAACAAAGACAAAATTAGTAACCAAGGCAAGACAAAACAAAATAACAAAACAAAGCATAAGTAATCCTGCAGAAATAACGTAAATGGTTATGTAAACATAAGGAACATAAATACCGTCGCAACCAAGAGGGGACCTAGGCTAAAACACTAGACATCGATGGGTAACCCTACTATCCCACACCCAACCCCGGGTGAGGCGAACGAAGGACTCTAAGAGCCCCTATCCTGCAACCCTGATTCTAGACCTCCAGACTCCCCTATCGAGGGTCATGTCCTCGGTAACCTGCATTTTAGTCATGTCCTGCCTAATCACCTCTCCCCAATGCTTCTTAGGCCTCTCTCTACCCCGCCGACCACCAGCAATCTCCAGCCGCTCGCAGCTCCTCACCGGGGCATCGGGACCCCTCCTCCGTACATGCCCGAACCACCTCAGCCTCGCTTCCCGCATCTTCTCGTCCACTGGGGCCACCTCTACCTTCTGTCGAATAACTTCATTCCTAATCTTATCCAGCCTGGTGTGCCCACACATCCACCTAAGCATCCTCATCTCAGCAACCTTCATTCTCTGGACATGGGAGTTCTTCACGGGCCAGCACTCTGCCCCGTACAACATCGCAGGTCTAACCACGGCTCTGTAGAATTTCCCTTTGAGTTTGTGTGGGATTTTCTTGTCACACAGGACCCCAGAAGCAAGCCTCCACTTCGACCACCCTGCTCCTATCCGATGGGTGACGTCCCCGTCAATCTCTCCGTCCCTCTGAATCACAGACCCAAGATATCGGACACTGTCCCTCTTGGCGATGGCCTAAGAACCAAGCATCACATCCCTGCCCACCCCACTCGGCTCGTCACTGAACTTGCACTCCAGATATTCTGTCTTAGATCTGCTTATCTTGAAACCTTTAGACTTGAGGGTCTGTCTCCATACCTCTAACTTCTCACTAACACCGGCCGTCGTCTCGTCTATCAATATTATATCATCAACAAAAAGCATACACCAGGGCACATCCCCCTGGATATAACGGGTTAGAGCATCTATCACTAAGGCGAACAACATGGGACTCAGCGCCGATCCTTGAGTGGGGAAAAGAGGAAGCAGCATATTAACATGACTTCCACTATATGCAACTGCAATATTAATAATTCGGGCCTAACATACTACTGGAGACCACCTAAATGAACACCTAAGGGATAGTCAAATTTTTTAGCCGCTCTAAAAAAAAAAACTGAAAATATATATGTTTTGTATATTAAGTATAAATATACTTACAATAAATATAATATACATGTTATATACATATATTACGCGTACCTCAGCCCAAAACCTAGTGCACGTACCTCAGTTTACTCATGGTAGCGAGGTGACTCGAAATATTCAGACAATATTGCTCCAGAAAATCATAACAGCTCGAGATATTGAGCTCAAACATAAGGCCTTCAGCCTGTTGCATTAACAACCAGAAACTTTATGTCAGAATCAATCTCCAACCTTTCGGGAGAGAGGGAGAAAATACATATTAACTTCGTCTAAGGCTTAAAAATTCCAGAAATGGCACTAGCATGAAACAAATAACAATATTAAGGCCTAGGAAATTCTACAGTCTGCATTATAATCAAACAGAAAAAGAATACAGAAATCTGAATTTTTGTCATAAAAATCCTCTAATAGGGTTATTATTATTATTGAAGGTTCGTTGCTTTAAAACTACTTTGATAATAAGTTTGAACACGGAACATCTTTGTAAACAACCACCAAATTAGAAACTAAAAATAAATAGAAACAAGATAAAAGGCAAACTAAAACAGGTATTTAGTGTTAGGATATATTGTGTGTATCTTTTTATTATTGGTAGATATTCTTTCATTATTGTGCAGTCCTATAGTTGGCAGGATTTGATACCTCTCTGTACTCTATATATACTTTTGCGAGCAATACAAAAAAATTTAATTCTCCGAAAACTCTTTACATGGTATTATGCGCCAGTGGCTTATCGCCAAAGAAACCCTAATTCTTCCCTACCCGCGCCGCCTCCGTCGCTGCACTAATCGGCAGCCCGCCGCCGCCGTCGCTGCACTAACCGGCAGCTCTCTCTCTCGACGTCGCTCAGCGCCTCCTCTCCTTTGCCTCGCGCTTCATGGCCGCTACGTCATCAAACGAGCTTCTCCAGCCGATTGTCATCAATGCATCGGCTCAGATCCCACTCAAATTGGATTCCACTAATTACCTGGCGTGGAAATTCCAATTCCGAACCCTTCTTACGGGTTACGACCTCCTCGGCTTCTTGGACGGATCGAAGCCATGCCCGCCAGCCACTATCGTCGACAAGGAGGTGACTTCCCCCAATCCAGCATATCCTTACTGGATTCGCCAGGACAATCTTATTCTCAGTGCCATCATCTCGTCGATCACACCGACGATCATCTCCTTTATTGCCACTGCGGAAACCTATAAAGAGGCCTGGGACATCTTCGCGCGCACATACGGCACTGCTTCTCGTGGTCGTATCATGGCTCTCAAACAGCAGCTCCATAATCCGGTAAAAGGTTCTAAATCTGTCACTGATTTTATAAACGGTATTCGCGTGATTGTGGATGAATTATCTCTCCTGGGTGTTACTGTTGATTCTGAGGATCTTGTCATTAAGGTTCTCAATGGTCTTGATGATCCGTATATGGAGCTCTCTCATGCTATTCAAGCCTGCGAATATCCCATCTCTTTTGCTGAATTACATGACAAGTTGTTAAGCATGGAGGCTCAAATTACTATTCGTGCGCGGGTCACCTCCGCCGCATCTGATTTGGCTCTGTCGGTTGCCTTCGTCGCCGGACAGCAGTCCGCCCGTAACCATTTCAGTGGCCGCGGACACAGCCGTGGCAGCCGTGGTTCATCCTCCGGTCGCGGTGGTTACTCCAACAGTGGCCAATCTCGCGGGTACCATGGGAAGTGCCAGCTCTGTAGTGAATTTGGCCACTTCCGCGCCGCTGTCCGTCCTATCCCCTTTCCGGCGCCAATCAGCCCCCTTACGGTTGACCACTGCCGCGGCCAGCATACGCTCCGCCACCTTATCCGGCTGCTCACACAGCTCATCACTCTCTGACAATTCCCTCTGCATCCGATTGGATCCTGGACTCTGGTGCCTCTCATCACATAACCAATGATCTTGCCAACATGTCTCTTCACAGTCCTTACACTTGTTTCGATGATGTGGTTATTGGTAACGGTGAAGGTTTAAAAATTACACATACTGGACAATTTCTCAGTTATTCCTCTTTTTTATTGCCTGGGGCTCTCTGTGTTCCTCATATTCGTAAAAATTTGATTTCTGTTGCTCAATTATGTCGTCACAATAATGTTAATGTTATTTTTTCTGATACTGATTTTCAGGTGAAGGATCATCGCACGTGGGCAACACTCTTCAGAGGCCCATATAGGGACGCCTACTACTGGCCGGCGGCTTCCCGTCTACCGTCCGCCCTTACGGCACAAAAGCTCTCTGCCTCATTGTGGCATTCTCGGTTTGGTCATCCGTCAGCCAAAATCCTGCTTCATTTAGTGTCTTCTAGCAATATAGCATCCAGTAGTGTGTCTGATTTTGCTTGTGTCTCTTGCAAGCTTCATAAGTGTCATAAGTTACCTTTTTCCGAGTCAAGTTTATCTTCTACTGCTTCGCTGGAGCTTATTTTTTCTTATGTATGGACCTCTCCAATTATTTCTAATGAAGGATTTAAATATTATGTCATTTTTGTTGATCATTTTTCTAAGTATGTTTAGTTTTTTCCTTTACGCCGTAAATTTGATGTCTTACAAACCTTCCCCACCTTTAAATCCATTGTAGAAAAATATTTCTCTGCTAAAATCATTGCTCTATATAATGATAATGGGGGTGAATTCCTAGCTTTACGCTCTTTTCTTGCCTCCCATGGCATCTGACATCTCACTTCACCTCCTCATACACCTCAACACAATGGCTATGCTGAACGCCGTCACCGTCATATTGTCGATACTGGTCTCACTCTCCTTCATTATGCCTCTGTACCTCTCATTTACTGGCATTATGCCTTTGCCACAGCAGTCTATCTCATTAATCGTCTTCCCAAGACAAATCTCTCGATGCTCTCCTCCTTTGAGTCTCTCTTCCATAGGCGCCCCAACCTTTCCAAACTGCGTGTCTTCGGCTGTCAATGCTTCCCTTGGCTTCGGCCCTACACCTTACACAAAATGGAACCCAGATCTCGTGCATGTGTCTTCTTCGGCTACTCTAATACTCAAAGCGCATATCTATGCTTTGATCCCTCAATGTCTAAAATTTTCGTCTCGCGTCATGTCACCTTCCATGAAGATATCTTCCTGTTCTCCAAATTGCCTAACCCCGAGTCTCCACCTGTACCCATTCCGGTCTCCCTAGACGTTATTCCGCTGCCTCCGCCAGTACCAGTCGCCGCTCCCACTCGCGATCCTTCACCGGACGCACCGCCGGCGCCAACGCCCGTGCCACCAGCACCTCTTACGGCACCGCCAGCGGCCCCTGTCGCCGTTACACCCACTATGCCGCCACCTTCATCCTCTCAGGGTGGTCATCACATGCAAACTCGCAGCAAAAATAACATTTATACGCCCAACAAGAAGTTTGGTATGTCTGCTGTAACCTCTTCAGCTGTTACAGAACCTCAGACTTTGTCTAGTGCTATGTCTGATGAGCGTTGGTGCGCTGCTATGTCATTGGAGTTTGATGCTCTGCTACGGAATGGCACCTGGGATCTTGTTTCGCCTGATTTTTCACAGAATGTTGTGGGCTGCAGGTGAGTTTATCGTATCAAACGAAAGACTGACGGTACTGTGGACAGGTTCAAAGCCCGGCTTGTTGCGAAAGGCTTTCATCAGCGTCCAGGTGTAGACTTCTAGGAGACTTTCAGTCCGGTTATTAAGCTGGCAACTATGCGTTTGGTTCTCAGTCTAGCTGTATCCAAGGACTGGCCTCTTCGTCAAATGGATGTGAACAGTGCCTTTCTCCACGGGGATGTCTATATGGCACAACCACCGGGTTTTGTTGACAAAGCCTATCCATCTTATGTCTGTAAGTTACAGAAAGCTATTTATGGTCTCAAACAGGCACCCCGGGCATGGTACAGTGAGCTCCGCCAATGCCTTTTGGCTATGGGTTTCGTCAACACTACCTCTGACACTTCGCTCTTCGTCTTTCAGCATTCTGGTATTACAGCCTATTTTTTGGTATATGTTGATGATCTCATATTGACTGGTAGTGACTCTGATTTCTTGAACGATGTGATTGACTCTCTTGGGACTAAATTTTCTCTTAAAGACATGGGTGATCTCAGCTACTTTCTTGTTGTTGAAGTTCTGCGCAGCTCCAAGGGGTGTTTTCTTTCTCAGCGTAAATATGCTGTTGATCTTTTGACTCGTCATAATATCCTGGAATCCAACCCTGTTCAGACGCCTACAGCGGCGTCCACCCGCCTTCATCTGGCCGATGGCTCGGCTCCTGCAGACGCATCCGCCTATCGACAGGCCCTTGGGGGCTTCCAGTATCTCTCCTTCACTCGTCCTGATATCTCCTTTGCTGTGAATAAACTCTCACAGTTCATGCACGCTCCTACTGTCACTCATTCGGGTGCAGTTAAGCGCCTTTTCCGGTATCTGAATGTGACGCGTGACTTTGGAGTCTGGCTGTGTCCTTCATCTGCTATACCTCTACATTGTTTCTCTGATGCTGATTGGGGTGCAAACTGTGATGACCGCTCCTCGACTGGTGCCTATGTTGTCTTTCTGGGGCTTAATACTATTTCCTGGAGCTCTAAAAAGCAGCGTTCGTTGCACGATCTTCTACTGAGGCTAAATATCATGCCATTGCTTCTGCTGCCGCTGAAGTCCGTTGGCTTCATTCCCTGCTGCGCGAGCTTCATGTCCCTCTTCCGGCTGCTCCTGTCATTTACAGCGACAACATTGGCGCCACTACCTCTGTGCCAACCCTGTGTTTCATTCGCGCATGAAACACATCTCCATTGATTATCACTTTGTTCGTCAATTGGTTCAGAATGGGTCTCTTCGTGTTGCTCACGTATCCTCTGCCGATCAGCTTGCTGATGCTCTAACCAAGTACTTATCTCGTCCTCGGCTTCTTCTGCTGATGTCCAAGATTGGCGTGTCCTCCGGCCCTCCACCTTGAGGGGGCGTATTAGGATATGTTGTGTGTATCTTTGTGTATCATTTTATTATTGATAGATATTCTTTCATTATTGTACAGTCCTATAGTTGGTAGGATTTGATACCTCACTGTACTTTATATATATTTTTGTGAGCAATACGAGAAAATTTAATTCTCCCAAAACTCTCTACATTTAGGTTTGTTAGGACAGAAAAAAACAGGTTTCATGCGGAAGCTATCAAAATATATCTTCAATGATAAATCCAACAATAAAGAGAAATATACCAAAAGAGACACAAATATTTAACGTGGTTCGGTTAACTAACCTACGTCCACAAATGGAGTTGAGCAATCCACTATATAAAAAGAGAGTACAAAATATCGAGAGAATAACCTCATGAAGAGGCAAACACAAGTGACACACTAACACTTGTCCCGTAAAGTTCTTCCCCTAAACAAGACTCCCAAGCCTCCTATGGATACATTATAGATTTTTAAAAGTCCAAACATTTCCCTACAAAAAAAATAACTAGCCAAATATGGGAGAATTATAATTTCCTTCTTCAACAAAGAAATCATATGGTAAAAAAATCATGACAACTCATGACAAAAGTTTCAACTAAGACTATTGCTTTCAGCTCGAACCACGTAAGCATATGTAAAAACATTTACTAACATGTATGCATACAATTAGACCATATTCATTCCGAACACGGTAAGGGCCTCTTGGCCATTAATTTTTTTTTACTTTTTTCCGAAATTTCTTTTACTTTTTTTTTGGAATCAGTGTTTAGCCATAAAAATTTTAAATTTTCTTTGAAGTTGCATTTCAGATTTTTTGGATTTTGAAAAATTCTAAAAGAGTTGTGTTTCAAAATTTTCACTTCAAATTAGTTAAAAATTTCAATAACAACTCCAAATTATATTCATATCCAAACACAACTCTCATTTTGAAAAATACCATTTTTACTTAATTTTTCCCCCACTTTTTCCGGAATTGTACTCTTATGTCCAAACGCCCAATAAAACATTTGGATAATTTATTGAAAGGGAAATTGTCAAGATAAAAATATCAAACCAAGCAACACGAAAAGAAAATCACCCTGCCGTAGGCATTGACACCCAATCCAGAGTTAAGAAGGTCAGCCATATCATTCTTCAAGTATTTAAGCATAGCTTCTCTCTTTTTTCTGATCATCTCCATTCGAGTCTTTGTCAACTTAATCACAGACTTGCTGCACCAAACAAATCACACACACATTAAACGAGCAATACATTGACGAGGACTAAAATCACTACGCCAGAAAAGTAAAAGGAAAAAGACCTTTTTATAATTGCATCGCTGTATAATAGTCATAATTTATTATAAAAGTCAAGTTATTTGTGGAACCAATTTTCATGTTATATTGTAATATATGTTCTTTATAAAGTTCTCTATAAAAACAATTCACTATAATATCCAAATAATTAAATTCGAAACAAATGAAGTTGTTATACAAAGAGGTTTGACTATATATTAAAAAGAACAAGATAGAGACAATTGCAGGATTGACATCCGATCTTTACCATTTGGTGTAGAACCTGTTTTTTAACAATGCGTCAAACATTTTTAACGTCTTGGATTACCTAGCTAGGAGTTCACGGTTCAAAAATGCGATTCAAATCACGTCAAGAATAGACCTGCAGAAAAACTGGCGAAGGAAAAAAAGAAAGAAAAAGAAGTACGTAGCTTTGATTTGAAATGGCGAAGAAGGAAACTTTATGTTGAAGAACAGAACCGAACTCATAAGAAATTGAAGAAAGAAATGAATCCAGTTGTTTCCGGATAGAGCAATATTAATATTATATGATGAATTAAATGCACAATACTATGTTAATGCAAAGGTTTTGGAGAGAATGAAAGGGTTATATAGGAAGATTTTTAACTAATAATTCAAAGCAATGAATTATGATTAGAACATAACTTTTGCTCTTGACAATGTATATGACCGAGCTATATCAGCATGTAACTAACTTACAGTAGACTTAATTATTAACGTGGTATAACCAATTAAAAAAGATTAACAATGTGCAATTTTTCTTATAGCATTGCTAGTGTATATACGTTACATTAGTATTTGATTGTGAAAATAGTACAGGCTAGTCGGTTTTCGGATTGGTAACCGAAAAATAGTCAACGTTTGCAAAGTCATTAAAAAATAAGCTACTGGTTTGCTGAAATATAGAAAGTTTCAGCATAATATGCGGGATTATGGATCTCCTGCGTATAAATTTCCAGCATATACTCCAGCACATCAAAAGTTCCAGCATAATATGCGGGATTATGGAGCTCCTACATATAAACTTTTCTCATATTATGTTGGAACTCCACTAAATTATGCTGGAAACTAATATATAAAATATTCAAACTCTAACATATTACGCTAGAATATTTCCGAATTTTAAATGTGTTTTTATTCAAATTTATATTTATATGAAAAAATAACTAAATTTCGATTACTTTTGAAATTATGACTATTTTTCAATTATCAATTATAAATCTGACCTATTTTTTAAAATATTTTTTTCCTTATTTGATTTGATCAAACAACACAAGATAGAGGGATGGCCGGCCTCTATTGCCTTGTCGTTTCACATTTGTTACTCTAGCTAACGATGGCCTTAATTTATATTTATCTTTAGGTCATAACTCCAAAGGAAAATAGAACTATGGTGGTCAACTATTTCTGTCTCTTTTCGGTGATCAGTGGGCACATTCGAACATGGAATATAATCTGGTTGGGGGGACTTTTTCTAAAAGTAATTATTATTACGGTGTGGGGACTCTCTCCGTTGTTTAATAATTCAACATACTGTCATTTGCTACTAATTAATTGATGGTAATCATACATTGCCCGTTTGGATTAGTTGGAAAATAATAGTTTTTAAGTGTTGTACCTTGTTTTATAAATAAAGTACACAAGCTTACAAAAAAAAAATATTGAAGTTTTTGGTAAACAGGTGCTGATAAATATTTTTTTCTGTTAAAAAGACAAAAATATTCTTAAATTATTAATATTATAAAGGAGCTAATTACTACAATATATTTAGTTCTTAATTAATGCAAATAAAAAAATTATTTATATTTTAATTTAATTAATTGCTTTAGATAATTTTATAAATATAATTCTTGAATGCTCATTTTTTACCACTTTCAATCAAGTAAATTTTCACGAGTCTCAATCTTTTTACTGGGGCATTTGCATCCGTACCCGTTTTTTATGCCACATTTTAATATATAGTCGCTTTGTCTTTTTGTTTGCATCTGTACCCACTTTTTCACATACATGGGTGAAGTGTTTCTTTTGTACTGGAAAACTTCATCTGAAGTTTTACTTAAGATCTAGAGCTTAAGTTTACTTAAGCCGTTCCAGCTTAAGTTGTCTAGTTATAAAATAAACACTTAGGCCGTTTCCATCTTAAGCTGTTCAGTTATAAAATAAACACTTAGGCCGTTTCCAGCTTAAGTTGTCTAACACTTAGACCGTTTCCACCTTAAGTTGTCTAACACTTAGGCCGTTTCCAGCTTAAGTTGTCTAGTTATAAAATAAACACTAGGCCGTTTCCAGCATAAGTTGTCCAGTTATAAAATAAACACTTAGGCCGTTTCCAGCTTAAGTTGTCAAACACTTAGGCCGTTTCCAGCTTAAGTTGTCCAGTTATAAAATAAACACTTAAGCCGTTTCCAGCTTAAGTTGTCAAGTTATAAAATAAACACTTAGACTGTGTCCAGCTTAAGTTGTCCCACACTTAGGCTGTTTCCAGCTTAAGTTGTCTGGTTATAAAATAAACACTTAGGCCGTTTCCAGCTTAAGTTGTCCAGTTATAAAATAAATACTTAGGCCGTTTCCAACATAACTTGTCCAATTATAAAATAAACACTTAGGCCGTTTCCAGCTTAAGTTGTCCAACACTTAGGCCGTTTCCATCTTAAGTTGTCCAGTTATAAAATAAACACACCAGCTTAAGTTGTCCAGTTATAAAATAAACACTTAGGCCGTTTCCATCTTAAGTTGTCCAACACTTAGGCCGTTTCCAGTTTAAGTTGTCCACTTATAAAATAAACACTTAGCCCGTTTCCAGCTTAAGTTGTTCAGTTATAAAATAAACACTTAGGCCGTTTCCAGCTTAAGTTGTCCACTTATAAAATAAATACTTAGGTCGTTTCCAGCTTAAGTTGTCCAGTTATAAAATAAACACTTAGGCTGTTTCCAGCTTAAGTTGTCCAGTTAAAAAAAAAAACTTCAGCCATTTCCAGCTTAAGTTTTCCAGTACAAAAGAAACACTTCAGCCCCGTGTGCTGAAGTTATGTGAAAAAATGGGTGCGGATGCAAACTAGGGGTGTTCATCGGGCGGATTGTGCGGCTTTTACTCTTAACGGTTTGGCTTAACGGTTATCGGCTTTTAAATGTATTAATCCGTTAGCCACCCGATAAGATATCGGGCGGATTGGTATCAGGTTAGCTCTTATAGGGCAGTTAATGGGCGGTTTATCGGCCTAACATACATGTTCACTAAATATCTCTTATTCTCCTCGTCTTAGAAATAATGAATTGCCATAAAAAATAATATTTTAGAGGCAATATGATGTAGCTAATGAAACAATCGCCATCAGCATGTAGATTATAAAATAAATAAATTCACTACTAGTTCAGTATCGAGAAAAATAAAACAGAACTTATCTTCTGTTAGAGGCCACACTACATGTGTACTCATAAGCTTCGGATATAACCAAAAAAATCTGTCGCGCAAATTTCCATTCAGCTCCCACAATGAACTTTTAAAAACTGAAGTGCTCTGGTAAATTCTACTCTGTACACTCCTCTTCTATAAATAACTATCGTTCTCCATTTTCCACAAGCAATCATCCAAAATGCACAAATTTATTTCATGGGGTGTTGTTCCTCTAGTCATAACCAACCTTTCAATTCTTCTTTTTCCATGACACACATAGAACCATATATGTATTAGACAACTCAATTCTATCACTAAATTTTATATATATATATATATATATATATATATATATATATATATATAGATATATATATATATATATATATATATATATATATATATATATATATATTCTTAACGGGTTAATGGATTAGCCGTTAAGAAAATTGAATAATCCATCCCCAAACCGATAAGCCGTTAATAAAAAAAATTCAATCTGTTCCCCATCCATTAAGCCGTTAAGCCGTTACCAATAAGCCGTTAAGCTTCGGTTTGGATCGATTTTCGGTTTCGGATCGATTTTGAACACCCCTAATGCAAACAAAAAAGACAAAGCGCCTACATGTTAAAAGGGGGCGCCCCGTGCAATTTTTACCTTTTTACTCAAGTTTATGCTTGATTGGCCAGCCTCAAAGCCCAAGTAACTCAAATTCTTTAGATAATTTAGCAGCAGCTAGTGGCAACGTTGTTGTCAAGTTCAAATGGTTTGCTATTTTATTCTGTTTTATCTTCTTTCTGCATATGTTCTCTTTTAAAATTTACGGATCCTACTCTTTCTTTTTCAAAAGTTTCTCTTTTCTTTTTGAGTTAACTTTCTTATTTAGGGTAGAGTTCCGCATGAACACTTGCCAAAATTTGTGCGGGCGCACACAAGGCTATCAAGATCATCCCAATACTTGGACATGAAGGTCATGAGAGCTGGAGTCCTTAAGTTAATCTTAGGAAATAACTTTGAAAATTTTGAATAAAAAAGATAGAAAAATCAATGAAGCCTTGCGTGGCATACGCATGCTACGTGGCATATTTCAAAATAAAGATGGAAGATGAGAAGAGAGGGCTCAAGCTGCGTGACCAGGTTACGTGGCCCACATGCTACATGGCCAGGATGCGGGGCCCAAGCAGGCCACCCACGCAGACCCCTGTTCTATAAATAGACAGTGCTTTGGGTAGAGAGAAAAGAAAGAAAATTCTGAAGATTTTGGGTTTCTAAAGAGAGAAGTTCTCGGCCATGGCATTCCCCACACTCCAAGGTGAGTTTCTTGTTATAATTATGATGGATTATACTGTTCAATGATGATATTAACATAATTATGGATTGAAATCCATAGGAAGTCTTCTCATCCATGGCGAGAGGGAGCGGAAGGGGGCGTGGCAGGCCCAAAAAAGCTCCATCGCTACTGTAAAAAGTTTATAAGCTCGCAAATTCAAGCAAAGATCGATAACATAGAGTAAACTATACAAACACCAGATGCAGATCAGAAAGCTAACACTGGGTCTCAATGGAGGGACATATGAGGTGTGTCTAGAGTCTCAAAAAAGCTAGACCTAACAATACCTCCATCATCTATTATTCGTCCCCAATTAGTGAACGCACCAAATGAACAAATAGAGAATGCAGCGGTAAGTAATGGAACAGTAACAACAGCTGACTAATGTAGAGTACCAAGGAATCTTGCATCGTCTATGTTGATACCCAATTTTTCTCATATATATATATATATATATATATATATATATATATATATATATATATATATATATATATAAACACACACTTACTTTCAAAATACTTCATATTCATCATCATTTGATTTATAAGCATATACAGATATTTTCTTATACTTTTTTTTTATATTTTTAAAGACTTTAAGCCAACTTATTTCTTGTATTTTATCCAATAATTATCCTTCAAATTATTTTATGATGATTTAATCATCTAAACTAATCATTTATACCAACATGAGGTTTTATAAATTTTCAGTGCATTTCTTAATAATTACATTTGCATTTTAAGATTAATTGCACATTGTTGCAATATCCATATGCATGTATAATTACATTATTTATGCAGAAAATAATTTTTTATATTATATAATATTAAGTAGTTATTTTTAATCATTTTAGTGCACAAATGATATTTTTATTATTTATTAACTACTTTTATAAATTATTTATTTATTAAATATTGAATTTTTAAACACTAGTCTAAAAACCCAGTTATTTTTCGGACCTAACTACCCAGTCCCACCTAATCATGGTCGTTGATCTCTGAGATCAATTGACCACATTATTCCCTCCCTTTTAGTTACCCTAACACCCATAACCCTAAATCATTCTCACCATCCGCTGCCCCTAAATGCTCTCTACTCTCTCCCCTCTGAAGAACCCTAACCCGCCGCCTCTCGAAACCCCTCTCCTAATCCTTCTTCTAATGTGATTTCCTTCTCATTCACTTACCATATCTGTATATTTACGCTATTTGATTGATTTTCCATGGTATTACCTAATATAGGGGTGTGCATTCGAATCGGTTTATCGATAAATCGAATCGATTATTTGTTATCGATTTATCGATTTATCAATTTCGATTTCGATTTCAAAATTTTCCTTATCGAGTTATCGATTTCGATTTCAATTCTGTCCTTTTCGATTTATCGGTTTATCGATAAACCAATAACATACACTATTTTTTAACTTTTTATAACTTATTTTATAAAAAAAATTGATTTTTTTACCCTTATTTTATAATACCATTTCCTTTACCCTAAGTCCCTAGTGCTATTATTTCCTCTACCACATTTAAGGAATAATCATATTTAAAGCTCAAGTGACTAAAGTTCAAATTAATGGAAAACAAAATTAGCCGTGATGATATATTTTATTTTTTTATACTGTTGTAGTGTTGATGGCATGCATTTGATCCCTTACTTTAATTTTGTTTCATGTGCTTGTTGACACAATATTTATGTCATAAACGATGCTCTTCTTATTTTAGCTTCTTTTTGTCCATATTAGTTAGACGTATTTGTAGCGATATACTTTTTATGGAATTCCGAAAATTTTCTTATTGGTGTAATCGATAACCGAATCGATAAGCCCCAAAAATCGATAAATCAAAATCAAAAAAATCAAAACCTTATTGAAACGATAACGATAAGCATATGTTCAAATCGATAATCGATAAATAATTATCGATAAGGGTCAAAATCGAATCAATAAATCGAATGCACACCCCTAACCTAATACTTGCCTAAACATGGCAAGTATTACCACTCTGATTCTGTACGATTGACTCCCATTTGTTGAATCTGGATAATATTCCGTCTACACACTTTATTCTACACCGTGTGAGTCCGATTTTGTTTATATTTTGTTAATTCTTACTTACCCTAAAACTACGGTTTACAAATCTTCGTCAAATCAAACCAAAATTGGTTCACGTCTTTGATTTTGAGTGTTATCTTTTCTATATTCTTGAGTTGTGTTTTCTTTTGTTTAGATTTTACTGATTTTTCATTTGCCTTAAAAATTAGGGTTTTTGGGTCTTGTTTTCTTAATTTGTTCGATGCACTGATTTTGGTGCTATTTGTATCTCTATTCATCTTTGTGTGTGAATATTTCGTTAATATTTTGTTTTCCAAAAAAATTAGGGTTTACTTATTTTTTCCCTAAATCCGGGTTTTTATTTGATTCTGCATGATAATATTGATTTATTTGTGTTTGATTTACCGTTTCTCTTATTTACTTGCTCGATCTCTGTCACTATATAAACCCCTCCCTATTCCCCTTTAAGAAAGGACCGAAATCATTAAGAGATTTACAAAAAAAACTAAAGTTACTACTCTTGGTTCTCACATACTCTTGTTTTATATTTTGGTTCTTGGCCGATTGAAAGCCAAGGCCAGAAATTCTGGGTTCTTGTTACTATGGACTTTGTTCTTTCTTATTTTTTGCTTCACTTGTGAGTTGCTGATATGACGACCCAAAGGGTCATCACTGCAATTCTTCCTTTTACCGTACTTCCGAGGCCTTAAAAACCTCACGTTTAGTTGCCTCGATTTACGTACGCAGTCCGGACGCGTAGCCAGAAAACGTTTATGTTGAAACATGTGAAAACGTTAAAGAGTTATGATATTAATATTGTTAAAGTTGACATAGGTCAGTATTTTGGGTAAACAGACCCGGACTCGTGATGTGACGGTCCCGGAGGGTCCGTAAGAAAATATGGGGCTCAAGCATATTCTCGAATTCAAAATACGAGGTCCCGAGCCTGAGTTAAGATTTTTTGAAAGAAATTATTTTTTTAAAAATAATATTAAATTTTGAAAGGGAAATGAGTTAGAAAATATAGCATCGGGCTCGTATTTTGGTTTCGGCACCCGGTACAAGTCTTAAATATGCGTTAAGCACTTTCTGTGAAGTTTGATCGAAATCGGACGTCGTTTGACGTGTTTCGGACCTAAATATCTAAAGTTTGAAGTTTAAGAAGTTTGAAATGAAAACGTTGATTTCGAGGCTTGATTCATTGATTATGATATTATATTGGCGATTTGATCGCGCAAGTAAGTCTGTAAGGTGTTTTCAAGATTATATGCATGTTTTGTTGGGAGCCCCGATGGCTCGGGTGAGTTTTAAGTGGGGCCCGGGAGGTCTTAGACTTAAAAATAGAAAGTTCATGTGTTGCAGGCTCCTGCGTTGCACGGTCATTTTCGCGTGGTCCGCGCTGGCAGCCACGCGGCAGCGATGCTTTTCTATGCGGTCCGCATGGTGGTGTTCAGAGGGCCAGTAGTTTCATGTCGACAAGTGCGGCCGCGCACCAAATTAGTAAGGTCGGCGCTGGGTGGGTTCAACGAGCCCACTTTTTCCCTCCCTCGGCGCGGCCGCGATGCATTTATGCGCGGTCTGCGCCACCCCCAGTAAAGTACATAAACTCGAGATTTTTAGTCATTTTCCACTTTTCAAAAACCCAAGACCTAAGAGGCGATTTTCAAAAACTTTTCTTCTACAAAATAATTAATAAGTGATTTCTAACTTAATTGTTTTATTCCTTGATAACTATTAACATGATTTTAACTTCAATCGAAGATTTTCATAGATGGGAATTGGGGGTTTTGGTTAGAATGTAGGTTTCTTAAATTTGGGGTGCTGGACCACAATTTGAGGTCCGATTTTAAAACTAAGCATATATTTGGATTCATGGGGAATGTGTAACTGGGTTTTGGTCCGAACCTCAAGTTAGACCATGTGGGCCCGGGGGCATTTTCGACCTTTTTGGGAAAAACCTTGTAAAAACTATTTTTATGCATTAGGGTTAGTTCCAATAGTATTTATTAATGCATTCAAGTAATTTGTGGCTAGATTCGAGTGATTTTGTGGTGGAGCCAAGGTGTAAAGCAATACTAGAGGCTTTAGTTGAGTTTGGAGCCTTCGAGGTAAGTGCTTGTTCTAACTTTGGCTTGAGGGAATAGGATAAGAATATTATTTGCTAATTGCTAAATATGGAGTACGGTGTATAGGAATGGTGGTGAGTATCTATACACTGGTGTCAAGCATGACCGTGGGTCCTTACTTGTACTTACTCTGATATTGTTGTGACTCTTCCATGTGCAATCGATGATCTTTATCTAATGTGAATATTATAAGAAATAATTATGAACTGTAAAACCTTAGGGGCGCTGGCTCAAATGATAAAAGAACTAATGAATAAGAAATGAATGAAATAGAAAGATACATGATAGATCCCTTTGCCGGGATGTGAAGGTTATTATTGTTGCTCCCTTGCCAGGAGGTTTTATTGATATTATAGATTTACTCCCTTGCCGGGAACTAGTTAAGTTGATATGTTCCCTTGCGAAGATTTCTCTACTGGTTATTCTTCTCTTGCCGGGAGGTTTTATTGGTATTATGGATTTACTCCCTTGCCGGGAACTAGTTGAGTTGATATGTTCCCTTGCCGAGATTTCTCTACTGGTTATTCTTCTCTTGCTCCATAGTTGTGACTGATGTTTGGATGAGAAAGCATGATCTTAGTGGATGGAGTTGCGCGCCGCAATAAGGATACATAATATCTGCACAGATCGGGTTGCACGTTGCAACAAGGATAAATGATATCCATACGGATCGGGTTGCACGCCAAAACAAAGATAAATGATATCCTTACGGATCGGGTTGCACGCTGCAATACTACCATAAGTAAGTGGATCGGGTTGCACGCCACAATAGTGATATACTGTATCGGATAAATGTGTTATTTCCGGACTTGAGTTTTGTTGGTAGATTTACCTTTATTTAGATTCATTGTTTACTTCTGTTTCCCCCAGCATATTCCCCCCTCCTTTTATAAACTGTTTATCTCTTGTTTATTTTTCCGCAAAGTGTACTTCATATCTGTACAGGTTTATCTAGTAGCCGGGTCTAGCCTCGTCACTACCTCACCGGGGTTAGGCCAGACACTTACCAGCACACGGGGTCGGTTGTGTTGATACTATACTTCTGTGATTTTTGCATAGATTAAGATACCTGAGTAGCTTTTGGACCACATCAGTAGCGTATTGATCAGGATCTGACTTCAGTCCAGGGACTTCGAGATAGCCTAGCTGGCATTCGCAGGCAGCAGTCCTTTTCCATGTTTAGATTGTTTTCATAGTACCGAGACATATATTTGTATGTATATTCGTACTTGTTTGTAGCACTCCTTAGTAGTCCGTGAGCTAGTGACACAAGATTTTGGGTAGAGATTTGTCTTAAACTTCCGCAGTTTTTGTTTTAGTTTTACAAGCTTATAGACTTCCGCTTTTATTTAATTGCTTTCATATATGAATATTGTTGAGAAATTATCACAGAATGTTTAATGCTTGGCTGGTCTAGCTCCGTTACTAGGCGACATCACGACTCCCGATGGTGGGAAATTCGGGTCGTGATAAGTTGGTATGTGGTCACTAGGTTCATATAGGTCTCACAACTCACAGACAAACTCGGTAAAGTCTGAGGGATCGGTACAGAGGTCTCTATTTGTCCCCCAGAGGCTACAGAGTTAGGAAAAATTTCACTCTGTTCATTCTTATCGTGCGATTCTATTTCTCAAATACTGACTGTCTTTCTACTATGTTCTTTGTAGATGGGGAGAACACGTTCTTCCTCTTCTACTGCACAACAGCCCAAGCCCCCAGCAGCAGCTCGTATCAGGAGCAGAGGGTGAGGCTGAGGCCGTGCCAGAGGCTGATGCCAGGGCAGAGCTCAGCCCCGAATAACAGTCCAAAAGGTGGAGCCTCATGTTGACTATGATGAGGAGGTTCTAGCTTCAGCAGCTCCAGTTGTCCTAGCTCAGGTCCCAGAAGGTTTCATAGCCACTCCATTACTTTAGGACGCTTTGGTCCGACTAGTAGGCTTTATGGAGAGCGTCTCTAGAGCGGGTTTGCTTCCAGTAGCACTAGCCACATCTCAAGCTGGGGGAGGAGTTCATACTCCCGCTACACGCACTCCAGAGCATGTAGCTCTTCAGGCTCAGATTCCAACAGTTCAGCCAGCTGCGGTGGCTCAGCCGGGCATTCCAACTCAGATTGGCGATGGTGAGGCAATGTCCGCGGATGCTTTGTGGAGGCTTGATAGGTTTACCAAGCTCTTCACCACCACCTTCAGTGGTTCTCCTACAGAGGACCCCCAGGACTTCTTATTTAGCTACCATGAGGTTCTCCGGACTATGGGTATTGTAGAGACCAATGGGGTAGACTTTATCACCTTTCAGCTAGCAGGATCTGGCAAGACTTGGTGGAGGGACTATTGTTTATCCAGACCAGCATGGTCGCCACCATTGATTTGGGACTAGTTTGCAGAGTTGTTCTTGGAGAAGTTTCTCCCAGTGACTGAGCGAGAGGCTCTACGCAGGCAGTTCGAGCGTCTTTATCAAGGTAATATGACAGTCACATAGTACGAGACTCATTTTATTGATTTGGCACGTCATGCTATTGTGATACTCTCCACTGAGAGGGAGAGGGTGCAGAGATTTATTGATGGGTTGATTCGGCCGATCCGGCTCGAGCCAGTAGTGATATTTCATTTCAGGAGGCAGCCAATGCGGCCCGTAGGATAGAGATGACACTTACACGAGGAGGTGGGCAGGGGTTAGATAAGAGGCCTCGTCATTCTAGTTGGTTCAGTGGTACTTCATTTGGAGGTAGGGATTCATATGGTAGAGGCCATACTCCAAGGACCTTTCACTCAGCACTCCATGTCTCTCATAGTACTTCGAGTGATAGTGGTTCCAACAGCACTATTCCGATCAACAGTCTATCAGTGCACCACCGCTTCAGAGATTTCGAGGGGGTCATTCAGGTCGATAGGGTCAGTCTCAGCCCTCTCAGCTGCAAAAGTCAGGTGGGTGCTATGAGTGTGGTTAGTATTGTCACATCAAGAAAGCATTCCCGAGATTTAGGGCTACACAATTGCAGCAGCAAGTTCCTCGAGCTATGATCCAGGCACCAGAGGCTCCAGAGGTCGCCCAGCTAGTTAAAGGCGGGGTAGAGGACATAGAGGTAGAGGATTAGAGCAAAGAGGTGGAGCTCAGACCACTAGAGGCAGGGTCAGCCAGTTGCCGATCATCCCAAAGACATAGTTTAGGGAGATGGGGCCCAGTCCCGGTGTTATGCTTTGCCAGCCAGGCCAGAGGCTGAGTCTTCCAACGCTCTCATTACAGGTACTATTCTAGTTTCTGATAGAGGTGCTCCAGTGCTATTTGACCCTAGATCTACTTATTCATATGTGTCATCCTATTTTGCACCCTATTTGGTCAAGCCTACCAATGCTTTGGGTGTTCCTATTTATGTATCAACATAGGTGGGTGAGTCTATAGTGGTCGACCGAGGGCATCGTTCATGTGTGGTAGTATTTGAGGGTCTTGAGACCCGTGTTGACTTATTGCTCTTAGATATGGTGGACTTCGACGTTATATTGGGGATGGATTGGTTGTCCCCATATCATGCTATTTTGGATTGTCACGCTAAGACCGTGACCTTGGCTTTGCCAGACTGGCCCCGACTTGAGTGGAGAGGGACCCCAGGTCATGCCACCCATAGTGTTATTTCATTTGTTAAGGCTCGACGTATGGTCGAGAAGGGGTGTCTAGCATATCTGGCGTATGTCCGCGACTCCAACGCAGAGGTTCCTTTTATTGATTCTGTTCCTATTGTTCGGGAGTTCCCCGAGGTTTTCTCATCAGACCTACCGGGTATGTCGCCCGACTAGGACATTGATTCTTGTATTGATCTGGCTCTAGGAACTCAGCATATTTCCACTCCCCGTATCGCATGTCCCCGCTAGAGTTGAAAGAGTTAAAGGAGCAGCTTCAGATTTGCTTGATAAGGTTTCATTAGACCCAGTGTATCGCCTTGGGGTGCGACGGTGTTATTTGTGAAGAAAAAGGATGGGTCGATGAGGATGTGTATTGATTACCGGCAGTTGAACAAGGTGAAGACAAAGAACAATTATCCACTCCCGAGGGTTGACGATTTATTCAACCTGCTTCAGGGTGCGAGGGTGTTCTCGAAGATAGATTTAAGATCTGGTTATCATCAGCTGAGGATTAGGCTTCTGATGTCCCTTAGACAGCATTTCGCACTCAGTATGGGCATAATAAGTTTTTCGTTATGACATTTGAGTTGACCAATGACCCAGCAGTATTTATGGAGTTGATGAACCGAGTGTTCAGGCCCTATTTGGATTTGTTCGTGATTGTGTTCATTGACGATACTTTGATATACTCCCGCAGTCACGAGGAGCATGAGCATCACCTCAGAGTGGTTCTTCAGACTCTGAAGGATAGTCAGTTATACGCCAAGTTTTCAAAGTGTTAGTTCAGGTTTAGTTCTGTTGCATTCCTGGTCATGTTTCAGCATAGGGTATTCAGGTGGACCTGAAGAAGATTGAGGAAGTTAAGAACATCCTCGATCAGCATCAGCTACAGAGATACAGAGTTTCTTGCGGTTAGTAGGTTACTACTGCTGGTTCATGGAGGGGTTTACATTTATTGATACCCCAATGACCAGATTGAACCAAAAGGGTGACCAGTTCAGGTGGTCAGATGAGTGCGAGGCAAGCTTCCAGAAGCTCAAGACAACTCTAACCACGCCACTGGTACAAGTTTTGCCCGCGGGATCAGGGCCTTATACCATTTACTGTGATGCTTCCCGTATCAGGCTCGGTGCAGTATTGATGCAGGATGGCAGAGTCATAGCCTGTGCTTTGAGGCAGCTGAAGATCCCCGAGAAGAATTATCCAGTTCATGATCTAGAGTTGGTAGCCATTGTTCATGCTTTGAAGATTCAGATGCATTATCTATATGGTGTGACGTGTAAGGTGTACACGGACCACAAAAGGAGTTGAATTTGAGATAGGGGAGGTAGTTGGAGTTATTGAAAGACTATGATGTTACTATCTTATACCACCTAGGGAAGGCCAATGTGGTGGCCAATGCATTGAGTAGGAAGTCCGCCAGCATGGGTAGTCTTGCTTATATTCCAGTCAGCCAGAGGCCGCTTTCTATGGATGTTCAGGCCTTGGCCAATCGATTTGTGAGGTTGGATATTTCTGAGCCTAGCATGGTGTTAGCTTGCACGGTTGTTCATTCATCATTGTTGGAGCGTATTCGTCAGCGGCTGTTTGATGATCCCCATTTTTGTGTCCTGAGAGACACGGTGCAGCATGGAGGTGCCAAGAGAGTGACCTTGGGAGATGATGGTGTATTGAAACTGCAGGGGAGAGTTTGTGTACCCAATGTTGATGGTATTCGGGAGTTGATCTTAGCGGAGGCCCATAGTTCTCGGTATACTATTCATTGGGCACACAAAGATGTATCAGGATTCGAGGCAGTACTATTGGTGGCGCAGAATGAAGAAAGACATTGTTACATATATGGCTTGTTGTTTGAATTGTTAGCAGGTTAAGTACATGAATCAGAGGCCTAGTGGTTTATTTCGGAGGATTGAGCTTCCTGAGTGGAAGTGGGAGAGGATTACTATGGATTTTGTTACTGGACTTTCGATGACTTGAAAGAAGTTTGATGCTATATGGGTCACTGTTGATAAGCTGACCAAGTCGGTGCATTTTTTTCCGGTTGCCACCACCTATTCGTCCGAGAGATTAGATGAGATTTATATTAGGTTGATCGTTCGCCTTCATGGGGTACCTATATCTATCATTTTGGATCGGGGTCCGCAGTTTACCTCGCATTTCTGGAGAGTGGTTCAGCGAGAGTTGGGCACCCAGGTTCAGTTGAGTATAACATTTCATCCCCAGACGGACGGTCAGTCCAAGAGGACTATTCAGATTCTTAAGGATATGTCCCGAGCCTACGTTATTGATTTTGGAGGCTCGTGGGATGCGTTTTTCTGGTAGCAGAGTTTGCCTACAACAACAGCTACCAGTCCAGCATTTAGATGGCTCCATATGAGGCACTATATGGTAGGCATTGTCGGTCCCCAGTGGGATGATTTGAGCCGGGAGAGGCTCGGTTATTGGGTACAAATCTAGTTCAGGAGGCCTTGGATAAGGTCAAGATCATTCAGGACAGACTTTGGACAGCTCAGTCTAGGCAGAAGAGTTATGCAGACTGCAAGTTCTGAGATATTGCTTTCATAGTTGGTAAGCGAGTGTTGCTCCTAGTGTCGCCTATGAAGGGCGTGATGCGATTCGGAAAGAAGGGCAAGCTTAGCCCTAGGTTCATTGGCCCATTTGAGATTCTTGATCGTGTGGGAGAGTTGACCCTAGACTTGCCTTGCCGCCTATATTGCCAGCCGTGCATCAAGTTTTTCATGTATTCATGCTTCGAAGGTATCACAGCGACCCAACCCACGTGTTAGATTTCAGTACTATCCAATTGGACAAGTATCTATCTTATGAGGAGGAGCTGGTGGCTATTGTAGACCGGTAGGTTCAATAGTTGAGGTTTAAGAGTTTTCCTTCAGTACGTGTTCGGTGGAGAGGTCAGCCTCCTAAGGCATCGATCTGGGAATCCGAGTCTGATATGCGAACCCGTTATCCTCATCTATTCCCCGACTTAGGTACTTCTTTCTTTTGTCCGTTCAAGGACGACCAGTTATTTTAGAGGTGGAGGATGTGATGACCAGAAGGGTAATCACCGTAATTCTTCCTTTTACCGTGCTTCTGAGGCCTTGAAAATCTCGCGTTTAGTAGCCTCGATTTGAGTGTGTAGTCCGGGCGCGTAGCCGGAAAATTTTTATGTTGAAATATGTGATATTTGTGAAAAATAAAAGAATTTTGATATTAATATTGTTACAGTTGACTTCGGTCAACATTTTGGGTAAACGGACCTGGACCCGTGATGTGATGGTCCCGGAGGGTCCCTAAGAAAATATGGGACTCGGGCGTATTCTAAAAATTGAAATCCGAGGTCCCGAACCCGAGTAATGAATTTTTGAAAGAAATTATTTTTTTGAAAATGATATGAAAACTTTAAAGGGAAATGAGTTATAAAATATAAGTATCAGGCCCGCATTTTGGTTCCAGCACACGGTACAGGTTTTATATATGCGTTGAGCACTTTCTATGAAGTTTGATCGAAATCGGACGTTGTTTGACGTGTTTCGGACCTAATTATCTAAAGTTACAAGTTTATGAAGTTTGAAATGAAAACGATGATTTCGAGGCATGATTCATTGATTATGATGTTATTTTGGCAATTTGATCGCGCAAGAAAGTCTGTAAGGTGTTTTCGAGATTATATGTATGTTTGGTTGGGAGCCCCGAGGGCTTGGGTGAGTTTTGGGTGGGGCCCGAAAGATTTTAGACTTAAAAATAGCAGGTTCAGGTGTTGCAGGCCCCAGTGCAGCCGCGGTCATTTTCGCGTGGTCCGTGCTGGCAACTACGCGATCGAGGTGCTTATATGTGCGGTCCGCGTGGTCGAGTCAGAGGGCCGGTAGTATTAGGTCGACCAACGCGGACACGCACCAAATCAGTGCGGTCCGTGCTGTTAGATAAGATTTTAATGATGCAACTAATATACATGTGCAGGCATTCAAAAAAAGGGATGCAGAATTATTGGAACTAATGTAGCAAACAAATATAGAGCTAAAAGAGAGGCCGGCATTGTGTTCAAACAAGGAAGCAAAATTGATGTAGCTTAAAAAATGAAGGAAATCTTCCTTAAAGGTAGCTATCGATGCTCAAGGAAAATATCGGCATCTCATTAGCAAATCAGGAAGTCTTCCATAATTGTGGGGAAATCATATCTACCCAGATACAACAAAAGATTCAACGTATATCTCTGATGAATCATAATAACGGGAAGATATGGACGAAAGTCAAGATTGGAGGATCTGCAATCAAAGACAATCTGTGTTTAATCATATCTCTAGCCAAAGGAGAAAATCTGGTACGCGATCAAGTTTGGAAACATCAACAATCAAGGAGCAATCAAGAAAATCAACGTCTCAGTCCTTATTCTTGGAAAGACTCAATTCTTTCCAAGGATCAAATCTCTTGGTTTTTCAAGCCTCCACTATCCATCAAAGTATTTATACATCATTGTAAACCCTAGCTTAGACTTACTTTGATCAAACGAAATTGCTCTCTTCAATTTACTGCAAACAAACATAGTAGTCTAGAAAAATTAATTGTGTAACAAGTCAGAGATAGAAAGAGGGTTCTCAATTGGTGAGGCATTGTATCAAACGAGTGAAAGAAGACTTTGCGATAAGTATCATATATGTACTAAAAAGAAAATCATTGGTCTGAATAGAAATCCCGTGCAACCCAAGGGGTCTGGATTATGATTCACATTGAATCCGAACTAGTATAAAATTCTTGGAGTCTTTATATTTCTGCACTTACTTTCTGCATAATTATATTCGAATATCTTCACCTACAGTATCGTCACATTCAATCGACTAATAAAGTTTTAAGTCAACTTATTTACGATTAAGGAGCTTATTCAAAAATTCGGTATGAGCTTATTCAGTATCATCACATTCAATCCACCAGTCATAGTTCTGTCAGGTCTAATTAGTTGACTTACAAGTCAATTGGAAAAGAACAAATCAGAACTAGATCGCCCAGTTGACCAAACCAGTCGACTTACAAGTCAACTGGAAAGGAGTTGGCTAATCGTAGAAGTGCTAACTCCAACTCTCTTGAGAGACCTATAAAAGGGTCTAGTGTTAAATGTCATTACTGCAATAAAAACAGGCATAAATATTCTGGTTATCACTTTTGTAAATATCATATGTCCGGATGTATTTGGAAACCTAAAAATTCTGAATCTAGAAACACTAACTCACCGGGACCCAAGCAAACTTGGGTACCTAGAAGAAAGTAATAACTTTGCTTTGCAGGAACACCACATAGTAAAACGTAAAGTAAAATGGTATTTAGATAATGTGTGTTCCAGTCACATGACAGGTGACAAAAACTTGTTTAAAGAAATCATAGAAATTGATGGAGGAAGTGCCAAATTTGGAGACGACTCAAAAGCAAAAATAGTTGGTATTGGAACTGTTCCGTTCAACAATAGTTGTGATATTACTGAAGTATATCTAGTCGATGGACTAAAATACAATCTCCTTAGCATAAGTCAACTTTTCGACTCAGGATATGAGGTAAAATTCAAGAGAACTGGATGTGCCATCAAAGATGAGTCAGGTAAAATAATTCTTTTAGGAAAAAGGTATGGAAACGTTTATATACTTGATGGTTTCGAAAATATAGATGGTCATATTTGCTTAACATCTATTTTTGATGATCATTGGTTATGGTACAGAAGATTAGGACATGCTAGCATGAATTTAATTGAAAAACTGTCCAAACATCATTTAGTTATTGGGTTACCCAAACTGAAATTCTCTAGTACTCATATCAGTGATGCATGTCAGATGGGTAAGAAAACTAGAAACTGTTTCAAAAACAATGACATAGTCTCCACGTCAAAACCCTTGCAACTTCTACATATGGATTTATTTGGCCCAACCAGAACTGCTAGCATAGGTAGCAAGAAATATGCATTTGTTATTGTTGTTGATTTTTCACGTTTCACTTGTGTGATTTTTCTCTCTCACAAAGATGAAGCCTTGCAAAACTTTGAGATCTTCTACAAGAAAATTGAACGAGAAAAAGGCTATCAAATCTCCATTATTCAAAGTGATCATGGAGGCGAATTTGAAAGCAAGGCATTCGAAGACTTCTGTAATAATCTAGGCTATACCCATAATTTCTCTGCTCCCCGGTCTCCTCAATAAAATGGAGTGGTTGAAAGAAAGAATAGAACATTGCAAGACATGGCCAGGACTATGCTTTTGGAACACTCACTGCCAAATCACTTCTGGGGTGAAGGAGTTAGTACTGCTTGTCATATTCTTAATCGCTGCCTTATAAGGCCCATTCTGAAAAAGACTCCGTATGAACTCTGGAAAGGTAAACGTCCGAACATCATCTACTTTCA
Organism: Nicotiana benthamiana; assembly: GCA_034376525.1. NCBI lineage: Eukaryota > Viridiplantae > Streptophyta > Magnoliopsida > Solanales > Solanaceae > Nicotiana > Nicotiana benthamiana. The sequence continues at coordinate 24,102,220 of CM067328.1, forward strand.
TCCATTTGGAAGAAAATGCTTCATTCATAAAAATGGTTAGGATAATCTTGGAAAGTTTGACCCAAGAAGCGATGAAGGTATCTTTCTCGGTTACTCATTAAATAGTAGATCTTTTAGAGTTTTTAATAAACGCACTTTATATGTAGAAGAATATGTTCATGTTATGTTCGATGAAAATAATCCCTTGGTCGAGAAAGGATCTAATGGAGTTGATGAAGATCCAGCTCAAGAGGCTCAGAACACGGCAAAATCACAGAAGTCAACTACTTCTAGAGTAATGATAGAGTCGACTGAACAAGCAAGTGATAATACTCTAGAACAACGTGTAGAGTCAACTACAAACACTGTTAGATTAAATGGGTGGAGAAATGAAACTGAATATCCACAAAATTTATTATTGGAGATCCAAACAAAGGGATGAAGACCAGAGCAGCTCTCAAAAAGAAGGCGAATATTGCACTGATCTCCCAAATAGAGCCAAAGAAGTTAGAGGAAGCTCTAAAGGATTCAAGATGGGTAAATGCTATGCAAGAGGAACTAGATCAATTCAACAAAAATCAAGTATGGGAGCTAATAGCTCGACCTGAAAATGCTTTAGTTATCGGAACCAAATGGGTATTAAGGAACAAAGCTAGACTAGTCGCTCAAGGTTAGTCACAGCAGGAAGGAGTCGACTACGACGAAACCTTTGCTCCAGTAGCACGATTAGAGTCAATACGAATCCTGTTAGCTTAGGCTTCATTCAAAGGATTCAGACTATTTCAGATGGATGTCAAAAGTGCTTTCCTAAATAGATTCATCGAGGAAGAAGTATTTGTGAAACAACCTTCGGGGTTTGAGAATTCAAAATTTCCATATCATGTGTACAAACTTACTAAGGCCCTGTATGGGTTAAAACAGGCCCCACGTACTTGGTATGACAGGTTAAGTACCTTTCTTATTGATCATGGGTTCACTAGAGGTAAAATTAATACCACTCTTTTTATTAAACGATCTTTAGAAGGTAATCTTATAATTCAAATTTATGTTGATATTGCTAACCCTATTATGTGTAAGGAATTTGGAAATCTCGTGCAAAGAGAATTTGAAATGAGTATGGGGCGAACTCACTTTCTTCCTTGGACTCCAAATTCATCAATCTGAAGAAGAAACCTTTATCTGTCAATCTAAATATACTAAGGAGCTTATTCAAAAATTCGGTATGAGCAATGCAAAATCTATTAGAACTCCAATGAGCCCTGCTACAAATTTAGATAAGGATGACAAGGTACTCCAATTGATGAAACCAAATACAGAGGGATGATCAGATCGCTACTATATCTAACTGCAAGTCGACCATATATAATGTTCAGTGTTTGTAAATGTGCCAGGTTCCAGTCGGCTCCTAAGGAGTAACATCTAACTGCTTTAAAAAGAATTATTCAATATCATATCGGCACAGTATCTCATGGTTTATGGTATCCTCGATCTAATTCCTTTAAATTAGAAGGTTTCGCAGATGTAGATTTAGCATGTGATAAAGAAGACAGGAAAAGCACAAGGGTCACATGTCAACTACTAGGAAAATCTTTAATATCCTGGAACAGTAAAAAACAAGCATTAGTTGCTTTGTCAACTCCTGAAGCTGAGTATGTTGCAGCTGGACAATGTTGTGCACAATTGCTATGGATGTCCCATCAACTGCCCGACTCTGATCTCTCTTTCAAACCCATACAAATTTCTGTGATAATACTAGTGTTATTTGTCTTTCGAAAAATCCTGTGTATCACTCTAGAGCTAAGCATATAGATATTAAACATCATTTTATTAGAGATCATGTTCTCAAAGGTGATATAGAATTAGCTTTTGTTGGTACTTCTGGTCATTTAGCCGATATTTTTACTAAACCTTTGTTGGATTAAAGATTTTGTTCTCTAAGATAACTTCTTGGAATTGTTTGCCTTACAAAAAACCCTTAGGGTCAAAGTACCGTTTTTCAAAAACTTTTCATTATTGTTTTTTTAGTTCATTAATTACGCCATCATCCTTTCCCTCCCTTTCCTGCATAATTTCCCATCACTTGCAGTCACAGAAGGAAAGCCAATCGCTTCGTCAGTCCAACTGACAACTTTTTCTTTTATACTCAACTGTCAAATCCCACCTCTTTAGATAGTCCTTTTCATCTCCCTTATTCTTCATCCTCTCTACCAAACCTTTGCACTCCCAGTTCAAATCCCTCTTCTCCGCCATGGCCAAGACCTCCAAAAATCGCTCTGCCTCCACAAGAAAAAGCACTCGTTCCAATGCAATACTTTCTTCCGCTACGCCTGAGCAAGTCGACCTAGGGTCGGACCGGTCCGAGGAGTGTGCTTCCTCTCAATGTGCACATTCTGAGCACTCCCTGCTTCTTCGTGACAAAGCTGCTGGCAAACAACCCATGGATGATGCCCCTGTCTCCACCCCCAAGAAAAACAAGTTTAATTTCTCCGCCTCTCTTGAATCTGACCTTAATTTCTGGGATTTTCCAAATAGGGACTTCTTTATTTCTCTTAAAGGCAAGCCCATAACCCATGGACATTTGGTAGATCTCGGCAGTATGGAATACCTCAACTATAAGGTAAAATAGCTGTTTGTTTATCAAGGGTGGGACAAATTTCTATCTATTTCTCCGCCTAAAGTATATGAACCTCTCGTACTTATGTTCTATGCCAATATTCGCTCTAAAAAATCTGATAGGCTTGAAACCCTTGTTCTTGGCAAACACATTATTCTTGACTGTAGCCTGTTTGATTCCCTTTTTATCTGTCGCTTTTCTGGCTTCCCTACTATGTTTATAAATATATGGCCTGAAGATTCTGAAATCTCTTTTGATCAGGCAAAACAGATCATTGCAGAAAACCCTTGTGACAGTCTTCCAAATCAATTAGGGCCCAGTGATGTTAGCCTTGAAACTAGGGTTCTTGCTCACATTGTTGTAACCACTCTCCTTCCCAGAACTCGTTCCTTCTCCACTCTCTCCAAAAAGGGACACCTTCCTCGTCTATTGTGTTATCTCCAAACTCAAAATCAAGTTGTCCTCCTGGGTTATGGACTTCCTGATTGAGAGTGTTGAAGACCCCACCAGCCTTCCGTATGGTATGGCCATTGCTCACATTCTGGAAGCCCATCAAATATTGCATTCAAACTACCCCTTTGTTTCTGTTTCCAAATGCTACAACTCTAGAGCATTCTCTAGCATGGGGTATGTGAGTATCAAAGGGGTATGGGTCAAAAAGGGAGAAAGTGATGCCAGGCCTACTCCTGAGGAAACCAAGCCATCCTCTGTCCTTCCACCCTCTCTTATTCCCACAGACCTTAGTGAAAAACTATGCTCCCTTGAATCTCAACTTTTCGATATCAATTCGATTGTGGACGCAATTCGCGCCATTTCAATGGAAGCAGGGTCTGATGTCTCTAAAATCAGGGTGGCTGTGCAAAGAGTACAGGAGAATGCAATCAAAACATTCAAGGAGGTGCATGACATGCTGCATGGATTGGGCATTGCTGCCAACACCAGCTTTGACCAAATGAAGGAGGCTATCTGTAACACCCTTACCTATTTCCTGCGTCGTTGATGGTTGTAATTTACAAACAATACTTTGGTTGTTGGGCTGTGCTCGTGGATGCTTTATTATTTCTTTTTGTGTTTTTTTTTCTTTGGATATTATTTTTTTCATTAGCTCCCTCTTTAGAGATGTCAAAAAGTGGGAGAAATATATGCCATCTTTTCTCATGTGCAGGATATATTTGTTAAGTTGACTATGCTATTGCATAGTTTTTATACAAGGCAAGTCGACTATGCGTGGTATATATGTATACGCGGACTATGCTGTGGCATAGCTATTATCTCATCTGGACAGGACAAGTCGACTCTGCTGGACAATTATGTTTCAATTGGCTTTGCAGTCAATACCTCATGCTCTTCGTGTCTGTTAGTTAATACTTGACAATTATCTATCGAACTGCACATAATGAGGGGGAGCAATTCGATTGCACATAGTCTAGTTGACCATACATTAATGGGGAGCAATTCGACTGCACATAAACATGGAAGTCAACTATTGTTTACTCTCTTGTAGATTAATTTTGCCATCATCAAAAAGGGGGAGACTGTTAGATCAGATTTTAATGATGCAATTAATATATACATGTGCAGGTATTCAAAAAAAAAGTAAGCGGAATTATTAGAATTGATGTAGCAAACAAGGAAAGAGCTAAAAGAGAGGCTGCCATTATGTTCAAACAAGGAAGCAAAATTGTTAGATCAAAAAAAGGAAGGAAATCTTCCTTAAAGGTAGTTTTCGATGCTCAAGGAAAAGATCAACCTCTCATCAACAAATCATGAAGTCTTCCATAATTGTGGGGAAATCATATCTACCCAGATACTACAAAAGATTCAACGCAAATCTCTGATGATTCATTATAAGGGGAAGATATGGACGAAAATCAAGACTGGAGGATCCGCAATAAAAGGCAATCTGTGTTTATTCATATCTCTAGCCAAAGCAGGAAATATGGTATGCGACCAAGTTCCGAAACATCAACAATCAAGGAACAATCAAGAAAATCAACCTCTCAGTCCTTATTCTTGGAAAGAATCAATTCTTTCTAAGGATCAAATCTCTTAGGTTGTCAAGCCTCCACCATCCATCAAAGTATTTATACATCCTTGTAAACCCTAGCTTAGACATACTTTGATCAAACCAAATAGCTCTCTTCAATTTACTGCAAACAAGCATAGTAGTCTAGAAAGATTAACTGTGCAACAAGTCATAGATAGAAAGAGGGTTCTCAATTGGTGAGGCGTTGTATCAAATGAGTGAAAGAAGACTGTGCGACAAGTATCATATCTGTACTCAAAAGAAAATCATTGATCTGAAGAGAAATCCCTTGCAACCCAATGGAGTGGATTAGGATTCATATTGAATCGAACCAGTATAAAATTATATTTCTGCACTTACTTTCTGCATAATTATATTTGAATATCTTCATCTGCAGTATCGTCACATTCAATCGACTAATAAAGTTATAAGTCAACTATTTACGATTAAGTTTAAATTATTCACAATTCACCCCCCTCTTGTACTTTCACGCGCTGGGTAGGTTCAGAGAGCCCACTTCTTCCTCCCTCGGTGTGGCTGTGATACGTTTCTACGCGGTCCTAGCCAGCCCCCAGTAAAGTTTACAAACTCGGGATTTTCAGTCATTTTCCACTTTTAAAAAACCCAAGACCTAAGTGGCGATTTCCAAATAATGTTTCTTCTCCAAAACGATTGGTAAGTGATTTCTAACTTAATTTCTTTATTCCTTGACAACCTTTGACCTGATTTCAACTACAGTCAAAGATTTTCATAGATGGGAATTGTGGGGTTTTGGTTAGAACTTAGGTTTCTTAAATTTGGAGAGTTGGACCTCAATTTGAGGTCCGATTTCAAAACTAAGCATATATTTGGATTCATGGGAGAATGGGTAACAAGGTTTTGGTCCGAACCTCGAGTTTCGACCATGTGGGCCCGGGGTCATTTTCGAACTTTTTGGGAAAAACCTTGTAAAAACTATTTTTATGCATTGGGGTTAGTTCCAATAGTATTTATTAATGCAGTTAAGTAATTTATGGCTAGCTTCTAGTGGGTTTGTAGTGGAACCAAGGGGTAAAGCTATACCAGAGGCTTGAGTTGAGTTTCGAACCTTCGAGGTAAGTGATTGTTATAAATTTGACTTGAGGGAATAGGATTAGGATATTATTTGCTAATTTCTAAATGTGGAGTACGGTGTAATGGCATGGTGACGAGTATCTATACACTTGTGTCAAGCATGACCGTGGGTCCTTACTTGTACTTATTCTGATATTGTTGTGACTCTTCCATGTGCAATCGATGATCTTTATCTACTGTGAACTGTAAAACCTCGGGAGCGCTGGCTCAAACGATAAAAGAACTAATGAATAAGAAATGAAAGAAATAGAAAGATACGTGATAGATCCCTTGCCGGGATGTGAAGGTTATTATTGTTGCTTCCTCGCCGGGAGGTTTTATTGGTATTATAGATTTACTCCCTTGCCGGGAACTAGTTAAGTTGATATGTTCCCTTGTCAAGATATCTCTACTGGTTATTCTTCTCTTGCTCCTAGTTGTGACTGATGTTTGGATGAGAAAGCATTATCTTAGTGGATCGGGTTGCACGCTGCAACAATGATACCTAATATCCGCACGGATCGGTTTGCACGCCGCAATAATGACAAATGATATCCATAAGGATCGGGTTGCACGCTGCAACAAGGCTAAATGAATCCATACGGATCGGATTGCACGTCGCAACACTACCATAAGTAAGTGGATCGGGTTGCACGCCACAACAGTGATACACTGTATGGGATAAATGTGTTATTTTTGGACTTGAGTTTTGTTGGGGTATTTACCTTTATTTAGATTCCTTGTTTATATCTATTTTCCCCCAACACGTTTCCCCCTTCTTTTATAAACTTTTTATCTCTTGTTTATTTTTTCGCAAAGTATACTTCATATCTGTAGAGGTTTATCTGGTAGCCGGGTCTAGCCTCGTCACTACCTCACCGGGATTAGGCGAGGCACTTACCAGGATATAGGGTCAGTAGTGCTGATACTACACTTCTACTTTTTTGCATAGATTACGGTACCAGAGCATATTTTAGACCACAGTAGTATAGTATTGATCGGGAGCTGACTTTAGTCCATGGACTTCGAGGTAGCCTAGCTGGCGTTCGTAGGCCGGGGTCCTTTTCCATGTTTAGTTTGTTTTCATTGTTCCGAGATAGATAATTTGTATTTTAATTTATACTTGTTTGTGGCACTCTTTAGTAGTCCGTGAGCTAGTGACACCAGATTTTGGGTAGAGATTTGTCTTAAACATCCGCATTTTGATTTTAGTTTTACAAGCTTAAAGTATTCCGCTTTTATTTAATTTCTTTCGTATATTTATATTGTTGAGAAATTATTAGAGAATGTTTGATGTTTGGCTGGTCTAGCTCCATTATTAGGTGCCATCACGACTCCCGATGGTGGGAAATCTGGGTGATGACAACTGAACCTTTGCAATTTTGTTCCTATGTATCTGCAACTTGCATATGTTTTTCACTTCTGATGTTCATAGCTTAATGTATTGCTGGGTTACTCTTGTGTGCAATTCTACTTGGGTTACCTCAATTTTAGGTCTCTTTAACATTTGACTTCATAATGTTGATAGTTTGAAACATGCCTAAGCCTAATTGGAGTAACCAAGATTCTCTTAATTTCGTTTAGCCCATATGTTATGAACTAATTATGTGTGTGACCTTTGCACTTGTTAGCATCTCTTTGGTGTAATTCTTCTTATGCTTGTCCATTTTTTTATTTGAATATGATCCATCTACATAATTTAAACCTTTTCTTTATTCTGAATCTGTGTAATCCAATCCCACAAACTTGTTTATAAATATGTGACTAATTATGCACTAGGTGTTGAACTTGAATCTTTGCTAGGTCTATTCTTAAACCCTAGAGCCTGTTTGATTATTTGGTCTATGTGCTCAACTTGACTATGTTCTGCCCCTCGGCTATTGTCCATTCTCACTCATTATCACTTATGTTATCCTGAACTCCTTATTCTTAGCCGTCTGAAAGCCAAGTCTATCAAGGCTCTTGCTACTGACCTCCATAATGTGAGTACAACTCAGGGTCCATTTGAGTCCCTTGTGAACTCTGACACACTAGGATTTAAGTCTTAGATAATTCCCCTGATACTGAAACTTGCACTATCTATGAATCTCCTCTATTACCTCCCTAGTGTGAGCACTGTCCTGGGTTCTTGAAGCCCTTGGGAACTCTGATACATTAGGGCTTAAGGTTCTTTATCATCATGCACTAATTGCTTAATTATGTCCTATTTTCACTTACTAAATAAGTCAATGGGTTTGTGTACATGGCTGTATTTCTGAATTTTGATGGCTACTGGGTTTTGGCAATGAAAATTATCTTTTGGGTTGTTATGAACTATGTGGATTTGAAATTAAAGGCCTAGTCTGACCGGGTATACACTTTGGGCTTGTCTGAGGCCCACTATATTTATTTTTGTAACTTTATAATTTATTTCATATATCGGGCCTGTAATAATGATGTGATAAAAATTGGGTTGTAAGTAAAATAGGGGAAATGGGTCTATTCTAATACTTGCATGAAACGGGTAAAAATCATGCCTATAGGTATTTAACTCGTTTAACATATTCTGTCGCTACCTGTTTGATAGATAACCTGCCTATAGGTGTTCAATTCATTTAACATATTTTGTTTCCACATGTTTGTTAAAAATCATGCCTATAAGACTACATTGATCCACGAATACCTACTCTTTACATTGTTCACATAGATATCATGCCTATAGGAACATAATCAGATTAGATGTCATTTCTGTTATTCTCATTATACTGTCACTCGCCCAGAAAACATGCGTATAAGGATAAAAGATATTATATAATCAAGTATAATTGTCAATTGCTAGAAACCCTACGTATATGGTGTTCAATTAATGCTGCCAGTATTACGTTTTCGAACAACTTTACTAAATAATCACACAACAATTAGATATCATGTAACAAGACCTGAACATTCTAATATGTCAAAATTCTAGCATTACCTTTATAATGCTGGAATCCAGAATCATTTAGCAATCATGTCTATAGGATCAATAACTTAGAACATATAGTCTCAATAATCAGCATGAAATAACAGATTACCTAAACTCTGCGCCTGTTCAGAAATTACGTCTATCAAATTACACCTTGCATATGAAACCGTTTGCATTCCAAGGTCACATAAATGTCTAAAGGGCTTAATGACTTTAACTCGTCTCATTTTGAAGCTGTCAAATGCCTAATGTGTTGCATGCATTTGTTGTCAAAGTGTAAATGCTAACTTGAACCCTTAACAGATTTTTATATAAAGTCCAACTTTTTTGTATGTTGATTAGTTTTATCGTTTTGAGCAGCCTAGAAAAGTCTAGAACTACCTAAATAGAGGTCCCAAGCCTCTTGGACCATAGGCATGAGATGAGTAGTGCACGCATAAGGTACGACTTAGAATCAACTAATGCGCTTTCGGTAACAACTTATATATACTAGTCGAGTAGTAGGAGATGACAGTCTGTGCCGGCTGAATAATACGAGTAATACCCCCATCTCGAGGGAGTTATAAAGTATTATTTATGTTGCACAGGATGATCCTTTAAGCTAAAAAATATAGGACCCCGTTATTTTGCCTTTAAATCATTTATTTGTAAACTTCCCAAACTCCTTGTTTCCATGTATTTGATCACATAAACTAATTCATATAATGAATGTTTTGCCGGGATCCATAGTTGTGGACCTCGAGGAATGCCTAACACCTTCTCCCTGAGGTAATTTGAGCCCTAACACACCTCAAACTCGTTAGGTGGTGACTCTCTCTTTTAACCCCTTCGTTAAAAGAATTGTCACGTGTCGAAACCCGATTTCACAAGAAAAAAGGGGTGCAACATCATGGCGACTCTGCTAGGAATTTTTTACGATCTTACCATAAGTGAACTTGATCTTTATGAATTAGTCTTCTCTAATAAGCGTGACTTTATTATCTTTGTTGTTACATGGATATCCCACTCTTATTTCATTTTTATTTGCTACTTGTACATCCTTTCCCGTTTTTCCTTTTATTTGAATTCACATGCAATTCTCTGCTCAATTCGGTCATAACATGCATTTTTCTTTAAACGTTTTTAGAATTGCTACATCATGTCTTTCCCCACCCTCACTTCCTGCTTTATTACAATTTCCACATTGCGCGAACTACCTTCTTCTTTGTTTTTCTTTCTTTGTCTTTTTGTTTCATTCAATACTGCATTTACTGCTTTCAACATGAAAAAATATTTGACAACATGTTTTAGCTTTGCATAACTGCATGCTCCACATCATATTCTACTCGTGCGTAATTAATACCATAGCGATGCTTGATGAGTGTCCGCGCTCTTCCTAAATCATTTAGATCAGCGGTCAACATTAATCCTTCCATAATTAAACCAAACACCCCCTAACCCTAATCACTTCACACTTTCAGCTGCCCTTGTATCCCCTCGTCCCAAAAGTGCTCTCAAACCCCTTATGAATCCTATCCCTTCTTCGGCTTCGTTTCACCGGCGACCATGGCTTTTCAAGCTCTAAGGCACATGTACTCACCTCTCCCTATCTTCTGTGTCTCTCTTGTTCGAAGATCGGAGCCCTATCTCGGAGGTTATTTACTTAGAGGTCCTTCGACTTGAGTTTTACGGCCGTGTCCGGTCTCTCTCCGGCAAGCCTTGATGTTGTGAGTCCATCGTCGACTCAGAATCAGTCCATTCCAGGCTTTCTCGTTTCTCTATGGTTCTTTCTCTGAAACCCTAATTTTCAAGGTTTTCTCTGTGTTTATCTCTATTCTCTAGATCCTAGTTATTTTCTAAAGTTTCTAAGTATTTCTCACATTTCTCCACCGACTTTGTTTTTAATCTGTTCGTCTTCCTAAAATTTAGGGTTTATTCAATTTCTTTGCTTTATTGTGATTTTTTCTAATTTTTAATGTGATTTTTGAGTATTTTCTACTATGGCTCCTATGCATTTTCCTTACTGTGGTGTTTCTAGGGTTTCCGAGTTAAATGTTTTACTGTGTTCTCTGCTCTTCCTTATGTTGTTCTTCCTAAGCTCATCTTCACATATGTTTCTTCTTTTACACTCGAGAGGTGCTGGAAATCCTAGGTTTTAGACGTTTTTCGTTTCTTTCTATGTAATTGCTTGCTACATGTTTAATGTCTAAACCCTAGCATCCTTCTATTTTCTTGCTTATATGTTTCTGCTCTTTGAGTACACGACTGTTCTACTAATTTCTGCCTTGCATGTTCGAATTTTTACACCTATTTATATTGTCATATTTTCCCCCTATTTGAATAACCCTAATTTTGGGTAATTGATTTCTTACAAACTTATTTGATTCTTTAATTTGGACCTGCTCTCCGACTAAGTTCAGTATCAATTCGTATATCAAATTCCTTGATTCTCTATGTGATTGACTTACCTTATTTGTTTAAACCATGTGAATTTCAAAACTTTATATGTACTTACACTGTATCTTATAACCCATTCTTGATTTTTTTCCCCAAAATAAACATGGGTTTATTTACCTCGAGTCTGGTTCCTTAATTAGAGGAAACCCTTTCCCTAATTGAATATGGTTGATGCTAAGCTATTTTCTTACCTTATTAGCTGCTTACTTTCAAACTATAAAATCCTCCACCTCTTTTCACTTAAATAGAGGAACAATCCTAAGTTGACTCACATAAAACTCTCTCTTCTCTTCTCTGTTCTTCTCTGTTACTTGTTCTACTGCTTGAGTTTAGCCGGCTGAAAGCCAAGGCTAAACTATAAGGTCTCACCTGCCCTATTTGCTCTAATGTTCGAGTTTACAATTGGTAGGTCTCTGATTTATTTATTAACTCCAAACTACATGGTTGCTTACCCCTTCCCCCGTGTTTGTTTATGTTCAGTATGCAGTTAAATTTTAGCATGTACATCCCTTTCTCATATCCCTTTGGTTTAATTCTATTTGTTGCAAATATTATTATGTGACCCCATTCCCTTAACCCCTTGTTTGTGTGTGAATTTTATATTAGACTAGGATGGCACTCCATTACTATTCCTAGTTTAGAACCAGGTTGCTCTCAATCTATACTCAAAGTAATCCAATCCCTTAACCCTTATTATGTGTGAGCTTGACATAGGTCTGTTGGTGTCCTAATTACCATACAGGCCCTGGTCTAACTTGTCTCAAGTCTGCTCTTATTTGTTAAACCATGTAAAGGGCCAGGGGTGTGCCAGTCCCATTCGTGGCTAGGTATGACCACCTTTTTCATTGGTCTTCCTATAAATCCTTCACTTTTACACTTACTCCTAGTTCTTTAAGTCCTACCCCCTCTGGTAGGCCATGCTTAGGGACCCTCGAGTCTCCTCTGAACTTGGATGCGTGAGGGCTGGTAATTCCACACTTTGAAATACTCTAATAATTTAGGGTGTAAGCAGTGCCTGGGTTTCCCTGAAAGCACTTGGAACTTTGAAACACTCTAAGAGAAAGCCTTGGAATTTGGAGCCTGGATTTGGTAAAATGCAAATGTTGGACATTAAGGTTGCTTTGGGATTCCTCGGGTCTGTTTAGCTTTGATGTATTGATTTCCTTAGAATTCTCCTTTCATTAACCCAGCTTTGTACAAACAACTTGGGGATATAGTGAAAATGGTATGGGAGAGGTTTACATTATTGCATCAATCAATGGGTAGAAATCATGCCTATAGGTTTTTCAACATTGTTTCTCATATAGAAATCATTCCTATAGGTTTTCAATATTGCATCTCATTTATAAATCATGCCTATAGGTTTTTCAACATTGTTTCTCATATAGAAATCACGCCTATAGGTTTTCAATATTGCATCTCATTTAGAAATTATGCCTATTAGATTTCAATATTGCATGCATCTCATATAGAAATCATGCCTATAGGTTTTTAATATTGCATCTCATACAGAAATCATGCCTATAGGTTTTTCAATGTTGCATCTCATTTAGAAATTATTCCTATTAGTTTTCAATATTGCATCACTCCTAGAAACCATGTCTATAGGAACTGCATAAAAATACTAAGCAAACAGTAGGCCCCTTTAAATGTACTAAAATTAATAAAATCAATATATAGATATCCTGCCAATAGGGTTCAAGCATCGCCTGATTTGTTAAAAAAAATCTCAAGTTGTTTGAATGCTTTATATGTGAGCCTTATTTGTTTATTTGCCTTATTTCCTATTAAAGTCACAATTAACACGGTCGGGAACTATACTAGTGGATCTTGAGGGGTGCCTAAAACCTTCCCCTCGAGATAATCTCAAGCCCATACCCGAACTCTTTATATTCCATAACTCTATTGCCAAACGGGAATAGAGTTGTTTTATCCATAATGTCGTAAACCCAACTTTGCTTCATTTACTTGAAAAAGGGGGCATTGACAAACAGGCTTGATGAAGGTTGGACCTCGAAAACCTTGATCAAACAAGATTTGGGGTGAAAGGAAGAGAGCACAGGCCGTCCATGGCCTGAGAAGCCTTGGACAACGGCGGGCTTTAGTCAGAGAAGACGATAGGGGTAACTAGGGTTTCTAGTGTTAGAGAGACTTTTAAGAGAAGGGGTTTTTTAAAGAGGCGGGTGAAATGGAAATGAGAGTAGGGTTAGGGTGTTTTCAAATAAAAAGGAAATAGGCCGTGATTAAAAGATGAAACAGATGGGTTTAATTAAACGAGTAAAGGGACGGGTAAAATGGAATTGGGTCATCGATTTGGGCTAGATTTGGGGTCAAAATTGAGATGCCCAGATAGGCTGTTATTGAAAGTAATTGAGGCCATAATTGAAATAGCCAGTTTTTCCTTTTGATTTTATTAAAATAGTAAAAGATGTTTTAAATAAAATTAAAAACACCGAGTTAGTAAATAATATGTAAGTATTAATTTAAAATATTGGGATTTATTTGTAGTTAAAATTGCTATTAAATCTAATACTGGGCTAAAACTACAATTTCATGTAATTTAGTTTTAAAATAACAAATGGACCTGTAAAATTATACAAAAATCATAAAAATTATGTTTTGATGTAAATGTAAGAATAAAATAAACTATTCTCCAAAATGGAATGTTTTGGGAATAATTATTGGGATTTATGGTGTAAAAATAGGCCATAAATTAGTTTAAAAACGTTTTAAAAATGCCAAAATCTTTTGGGATGCTCATATATGCGTAAATATGCTATTTTGAAAGTATTTTGAGTATAAAAATTATATGGGAAAAAAATTGGATATAAACAGCTACCCTTCTTTACCTGAGGAGGCTGAAAGAGTTCTCGGGTAAAGTCAAGATGGCCAATTTTGATCGAAAACGGTGATTGAAAAAGAACTTTGACTGTGCTCTGGATTTTGAGCTGCCTACATATCCCTGGTATTACAGGAATCGGGCCATATGTAGTTCAGGAACCATTGACGGAATGTGTTGATGGTGATTTGAAAAGACGACGCTATGGTCAGATTTAAACAGGTGTTTGGTGTTAAAGAAGTTGTGGAGAACAGGAGTGTCATGCTGAGGCGGCCATTTTGCTAGCCGGTGTACCTGCAAAAGAGCAATGCGGTGTATACTGTGAATAATTAAATATGATGCAAGTTCCCATTGGACCGTGAATGTTTATTCGGACGGCTAGGATAACATCCTCGGACTATGATGTCCTGAGCTACGAAGAGCACAAAAGTAAAGATTTTCAGGCCACTATGCAGATGGTGCCTCCAAACTATGATGCCTTTGAATAAGTTGGCGATATTTCTGCCCATGATAAGGCAGCAATCTTTCAGCTGAATGAATGCAAAATGAGAATTTAAATGCAGGTGGCGATATTTCGGCCGTTCGAAAACAAAGTGGCGGTATCTCAGCCACGTAGGATGGAGACAGAGCTTAGTCTCGAAAGGCATAAGATAGCCTTATGCAGGATGGATGTAGAGCTTAACCTCGAAAAGCAGAAAATAGCCTTATGCAATGTAGATGGACATAGAGGTTAAACTCGAAAGGCAGATAAGCCTTATGCAAATGCAGATGGAGACATAGCTTAGTCTCCAAAGCCAGATAAGTAGCCCTATGCAATGTAGATGGAGACGGAGCTTAGTCTCGAAGGCAAATATGTAGCCTTATGAAGGACGAAGGTAGAGCATAACCTCGGAAGGCAAAACAGTAGCCTTATGCAAAATACAGATGGAGATAGAGCTTAGTCTCGAAAGGTAGATAAGTAGCCTTTTGCAATGTAGATGGAGACAGAGCATAATCTCGAAAGGCAGATAGGTAGCCATATGCAATGCAGGAATGTAAAGAAACAAACAGTGGTAAGTTCTCTTAGCTAATAGATGATTGTGATAGCATGACTGCTGGGGGATATTGGGTGTAGATAGTAGATTTGTGAATGAGCATATCATTTTGAGAGTTTCGACCTTTAAGAGTGAATGTGTTCAACGATTTGCGACCTTGGTGCCTGAATCCAAAGAAAAATTGTGACTTCTGTAGAGGGGGAAGGTTAGTTCATATCCCCTGGCTCTTGACGTCATGTTTCATTTGGGTAGCGTTGCTAAACATCGATGATGCAAATGATATTTATACATGATTTAGTAAAATGGAATTTTTTATTAAAATGTAAACGAACCCATAGGAATGCCTATGTATCCCCATCTAAAATGGGAATCAGGTCAGACGTAGTTCAAATTACATCATGAAGAAAAGCATATGATCAAATGTAATATCATTTCACTGTGTCTGAGTTGATTGGCTTCAGACAGACTTCCCCGTCTATATCTGCAAGAATAAGGGCTCATCCAGTTAAAACCTGGTGAACCATGTATGGACCCTGCCAATTGGGAGAGAATCTCCCTTTGGCTTCATCTTTAAGTGGAAATAACTTCTTCAACACCACCTGCCCTGGCGTAAACTTCCTTAGTTTAACTTTCCTATTGAAGGCCATAGACATTCTGTTCTGGTATAAGTGACCGTGGTAAACTCAAACCTGATGTAGGAGTAGGTCTGAGTCTCCAATCACTAGTAACTCCTCAATGTTCATGTTAATGGCAAGATTGAGCCCTACGATGCACGCTTTACACTCGGCCATGTTTTTGGTGCATGGGAACCTGAGCTTGGCGGATACCAGGTAATGCTGACCGGTTTCTGATACCAAGACTACTCCGATGCCAACTCTTTTGAAATTCGTGACTCTATCGAAAAACATACTCCAGCAGTCATAGGAGTCTGGAATGTCCTCTCTTATGAAAGTTATCTCCTCATCAGGGAAATATGTCTTCAATGGCTTGTATTATTCTCCAACAGTGTTCTCCGCAGGATGATCTCCTAAGGCATGTCGTTTGACCGCCTTCTGAGTTATATAGACAATGTCGAATTTCTGAGCTACCCAGTTTAGAGCACAACAAGTACATTCTAATAAGTAATACCAAGCCTCGTACGGGGTAAACTTCTTGCTGAAGTAGTAGATGGCTTGTTCCTTTCTTGTCGTTTCATCATGTTGTCCTAAAATACAGTCAAATACTCCATCCAATACAACGAGATGGAGGAAAAGGGGTTTCCTGGTTTAGGCGGAACCGAGACTGGCGGCGTAGACAAGGATTCCTTGATTCTGTCAAAAGCCTTTTGACAGTCATCAGTCCATTTAGTGGCCGCATCCTTCTTTAGCATCTTGAAGATAGGTTCACAAATGACAGTGGACTAGGCTATGAATCGGCTGATATAGTTAATTCTTCCCAGAAAACTCATCACGTCCTTCTTGTTCTTTGGCGGTGGCAATTCTTGAGCCTTGACTTTTGAAGGATCCAATTCTATTCCTCGATGACTCACAATGAAACCCAATAACTTTCCGGCAGGAACCCCGAATGCACACTTGGTGGGATTCAGTTTAAAGTTGTACCTCCTCAGCCTGTTGAAGAACTTTCTCAAGTTCTCCATATGATCTGCAGCTTTCTTGGATTTTATGATGACGTCGTCCACATATGCTTCAATTTATTTATGTATCATGTCATGAAAGATAGTAGCTTTGGCTCTCATGTATGTAGCACCAGCATTCTTTAATCCAAACGGCATCATTATATAACAGTACATCCCGCATGGCGTGATAAATTCTGTTTACTCCGCATCTTCTTCATCCATCCATATCTTATGGCATCCACCAAAACAATCGATGAATGACTGCAGCTCATGCTTGGCGCAGTTGTCAATCAGAATGTGTATATTTGGCAAAGGGAAGTCATCCTTAAGACTAGCCCGGTTGAGATCACCGTAGTCGACAAAGACTCTAACCTTCCCATCTTTCTTTGGTACCGACACGATTTTGGCTAACCATTCAGGTATTCTAACACTTTGAGAACCCTGGCTTTAACTTGCTTGGAAACCTCTTCTTTCATTTTCAAACTTATGTCTGGCTTGAAATTTCTGAACTTCTGTTTTGCTGGCGGGCATGTCGGATCTGTTGGCAACTTGTGAGTTACAATGGATTTGCTGAGACCATTCATATCATCATAAGACCATGCGAAGATGTCCTCATACTCTTTATATAACTCGGTGTACTCTTTCTTTTCTGATGGAGAGATGCACACTGATGCGCATTTATTTGACATTCTCGGTATCTCCCAAATTAACAACCTCAGTTTTGTCCAAATTAGACATAGGCCTATTCTCAAAGTTCTCGACCTCCTTGACAACTTCCTCATGTATATCATCCTCTTCTGAGTCTATATCTATTTGTTGCACTGCCTTGTTTTATGTCACCGTCGTTGGTTCATCATCAATATATGTAATAGTAATGGTGTGTAAAGTAAAGTAAATGATAGAGAAATGTAATGAGAGCGATATATAATAAACTTGGAAAATGCTTTGATTGAATTCATAACTTTTCGAAACATCAGAGCTCTTTTCAAAAGTAAAGACAATGCAGAAAGAAAACAAATCAATTAGTAAAAGGTAAAAATGTGATACACGAAGCTTTGTTTACCCTTGCTACCCCGAAGCTTTCCAGGCACTGGTGGTCCTGACCGACCAATTGGTGAGGCATTCCCCTCGATTCGCAGCTTGAATGAAAGGGCCTTCCTCCCCTTCCTCCTCGAAGATAACACAACAGTCCATGTCATCCCCAAAACAAGTTCTTCATTGCTGCCAGTGCCTTGTCCTCCACTGATCCATATAAAGTGTCAGCTGGCTGAAAGATCTGCTCCAACTGAGGTATAGGGTGCTCCAATGGATAATAGGGTTGCGTCATGGTGGTGACCAATGGTCGAACTCCTCCCAGGTGTATTCATACCCTAAGCCAAAAGTTGTACCATGATTCTTTAGTTTGATAGGTTTGGTGATACCCTGGATATTCTTGCCAAGTCCTTCTCCGGGCTCATACCCGTTCAAATTCAGGATGCTCTTAATCTTATTATCCCACCACCTATCTTTTTCCAAGGCATTGACTCGCTTGATGTGATGGTATGTTTCTCCGCTTATTCTCCTTCTACCTCCGATCATAGGGATGGTTTGGCGACTGTATATAAGGTTGCTACCATCGGCATGAATTATCACTTCCAGATAATTTCATTCAAATTTCATGTCTTGGTGCAAGGTTGATGCCACAGCCCCAGCGGCGTGGATCCAGGGCCATCCCAACAATAAATTGCAGGATGCTGGCACGTCTATGACTTGGAAGTCAACGTCAAACCAGGTAGGTCCCATCTATAAGCACATGCTAATTTCTCCAATGGTAGATCTTTGAGACCTATCGAAAGCTTTAACACTAATAGCTCCGTCTTTTATCTCGTGAAGTCCTTTCTCCAATGTCCTGAGGGTTATTGATTGACAAATGTTAAGGTTGGATCCCTCGTCGACCAGGATCCTGGTGATGAAATAATCTTCACCATTGCGCAGTGATGTGCAATGCCTTGTTGTGATCAAGCCCTTCTGGTGGTAGCTCATCCTCACAGAAGGTGATCTTGTGACTTTCCAACACTTGTCCTACCATAGTTTCCATTTCTCCGGTTACTAGGAACATAAGCTTCATTCAATATTTCAATCAAGGGATTTTTATGTGCCTCAGAGCTTTACAGAAGAGCCACTATGGAAATCTGTGCTGGTGTTTTGTTTATTTGCTCAACGACCGAGTATTCTTTGGCCTATATCTTTCTCCAAATGT
Source organism: Nicotiana benthamiana (assembly GCA_034376525.1). Taxonomy (NCBI): domain Eukaryota; kingdom Viridiplantae; phylum Streptophyta; class Magnoliopsida; order Solanales; family Solanaceae; genus Nicotiana; species Nicotiana benthamiana. The sequence goes on from CM067328.1 coordinate 24,121,038, forward strand.
CATCAGGCCCAGTCTCAATAGGCCGTCCCGAGGCTTGTTTTCTAGACTCAGCTAAATGTTCTGGAGTGTATACCCTGCCTGTTCTGGTCATTCCTTGTGCGGCGATTGCTTCTCCATCTTTTGTTTTCCCTCTTTTCCTAGCTTCAGCTGTGTAATCCCAGGGTGTGGCATTTAAGTAGAATGGGGTCATTTCTATCATGGAAATCGGAATTGGCACCCTTGGAAGTAACACAACAACTTCAAATGGTGCAGGTGCCTTTGGAACTCTAAACTCGACCTCAATTGGTTTTGGTGCCTTTACAGGAGGTGTTTTCAACTCAAGTGCTATGGACAAATTTACCTTATTGCGCTCAGAGGGTTGAATTTGGAAAATAATAGTAAAACATGAATCCGATTGTCCCATTAGGGTCTTAATCTTTCTCAATCTCGATCATATGAATGCCTCCACCCTTGTAGTCAGGCATAGGGTTGTTTCGGACATTGGTAGCAGGCTCTTTTGCTACGATGACCTTATTATCAATCAAAGTCTGAATCTTTTCTTTCAACGAGCAACACTCGTCGATGGTATGGCCTTTCATTCCAGAATAGTATATGCAGATTTTGTTGATATTGACCCATTGGGAGGAATTTTCTGGAGTTACGGCTCGGATGGGGATAACATAACCGCCTTCTTTGAATTTTTCATATAGTTGGTCAATTAGTTCGGCTATGGCGCTATATTGTCTGGGAGGTCTTCGATCGAAATTTGGTCTGGGTCGAGGAACGTTTTGGTGGGTTGGTGGTGATGGGTAATGATAAGGTTAGGCACTATAGGCTTGGTACACCAGTGCGGGTTGGGAATATCATGGTGAAGTGGATTGATATGTATGTGGTGGAGGTAGAGGTGATTGGTAGGTGGGTGGTGGAATTTAGTATGTGGGCGATGGTGCTTGGTAATTTAGAGAAGGTTGAAACGTAAGCGGAGCTGAGGGATATGCTTGGTATTTCATAGGGTATTTGGTTCTTTGCGCAGCCATTACAGAATTCATGTCCTTTTTCTTTGACGTGCCACCAGACTGTAAGGCCTTGTTGGTGGCTTGTAAAGCTTCGAGATTAGTGACCATACCATTTTTGATACCTTCTTCGATTATTTCTCCCAACTTGATGATGTCGAAGAATTTCTGACCCTCTATCAACATCAGCCTCTCACTGTATTGCGGATCCTTAGCCCGGACAAAGAACCTATTCATCTGCTCTTCCTCAAAGGCTGGTCTGACTTTGGCAGCTTCTTACCTCCAATGAGTAGCGTACTCGTGAAAGGTCTCTATGGGTTTCTTCTTCAGATTTTGGATATAAAACACATCTGGAGCATTCTTTGTATTGAACCTGAATCGGTCCATAAAGTCGGATGCCATGCTCACCCAACTTGTCCATTTATTTGAATCTTGGCTGATGTACCAAGATAAGGCCTTGCCTTTTAGACTCCTCATGAAAAGCTTCATGCGGATTTTCTTGTCCCTTCCTACTCCTACCAGCTTATCACAGTATATTCTCAGATGGACCCTGGGATTACCTGTGCCGTTGAACATCTCGAACTTGGGAGGTTTGTATCCCTTCAGAAGTTCAACATCTAGCCAAACACAAAGATCCTCATAGTTCAACCCCTCAATGTATTGCTACCTTCGACACCCTGGACCCGACTAGTTAACTTCTTGAGTTCAGCAGCCAAATTCCGAATGAGGGAGTCTTTGTCATCTGATTCGGGTGCACTTGAGATTGGCTGGGTATAGTGGGGTACAGTGTCTACGAAGATGGGATTTTTGTGGATATGGTCATTTATGGTGTTTTGGGGTTCGGGAATGAGTAATGGAGTGATGTTGCATGTGTTACAGGCTTGGGTGTGAGCAGGTTGTATTGGTGGTTGTGGAGTATTCTTTGGAGGTACGTAGTTGTTGACTTCAGAAGCGGCAAGGGTAATGGACAGGCTTGCCAGGTTCTGGACTTGGTCCAATTCTTCCTGAAATTTCAATAATGTTTGCTCAGGATGAGCAGCAGCTCCCTTAATAGTTGGGGTACCCTGAGAAGTTTCCTCAATTTCCTTTCTAGTGTTTGCATCTCCCATTTTTCCTTTGTTCCTGTTTCTGGTAGGACTCGGAGAAGGAGGAGGTGGAGATCCCTTGAATCTTGTTAAGTATGTTGATGGTGCCAGAGTACACGAACTAACCTTTGGGGAGGGGAATAAAAATAAAAGAAATACAAAAAGGTAAAAAGTTTGTGCGGATTCTGAGAAAGAAAATATTGCGATATTTAAACACGTTGTGCAGGAATATAAGTCGTTTCCAAATTTGGGTGCCTCTTTGTGCCCCAGGTAGGCCTAGCGACAAATTAAATTTGGAGCACTTATAATGCTTAATGCATCATTTTATTGATTAAAATAATAAGAGTCTAAAAAATGCAATTTGAAATAACGAAAATAAAGACGTCACTAATGGCCAGTGGCCTTCTTACATTATGAAAGCGGGAACTAAAAGTTCCTAACTACTTGGTCCCAGAACGATCCTCTTCAGGTTGAATGTTCTCTTTGATCAGATCCTCCAGCTCACGCGGATTCTCTATTAAAAGCACCTTCGCCATACGTTCTCCTTCGCCTTCCTCACCGTTTTGACAGTCGGAGACTCTTTTCCTTAGTTTTCCTTCTAAATTCTAGCATGTTGTGCTCCAGGTATTCCCACTTCTCACTAGCCTTGGTTACCCTATCTTCCCATTCATTGATTTGTTCGTTCGATGGGAGATTTCTCCACTAGGTCGCAAGAGTGAGGGTACACTGACCATACCAAAGTCGGGGACCTCGTGCCTCATTTCTGCAAAACAAAGGGTTAGACCCAGACTCGACTATTTAAATCGATAATTAGCATAAGGGCATTTAGTTCTCCAAATAAATGCACATAATCCGTTTGAGTTTCAAGCGAAAGCTGATGGACTTTGGACTAGGCTATCTTAAAGAGTCATTATGCGGACAACATAACTGACTCGGCTAAGTTTGACCATGATGCATGAACAGTTTAATGGAATAAGGTTTCCAGTTTTGAAGTTCTAGACAAGGTACCCTTGAGTGGATAACTCAACAGGGAAAGGCGCAGAACTGTCAACTACACCGTTGATCGACTGGTTTTACCGCAAATATGCCTTTGCCAAATTTAGGGGGTGATAATATTGTAAGAGCGCAACTCAGTATAAGTGTTGTTATAGTATTTTTTTGGCACGAGTGAAATATGATGTTGAAGAATGCAGTTACAAGAATGAATCAAATTGCATGTATTTTCATGTTCATAAAGTAAAAAATTACAATAAATACTCGAAAATTACAACCGTATTGAAATAATAATAATAGGACAGTAAAGGAAGAAATTAAAATAAAGGGAAAACATGAAGAGCCAAGTTAGTATTCTTGATGAAATAATTAAAGGCAGGAAATAAAGGAAATTAAGGAAGCAATAAAGTCACAAAAACATGTAATGGTAAAAGCCATAAAGAACTCCGCCATGCTGTCGACGTCCCCCTTTTTCCTGAAGAGCGAAATTGGGTTTACGACATTATGGTAAAAACAACTCTTATTCCCTTGCGGGAATCAGGTAATAGAATTTGAAGAGTCTCCACCTAATGATTATAGTGCATTAGTACACTTTAAAGAGAAGAAGCAATTTTGAAAGAAAACCAGAGTTCTGTTAAGGACTTGAGATTATCTCGAGGGGAAGGTGTTAGGCACTCCTCAAGATCCACAAGTTTTGTTCCCGGCCATGCTTTAATTGTGACTTTAAGAGGAAGTGAGAGAAAATAAGTAAAGCTTTGCACATAAGAATCACGAATAAGTTTCAAGTTTTGAAAAGGGAAAGAAGACAGAAAGAGATGGTTTTTAGAAAAAGAAGTTAATTTGAAGAACATAATTAAAGAAGACATTGCAAAAAAAAGGAAAAGAAAGGGGTTCCTAGGTTAATACCAAATATGCAACACATCAATGCAATACCTAGAAATCATTCCTCAAAAGAGGGGTCGCACGAGATATTAGTGCACTGATCATCATATCCATATTCTACCCTTCCCACCCTGTAAGGTATTTAAATGCAATTAGTCTCATTTACTTATTGCATGCTAGTACCCGTCCCAGCCTATCAGTCCCGAGGTAGTAGGACTTCTAATCCTAAGGGGGAAGAAAGTGGTAGAGGCATATATGGGGTTTAAAAGGACAAAAAACTAGTAGCGACAACCAAAACAAATAGCAAATAAGGAAATTGACAAACAAACATGAAAGTCTCACGTAAAACCCCGTAAACCAGATAACACTTAGTTTAGCATGCCTTACACATACTGATTTGGTCTTAAAATTAAAACTGAAGCAGGGGACGAACCAGTTTAACACATAGAACTAGAGAAAAAGTCTGCATTAGTCAACTCGGATCCAATTGTCAGAAATTGAAGTATTTTAAACGAGTTATTTAAAAAGCATTGATTTCACACAAGAGCCTAATGCATAAGAATTCAAACAAGAAGTTGAAAATTACAGAAGTTCATAAATGACTTTGAATTCTGTAGATTTGTTTGAGTGAAAATATAGGAGACTTGTAAAAAATGCAAAAATACCTTAAAAGAAAGAGTGAATTAAAGAACTGTTTTGAAATATAGCTTCAAGATATGAGCAAAAAATATAAAAGAATTGCTTCGGATAGATTTGCAAAAATTTTAAAAAAGCATTGCAGGCTCATAAGAGTTTTATATTGAAAACGTGAAACTGAAACATTAAAACCAGTTACCTAGTTATTATTACTTAAACAAATTAAGCGAGACGGACTTGTTCTGGATTTTAGAACTTATTACATAGTAGGTAAATGGACAGCAAGTTTGGTTATCCTATAGTTTTGCCATGCGCGTATGCATTTCCTATAGACATGGTTTCTATATGCAACTCCTTACATGAATATTAAGTCCTATAGATAGGGTTTCTTATGATTCGCAAGATGATAAAGCATTAAACTCTATAGGCAGATTTTCTAGATGACTAGATTATGCGTATTATGCATTAAATTCTATAGACATGGTATCTAGTCGATCGAGTTAAATCGTTAAAAACTGTAGGCATGATATCTAGGTGATTAATGTATTAATACAATAGGCATGGTATCTAGGTGACTGAATTACAATATTAAACCTATAGGCATGGTATCTAAGTGACTGAATTACGACATTAATCTTATAGGCATGGTATCTACCCTTTATTACTTGCAATAAAGTAAACCCCTCCCACACCCTTTCACTAATACTTACTCGAGTTTTATACACAGAATTATTACCGAATAAGAAGAAACAAATTAATTAAAATACATCACAGCCTACAGCTAGATCAAAACCGCCTAATGAAACCTTTAATATCTTACAACATGTGTTTCGCCAATTTCGGATTCCAGATTTCCAAGGCCATCTCTCATCCAAAGTGTTCCCGAGTTACAAGGAATCTCAAGGGCTCCAGGCAATGCTTACACTCTGGATAATAATTAGAATAGAATAGTGCAGTGTGGAATAGCCAGCCCTAAAGCATCCAAGTTCAAAGGGAGCTCCACGGTCACAAAGCATGTCTTACCAAAGGAGGACAGAATTAGAAATAGAAATAAGTGCAAAGTGATAGAGGGATTAGAGAACCATAGCAATGGTTGTCATTCCCAGACATGGATATAGACTGGCACACCCCTGACCAGTTACTTGGTCCGAACAAATTAAGAGCAGACCATAAAGGTCATACTTGAGTCTGGATGGTGATTAGGACACCACCAGGCTCAACACATAAAAGATAAAGGGGACTGGGGATCGATTTGAGTAAAGGTTAAAGAGAACCTGTTTCTAAATCATGGGTGGAAATAATAGAATGCTACCATGACTCAGAACTGCACTGACACACAAGAGGGGGCCAAAGGGAAGGGACTCACATAGACAAGCATCTACAGAAACACAAGGGAAGTAGTAAAGCATAACAAATTAAGGGTGCAGAAGCATAAGGAAGGAGAACAGAACATACTAGAATGATATGTGCAAGAGAGCATGACATATAATAAACACATAGTTTAGATGATATTATTTAACTAGAGAGACATACTAGTTGCAAGTTTAGAACAACAAACAACAAAAGAAAACAAATAGCAAGCAGTCAGCAGGATCAATTCCTCCGCAAGTATTGAGAGTTCAAGAGGAGCTCAAGAATGCTCCAAACAATAAAGAGAAAAGGAGTAGGGTGTTCAGTAGAGAAAGTAATAATACAAGAGGTATTTGAAAATGAGAAGTATTTGAAATCGTATTCTTAATTATGACGTATGTGTGTGTTATTGCAAAGGTTTCTTCAAGTGCAGAAGGAGTAGTGTCTTTTATAGTGCAGAAAATGAGTAATCAAGTAAGGAAACAACTTTCAGTCAATCACACAATGATCTCCCCTAGGTTAAGGTATTTGATTTCAAACGGGCATGGTACAATTAAGGAAAGAAGAACAATTAAAAATCTTTCCAAAGTAGCATAACAAGGGTAAGTACACAAAGTTTATTTAAAACAAGAATCTTATAGTACACGGTCTAAGAAATAAGGAAAGTAAATCAATCAAACAACCAAAATTTAAAACCTTGTTTGCATGAACTTAGGCAGAAAGGAGGAGGAAAAGGATTAATTGGAAAATTAGTAACACTCAATCGAGCCTTAGTAAAAGGAAATTGGAATCAATCACAAGTTGGCAGAACCATTTTGAAAGAAAGGCTCTTATATATAAAGTATACAAGTATCAAACAAGAAAGAAAAGACTGGCATACAAAGTTTTCATATCTCAAACAAAAGGATTCCAATTCAGTCATAGAGTCGGCATGAGTTTGAGAGAACCCAGGGTTCTACAGTAGAACCCTAGTCCAGTCACAATGACCAAACTCCTAAAAATCCAAAACCTAGGATTTCAGTTCGAGTAGGATACAAATTGGCGAAGGCAAGCCCTCAAAACAAACTCAGAGAACTCTTTCAAAGTCTTGTGAGAAAGTAAACAGATACACAAAGCAAGTTTGAAGCAGTAGAGAGGAAAATTATAATGAACAGGTTTGAGAGAAAGCTCAGAACTCAAGCAAGTTTTAGGAGAGAAAAGGGCTGACATAAAACTTAGGAGACAGTAGAAAAACAGTTTCAGAACCCAAACAAAGATCCAGTAAAGGCAATCAAAACTAAATAAGAAAAATAGTAAAAGAACACGTAATATTGACATGTAAAGAATACAGTAGAAAACCAGTAGAAGGAATAACAGAGCACAAATAGAGAAACATGTGTATTAAGGGAAAAACATAAGAACAAGCAAGAACACATAGGACATGACATGAACAGATAGATTCACATAAAGAAAGAAGAAGAAGAATCATTTTTGAGATTTTTGAAAACCCTAAATTGAACATATTAATTTTGAGAAGGAAAATTGGGGAAAAGCATTAAAACATCAAGTATAATACAGATCTGTCACAGATATAAGAAAATAAAGGAAGAAAGAACCTCGAACAAGCTTTTTAGGGTTTCTCAGAAAACCCTAGAAACGAGAAGGCTTGGAAAGGATCTGGTCTCGAACAGGTCTGGACCATGGCTTGGCCTTTCAAGGCTCAAACATGTCAGAACGGAGCCGGAGAAACCACAAGAACTCAGATCGGCGGAGGATATGAACAGTCCTGATGGAGGTTGGACCTCGAAAACCTTGAACAAACTTGATTTAGGGTGAAGGAAAAGCACAAGCCGTCCATGGACTAAGAAGCCATGGACGCCGACGGGCTTTGGTCGGAGAAATCAATTGGGGTGACTAGGGTTTTGAGTGTTAGAGTGAGTTTTGAGAGAAGGGAGTTTGAGAGCGGTGACTGAAATGGAAATGAGAGTAGGGTTAAAGTGTTTTGAAATTAAAAAGGAAATAGTGGTTGTGGGCTGTTGATCAAAATGATCAACGGCCATGATTAAAAGATGAAACGGATGGATTTAATTAAATGGGTAAAGGGCCGCGTTAAAATGGAATTGGGTCGTCGATATGAGATGGATTTGGGATCAATATTTAGATGCCCAAATAGGCTATAATTGAAAGTAATTGAGGCCATAACTAAAAATAGCCAAATTTTCCTTTTGATTTTATAAAAATAGTAGAAGATGTTTCAAATCAAATGAAAAATATTGAGTTAGTAAATAATATGTAAGTATTAATTTAAAAATATTGGTATTAATTTTGTAGTTAAAATTGCTATTAAATCTGAAAGTAGGCTAAAATTATAATTTCATGCAATTTAATTATAAAATACCAAATGGACTTGTACAATTATACAAAAATCATGTAAATTATGTTTTGATGTAAACGTGAGAATAAAATAAACTATTCTACAAAATGGCAAGTTTTGGGAATAGTTATTGGGATTTATGGTGTAAAACTACGCCATAAATTAGTTTAAAAATCCTTTAGAAATACCAAAATCTTTTGGGATGCTCATATATGCGTACATATGCTATTTTGAAATTATTTTGAGCATAAAAAAATATATGGGGAAAATTAGATACCAACACCCTGTAGGCCCTCCGTCTGCATCGGATCCTAAGTGAGGGTTCCTGGGTCCTCTGTCTGCTCGGGAACCTATGACTAGCTCTCTGTGATATGTGGCTCTGCTGGGACCTAGGCCTGGAACTAGACTGAGTCTTGGTGCTAGCTTGAGTAACCATCATGCGGGTCCTCTAACTGTATGATTGCATCATCAAAACAGGGAATCATCCTCTTCCTCTTGGGTGGCCTCTCGGACTCCTGCTCTGGCTGGGGTTGGGCTACTAGTGCCGGGTCATGCAATAGCAAACCTAAAGGTAGGTGATCCGCCTTCAACCTCTCTACCTCGACCCTTAGCTCCTTAACCGACTCTTTTGAAGCCCGAGTCTTCCTCATTTTCTTCGTCTCCCTAGCAAGCTACTTTAATGCCTTTCCATGAGAGTCAACGACATAAATGAGATTTTTCTAGTTGTCTAGAATTTCCTTTAGTGTGTCCTTAACGGACTGTGGGACCTATGGCGGAGGGGATGCTGACTGGGCTGCCACCGTAATAGATAGTACATACACCTTAGAAGTAGTTGTCTGCATCTAGTTGTTGATGTCTGCGAGGGTCTGGCTCAGGCGGTGGGAAGTCAATGGGCATGCAGTGGATGAGGGGATCTCTGGAGCTGTAGAAGTGGATGGTCCTGGGGTCATGTCTGCTGAGGTGGAAGGACGTTGAGTAGGAGCCACTACCACCACTGGCTCATCAGACTGGCCAGTTGAAGTAGTGGCTTTGCCCTTGTAGTGCTTACCTTTAGGGTTGTCATCACCCTGTAGGCTGTACCATGAGGACAGTGCCTTTGCCTTCACTTTCATATCAAATTTTCGCTTCTCCACATCTAAGTCCTCCGGGTACATAATCGGGAAGTTGGGGAAGGGATAGGATATATCACCTTCGTTCAACACGCGGGTAATCACCCGAGACATCGCATTCCCCATGTTAGTCGAGTCTTGCCATGATCGATGCCACCAATATAGTTCGGTGAATAGGGAATGAGTCATGGGTGGAGGGGTCTAACCTGCTACACGCAAATGTTTCCCACCCTTTAGCTTCAAATTTTAAAGTTCCCCTCAAGTTCTTCACTCCTGAAGTCAACCAATCTTGGTGGTACCTGGGATTGCTAAGTACTCTGCCAACCAAGGACAAGCAGCCTCAATTCCATTTTCTCCAAGTACAATGATGACGCATCCTCCTCCAGGAAGCCCAAGTAATCATTTATTGTCTTGCCATCAAATTTAACCTTCAAGTTTCGTACTGTGGTGCCCTTTTTGATGTGGGCAACATTTGCATAGAACTTCTTCACCAAGTGCTCATTGGCATCCTCCACATGGCCTATGAAATAGTCCCAGACTGATCTATCTCTGAATTGCCTCAACACATTGGGGTTGTGAGGCAAAAAGTCTCGAGTAATGATTTTACGCTTAGGTATGAATATCTTCTCGGGCCACCACTCTCTAAACTTGTGATTGGTAACCTCACTACAAACCGATCCTGACATATCTCCGAATTTCTGATTCTCTCTACCCCTTCTAATTGGGCTCACCCCCTTCCACTTCTTCCCCTTCTTCTGCTACAGGACCCTCTCCGGATAGTGAAGCAGTATGAGAGGTAGAATATTCATCACCACTGCCTGTAGCTGAGCTCTCACATGACTCAAAAGATACACGTATGATGACGTCCAAATTCACTACTAAAAAGTAATAGGCACGGTCGCATGCAATATAATTTTCCCAACTATGAGTCGAGGTCGAATCCCACAGAGAACAATGTGTAGGCGATTAGGAATGTAAGAAAATTATCGCTTAAACACTAAGAATTTTGGTTTGAAGATGTTTCTACCTAAATGCAAAAATGTAAAATAAACTAGAAAGCAAGTAAAATGATCAATGGCTACAAGTATGAATGTATCAGGAATTACACTCAAGTAATGATCCAATGTATTTTATGATTTTACAAATATGAGCGAGTTTACGTTAGTAGGTCAATGATAATAATTCTTAATTAGCTTCTTCCGAAGACTAGCAAGACTTCCCAATTGAATTATCCCTAAAACAATTAGAAGATTAAGCACACCCGGAATGGCTAAAAGTAGTTCAATCCTATCCCTATGTAGAATCTATAAAATGAGGGTTAACGCCTCAGGTTCTATTTAATTAATCTTTCCCAACCCCAAATTATCTTTTCCAAAATCAATTCGGAGTTAATGGATGAGTCCTAGAGTTAGCTAATCCGTTTGAAAATATTAAAGAACAAGAATAATTAAAGTAACAATAACTCACTTCATGAATAAATAAAAATTATTCAATACATAAGCACAACAAGGTATTAAATTCAAACTTTCAAAATGAATATTTCAATAAATAATATTCAAGTGTTGAATAAAATACTACACACTTAGACATACAATACAAAGCAATAAAATGAATAAATAAACATAAATGGGTAAGCAAATCTTAACCAAGAGCTTCAAATATTCAAGACCAAAGAGTGTTGTGCTAAACCCTAGCTCAACACTTGTTCTCTCTAGTCTACAAGGACTGAAAATAAGCCAAAGATTTTCCAAAGACCTGCTTGGTCGCGTATAAAAATGGTTTGGGGATTGCAAACGTGAAATTCCATTTTTGCCCAGAACTGCCCAGAAAATACACTATGCGTTCGCAACTGTAGCTATGCGATCGCATAGAATGACTTCTTCAAGGTATGTGATCACATAAAGGCCCACATTCACATAAGTCTATTGACCATCCGCTGACCAGAAATTCTTCTTTGAATTCGCACCTATTTACCCGCATTCACAGTGCTTCACTTCTGTAGGCCTATGCGATCGCATTCAATTCATTGCGATCGCATCGAGTAAAAGTTGGGCAGACTTCGTTTTTTCATTTTAGCTTCTTTTTGACTTGTTTTCACTTGATTTCTTCACCATTACTTCTAAATCACATACAACCTGTAAAATAGAAGTAAATGGCATCAAATACACGATTTATCACTCAATCATAGCAAAAGTATAGGTTTAAATACAAGATAAGTTGGTAAAATACTAACTTATCAATCCCCCAAACTTAAACTATTGCTTGTCCTCAAGCAATGAAAGCAAAAAAATCTCCTTTCAATTATTCAAATTAACATTGCATCCTTAACATGCTAAGTGAAAAAGGTCTACTTTAAGCACGAATGCATAACTTTGGTTGGTACCAACAATTAATCCAAAGCATATGAATCACCAACTTCTCACAAATTTTATTTCAATTCAAATGTTCAAACACTACATTAATCAAAGTAGAAACTAAGTCATGACTCTAAAGATTCAAAATTTGCCTCTCTATCACCTTTGTGTTCCCTCGCTCATTCCACCCAATTGAAAATGGGATTAAGTTCACAACTTGAATTACATGTGCCCTCACACTTTAAGAGAGAATTTCAAACTCATGAATTGCTATTCAAAACATAAATGGGATGTCAAATGGAAAAAATTTACTCTCACTCTCTCAAAGATGTTCAAATGCACAAAAGTTGTTCCATAAGCTTGCCCTTCATGTATTTCTCCACTAATGTAGACAACTTGGTTCAAAATCAATTAGGACGTAAAGGGTTGTAGTTTAGGCTTTTGGTTTAGGTAGGGTACAATTTGGTAAGAGTGACTCAATACCTCCCTAAGCACTACACTTCTTCAACAATCAAAATCTACTTCCTTCAAGAATTTTTCCACCTTTTTTTTATATCACCTAGTCTTCCATTTATTCACTCTTTCTCTTTTGTTTGTTTTTTTTATAACACTTTTCACTTTTTTGAGAAGCTTCTATATAACAACTTTTCCAAACTCCACCCCCAAACTTAGGCTTTTAGCCTATTTTCATACTTTACATTACCTAGGGAGGTATGGTGCCACAAGAGTGGCTTGTAACATAGTTGTCAAAGAAAATGTTAGAAGGCACAAAAGGCTTGACTAGGCAAAAGATATGCAATGGTAGGAATTTTAGGCACAATAATGGTACAAGGAAGGCCTAATATTATTTTTCAAACCAAGTTAATCTAAGATTTCTCCTTGAAGCATATTCCGGGCAAGTTCTAGACCACTAGTAATGCAAAAAGAACTTTCACAATTAAAGCTCACCGCACATGGAATATGAAAACTCAAATGGAATAATCAAAAATAAAATTAAAACCACTAAATGTCAAGGAAGTCACATGTAGCCTAAGAGGCTATTTAATAAACCAAAGAGCCAAAATTAGGATATAAAACAGTGCCCTAAAATTCCTCTCTCCCTTCTCTCTTCTTTTTCTCTCTAAATTTTGGCGTCTTTTTCTTGAGCTTGGTAGCCATGGCTGATGTCATCTCTTCCCAACCTTTGGCTATGGGAGATACAATAAAAAACACAACAGAACAGCTAAAAAATTCAATTCCCAAACCATCCTATTTAGCACAGCTTCAACCAAAACAATATGTCGCGTCGAAGCTCGAATTAGTGCCTGTAGCAGTCATGCATGGGGAGCCAACGATTGAGTTCACCATGGACCAAGTCAATGAATTTACTAGAGAAGGAATTCGTCAAGCAGTAGTGGTGAAGTTTTCATACGGAAAACAGAATTACAAGAGATTAGAAAGAGTTTTCCAGTGCAATTCGATGTTCACGGTCGATGTAATATTGGTCTGTAGGAATATCGTCATCTGCTAGTTCGTTTTGATTTATATGATGACTTTGTTAAGTTCTTATCAAGGACGACTGGATATACAAAATCAAAAGGAGACGAATTCTTTTTTAGAACATTTCCATGGACACTAAGCTTCAAACCAAAGGAAGAAACATCCATGGACGTCGTATGGATCTCGTTCCCATGCCTTCCACTTAATTTTTTTGCCAAAAAATCACTTTTATATATTGCTTCCGCTGTGGGTAAAGCTTTTGTTGTGGATAAGGCAACACGGGAAAGAACTCGACCTAGTGCGGCAAGGGTTAAAGTAATACTGGATCTTATGGACAAACATCCAAGAAAAATCAAGATTGTTATGATGGACAGAATTACTAGAAAATCAGTCATCCATGAACAAGAAGTTGTATATGATAATCTCTCAAGTTTCTGCACATACTGCAAACATCAAAGACATGAAGAAAAATCATGTAGAATTTTGAAGAGACAAGCCGACGAAGAAGGGGTTGAAAAAGATTTGGTAGATGTGAGTAATCTTCATGTGATCGATACATCCATGACTAAGCAGCTTCAAGGCGATGCAAGGGAATATCTTAATGCAGCAAAAAGAAGTATGCAACTGGAAGAGCTTGCAACAAAAGAAAGTCTGGATGAGCAGCAACCTTTACAAATCAAAGGAGCTATTTTATCAACCAGTGTAGTTTCAAAAGGAACAACAAGAAGAACTGGGCAACTGGAAGCAGATGTAGAAAAGATCGAACATCAACAGGTTACACAAATGGTGAAGGAAATAAAATTGAGAATCACGAAAATGACAATGAATCCACTCATGTTGCTATGGAAAATACTGTAGCTACTGTTTCAACTCTCGATACTGCAGCTACAGTACGTGAAATTGCAGTCGTTGACATGACTCATGATAGGTGGGCCCAACCGGAAGAAATGGGATACCAATGCCCATATTAAAAGCTGGCGACAATATTGTTAATGTGGGATCATTTGGTCAAAAAAGAAATGGCAAGCTGCACATGGGACAGTGTGGTCGTGAATCTGCTTCAGTTTTTGTGAAGGAAAGCACAAAGGATTTAGCTAAAAAGCACAACGCAAATAGAAAGGAATCTGGTAATTTTTTAATGGGTAGGAAATTAATTAGTGAAAGTTCTCAATTGGAGCAAAAAGAGCAAAAAATTGCGGGCCAGCTTGGTCGTTTGAGCATTTCTAATGCTAATGTCACTTTTGGTAGTTTCACTACGCAAAAGGCTGCCAAGGATGTTAAATTAATTCAAAGTGCAACAAATGAGGGCCATGGTTTTTTTGACAAAGAGAAGAATATGGCAGTTGGTCCACTCAAAGAATTAAAAATACAATTCCTACAATTTCAAAAGGAGGTCACACTCAAGAATCCTCATTTGGTCATAAAGGAATTGGTGTGTAGCAATTTAAGGAAAAGGAGGTGGGCCATGTGGGGCGTGTCATTCTGAAGGAAAAGGAGAACACATTTGCTGCTCAAAATATTAGTAAAAATGTTGGTTTTTTCAACGGGTGAAGATGTACATGTGGGCTCAGCCAAAAGAAATGGGTATCCAATGTCCATTAATAATAATAAACTTGATGATGTAGTTCAACACAGGAAAGAAAACCTGTATGCTTTCTGTGAAGGCTCATCTGGGCAAAAAAATGGCGTTAACACTGCGCAAAATTTTAATAATAACCATGTGGGCCAGCTATGTCTAATTGAAAATGCCGAAAATCTTGAGCAAAATGGTCAAGTGTTGGCCTCATCTTTTTCAGGCAGTGGCAAAGCAGATAATGCATCTCCAGCAGGCTACAAAAGTCCGAAGGGACATTTTTTAGAGCTGGAAAACACGTTCCTCCACTTCCTAATGTTGAGGACAATGTGCACGTTTCAGTTGAGAACAATTTTAGTGTTGTTGGACTAGATATTGCTAATCGTCCAATTGATGGAGTGGAATCCGGACAGCTATTGATATCAACTGGAAATAATAATGAAATGCACGAGGGTGAACATGAAAGTGCATGGGAAAGTGTCTGGGAAACCATCGATCTTGATGCCGTAGAGTGGGAAGCAATGGAACCTTTTGTCAGATAAATTCTGTTGCGCTTATTTGAAAAGGGAGAAGGAAAATAGGCTTAAAAAATGTTTTCATTTTGAAAATCATCGAGTGGAAAGAGTAATCAAGGATGAAATTCAAATTCCATTTTTTGAAAACACTCTAACTGGAAAATTAAAGACCAAGTGGGAGGCTCCAGATTTCATTCCAAGTAAGCCTCCTTGTTGCACATGCATTCACTTCCTAGATACACCAAACACTGGATGACCACATTGTAACGAGTAAGTCAGGTGCTATCTTGATGAAAAATGCAACATGGTCCGACAAGAAACCAAATATTAGGAAAATTCCAATGAGAGCGGCCAAACAAAAGCAGGCTGGTACAACTTCGTCATCGAAGTCCAACCGTCAAAAAATAAATGATGATTCTTGAATACTTTTTGAACAAGCTAGAGGAGAACGAAAAAGAAGTAAAACTTGAAGATTATACAAGGTTGGAAAAAAAGGGACAACAATAAATTGGGTACTACATTTTATTCTACCACTTTATTAATATCCTCATTTGTAATCTCATCAAGCGTATGTTATAAACTCTGTGATGATCATAAAATATTTAATCATGTGAAGTTCTTATTTTTTGCATTCTTGTTACTAAGTGAGGTTGTCAAGCCTCAATAGAATTATTATTATAAGATTAGCCCGGTTTGTGTTTAACAATACCAGTGATACTGTCCCCCTTATTTGTACTTTTCCTAATTGTTGTACTTTTCTTTTCAGTTATTAATAAAAAACTAGCCCTAGGCGATTGCCTAGTGGATTGCTTAAAAAAATTAGGATCTAAAAGTCACAACAAGGAATTTTTACTTCAATCATTTTTCATTTTAAAGGTAAAACTTCATATGCCAAAGTTTAAATTGTGTTGGTACCAAACAAGCCACATACTAGTTTATGGACAAAAAAACTATACCCAATGACCAATTTATTCACAACTAGCTACTAAACTAAACATATAAAAGAAAAATATATTCACTTTCTAGAAAAAAATAAAGAAAAACTAAAAAGGACTATTTCCCTTAAGAAAGTTGTCTATCCATCCATCATCGGGAAAAGTCGACAAAAAATTTCTATAATTACCCGGTTCAAAAAAGAAAATCGGCATCCTTGTAAAAAGAACTCTGGTATAAAGAAAACCAAGGATTGCCACTAACATAACCAAAAAAGTACTATATATATATATATATATATATATATATATATATATATATATATATATATATATATATATATATATATATATATAAAAACAAATTAAAGAAGCTAATAACAAAGATTAAGAAGTTAAAGCAACTAAAACATCATACATATAAAAGTTAAGAAATTAAAAAGCTAATAAACATACTAATATAACACATGACATGAAAATACACTAAAAACAATATGAAAATAACTACAATAACAACAGTTATACAAGAAGTCACCCCCAACAAAAGATATTGCATTGTCCCCAATGCAACTAAAAATGGTAGAATAAAATGGTGGAAAATGCTCCATGAATAAATTATCACTCGGAGTCGGATGTGGTAGGAAATTGTAGCTCCACATCTTCATCATCATCAGAAGAAGAATCTTGTGAACCACATATTGAGCTTAACTTGTGCATCATCCTCGACAGGAACCTGCTTTTCTTCTTCCCGTGCTCTTTGAAATTAACCTGTCGTCTTTCAATTTTTCCTTGTCTTCGGCTCATTATTTATAACTTGGTTTTGATTCTCTTTTACTCTTTTACTACATCATCCAAGGTCAGTGGCTTTTTGCTCGATGAACCTGACCTAGTCGAAGTGCCCTCACCAGATAGACCTGAGGCAAGACCTGCAACAAGCTATCGAATGTGGGTATCAATACCATAGATATGCTGGGAAATGTGGTGCACGGTGTGAGAGCCTGACTGAGTGTCCCATGTGGTCATGTGAGGGGTAATGTGATACTGCTGTAGCTGTGGGGTCACCTCCGGATCCCTGGGCCGAACCATCAAACTGCCCAAATGGCGGAGATAGCACATCAATCCTTCTTTTCTTCTTCTTGACAGATGCCCCTAGTCGAAGCAATGGACAAATTGCTATGGCAGGGTCCTTCTCAACATCAGTCGGGTCCGTTGGCACATCAGCAGCATAGCACAACTGAATGATCAATGAGGGGAAGAATAGGCTTCTTGCCCTTCCGCTGCACCTTCCTCTATTTCACTCACAATGTTCTGGCCTACATTTACAGGCAAGCCATCCAGAATAGCAACAATCATCAATGCCTTTTCACATGTCACTTCAGTCGCATTTCTTGATGGTACAACCCTGTCACAGATAAGGGATAGACAAATATTGGCCTCCCTAGTTAATTCATGCAGATCAACCCCTTTATGAACTCTTTCCCACGTCGGATGCACCCGTTGTGATGTTTTTCCACCAGCCATTTTGTTTCTCTCTCTCTTCCTATAGCTCGGTATATCTCATTATCAACAATTGGAAGCCCATAGCATGAATTTATCACCTCGGGGCCAAAGTTAACCTGCTTGCCTCTAACAACAGTGAATACCTCCCCCTGAAAGTTAGTCCTCATGGCGTTTGCATAAAACTCCCGAACTATCTTGACTGGTTCAGGCGTGTTGATCCAATTTTTTCCTAGGTATTTTTGCACCTAAAGTACTTCCAAATTAACATATATGTGCATATATAAGCACAAAAGAGTTTTGGTATTTTGAATGATTTCTAAATCAATTTACTGCCTATTTTAATAAGACAAAATCCAATAATTAATCCCAAAATTATTATTTTTGGTGAATAACTTATTTGATCCTCACATTTATATCAAAGTATAATTAAGGTAATTTGTTTCATATTTTTTACAAATTTATTTGGTATTTTAAAGCTAAATTGCATATAATTGCTAATATAGCCTATTTTGTGATTAATAGCATTTTATGATTATGAAATTATTTCCAGTATTTTTAAGTTAATATTTATATAATATTTGTTTTCCCATTATTTATATTTACTTTAAAATCGTTAACACTATTTTTATACAATAAAAGGGTAAAAGTGGCTATTTACAATCTAGCCTTAATTGTTATTTCAATTACAGCCTAAATTACACCCCTAATTAGCCCAATTCAGCCCTTCCCCCTAACTCAAACCTAATTACCTAACCCAATACCCATTAGACCGACCCAACCTGTAACCCCTTAATCCTGGCCGTTGATCATTTAGATCAATGGCCAACGTTTACCCTTTCTTTTTTAATTCAAACAACCCCCCAACCCTACCTCATTCTCTTCTCTCGGCCGCCTTCAAACACTCTCCGCTCTCAAATCCTCTCAAAATCGTAGCCGCCGCCTCAAACTCGAACATGAATCCACCTTAATCCATGGCCTTACAGGCTCATCAGAGACTTGTATCGGCCTCTCATTGCTTCTATGAGCTCGTTTCTGTGGTCCTATAATCACATCTCGAAGGGTCCAACCAGCCTTTGCTCGATGACCGTTCTTCGTTCGTCTCTGAGCCTTTCCCGGCCAGCCATAGCTATTCGAGTCCGACTTTCGACTTTCCTACTTAGATCAATGGTCTTCAAAGCCTTTCTCATCACCTGGGTTTCTTATGAAACCCTAATCTCTAAGGTTCTTTCGATTTTATTTCAGATCTACTCCAGATTTATGTTTGTTTTGAATTCTCTGAGAATTTTCTCGTTTTGTTTTAAACTCTGCTTTACAAACTCTTTATCTTTTTCGATTAGGGTTTTCTGTTAAGTTATTTAAAATCTCTTCTCTGATATTTCACATGTTTTGCTATGTTTTGCTTGTGTTGTTCTTCTATCTGAGTTGGCATGTTAAAAACCCTAATTTCCTTTGGCTGTTTGTTAGACGAGTGCTTGTTCAGTTATGTTTTGTTTGATTTATTTAAGCTCTACTGTCGTTGGAAAACCCTAAGTCTCTGGCTTTGAAACTGTTCGTTTGAATGCCTAACTTATTTTGAAGTTCTTTGTTTCAAAATCTCTTTTTCCTTTATGTGATTCCTCCGATTCGAGGCTCCTATTATCTTTAAAATTTGACTATGATTGAAACCCTAATTTTTCAAAGGGGTTTCCTTCCTTGTTGTTGGGGAAACTTTTGCCTATTCTGATACTTTGTTTCTCCTATTTACTCAATGTGACATGACCTATTTGATTGTTATTGTTTGAATGTTTGATTTACTACTGAGCCCTATGCCCATTTCTGCATGCTGTTTCTTTTTGCAATGAATTTGGCTTCGCATGTCTGGTGTCCCGGCTCACCCTGTTTAAATACTAAGGTGCAGAAGCGTATTACTTCTTTGATTGATCTCCAATCTTGTGAGTGATTTCAAAACCTTTCTTTTATGAATTCTAATTTCACTCATCTGTCAAGGTTAATCGATTCCTTTCCTTATTTTGCCTTGCTGAATGCTTTCCCAAATTAAGTATACTTTTTACTTAGACTTAAATATTTACTCTATACTTTTACCATCCCTTATATGGTCGTAAATCAATCTTTCTTAAATTGATTTCTTTCTTCAATTAACCTTGTTAGTATCCGTTTGAGCAGTAATCCCTTGATTGAAGGGAAGTACTTGTGTTAATTGATTTTGATTGTGATTATTTCATGTTTGTGTTAAAATCGTGTTACCTTATTCTCTACTCGTTTGCAAACTATAAATACTTGTACCTCTTCTCTTTCAAAAAAAAAAAACAATGAATAAGTCATTACTTCTTCTCTCAAATCCACTTAGATTTTTCTTAAAAGTATTCGAGTTCTCTAAACTCATAAGCTCAAAGTTCTCTTCTCTGACTGTGGCTTTGTTGAAAGAATCCCGTTTCTCTTTGCATACTTTCTGGCAACTGGTATGTCTCTTTTTTTAAATTTCTGCCTCTCCATTATGTATTTATGCTTTAGTCTTTTCTTTGTTTGTCTTACTGTTTCTATACTGTAATTCTCTGCAAGTTGATTTCACTATCTTTGTTCTTACATGAAATTCCCATCCTTAGTCCTTTTGTATGTTGAGTTATGGTTCAGAAAACATGAAAACACTTGACATTGTTGCTCATGTATATGGACTGTACTCCCTGAGTCCTAAACTCTTTTCCATTCCCGTTCCCCTTCCCCGTCCCCTTTACATGTTTTCTGAGTTTGAAACTATGGGCTAACAGTGTCCTAATCACTGTCTAGACCATAGCCTGACCTTCAATAGGTCTGTACTCATATTTGAATGGCTGAACAAGCTTGGTCAAGGGTGTGCCAGCCTACATTATAACTAGACATGACCACCAGCCTGCCTTGGCACTCCCTAATCCCCCTCTATTGCACTTGCACTCATTCTTAGAACTTAAGTTCTGCCCACCTCTTGTGAGCATTTCCTTGGGACCCATGAGCTCCCTGTGAACTTGGACAGCTCAGGCTTGGCTCTTCCACACTGCACTATAACTCATTCTGTTTGATATCTTGGGTGTCAGCATTGCCTGGAATTCCTGAAATTCCTTGGAACTTTGAAATACCCTAGATAAATACAAGGGTCTGGAAATCTGGATCCCAGAAGTGGTTCAATCTTATATGGTTAGATACTAAGTCAGAATTAGGCTGCTCGAATATAGCTGGTAGTTTCTGATTTACTTTTAATTTCAGTTTGTTTTCCTGGTCTGTAATAATTTGTATAAACTCATGGGGATTTACTGAAAAAGGGACGGGGTTACTTTTATGCACAAAGGGTAGAAACCATGCCTATAAGATTTAATTTCTAATATGTGCAACTTCACACGTAGAAAGCATGTCTATAGGGATTAATTTCTAATTTTTTGTGACTAAGCATATAGACACCATGCCTATAGGGGCTTGCATTTATTCATATAATAACGTCATTAGGTAAACAGTTAGGTTTAATAATAAAATGGCATATAGATATTATTTTTCATATGGCTTCTATTAATGTTTGAAAATGTTTTATAATCAGTAACGTATAGAGAGCATTCATATAGGGAAATCTCGAATCAGAACTATCTCACTCGTTTAAAACAGTATCGATTTTCACTCAACCAAAAAACTTTATGCATCCCTTTTGAACTCTTAAAACTTTTATTTATAATCAAATCAGTGCATCGTTTTTCCTGAAACCCACTTCTCTCTGATAATCATTCTCAAATCAGTGCACTTTTCTAAAACTTACTCTCTTTTGTTAACTCTGGTAAACATTTTCCAAACTAGCCTAAACTCACTTCTTTATATTTGTTTGACAAACCTCTTTTGATCAGACTACAACTCAGTTCCTTTGTTAAATTCGGCAATTCCCTTTCCTAAACAGTCTGCTTTTTAAAACTCATTTTTAAACCATTTTTCAGTATCAAGTGTGCAATCTTTTAATGAAATTTATTTTATCCTGAAACTCTTTTAAGTCAGTTTGTTATAAAAATCAATAGTTTTATCCAACACATAGACAAAGGGTTAATTAATCAATCGGATCAGTTTTGACAATCGCATTCGAGCTAGCCTCATGCGGACTTCCTGTCTAAAAATATGTGTTGAACTAGTCCGCTTATCGCTTTTATTTTACAGACCAAACCAGTACGTGCAAGACATGCTAACTCTATGCTTTGTCTGATTTAAGGAGGCTTACTTGAGCCCTACTTGCTTATTTACTTTCCCATACTTGTATTGTGTGTTTTTATTGTCGCCTTAGTAATTTGTCCTTTAAAACTCTCAAAGCCTAATCCCTTTTTCCTTTAGGATTAGTAGTCCTAAATGCCTCCGAGACTGATAAGATTAAGGCGGGTACTACCATGCAATAAGTAACGAGACATTTCGTGCTTTAATACATTAACGAGTTAGGAAGGGTAGAATATGGATATGATGACCAATGCGCTTATATCACGTGCGAGCCCTCTTTTGATGAGTGATTGCTGGATACTGCAATAAAGTGATCCATATTGTTTACAAACCTAGGACCCCCATTTCCCTTTTATTTGTTATTCTTCTTTTAAGATATTTGAACTGTCTTTCTAAACTTTCTACTCGTATTCAAACTCTTAAAACATTGCTTATAATATTATGTGAAACCTTATACTTGAAACTTTTATTTGTTTCTTCAATGTTTGAAGTCACAATTGTAGTATGGTCGGGAACCACACTAGTGGATCTTGAGGGGTGCCTAGCACCTTCCCCTCGAGATAATTTCTAGCCCTTACCCAAACTCTAGTTCTTCATTTTAAATCTTTCTTAAAAAGTGTCCTAATGAACTATAATCATTAGGTGGAAACTCTCCAAACTTCAAAACCCAATTCTCGCAAGGGAATAGAGTTGTTCTCCCAAATGTCGTATACCCGATTTCAAACTATGTTTAGAAAGAGGGGGTGTCGACGGCATGTTGACTCTGCTGGGGATTTCTTTACGCTTTTACCATTGCATGCTACTTGTGACTTTACTTTAAATTGCATTTACTTACTATTTTTATTTTCTCTACTATGAAACTGACTTGGCTCTTCATGTCTTTCCTTTCCTTTAAGTGCTTTTTTTAACGTTTTCTTTCTATACTGTTGTAATTATGAAACATTGTTGTAATCATTATCCTATGAACGTGGAAATACATGTCAATAAGTTTCATTCTTGTAAACTGCATCATTAACATCATATTTCACTCGTGCCAAACAAATACCATAGAAACGCTTATAATGAGTGGTTGCGCTCTTCCAATATTATCACCCTTTAAATTTGGAAAGGCATATTTGGGCTAAAACCAGTTGATCAGCGGTGTAGTCGACGGTTCCATGCCTTTCCCTCTTGAGTTTTCCGCTCAAGGGTACCGGTCTAATACCCCAATAGAAACCCTACTTCGTTTAACTGTGCATGCATTATGGTCAAACGTAGCCGAGTCAGTAATGTTGTCCACTTAATGACTCATTATAATAGCCTTGTCCAAAGTCCATCATGTTTCCTTGAAACCCAAATGGAACATGTTCTGTGCATTTATTTGGAGAACTAACTACTTCCTATGCTAATTATTGGATTAAAAGGTCGAGTCTGGTGGGGTAAGGGCCTAACATTTTGTTTTGCAGAAATGAGGCACGAAGTCCCCATATTTGGCATGGTAACCAACATTCACCCAAGGCTGTTAAATTGGTGGAAAGACCTCCACTCCAGTGATCAAACGCTCGTCCGCAAATACTTAGGGAATTTGCCTTATCTTCTAGAGATCCATCCTGACAACAAAATCATAGAGACTGCAACACTATTTTGGGATAGTGACAGGTTCGTGTTCCGCTTCGGGGACCTTGAAATGACTCCTTTGCTCGAAGAAATAGGAGGTTTAGCTGGTATTCCTTGGGAGACTCCGGGTTTGCTTATGCCAGAGAATCGCAAGGGTAGAAGTTTCCTTAAGATGATGGGACTAAAGAAGAATCCAGACTTAATCAGTTTGAAAGACTCTTACATCACATTCGACTATCTGTATGATAGGTACGACAATAGCAAGTCATACCGCACCTACTCAGACGAATTCGCCATTACTTCAATAGGGCCAATCCACATGAGGGTCTTCGTTTTTATGTTCTGATTTTTTGGAATGATAGTGTTCCCTATGAAGAAGGCTAGGATCCACACCAGACTGGTCATGGTAACCAAGACATTTATGGAAGGGATTGGCGGGCAGCCTTTCAATATAATGCCTATGATCGTTGCTGAAATATACCGAGCCTTGGACAACTGTCAGCAAAAGCCAACCATTTTTAGGGTTGCAACTTATAAATTCAGATCTGGCTCATAGAGCACCTCCAGAAATGTGAATACCGACAAGAGGTCCGACGCAGAGACCAGGATGATCACATCACCTTCCAACAGCCACGGCGTATGAATTATATTCCTAACTTTACTCAGCCAAAGGACGCTGGAGGATGGGTAGAGCTATTTGAGAATCTGAAAGAAGACCAGGTGCAGTGGATGTTCAAGTTGTTCCCTACGGAAGAATCATTGTTTGATACCGAGATGCACAATTTCTTATACTCATCGGTCTACGGGAAACGTAGCACTACGTCCCGTTCGAGCCATGAGGCAAGCTGGAAGAAAGCAAATCATACCAAGGTCGACAAAATCAGACACTTCAGTACTGACTTTCAGGACAATGATAGCCCTCATAAGAGCCAAGCTCAGCAAATGTGGCACTGTAAAATGATTTTGGGGAAGGATTCTATTGAGCCAGACAAGTATCAAGCTGGGTGTGAAGCACACTATTCAGATTGGTTGGAAGATGATCACAATTGTTTAGGTCAGCCCGGGTTTGTTCAAGGTCACAGGGTTGATCGAAGAGTGGAAAGATATGGAATTCAGTGCCAACAAGCGACTAGGGTATTTGGAGTGGGGTCTAGTGAAGCTGGAAGGAAAGTTTATGAACAGGATTGAAGACTGTCAAACGCTGAGGGAAATGCGGGCAGACATCTGGCCTGAGCTTATTTGCTGCTAAGACTACGCGAGCTGTTGCACCATCCCGTGCCCGTCGATTTCCTGGCATTATTAATACTTATCCTAATGAACCAACGATGGTGACATGTAATGGGCCAACACAACATATGGATAGTGATTTAGAGGAAGAAGATATAATCCCTAAGGAAATTGTTGGAGAGGTAGAAAATTTTGAGAATAAGCCTAAGTCCAATCTGGACGAAACCAAGGTAGTCAATTTGGGAGATTCTGAAACAGTCAAAAAAACTCACATAAGAATTCACCTGTTACCATCAGAAAAAGAAGAGTACACCCATTTCCTAAAGGAGTATGAAGATATTTTCGCGTGGTATTATGATGATATGACCGGTTTGAGCACATCTATAGTGGCTCATAAACTACCTACCAATCCGATGTGTCTTCCTATAAAGAAGAAACTAAGAAAGTTCAAGCTAGATATGAGTCTGAAAATCAAAAAGGAAGCCATCAAGCATATCAAAGCTAAGGTTCTTAGAGTGGTCGAATATCCTACATGGTTGGCCAACATTGTGCTAGTCCTGAAGAAGGATGGGAAGGCTAGAGTATGTGTTGACTATCGGGACATAAAGAAAGCAAGTCCCAAAGACGATTTCCCATTACCCAATATACACATATTGATCGACAACTGTGCCAAGCATGAACTCCAATCCTTTGTGGATGGGTGAAGTAAATGCCGAGAAAATAGCCTTTATCACTCTGTGGGGGATGTATTGATATAAATGATGTCGTTTGGCCTGAAGAATGCTGGAGCCACTTATATGAGAGCAATGACGACTATTTTTCCATGATATGATTCACAAAGAAATAGAAGTATACGTGGATAACATCATCATCAAATCTTGAAAGAGAATCATATATCTGATTTAAGCAAATTATTTAATCGGCTTCGAAAGTATATTCTGAAACTGAATCATTTAAAGTGTGCCTTGGGAGTCTGTGCTGGAAAATTGTTGCTTTTTTTTTTTAGCAAATTTTTGATTTTATTAATAGAAGTAAAAAAACTACAAATAGGTGAATAACGTGAAAGGGTGTCAACCTTCCCGTATTCGACCTATTAAGATAAAATACAAAGATAGGTTTATACGGGGGGGACGCCAGAGTTGTTACACATATAACAAACACCGTTAGCGACCAGACCTTATAAAACCTATCGATGCCGAAATAAGACTCATAAAATAAAAGCAAGAAAAAAATAACATTAAATAGATGGGAAAGAAAGCATAATTGCTTTCATTTCTTCAACTATGTGGAGTGTTGACTCCAAATGTCTTTAAACTTCCCGCTTGTTCCTCAGTCGAGTAGGTTTTAAGATGGAAGGTTGCAAAGTTTGTTTTGCTTTGCATTTCTCATTGGGAGCTTCCTTATGTTTACGTCTTCACACGCCCTGCCGTCCCAACTTGTTTCCCTTTGATGAGATTTCTTATTTCTTGCGCTATGCAGTGGTGACAGATCTAGTTGCTGAGGGATTGAACTAGACCCTTCAAAGGTCAAAGTTATCCATGATTTTCCATCTACAAAGAGCAAGAAAGATGTGATGAACTTCTTGGGCCCTCTCAGTTACGTTAGCCTCTTTATAACACAATTGATTGTGATCTCTGAGCCTATTCTCAAAATGCTGAAGGAAGATGTTGCAATAGCCAACAAGTTGAACTGAACAAGGTCAAAAAGCTTTTGACAGAATCAAGTAGTACCTGTCTACACCACCAGTTTTGGTCCCACCAGAATCTGGTAGACCTCTACTACTCTATTAGTCCGTACTAGATGGAGCTTTTGGTTGTGTCTTAGGACAACACGACGAGACGGGAAGAAAGGAACATGCCATATATTATCAGAGTAAAAAGTTCACACCCTATGAAGTACGGTATTCTTTTTTGGAACGCACATGTTTTTCCCTGATGTGGATAGCACAAAAATTGAGGCATTACTTCTGTGCCTACACTACATATCTCACATCAAGGAAGGATCCTTTGAAATACATTTTCCAGAAACCAATGCCTATAGTAAAACTAGAAAAATGGCAGATATTGTTGAGTGAATTTGGTAATGTCTATGTGACTCAGTAGGCGGTCAAAGGATAGGCATTAGCGATAAAATCATGTAGGAGGAGAATACAAACCACGGAAAATGTATTCTCCCAATGAATGAGTATCATTTGTAGGAGAAGATATTACCAAAATCTACGACGGTTGGAGAATGTTCTTCGATGAGGCTACAAATTACAAAGGAGTGGGTATTGGAGTTGTTTTGGTGTCAGAGAAAGGTCAACATTATCCAGTATCCACGAAACTCGGGTTATCATGCGCTAACAATATGGCAGAATACGAGTCTTGCATCTTGGGGCTTAAGTTGGCCATTGACATGAATATCCAGAAATTGATGGTAATTGGTGATTCATACCTTTTGAAACATCAGGTTCCAGGTGAATGGGCTACAAACAACACCAAGATTTTTCCATATTTGCACTATGTGAAAGAGTTGATAAAAAGATTCATAAAGATAGAGTTCAAACATGTTTTGAGAATCCAGGATAAGTTTGCAGATGCAGTGGCCATTTTCTCCTCCATGATACAACATCCGGAAAAGAATTTCATCGACCCCATTCCAGTAAGAATCCATAATCAGCCAGCTTATTGCGCTCATGTTGAAGAATAAATGGATGGGAATTTATGGTTCCACGATATAAGGAATACTTGGCAAAAAGAGAATACCACGAACATGCAAATCATACTCAGAAACGCACGCTCTAAAGATTATCCAACTATTTCTTAAAAAGTGGAGGAATTTTGTACAGAAGGACTCCAGACCTAGGATTATTACAATGCATTGATACCAAGGAATCATCTAAACTACTCGAAGAGATACACAGGAACTTGCGGACCACACATGAACGGTTTTGTTTTAGCCAAGAAGATATTGAGAGCAGGATATTTTTGGATGGCTATAGAAACGGACTACATCAGGTACATTTAAAAGTGTCATCAGTGTCAAATACATGCAGATATGATACGGGTACCATGGCAACTTCCTATACGTTTCTTTACGGTACTAAAGTTGTCATTTCCGTTGAAGCCGAAATTCTTTCTCTGATAATTATACAAGAAGCAGAACTTGGTGATAATGGGTACTAAGTTTTTATGAACAATTAACTCTTATTGACAGGGAAAGAATGAATGTGGTACTCCACGGTCAACTTTATCAAAACAGAATGTCCAGAGCTTTCAACAAAAGGGTCAGACCGAGACAGTTTGCACCAAGGTAGCTGGTGCTGAAACGGATCTTTCCGCATCAAGATGAAGCCAAATTGGTAAGGGACCTACATGGTTCACAGTGTACTAACATGAGGAGCACTCATACTTGCAAATATGAATGGAGAAATTTGGCCAAAGCCTATCAATTCAGACGTAGTCAAAAGATACTATATATAAGATTGTTTGTACTTCTTCATTTGATGTAACTGAACTACACTTGACCTGATTCTCATTTAAGATGGGATACATAGGAGCCATGTGGGTTCGGTCACATTTTAATAAAATCTTCATTTTCCCCATGGTCAGAAACTAGGGCAGAATTTTGAGGAGGACCCTCAAAATTGTGGAGCAAGTCCACCAATTTCATTATACACGAAACGATCAAAGAATCGCTCATTAAAATGGGGCAGAATTTTGAGGAGGACCCTCAAAATTCTAGTGTAAGGAATTCGCAATATCTCTAAAAAGTGTCACAGACATTGGTGCATCTAATTTGCTTGTTTTGTTTTCAAACAATTATATTTATCAAGTGCATGCGTATATTTTGAAAACTTTATTTCTATGACAGCCAAATGTTACCCAGGGTAACTCAAATAGGATCCCCAGAGCCAATCAAGGCAAAGCATGCAGGTGGAGGCGTGAATCAACCTTCCCCATAAAATTGATGGACACCTCAGAATTACAATCTTCATAACGACAAAATTGCCAAGCACAAAAATATTTCCAGCTAAGAAATACTCTAACACTACTTATTATATATTCACTACATGAGACTAAGTATTGCCTCCTCATTTGCATGATGCTAAGCCCTGCCTCCTTAATTGCATAAGGCTAAACATTGATTTTCCCTACATGAGACTAAGCCCTATCACTTTTCTTTGCATGAGGCTATGCACTGCCTCCTTAATTGCATAAGGCTAAGCACGTCCTTCCACTGCATGAGACTAAACCCTGTCTCCTCTTGTTGCATGAGGCTCAGCCCTGCCTCCTTAATTGCATAAGGCTAAGCACTGCCCTTCCTTGGATGGAGACTAAGAATTGTCTTCTCTTTTGCATGAGCCTAAGTATCGCCACCCTAACTACAAAGGCTAAGCCTCCCTTTCCTTGTCCTATACCGAATGTTATGCTACAAGAAATCTGGCACTATTTTTCCTTCCCGGGGTTTAGCTTTGTCCCAATATTATGCAAGACTAAGCTCTATCTTGTTTCTCTTATATGACCCAGCATCATGTCCTTGCATCTCATAGACTGAAATATCGCCATCTTATCCAAAGGTGTCATAATCCGAAGGCGTCATCCTCGCAGCCTGAAGACACCATATCATGGCCTGAGGATCTCTCAATATTTCACATCATTATTAAAAAGCGTCATGGTTCAGAGGCACCATTCTCATGGCCCGAGAACATCATTTCTTGGACTGCGAATCCCTTATCTCATGATTAATGGCCCGAGACATCATGGTCTAAGGACATCATCCTCACCATCCAAAGACAATCTCCATGGTCCAAAGAGCATTTTCATCATATTTAAATTCTCACAATAACCCATATATATTTGCATGAATCGTGTTTTAAGTTCTGCAGGTAGTCTATGAGGTAACCATTCTTCAAATGGGAGCAATCTTCACTCCGGTTTTCGTTTACAATGTTCACATTCTGCAAATATTTCAAACGTAACCAACCATAATCAATTCCTGCTTCTTACTATATGGTTATTCAGATACTCTAACATATCCGTTACATTTCATTTTCACATTCATGAATCCGCATAAGTCCATCAAATACTATACTTCCCAAAAGAACATTTTTTGAACGTATAACCATAACAACAACATCGATTTCGTTCACCGTTGGTTTTAGAACTACACATGGCCTGATTCCTATAAAACCAGGTATATGTAGGCAACTCAAAAACTGGAGTCAGGACTCTATTTTTTAAATCACCCCATTCGGTCAAAATTGGTCCTCATTTCTTTACCCGATAATTCATTCATCATTCCCGAGTAAAGAGGGGTAACTGTTATATATATATGTATGTATGTATACGCACATTCAAAATAGTTAATATGCATCATCATTTGATTTATAAGCCAAATAATTTTTATAATTTTTCATAATTTTCAACGACTTTAAGCCAACTTATTCCTTGCATTTTATTATATAAATAAGCAATAATTATCCTTTGAATTATTTTTATGTTATTTTAATCATCTAAACTTATCATTTATGCTAACATGAGGTTTTAAATATATTTAATGTATTTTTTATAATTACATTTGTATTTTAAGGTTAATTACATATTTTTACAATAATATCCCATATGATTGTGTAATTACATTATTTATGCAGAAAATAACTTTATATATTTTTATAATGTTAAGCAGTTATTTTTATTCATTTTAGTAGACAAATGATATTTTTTTATTTATTAACAACTCTTATAAATTGTTTATTTATTAAATATTGGGTATTTTAAAAATAGCCTAAAAATCACTTATTTTCGGACCAAACAACCCAGTCCCTTTGCCCAATAAATCTCAAGCCTAAACCAAAAATCCCCCAGCCCAGTCACCAAACCAACCTGACCCAAGACCCCAACTAATCGTGGTTGTCTGTCTCTGAGATCAACGACCTACATTATTTCCTCCCTTTTAATTACCCTAACACACCTAACCCTATATCATTCTTACCACCCACCGCCCTTAAGCCCTCTCTAATCTCTACCCTTTGAAGAACCCTAACCCGCCGCCTTTAGGAACCACTCCTAATCCCTCTTCTAATGCGATTTTCTTCAAATTCACTTACCATATCTAAATGTTTCCGCTATTGGTTGATTCTTCATGCTATTACCTATTACTTGCCTAAACATGGCAAGTATTACCACTCTTATTTGTTCGATTGACTCCCATTTCTTGAATCTAGACAATATTCCATCTACACACGTTTATTCTACACCGTGTAAGTATGATTTTGTTGATTCTTACTTACCCTAAAACTAGGGTTTACAAATTTTCGTCAAATCGAACCAAAATTGGTTCAAGTGTTTGATTTTGAGTGTTATCTTATCTGTATTCATGAGTTTGATTTTCTTTTTTTTAGATTCTGCCAAATTTTAATTTTCCTTAAAAGTTAGGGTTTTCAGATCTTGTTTTCTAAATTAGTTCATTCACTGATTTTGGTGCTATTTGTGTCTCTATTCATCTTTGTGTGTGAATATTTCGTTAATATGTTGTTTTCCTAAAAATTAGAGTTTGCTTATTTTTTTCCTAAATCCAGGTTTTTATTTGATTTTGTATGATAATACTTCCTTATTTGTGTTTGATTTACACTTTTCCTTATTTACTTGCTCGATCTTTGTCAGTATATAAACCCATCCTATTCCAATTTAAGAGAAGACTGAAATCATTAAGAGATTTACAAAAATTTGATTACTTCACTTTGTTCTCTCATACTCTTATTTTATATTCTGGTTCTTGGCCGGCTGAAAGCCAAGTCCAGAAAATTCAGGGTTCTTCTGTTGTGGACTCTATTCTTTCTAGGTTTTTCGCTTAGCCGGTGAGTTACTGAACCCTTACAATTTCTTTCCTATGTATCTGCAACTTGCATATAATTTTGACTTTTGATGCTCATAGCTTAATGTGTTGCTGGGTTACTCTTGTGTGCAATTCTACTTGGTTTACCTCCGTTTTAGGTCTCTTTAACATTTGACTTCATAATGTTGGTGGTTTGAAACATGCCTAAGCCTAATTCGAGTAAATAATATTCTCTTAATTTTGTTTAGCGAATGTGGTATGAACTACTACTATATGTGACCTTTGCACTTATTAGCATCTCTGTGTTTAATTCTATTTAAGGTTGTCCATTCTGTCATTTGAATATGCTCCATCTACATAACTTTAACTTTTTCTTTATTATGAGTATGTGTATTCTAATCATGCAAACATGTTTGTTAATGTGTGACTACTTATGCACTAACTGTTAAACTTGAATCTTTTCTAAGTCTGTTCTTATACCCTAGAGCCTGTTTGATTATTTGCTTTATGTGCTCAACTTGACTATGTTTTGTCCCTCAGCTATTGTTCATTCTCCCTCATCATCACTTATGTTATTCTAAACTTCTTATTCTTAGCAGGCTTAAAGCTAAGGCTATCAAGGCACTTGCTACTGACCTCCCTAGTGTCACACCCCTTTATTACTACCTCACTAACCCACTTAAAATAATAAAAGAGATTTTTGAAGCTCAAAAAGGTTTTCAAATTCGAAAGTGACAGAATTTTTGTTCAAAACAGAGAAAGGGTGGTGTTGCAGTCAAGGAAAGTTCACGAGAGGAGCTTTTGTTAATTTATGGTCCAAAACATTGATTGAATAGAGGTGGTGGAATTAAGTAGTTTCCATCTTAAAAGTCTGAGATGGGCCTATATTCATGGTGAGAAGAACTAAAGTGATCCAGATAAGGTAAAGTTTGGTGGAGCTTTGTGTAGATGGAGGAAATTTTTCATATTGGAGAAAATGAATAAATTTTTTCCTTTTCCCCTCTCTGTTCGTGTCTGTCTATTCTAGCTCTATACATGTTCAATTACTCTGTTCGTGTGTATACGTGTGATATTATTGATGGAGTGCCAAAGAAGAAGGGTGCACAGTTACGTGTGTGAGTTGAAGGGGTGAGGGGATCGGCTGAAGATTAGGGAGTTTTAAGGGCGTCCGGTGTATTATATGCTAAAAGAAAGGAAAATGTGATCGAACCCTGGTATCTGAGCTGCCCATATATACTTGTTTATAAAGGAATCAGGCCACGTATAGTTCAGAATTAGGAAGAGTGATAGAGTATACCGAGGTGGAAAGCTGGTTGAGCTGTTGTCGAGGTTCTGGTCCGCGGTTCCTGTCATTACATCAAAATTGAAACAAACTTTTACAGCAAAAATGAAAGAAAAAATACAAAATCCTATATATTCCTTGTCTTGAATCTTCTTTGAATCTCTACTTGCTCCTTCAACAAGAAATAGAAAATTAACCCTATTTTTCAAGTGGACATCCTGCTGACTTGAATTTGAAGAAAACTGGAAGTTGACCCTGTTCTTCAACCGGGCATCCCGCTGACTTGAATTTGAAAAAAATTGGAAGCTGAACCTGTTCTTCAGCCGAGCATCCTACTGCTTGCACTTGAAATAAACTTGAACTTGGAGTAGACTTGACCTTGAAAATTGTGTTCCTCAAGTCGTTCGTACTACTTTTGATTTGAATTAGAAATTGCCCCAATTTTACTGGCGGGATCCTGTTATTTTTGACTTGAATCTTGAAAACATTAAAGTTGACCATGTTCTTCATGTGGACTCCTGTTGACTCTCTAACTTGAAATTGTAAACTGAAAGTTGACCATGTTCTTCAGGCAGGATTATGTTGATGCCTCTTGAACTTGAAATTGAAACTTGAACACTGACCCTATTCTTCAAGCAGACTCCTGATGTCTTTGACTTGAATCTTGAAAACTGAAATTTGACCTTGTTCTTCAAGCGGGCTCCTGATGCCTCTTCGACTTGAACATGAAAACTGAAAGTTGATGCTGTTCTTCAAACGGGCTCTTGATGCATCTTGAATTTTGGAATTGAAAGTAACTCTGAAATATATTCCCTCATTTTCGAGGTAGGCGTCTTCCACTAATTTAAAACTGAAATGAATTCCCTCATTCTTCAGGTGTGCGCATGCCACTAACTTGAAACTTGAAATAACTTCCCTCGTTCTCCAGGTGAGTGCCTAATGCTGACTTGAAAATTGCAATAATTGTGAAAAGAATTTCCTCGTTCTCCAGGTGGGCATATGCCACTAACTTAAAACTCGAAATGGATTCCCTCGTTCTCCAGGTGGGTGCCTCCGACTTTCTTGAAACTCAAAATGAATTCTCTTGTTTTCTAGGTGGGCGCCTGCAATCAAAAACAACAAAACAAACAAAATGTTTTACCCCAGTTTGCTTTAGGAATATTTGTGTGTTGTTAGCAAAACTGTAAATCATCTATGTTATTGCTGAAGGATGTAACGATGAGAGTAAACTTAAAGACTCGGCTAGGATGTGCGTCTTCTGTGA
Source organism: Nicotiana benthamiana (assembly GCA_034376525.1). Lineage (NCBI taxonomy): Eukaryota > Viridiplantae > Streptophyta > Magnoliopsida > Solanales > Solanaceae > Nicotiana > Nicotiana benthamiana. The sequence continues at coordinate 24,155,191 of CM067328.1, forward strand.
GATTGAGCTTAAGGAAAATTATAAATTGAGCTTGATTAAACTAAAAATTGACCCTATTCTCCAGGCGGGACCCTTAACTAAAGGAAAATGAAAAATTAGCAACTTAGGAAAACTAAAAGGAATCTACTCTACATGCGGACCCCTTAAATTAAGAAAACTAAAGATTAACTACTTAAGAAAACTAAAAGTTGACCCTATTTTCTAGGTGGTACCCCTGAACTTAAGGAAACGCTAAAGATTAACAACTTTAGGAAACTAAAAACTGACCCTATTCTCCAGGCGGGACTCCTGAACTTAAGGAAAACAATAGATTAATAACTTTGAGGAAACTAAAACTGACCTTATTCTCCAGGAGGGACCCCTGAACTTAAGGAAAACTAAAGATTAATAACTTCAGGAAACTAAAAGCTGACCCTATTCTCCTGGCGGGACTGCTGAACTTAAGAAAGACTAAAGATTAATAACTTGATGAAATTAAAAATTGATTATATTTTCCAAGCGGGGCCCCTGAACTTTGAGATTGACGACTTAAGAAAACTAAATCAGACCCTATTCTCTAAGCTGGACCATGAACATAAGGAATGCTAAATATTAATAATTTAAGGAAATTAAAACCAAATCTATTCTGCAAGCGGGACCCCTGAACTTAAGGAAAACTAAAAACTCTTCTGACTAAGGAGAATGCCTAGGAGGTACGGTTCTTCTCAACTAGGGAAAATGCCTATGAGGCAATGGTTATCTCAACTAGGGGAATATATAAGAGGTAAAAACCTTCTCAACTAGGGGAATGCCTAGCAAGTAAAAACCTTCTCAAACAGCCTTTGTGCTAACAAAATTTGGGTACGACACTTCAAAAATTCAAGCTTCCAAGATTTGATTTGGACATAGTCTTCGTCCCTGTTTCAAACAAAGTAAACTTATGAGTTTAAGCAAAGTGGTTGATTTGTGTCCTTGACTTTGAGGGAGATTTCTCCTTCACTTGCCATGATAACTTTGATTTCAACTTGAAAGACCTTGCTTGTTTAGTGACTAACCACTTTCTCTGTCACCCTTATCACAGAAATTACCTCTAATATGTTCAAACCCAATACCCTCTATATGTTGCATTGTGCTCATGAATTTACATATATCGAACCTTCGTATTTCACATAAAATCCAAAGCATGTCAATTGCCACCCACTCAGTGTGCATTCTACTCTTTCATGACTTATGCCACTTTGACGTCCTAGCCAGACTTTGATTTGTGTAATTAGAAAGCTGATAATAGATTTTGAAGTCATTTCTTACTTGTTCTGACAAAACAGACTCGAGAAGACTAAAGTAAAGCAAAAAGAACAGAGTTAAGGGGACAGCGAAAACAAATGACATCTAACAAGAAAATCACCAAGTAGAAACTCGTTAGATGTGGATACCAACCCTAATGATCGTGACATGCATTTTAGACTAAGTGGCCTAATTTGTCAAGAAAATCTAATGTTCAACTTTTGTTGTAACTCTAAGCCGTGAAACTTGGCTTCAATGCTCCAATTATCCTATCTGATTCACGATCCTTATTCAACTTGCATTGCCCAAAGGGTTTTAACCATCAAGCCTCTCTCAATTTGTTTTTCTTTCAACTTATTGTCGCCTTATGGTGCCTGTTAAGGTTTTCACCGTTAAGACTCTCTCATTTTGCTCTTTTCTTCTTATTTCCTCTGATTCTATAGATGACAAGGCATTAACCATGGTAAAAATATCATATGCTCTTGGCATGGCTAACTCAGCACTCTCAAAGATTATCTATGAAGTCTTTCTAGACTGTAATGTGTCTTTTAGACAGGGTTAGAAAGAAAAGATATTATAAAGGCTAAAAATAACTAAGATAACAGGGTTAATTTATATACAACTTTTGAAAACAATTTTAAAACTTTGCCCCAATTTCTAAAACAAAGGAATTTGATTCTACCTTCTATCTCTCTCTCTCTCTTTTTTGTTTTTTTAAGATGGAACTTCTAAGAAAAACGGCCCCACTCAAGACTTCGTGGGATTATGAAATGGATGCGATCGAAGCGTAAGGCTGCCTACGTATCTTGTGGTGAAAAGAATCAGGCCGAACATAGTTCAAGAAGATACTTTTTGTTGTTGCTTTTTTTCTTTTCTTCTTCTTTTTTTCTTTTTCTTTTCTTTTTTCTTCTTTTGAATTTTTCTTTTGCAATAAACTTTCTAAACCAAATCTATAGGGACATGAACTTTTTTTTTTCTTGTATGACTCTAACTTGATTCCAAAAGAGGGAAGGTCAAAGAAATCAGCACAGGCTCAAAGGGGTATCGAAGGGTATAAAGTATTTTGGTAGCTGAAAGAGGCCCTCCCAATCTCTAGAAAAGCCAAGTACAACACATGCAGCTTGAGGATGAAAATTGGAGATCATGTATAACACTTCCTTACAGCAACAACATTGATATCACAGATATGTCTTCCACCTTTCTTTAGTGCTTTGTCAAGTACAGAACTCTTGTTAGGTAATTTTTTCTTCAAAATAAATGTGCTCCGTTAGTTTGGAGCAAATTATTTTGGCTTTATCTTATAACTTGAGATACACTTGAACTGAAGGTTGCTCGCTTCAAATTTTTTGAGATGCACTCTCTCGTATCAAATTCTTGTCGTCCTATTAACTTCAAAAACTATCTGCCCCAGTTTCACACAATTCAGGCTTTAAATGATAATTTCTAGATCTTTAATTATTTCCCTCAAATGTCTCTATGACTTCATGACTAGACTAACTTTCAAGACCAGGCTGAGAATTCCACGTGCAAGTCAGGTTACTAAAGTCAGCATGAAAAAAAGTATAAAAGAAAAAAGACAACTAACAAATACGGAAAAGAAAAAATAGAAACCAAGAAATTACATTAGGCATAAGGTGAAAGGGTTTGAGCCGTGAAACAAGCACAACAAAACTTGGGTAACAACCCTGGAACGATCTTAGATAATATTAAACGAGTTTCTACGACTAAATGAACTAGGAAAATAAAAGGATAGGAGGGTTTGAGTCACAAGACAATATCCGTATTACAACCCTGAAATAACCTGGACAATAGAAATGACGACAAAATAAACTACAACAGCTCCTTCATGGCTAACCAAGTAATGGGTGTCTTTCCAATTACTAAGCTCGACATTTTAGCCAGTGAGTCGCACATCAAAATTACTGGAACCTGGTGGGCCAACTCCGGGGTGTAGTATTGGGCATTATGAGGTTTGAACAGGTGTCTACTATTGGATATGTAAAGAAAAGGTTGTTGAGAAGTTGTGATAGTGGGGATAGTGGATATGACAGGATGACAAGTTTTGGAAAATGTAGCTGGAGGACGAGTGATGTATCTACTAGGGAGGTTAGACAAGCTATAGTAAGTGGGAAAATCTAGAGAGTATGGTGGATCATCTGGCACTATGATCGGAGCTTGGGTAAGGGTAGTATCTAGGAAGCTAGGTGGTGGGGGGAGTCTTCCCAGCTACCCAAGCCTGGTACATGTCCATAATGTGTTGTCATAACATCCTTAAATCTTCAATCAACCCAGTGTCACGTTCAACCAATTGTTGTCGGTTACCAGTCAACCAACTCAACTCCATTGTCGTCTGCCATTGCCTTCCACTTTATGTTGTAGGAAAGAGTTACTTGTTTAAGAACCTGTCACGACCCCAACCCCGGTCGTGATCGCATCCAACACACTGCTAGGCAAGCCCAACAAATTTAACAACCTTAACCCTTTTTATGCAGTTCATGATTCAATTAACACAACTATTACTAAGTCATAATACTGAAACTCTGAAACATAGTTAAAACATGCAGAAAACCCATGTAGAAATAATACTACTACATAGCTCGAAGAATTCGGTGTCACAAGTCTGAGCCTCTAATACACGGGTGGCATCCTACTACATATTGCTCTAAAGAAATGCGAAAATAAAGCAAATAGGTTAGATTGGAAGATCAGGATTGCAGACGTCATGCAGCTACCTTGATGTTCCCAGATATGATGCATGGCAGAGAAATCCTCACTCAGCCTCAGTGGTTGCACCTAGATCTGCACACAAGGTTCAGGGAGTAATGTGAGTACTTCCAACCCAGAGAGTAATAAACATAAATAAGGGTTGAGAATAAGAAATCCAGGATAGGCACAATGTAAGATATTACTACAGAAGTTTAATCCAGATAATATCAACTCAATAAAACAATGAAAATAATGACGCTGCAAGAGATAAGTAAATGAATGATGATCAATTAAGAAATGCAAGAAATAGTACGGTACTCTCTAGTACCCGTTGCGGCGTGCATCCCGCTCCATTTATTTATCGTCGACGGCGCTCAGTGGGGGTGTGGTGACTCCGGGAGGGCTCCTTACGGCCCAAGCGCAATATCAAACCATCTCGTGGCATACCTTAGGCCCTAAGCCTCATATCAATATCAATATAATACTGTTGCGGTGCGCAACCGATTCCATACTCAGTCCAGAATCATGTAAGCCCCTCGAGCACAATAATATATAAATATTCAGCCCAAACTTCAATATAAATACTATTTAAGTTCCATGTTTGATAAAAAGTGGCTGAGTTTGCAAAATAGTATCAAATACTAGGACTTAGTTCAATTATATGTAAAAATGGTAAGAAACCAATAAGAGCAATCCCTGAAGGATTTAATCAATTGGCACGAGCCCAATTATCACAATTAATCCATTTTTATAAGGATATCAACTAAGCTTCAACCAATTAGGAAGTAATTTTATTAAGCGGGACGGACCAAGTCATAATCCCCGGATGCTCTACCCCACACCCATTATATGGCGTGCAAGTCACCTCAACATAGCACTACGATGTGCAAATTCGGGGTTTCAAACCATCAACACAGCATTTCCATCTATTACTAACCTCAAGCCGACCAAAATTCTAGCTCTCTATACCATTTCCTCTCAAATAGACCTCGCGCGTCGAATATGACCAAAATCACAATTAATACATCACATTATGCTATATGTTCTATACCCAATCGAAATTAATCGAAAAACATAAATAATTCGAAAAGTGACAAAACCCGTGCCCCAAACTCACTTCTCAAACTCAAAATATTTTATATAAAAGTGTTCTTCATCTTCTCCCGGTTCCGTACATATAAAGAACACCAAAATCGGAATCCGTTTGACCCCTCAAATCGACCTTTAAAGGTCTCATAATCTTAGGCCTCAAAATCCTACTTTTCTACTATTTTCATGAATTAAAGGCTGGGATTATGGTCTATAATCACCCATAAAACGTGTTTTAATAAAACAATCACTTAACTCTGTGAGACCCTCTAATTTTCTCTTAAAAATCGCCTCAGAAGCTTCTTCTCGTTCAAAAATTGGAAGGAAACTCAACCTGCTCATTATAGGTATACTGCTCACGTGTTTCATTACTCCCACTAAATTCCTTGTGAAACTTTAAAGAATTTAGGCTTTTGAATCACTCAATTTGACCTTATATTGAAGGAGATATGTAGGTTTTAAGATTTGCAAATAGTGCAGGTTTTTAATACGCCGTCAGGGGCAATTTCGTTATTAACCTGAAAATCTGGGAAACCTTGGTAAAATGGCCATAAAATCCTCATACGATGTCCAAATTTGACGATTCTGTTTTCTATAGGTCCGTAATTACGATACGTCTATAATTCTTCATTCGAAACAGTAATCAGAGATCATTTTTTCAAAATGATATTATTTATGCTTGAAGAAACGACGTTGAAGCATAAGAAAAACGAGCACAACGCAGCCCAAACCTATCCGAAACACACCCGAGCTCCCCGGGACCGCATACGAACATACTAATACGTCACATATGATCATTCAAATTTGGTTGCACCCTCAAAACACCAAAACTAACATCAAAATATCAAACTTACATCGATTCAAGCTAAGTTCTTCTCAAACTTCTGAAACATGCATTTGATCAAAACCCCAACAAAATCGTTATAACCTGAAATTTTGCACACACATCCAAATCACCTAACGAATTTACAGCAACTCACAATTCCATTCCGACCCTCGGATCAAAGTCTCACCTATCAACCGGAATTCGCGAAAATACTAACTTCACCAATTCAAGTCAAATTCCACACCGGACCTCGAAATCACTTCCGATCATACTCCTAAGTCACAAATCATCTCACGAAGCTAACAGAACCGTCAGAATACACATCTGAGCCCTCTAACACATAGGTCAACATTCGGTTGACTTTTCTAAAGCAAGCATTCCGTAGAAAGACTAAGTATCTCATTTCCTTCTAAAAATCAACCCAATTTAACTTGTTCAGACAAGACACTAATAATGAAGCATAGCGAGGTAGAAATGGGGGAAACAAAGTGGTTCTCATAAGACGACGGGTCGGGTCGTCACATCCTCCCCAATTTAAACAAATGCTCGTCCTCGAACATACCCAGAGTTGTCCTCGAAGCCAACCAATAGCTGAATGACCTTACCAAGCATATATCCAGGGGTGATCCCACGTCACCCTATCTCGTATAAGTCCGATAACACAACATAGCTGAAATTTCACAATCCACCTGGAACATAAACCATAGAACAACATTGCACTTTCCGGAATCATACACAAGATCAGAACCTCACATCTATACTCAGAATAATCCCGAACCAGTTGTAATAACCCATACCAGCAAATGCAGGTGCAATCATATAATATATTACATAACCCAAACACTTAAAACGATAACTTTTATTCACAATAGTTTCCCACAACACCCGAATACCGGTAAAAAACCTTTTATCAACTAAGGTCTTATTCAAACACTTTCATACAGTGCCAACGATAAATGAAACACGCAATGAACTGTAACCATTTCTCAGATCAACCATTCATGAAGCCACTTCCCTTTTGACTAATACCACAACAGATTCCGAGACGAACCTCGATATTATCCTTCCAACAAACTGAAATCAAATCCATTCGTATAAATTAGTGACCCGAACGATCACCTCGAATCAAACACACCACTCTGGTGATATGACACCTCAATACAGGCCTAAGCGACAACTTGCATAATACGCGTACTTATAACAAACGGTCTAAACATACTCAAATAAAAAAAATGACTCAAACAAAAGAGTTGTACCTAAATCTCATCAGTACCATCACAACACAAGGCTGAGACCCCATCTCACATCATAGAAATAGAACACCTGAATCTACCCCGAAAGGTCATATCTCCATGTGGCCTCGCCACAATGCGTGATCCTATCCAAACATTGTTACACATGAAACACCCCATGTCACTATGCTCAAAATCTATGGCCACGCACAATTTGATTTCAGAACCAAAGCAATTTATTACACCTATGGTGAAACAAATAACATACGCCACGCAAACTGATAGGTCATTACCAATACTCCATTTGACGAGCAACGGCTAATTACTCTTCCCGCTTGACTTTCATTATGAATCCCCAATATAATAGCACCACATGTGCCCATAACCAACAAATCATAACGTCTCACAACACCGAAAAGCATCTCATAGCTCTCCTCAGATTAATAACAGGCTCAATAATGATCGAATCAACCTATCCCTCAACAATAAAATTCGGAGCCAACCAAGCCAACTCAAGCTAAACACGTATCCACATTGGCCTACCAACAAACTCATTACCAAGAAATCTTGAAGCTGCTCCTTCCACTACTATAAATCCTGCCGAAGCCGCATGATACGGCTCCCGGCACCAAATCAATATCAAAATACACAAACCCGCCCGGCGACATGCTCGCCACAGGAAACGCATCTAAAAAGTCCCTTAACATGGGAACGGATCCAATGCTAAGAACCTCTGCACTAACATCCATCACGAAGGCCCGAATAAAAAAAGCAATCCTTCCCAGTCGTTCGCAAAGAAATTTTATATCTCCACGATAGATTCATTAAAATTTCCTATGCCACCAAGCAAACCCGAATACCACCAATTGATCCAATAAGAAAATGCCACAATACAACCGAAGTATCATCAGTTTAATCACATTACCCTTTTTCTGAGAATTATACTCTCATCAAATCGCTTCCAATTAGCAGCACCATTTCCTTGATTATCTGATGCTACCCGTTTCCTAAGAGTTTTAGGAATTTCTTTTCAGTACTGAACTGAAACCTCGTACACACAAATCTCGATCCTTCACAACATACCGCATATACCATACCAATTCGGTCTACTATCAAGCTATTCCATCTATCTAATTTTCCTTCTGATTCATCATCAACTTGATATTCCCCCTTGCTTTAGCACCACAGTTCCTCAACCCAGGCTCACTACACGAGACCCAAGCATAAGACCACATTGTCTAAGGACATAAGCCACTAAATCATCTCTCAGATATTCCCAGAAACACTACATTCCAAAATACTTTACTCTAAAGAACTTCATGCGGATCTAAACATGTTACCTTTACTTCTAGATATTGATACATAAAATCCCATAATTAATAAAAAAAATCCGCCAGTCTTGACCTTTTCCAATGAAAACACAGTCTCTAACCACATACACAACCTTAAGACACCTGATTGTTACATGTAGACTCATGAACACATTAAAACCATTCTCGAGAGATTTACTTCTTTTTCAAACTGCAATTCACCTGATCAAATGATCATAACTACCCGTGCCTCATTAGTACTCTGACACCGCAGGATATGACCTCATCCCAATATAAAAAACTTCTTCTTGCTCCATGCACCGACCATTCTTTACCAACATCTTAAGATATCCTGTGATTCTCACACATCTACGAAGCACCATATAACCTTTGTCAAAATTTTGCTTCACGTGTGCCATCCTCGGCTCAATTTTTGCAACCAGAACTTATTTGCCTGCATGCCTCAAACCGGAACCAACATAGCACATAACCGCACAATTAGCTAATCAATAGCAAACTCCCCAACTTGGCTCGAAGCCATAGATCAAAACACTCCCAACAACTCATAACGCACATACTCCATTGCTGCCTTAATAGCATAGTGAGATTAAACTCAATCCTTCATAAGCTTGTGGAAACACAAATCATCTAGAAATTTTTTATTTTATTTTTTTAACTCTTCTGCAAATATCACATTCACTTACGCAACAGTTAAGCTCACTCTCTAGGCGATCCAATTTAGATGTCAACACATTTTTTCACTTGTAAATGAGATCTTCTAATAGATAACATAAGGATCACACAACTTTAGAACACTCCGCAGGAGATGACCCACCTATTTTGCCTCCAACTACCATTTCTATATACCTACCACTGTCATAAATTGTACACAGTTGCTAAGTATCCCTGAGTCTGAAGTCATACTGCAACATAAAATTTTTATTTCACTCTCAACTGGAAACATGAAAATATTCTTCATGCGCCCATAACTCGGGGATATACCTCGAATTACGGCGGAATTCAAAAACATAATAGTTCTTCTATCATCCAGTACACCTTCCTCATCACTTCCAAGTCACGTGGATACATCCTGCAGAACTAACATACTCATCACATAGTTAACCATCCGTCACTCCCACTAATAGGGGCAATACCAAACATATAAGTTTGAAATACTTGCTCACACAATCAGCACCTCAGTGCTCCAGCCATAGGCAAAGATTCGGCCTCAACTCCTCCATAATGGCCCAATATCAAACTCACAGAGATCACATCTCGCCCCTAGATCGAGGAACCACAAACCAAACCGGTGAGGCACATCTAATACTGAGCGCTCATGCGTGCGTACGAATATGTAGAAGGAATTTCAAGAGTTTATTTTCAAGCTGAATTAAGGATGCACGATAAGAACTCAAGAATATAAAGTTTTCCTAAAGGTTCTGCAGCCTCTCGAGGATAAATACAGACGTCTCCGTACTGATCCACGAGACTCTACTAAACTGGCTCAAGACTCGCGAGACCAAGTAACCTAGGCTCTGATATCAACTTGTCACGACCCCAACCCCGGTCGTGATTGCGCCCAACATAATACTAGGTAAGCCAAACCAATTTAACATCATTAACCCTTTTTATGCAGTTCATGATTCAACTAACACAAATAATTCTAGGTTATAATACTGAAACTCTGAAATATAGTTAAAACATGCAGAAAACCCAAGTGAAATACTACTACTACACAGCCCGAAGAATCCGGTGTCACAAGTTTGAGCCTCTAATACACGGGTGTCATCCTACTACATATTGCTCTAAAGAAATGCAGAAATAAAGCAAATAGGTTCGATGGGAAGATCGGGCCTATGGACGTCATGCAGCTACCTTGATGTTCCCATATATGATGCTCGACAAGGAAATCCTCACTCAGCCTCAGTGGTTGCACCTAGATCTGCACACAATGTTAGGGGAGTAATGTGAGTAGTTCCAACCCAGAGAGTAATAAACATAAATAAGGGTTGAGAGTAAGAAATCCACGATAAGCACAATGTAAGTTATAATTACAGCAATTTAATTCAGATAATATCAACTTAATAAACCAATTAAAATAATGATGTTGCAACAGATAAGTAAATGAATGATGATCAACTAAGAAATGCATCAAATAGTATGATACACTCTAATACCCGTTGCGGCGTGCAACCCGCTCCATTTATTTTTCATCGACGGCGCTCACTGGGGGTGTGCAGACTCCGGGAGGGGCCCCTTACGGCCCAATCACAATATCAAGCCATCTCATGGCATCCGTTAGGCCCTAAGCCTCATATCAATATCAAAATAATACTGTTGTGGTACGCATCCCAATCCCATACTCAGTCCAGAATCATGTAATCCTCCGGGCACAATAATATATAAATATTCAGCCCAAACTTCATCGTAAATATTATTTAAGTTCCATGTTTGAGAAAAAGTGGTTGAGTTTGCAAAACAGTATCAAATAATAGGACTAAGTTCAATTATAAGTAAAAATGGTAAGAAACCAGTAAGAGGAATCCCTGAACGATTCAATCAGTTGGTACAAGGCTCAGTTAAGACAATTAATCCATTTTTATAAGGATATCAACTAAGCTTCAATCAATTAGGTAGTAATTTTATTAAGCGAGATGGACCAAGTCACAATCCCCGATAAAGCTCTACCCCACGCCCATTATCCAGCGTGCAAGTCACCTCTACATAGAACTACGATGTACAAATTCAGCGTTTCGAGCCCTCAACACAGCATTTACATCTATTACTAACCTCAAGCCGGACAAAATCCTAGCTCGCTATGACCTTTCCTCTCAAATCAACCTCCTCTCGCGTCGAATCTGAACAAAACCATAAAGAATACGTCGCATTATGCAATAGGATCAATACCCATTTGAAAATAATCAAAAAATATCAATAATCCTGAAATTTACAAAACCCGAGCTCGGGCCCACTTCTCGAAACTTAGAAATTATTACAGAAAAATGTTCTTCAACTTCTCTCGATTCCGTACATATAAAGAACACCAAAATCGGAGTCTGTTTGACCCCTAATATCGACCCCTAAATGTCTCATAAACTCAGGCCTCAAAATCCTATTTTCTACTACTTTTCATGAATTAAAGGTTGGGATTATGGTCTATAATCACTCATAAACGAGTTTTAATAATCAAATCATTTACCTATGTGATACCTACTGATTTTCTCTCTTAAAAATTGCCTCAGAAGTTTCTTCCCGATCAAAAATTGGAAGTAAACTCGACCTGCTTATTATAGGTATACTTTTCACGCGTTTTTCTGCTCCAAATGGATTACTTGTGAAATTCTAATAAATTTAGGCTTTTGAATCATTCAATTTGACCTTATTATGAAGGGTATATGTAGGTTTTAATATTTGCAAATAGTGCATGTTTTTAATACGCCGTCAGGGGCAATTTCATTATTAACCTGAAAATCTGGGCAACCCTTGTAAAATGGCCATAAAATCCTCACACGACATCCAAATTTGACGATTCTTTTTTCTATGGGTCCGTAAATATGATACGAATCTAATGCTTCATTAAAAACAGTAACTGGAGCTTATTTGTTCAATATGATATCATTTATGCTTGAGAAACGACGTCGAAGCATAAGAAAAACGATCACAACATAGCCCAAACCTATCCGAAACTCGCCCTAGCTCCTCGGGACCGCATTCGAACATACTAACACGTAACATATGATCATTCAAACTTAGTTGCACCCTCAAAACACCAAAACTAACATCAAAACACCAAATTTATATCGGATTCAAGCCAATGTTCTTCTAAAACTTCCGAAACACGCATTTAATAAAAAAACCCAATCAAATCATCTCCAAATAACCTAAATTTTGGACACACATCCCAAATCACCTAACAAAGCTACATCAACTCTCGTAATTCCATTCCGACTCTCGGATCAAAATCTCACCTATCAATCGGAATTTGCCAAAATACTAACTTCGCCAATTCAAGTCGAATTCTCCACTGGACCTTCAAAACGCTTCCCATAACACTCCTAATTCACAAATCATCTACCGAAGCTAACCGAATCGTCAAAATCCACATCCAAGCCCTCTAACTCATAGGTCAACATCCAGTTGACTTTTCCAAAACAAACCTTCCTTAAAGAGACTAAGCGTCTCATTTCCTTCCAAAAATTAACCCAATTCAACTAGTTCACACAAGAAACGGATAATTAATCATAACGAAGCAGGAAATGGGGGAAATAGAGCGGTTCTAATGAGACTACGGGGTCGGGTCATCACATCCTCCCCAATTTAAACAAGCGCTCGTCCTCGAGCGTACCCAGAGTTGTCCTAGAAGCCAAACAGTAGCTGAATGACCTTACCAAGCATATACCCGGGGGTGATCCCACATCACCCTACCTCGCATAGGTCTAATAACGCAACATAGCTGAAATTGCAAAATCCATCTAGTCCATAAACCATAGAACTACATTGCACTTTCCGAAATCATACATAAGATCAGAACCTCACATCTATACTCAGAATAAGCCCAAACCAGCTGTAATAACCCATACTTGCAACCTCAGGTGCAATCATATGATATACTACATAACTAAAACACTTGAAACGATAACTTCTATTCACAACAGTTGCCCACAACACTCGAATACCGGTAGAAAACTTGTTATCAACTATGGTCTTATTCAAACACTTTCATATACTACCAACGATAAATGAACACACAATGAACCGTAACCATTTCTCAGATCAACCATTCATGAAGCCACTTCCCTTTTGACCAATACCAGAGCAAATTCCGAGCGAACTTCGATATTATCCTTCCAACAAGCTGAAATCAAATCTGTTCGTATTCATTAGTGACCCCAACGATCACCTCGAACCAAACACACCACTCTGGTGATATGACACCTCAATACAGGCCTAAGCCAAGACATTCATAGTATGCGCACCAATAAGAAATGGTTTGAACGTACTCAAATCATGAAAAATGACTCAAACGAAGAGTTGTACCTCAAGCTCATCAGTACCATCACAACATAAAGTTGAGACCCCGTCTCACATCACACAAATAGAACGCCTAAATCTACCCTGAAAGGGCATATCTCCACGTGGCCTTGCTACAATGCGCGATCCTATCCAAACACTGTTACACATGAAACATCTCAAGTCACTATGCTCAAAATCGTCAGCCACGCACAATTTGATATCTAGAACCAAAGCAATTCATTACACCTATGGTGAAACAAATAACATACGCCACGCAACACAATAGGTCATAACAAATGCTCCATTTACCGAGCAACACCCAATTACTCTTCCCGCTCGACTTTCACTATAAATCCCAATAGAACCGTACCACATGTTCCCATAACCAACAAATCATAACGTCTCACAACACCGAAAAGCAACTCATAGATCTCCTCAGATCACTAACAATCTTAATAACGATCGAATCAACCTATCCCTCAACAATAAAATTCGGGGCCAACCAAGCAACTCAAGCTAAACACGTATCCACATCGGCCTACCAACGAACTCATTACCAATAAAGCCTGAAGATACTCCTTCCACTACTATAACTCCTACCGGAGCCATACAATATGGTGCCCGGCACCAAATCAATATCTAAATCTCCAACCTTGCCCATCGACATGCCCGGCCATAAGAAACGCATCCGAAGAGTCCTTTAACATCGAAATGGAACCAATGGTAGGAACCTCTACACTGATATCCATCACGAAGGCCCAATTAAGAAAAGCAATCCTTCCCAGTTGTCCACTAAGAAAGTTCATATCTCCACGATAGATACTTTATAATTTCATGTGCCACCAAGCAGACCCGACCCGAATACCACCAGTTGATCAAACAAGAAAATGCAACAATACTACTGAAGTATCATCAGTTTAATCATATCACCCCCTTTTTCTGAGACATATGCTCTCGTCAAATCGCTTCCAATTAGCAGCACCATTTCCTTGATTATCTGAGGCTACCCGTTTCCTAAGAGTTTTATGAACTTCTTTTCAGAACTGAACTGAAACCTCGTACATGCAAATCTCGATCCTCCGAACATACCGCATATACCATACCAATTCAGTCTACATCAAGCTATTCCATCAATCTAATTTCCCTTCTGATTCATCCTCAACTTGATATTCCCCCTTATTGTAGCACCACAGTTTCTCAACCCAGGCTCACTACACGAGACCCAAGTACAAGAACACAATGTCTGACCCATAAGCCACTGAATCTTCTCTCAAATATTTCCAGGAACACTACATTCCAAAATATTTTACTATGAAGAACTTCCTGCGAATCTAAATCGGTTACCTTTACTTCTCAGATAATTATACATAGAATCCCATAATTAACATAAAAATACCACTAGTCTTGATCTTTTCCAATAAAAACATAGTCTCTAACCACATACACAACCTTAAGATACCTAATTGTTAATGTAGAATCTTGAACACATTAAAACCATTCTCGAGATTCATTTACTTTTTAATCAAACTGCAATTCACCTGATCAAACAAACATAACCACCCGTACCTCATTAGCACTCTCACACCGCAGGATATGACCTCATTCTAATACAAACAAACATCTTCCTGCTCCATGCACTGGGCCTTCTTTACCAATAACAGCTTAAGACATCCAATGATTCTCTCACATATACGAAGCACCATATAATCTTTGTCAAAATTTTGCTTCACTCTTGCCATCTTTGGCTCAATTTCTGCAACCAGAACTGATTCGCTAGCTTGCCTCAAACCGGAACCAACATAGCACATAACCATACAATTAGGTAATCAATAGCAAACTCCCCAACTTGGCTCGAAGCCATAGATCAAAATACTCACAACAACTCATAACACACATACTACATTGCTGCCTTAATACCATAGTGAGATTAAACTCAATCCTTCATAAGCTTATGGAAACACAAATCATCTAGATATTTTTTTAACTCTTTTGCAAATCTCGAATTCACTCACCCAACAGTTAAGCCCACTCTCTAGGTGATCCAATTTAGATGTCACAAATTTCTTCACTTGTGAATGAGATCTTCTAATAGATAACATAAGGATCACACAACTTAAGAACACTCCGCAGGAGATGACCCATTTGCTTTTCCTCCAACTACCATTTCTATATACCTTCCACCGTCTTAACATGTACGTAGTCTCTAAGTATTCCTGAGTTAGAAGTCATATCGCAACATAAAATTTTTACTTCACTCTCAACTGGAAACATGAAAATGTTCTTCATGCGCCCATAACTCGGGGCTATACCTCGAGTTACAGTGGAATTCAAACACATAATAGTTCTTCCATCATCCAATAGACCTTCCTCATCACTTCCAAGTAACGTTGATACATCCATCAGCACTAACATACTCATCACATAGTTAACCAGCAGTCACGCCCACTAATAGGGGCAATACTGAACATATAAGTTCGAAACATTTGCTCACACAATCATCACCGCGGTGCTCCAGCCATAGGCAAATATTCAGCCTCAAGTCTTCCTGATTTGCCCAACATCAAACTCACAGAGATCAAAACTCGCCCCTCGATCAGGGAACCACAAGCCATCAAGGCACATCTAATACTAATCGCTCATGTGCGCGTACGAACACGTTGAAGAAATTTCAAGAGTTTCTTTTCAAGCTGAATCAACGATGCACGTTAAGAATTGAAGAATGTGAAGTTTTCCTAAAGGTTTTGTAGCCTCTCGAGGATATGTACAGATATCGCTGTACCAATCCACGAGACTCAACTAAACCGGCTCATGACTCGCGAGACCAAGTAACCTAGGATTTGAAACCAACTTGTTATGACCCCAACCCCGGTCGTGATGGCGCCCAACACACTGCTAGGCAAGCCCGATAAAATTAACAACCTTAACCCTTTTTATGGAGTTCATGATTTCATTAACACAATACTAAGTCATAATACTAAAACTCTGAAATATAGTTAAAACATGTGGAAAACCCAAGTAGAAATACTACTACTACTACACAGCCCGAAGAATCCGATGTTACAAGTTTGAGCCTCTAATACACGGGTGTCATCCTACTACATATTGCTCTAAAGAAATGCGAAAATAAAGCAAATAGGTTAGATAGGAAGATCGGGACTGCGGACATCATGCAGCTACCTTGATGTTCCCAGATATGATGCTAAGTAGAGAAATCCTGACTCATCCTTAGTGGTTGCATCTAGATCTGCACCCAAAATACAGGGAGTAATGTGAGTAATTCCAATCCAAAGAGTAATAAACATAAATAAGGGTTGAGAGTAAGAAATCCTGGATAGGAAAAATGTAAGCTATAATAATAGCAGTTAAATCCAGATAATATCAACTCAATAAACCAATAAAAACAATGATGATGCAACAGATTAGTAAATGAATGACGATCAATTAAGAAATGCAGCAAATAGTACTCTCTAGTACCCGCAGCGACGTACAGCCTGCTCCAGTTATTTATCGTCGACAACGCTCATTGGGGGTGTGCAGACTTAGGGAGGATTCGGAGGTTTTTTATTCTCCCCAGTCCCCATCTACTTCCACCTCGACTCCCGGAAACCAATCCATTGAGAGTTCTTCTTCCCCACTCCACCTAATTTGGCAAAGAACTCACGGCGATCTCTGGGAAAACTTTTTTTCGGTATACCGCTCTGCGAGCAGAGCGAATGAACATAAGTCAAACCGAATATGATGAATATACCGATTTCCCGCCCTACGGCCCAAGCGCAATATCAAGTCATCCCGTGGTATCCGTTAGGCCTTAAGCCTCATATCAATATCAATATAATATTTCTTCAGCGCGCAACCCAATCCATACTCAGTCCAGAATCATGTAAGCCCCTCGGACACAATAATATATAAATATTCGGCTCAAACTTCATTATAAACATTATTTAAGTTCATGTTTGAGAAAAAGTGGTTGAGTTTGCAAAATAGTATCAAATACTAGGACTTAGTTCAATTATATGTAAAAATGGTAAGAAATCAGTAAGAGCAATCCCTGAAGGATTCAATCAGTTGGCAGGAGGCCCGATTATCACAATTAATCCATTTCTATAAGGATATCAACTAAGCTTCAATCAATTAGGTAGTAATTTTATCAAGCAGGATGGACCAAGTGACAACATCTGACGGTGCTCAACCCTACGCCCATTATCCAGTGTGCAAGTCACCTCAACATAGCATTATGATGTGTAAAATTGGGGATTCAAACCCTCAACACACCATTTACATCTATTACTAACCTTAAGCCGGCCAAAATCCTAGCTCTCTATGCCCTTGCCTTTCAAATCGACCTCCTCACGCGTCGATTCTTACCAAAACCACAACGAATATGTCACATTATGCTATAGGATCAATACCCAATCGAAAATAATTGAAAATAATCGAAAAACATCAACAGTCCCGAAATTGACAACATCCGAACCTTGGAACCACTTCTCGAAACTCAAATATTTATACAGAAAAAATGTTCTTCATCTTCTCCCGATTTCGTACATATATAGAACCAAAATCGAAGTTCGTTTGACCCCTCAAATCGACCCTTAGAGGTCTCATAATCTCAGACCTCAAAATCCTATTTTTCTACTATTTTTCATGAATTAACGGCTAGGGCTATGGTCAATAATCAACCATAAATGAGATTTAATAATTAAATTACTTACCTTTATGATACCCACTAATTTTCTCTCTTAAAAATTGCCTCAGAAGCTTCTCCCGTTCAAAAATTGGAAGGAACTTCAACCTGCTCAATGTAGGTATAATATCACGCGTTTAACTGCCCCCAATGGATTCCTTGTGCAATTCTAATGAATTTAGGTTTTTGAATCACTCCATTTGACCTTATAATAAAGGAGATATGTAGGTTTTAAGACCTGCAAATAGTGCAGGTTTTTAATACGCCGTCAGTGGCAATTTCGTCATTAACCTGAAAATATGGGAGACCTTGGTAAAATGGCGATAAACTTCTCATACGATGTCCAAATTCGATGATTCTTTTTTTCTACGGATCCATAATTACGATACGGATCTAATGTTTCATTCAAAACAGTGATCGGGACTCATTTCATTTATATGATATCATTTATATTAGAAGAAATGACGTTGAAGCATAAGAAAAATGAGCACAACGTTGCCCAAACCTATCCGAAACTTACCCGAACACTTTGAGACCGCATACGAATATACTAACACGTCACATATGATCATTCAAACTTATTTGCACCCTTAAAATACGAAAACGAATATCAAACACCAAATTTACATCGAATTCAAGCCTAAGTTCTTTTAAAACTTCCGAAACACGCATTTGATCAAAAATCCAACCAAATCACTTCGAATAACCTGAAATTTTAAACACACATCTCAAATCACCTACCGAAGCAACATCAACTCTCAGAATTCTATTCCGACCCTCGGATCAAATTCTCTCCTATCAATCGAAATTCACCAAAATACTAACTGCGCCAATTCAAGACAAATTCTACAGCATAACTCTAAAATCACTTCTGATCACACTCCTAAGTAACAAATCATCCTTCGAAGCTGACCGAATCGTCGGAATCCACATACGAGCTCTCCAACTCATAGGTCAACATCCGATTGACTTTTCTAAAACAAGCCTTCCTTAAAGATACTAAATGTCTCATTTCCTCCAAAAAATCAACACAATTTAACTTGTTCACGCAAGATACTGATAATGAAGCATAACGAATCAGGAAATAGGGAAAACGGTAGTGTCAGGGAATTAATAGCAAATAGTATCATATTATATGCCATGCACCTAGCCACAATTACTAGTTCTTAAATGACTTTGAGGGCATGAAAGTCATATGGCATCATCCTAATTTCACTCTTCTTGCCCATTTCCTCTTCATTTTTTCTCTTTAGCACTCCTTGGTTTGCACATTTTCTTTTCGATTTTCATTCCTTTCTTTCCTCTAATTTTCACGTCCCACAACTTCATCATTTTTTTAATTTTATTTATTTTTTAAAAAAAATTGATCGAACCATATGTAGATTGCCTACATATCTGCCCTCATGAATCAAACGAAGCGTAGTTCTAGAAATGTAGTGGACAAAATAAACTAAAACAATTTGGGTTTTTCAAGTACAAAATAGTAAGTACGATAACAAAAGACTCAACAAACTCAACTAGACTATGATAGACTCTGACATTACCTAAAAGACTCAATACTACTGGATAAGACTACAAAGTGAAAACAAGCATAAAAACAGACTCAGAACATAAAAAGGCTCCTTAAGCAGCTCCCGAATGCAGTTGTCCTATGGTGTTTTTCATGCTCGAGCCCTGATACATGTACCACACATGGATGGAAAAAAAAAGACCAAATAGAGTTAGTCACCCGTGATACTGTGTGAGGCCATAACACATCCTATTGGACACATGCAAGTCAGAAATGATATTGTTTTTGCAAAAAGGCTTACGTAGCCAAATGTGAGTGAAAGTGCAAAATTCAATAAGGAAACACCTCATAAAGGCATATATGGCCTTAAACATCAAGGAATCATAACATCTAAAGTTACTTTGCAAAAATGACTCATTTGCAGAAATGGCCTATGTTGCCAAAAATGGCTAAGCATGCAAATTCAATAGGAATGAACCTTAAACAAAGAGGACACCTTGATTTGGACTTAGAACCTAAGACATGGATCACTGAACCACTTATGTGAAAATGACCCCATTTGCAAAAGCAGTCGAACGTGGCTAGACATGCAGATTTAACAGGAATGGACCTAGCATTGAGAGGACACTTTGTTGTAGACTCAGTGTTCCAAGATATGGGATAACAAACTACTTTGATAAAATAACCCTATTTTGCAAAATGGCCGATGTGGCCAAATGTGGCTAAATATGAAAGATTTGGCTACGACCCTCAAAGCCAAGAACCTAAGACTTACTAGGAAGACATGACCATATGTGGGTTACCTACATATCCGGCCCCGAAAGACGAGAATCAGGTATGCATAGTTCGGGAAGATTGGACAAGGAAGAGAATTTTAAAAAAATATTGATTTGGAAAAAATATATTTTGTCTTTTTTTTTTTAACAATGATGAAATTGTAAATCCTTTTGGATTTTCTTTATCTCTTTTTTTATTTTCTTTTTGATAGATGATGGGAAAGTGCAAAATATTTTTGGATTTTTTTTTTCTTTTTCTTGAAAAAGTTGTCAAAGAAAAGTATAATTTGGCCCTACTTGCCTCATCTTAACGCTTCACCCTCTTTACTTTCTCATTTAGCCTCAAACTATTATTGGTCAGCCAAATGATCTTTTTGCCCTTAAAGAATACAATATTTAACACTCAGAGATGATTAAATATCTTTTTGGACCATGGGCCCATTTTGACATAATTTGGATAAGCCTCCTACAACGGGATATGGTGCATGAGACCGAGCCCTGCTAGGTTTAAATGACATGATACAAGTAAGAATGTCCTAAAGGCTAACCTAAGTTTGGGGTTCACTAACAAGGCAATTCGAGGGAGCGTATGGTTGATGGTGGCTGCTCAAGCTTTCCATCCACTCCATACGTCCGACAGCCCCCATCCTAAAATAAGGGTGACTCAACAAAGCGTTCGTGTAAGCAACGCGTGCTCAGAGACTTATTGCAGAAAGAATTGACCGGGTAATACATATAATGACAGTTATAAAGCAATAACAAATAAAGAAAAAATTATAAATACATAAAACAACTAGCAAATAAAGCGACATAAACAAAAATAAAAATCAAATAAAGCAAATAAAGAAAATATAAACACCTCAACAGAATATTTTAAAAAGCCAACAAAATCAAGTATCAACTCGAACCTGCAATTTCCCAACAGAGTCGACAAAGCTGTCACACCTCTTTTTTACTACCTCACTGACCCTCTTAAAATAATAAAAGAGATTTCTGATGCTCAAAAGGGTTTTCAAATTTGAAAGTGAAAATTTTATTCAAAAAGATTTTTTAGAGTCGCCACCTGACATTTGATTTTGGTGTGTCAGGTCACTGTTTTTAGAAATAATTTTTCCTTTTAACACACTTTGGACTCCACAATAAAATCGGCACTAGAGATTTTGGATTAGGGGTTTCATTTGACTCGGGGAGAAGGCGTTAGGCAGTTTCTGAGTCTCGTGAAAATCACGGTTGCTTAGTCGATCTAGTTGTCTTTTAAAATATTCAAACTGAGGTAAAAACAAATGCATAAAAGGAAAATAACATAAAAGAGGCTCGAGACCATCCCCATCTAAGAAGAGAAAATGAAAAGAAAAAAAAAATCCTAAGCTAACATATACTATGACTTCTCCACAATGCTCGTCAAAGCCTCCAAAATATTTACAAAGTTCATCGCCGCATTCTCCGGATAAATTTAACTAAAGGGGGCGACCTCTCACCACAAAAGAAATTAAAACATGAATGTCCTAAAAGTTTTCTTACCAGAATGTTGACAGTCTAAGTATATTCCTAGCGGACAATATCATAATAGAACTAAAATAAGAACAATATATAGCAATACTCAAATCCATTTAATCATTTCTACGGCCTAAATCACATTCATGTTTCCAGATAATATCTATTTTAATTCCAATTTTTAAAACTAAACCCGACAACTCAAAATCAATTCATATTCCATATTCTAAATTAATAAATCAGTAATTCCAACATAGCAACTACTCTACTAAGAATACATTAACACACAAAAGATAATATCAACCACAAAAACCCTTCATAAAGTCATTCGTTAAAAGACAAATTTAGAACGCAAGAAGAAAGGGAAAAGAATTGGACCTTTTGTGTAGCAAAGTTTTTTCCAGATTTTGATTAAGCAAGAACCTCTTTATACAGAAACAATGTTAATCGGAGATAAACTAGAAACCAAATGTGATAATATCACCTCGATTGCATTTCAAATCTGGACCAATACTGCAGACCACAATACTCAAACAATATCCACCCTAACGGCAACATCTGTTGGAGTCCAAATCTAGAGATCTAGCCCGAAATTTATCCTTAATAATCAACCCATTCTTGATTTCTAATTCACTGATAATTTTGACAAAGAAAATCATAGAGGACGGTGGTGGTGAAACTTACAAAATAGAGAAAGGCTGGTGTTGCAGTCAAGGAAAGTTCACGGGAGGAGCTTTTGTTAACTTGTGGTCCAAAATATTGATTGAATAGAGGTGATGGAATTAAGTAGTTTCCATCTTAAAAGTCTGTGATGGGCCTCTGTTCATGGTGAAAAGAACTGAAATGATCCCGATATGGTTAAGTTTGGTGGAGCTTTGTGTAGATGGAGGAAATTTTTCTTAATAGAGAAGATTAGAAAATTTTTTCCTTTTTCCCTCTGTTCGTGTCTGTCTATTCTAGCTTTATACCCGTTCAATCACTCTGTTCGTGTGTATGCGTGTGATACTGTTGATGGAGTGCCAAAGAAGAAGGGTGCACAGTTGCGTGTGTGAGTTGAAGGGGTGAGGGAATCATGTGAAGATTAGGGAATTTTAAGGGTGTCCGGTGTATTATATGCTGAAGGTGTAGGGGTTAGGGGAGTATAGGCTTAGGAACTATGTGCTAGGTCTAAATTGCGCCAAATTTACCTTTAAAGTGACCCTTTAACTCTAATAGATTAAAAATATTAATTCCTAAAATAATAATTATAGTTTGTGAAATCATTCCTAATTAATTAAAACAAACTACATTATGATATGATGTGCATATATTGATATTTTTGAAGATTATACTAAAAATAAAAATGCGTTAAAATAGTTTTTTTCTAAAAATACCTAATACCATAATTAAATAGAGGAAAATTAAACTATTTTTGTATTTTTAAAATTTTTGTGATAAAATAAATTAAGAGAGTCAAAACTAGTTAAATAGCGATATCATACCTAAACTAAATATTTAAATGCTAAAAAGTGTAAAATCTCAGGGGTGTAAAAAATGACTTGTGTACACAAAGTGTGAGCACTGCTCGGGATTCATTTGAGGCCCTTGTGAACTCAAACACCCTAGGATTTGGGTCTTTGATCATTCCCCTTATACTAACACCTACACTATCCCTGAATCTCCTCTATTGACCTCCCTAGTGTGAGCACTTGCCTGGGTTCTTGAAGCCCTTGGGAATTCTAACATACTAGAGTTTAAGGTTCCTTGTCATCTTGTCCTAATTGCTCAATTATGTCCCATTTTCACTTACTAAATAATCCAATAGGTTTGTGTACATGGTTGTATTCCTGAATCATTGATGGCTACTGGGTTTTGGCTATGAAAACTGTCTTCTGGACAGTTGTGAACTATGTGAATTTGAAATTGAAGGTATGTCCTAGTCGGGTATACTTTGGGCCTGTCTTAGGCCCACTATAGTTATTTTTGTAGCTTTGTAATTTATTTCATTCATTGGGCATGTAATAATGATGTAATAACAATTGAGTTATTAGTAAAATTGGGGAAATGAGTCTATTCTAATGCTTGCATGAAACGGGTAGAAATCATGAATTTAGGTATTTAACTCGTTTAACATATTTTGCCTCTACCTGTTTAATAGATAACTTGCCTAGAGGTGTTAAATTCATTTAACATATTCTTCTTCCATATTTTTGTTAGAAATCACGCCTATATGACTACATTGATCCATGAATACATGCTCTTAACAATGTACACATAGATATCACGCATATAGTAACATAATCATATTAGATTCCATTTCTGTTGTTCTTATTATATTAACATTCGCCTAGAAAGTATGCCTATAAGGATAAAAAGTATTATAAAATCAAATATAATTGTCAATTGCTAGAAATCCGGCCTATTAGGGTATTCTATTAATGCTGCTAGTCTTACATATTCAAACAACATTACTGCATAATCACACAACGACCGAATATCATGTTTACAAGACCTGAGCATTCTAATATGTCAAAATTCCAACATTACCTTTATAATGCTGGAATCCATAATTATTTAAAAATCATGTCTATAGGATCAATAACTTAGAACATGTAGTCTCAATAATTAGCATGCAATATTAGACTACCTAAACCGTGTACCTGTTCAAAAATCACGTCTATAATATTACACCTTACATCTAAAACTTCTTGCATTCCAAGGTCACATAGATATCATGTCGATAGGGCTTAATGAGTTTAATTCGTCTCAATTTTGAAACTGTCAAATGCCTAATGTGTTGCATGCATTTGTTGTCAAAGTGTGAAGGCTAACTTGAGCCTTTAACTGCTTTTTATATGAATTCCAACTTTTTTATATGTCGATTAGTTTTATCATTTTGATCAGCTTAATAAAAGCCTAGAATTACCTAAATAACCAAAGCCTCCTGGACCATAGGCATGGGACGGGTAGTTGTGACGATCCGGCCAATCATCTTAAGAATTAATGCCCCGATCCCATATTAATTATGTTCCCCAAGTCTATTTCTGCTAAATTGAATTGCAGGGATGTTCGGTTTTAAAGTTCGGAGAATTGTGGGACACTTAATCCCTAAATAAGAGCTTAAGTATTGAAAAATTTCCATAGTAGGAACAGTATGAAGACAGCCTCAGAATGGAAATCTAATGGCTCTGCTAGCTCTGTTTGGTAATTTCAGGGTTGGGAGCATGTTCCGAATGTATTTTGTAGATCCGTAGCTAATTTAGGCTTGAAATGCCAAGGTTTGAATTTTTGAAGTTTCCGGTCCGATGTGAGATTTTGATCCGAAGGTCAAAATGGAATTCCAAAAGTTGCAATAGTTACTCATGTCATTTGGGATGTGTAAGAAAAATTTTAGGTCATTACAACGTGGTTTGGTGAGGTTTTTTATCGAAATCGTGTTTTGAGAGAATTTGAAGTTCTTAGGCTTAAATCATTGATTAATTCGAGTTTTCGATGTTGAATTAGGTGGTTTAAGGATTGGTAGAAATTTGAATGATATTAAGGGATATGCCTGTAGGTTTGGTTGAGGTCTCGGGGGCCTCGGGTGTGTTTCGGATGCTCAACAGAGCATTTTGGAGTTGTGAAAAATTGCAGAAATTCTTCAGCTATTACAGACCCCTTTTCCTCTTCGTGTTTGCGTCCTCCTCCACGCGGTCACATAGAGTAATTTTGGAGAAGGTTCAATTTCCTCATCGCGTTCGTGTCCGGTCCTTCCGTTCGGGAAGCTTCACCCTTTTCCTTCATTGCATTCGCGGCTAAGCCTTGCGTTCGCATAGCTATATTTGGCTCTGAAGGCTGAGTCTATTTTGTTTGTTGTATTAACATTCCACGTGCAGCGTTTGCGTAACCTTGTCAGCACAGGCCTTCGCATTTGCATAATACTCCTCGCTATCGCGAAGAGCATTTTTGGCAACTTTTATTTTTCTTCTTCGTGAACGTGTGACTTCCTCCGCGTTCGGAATGCATTAAATGCCTGGACACGTATAAACATTTAAAAATCCGAGGGCTAGCCATTTTTTAACAGAAATCAAGCTTGAGAGCTGGTATTTGAGGGAGATTTTTAGGGTTTTTCAGAGGCAACGATTGGTTAATTATTCTAAACTCCTTTTTGCTTATAACTCGCTAATCTAATCACGAATTCATCTTTTAATTTTTGATTTTGAATAGTAAATGGGAAAAACTTCATAGACCAAATTTTTGAGTTTTGAATGGGTGTTTGAACTCCAATTTAAGAGATATATATATGGGTATACTCGTGAGAGTACGAGGGATCGGAAGATATTAATTTAATCTGATTTCGAGATGTTTGCCTAAGGGGTATTTTGATTATTTTACCTAATTTAACGTCTTAGCTTTGAATTAAAGAGTAGAATCGGTTGTTTAAGATGTTATTTACGATATGTAATTGGATTGAATATATTTGGACCATTTAGAGTTGGATACTCGTGGCAAACGTGTGATTTCGAGTTGATTTTGGACCCGGTTCGAGGTAAGTGGCTTGTCTAACCTTGTGTGAGGGACCTTTCCCCTTAAGATATGTTATTTGGTAATTGAATGCCTTGTTCATGAGCTGACGAGCGCGTACTTGAGCTAATTGTTGAAAACCCGATTTTTACTTGAAATATTTAAATTGAGTCTCTTTTCTTACCTGTTTTTACTCTATTGCAAACTTAGCATATGTTAGCTTAGAGAAGCATGTTTAGTTGACTTACTTGCCTATTTGCTTAGACCATCTTGTTTGTATTTCGTGAAGCATGCTAGGCTAGAATTTAATGTTAATTGTTACGAGTTTAGCATTTATTCTGATATTCTTGAGCTCTTATTATGTGTTTTAAATTTGGGACCACGGGAAGGCATCCTTGGAGATCGCGTGCACGTGTTATGTTCTGGATTGGGGGTGCAGGATACCAAGAGATCCCTGGCACACACACACACACACACACACACACACACACACACACACACACACACACACACACATATATATATATATATATATATATATATATATATATATATATATATATATTGAGGATACCAAGAGATCCTCGGGATACCAAGAGACCCCCATCTTACTTATTGAGGATAGCAAGAGATGCTCGGGATACCAAGATATCCCAAGTGTATATGGTAAGGATACCAAGAGATCCCTAGTGTATATATTGAGGATACCAAGAGATCCTCGGGATACTAAGAGATCCCCGGTTATCAGTCTTGTTGCATTATTTCCTTGTGTTTGTCTTATTTCTGCTTTTCTATTACTGTATTCCTTATTTATGCTGTTTAGATTCTCATTGTAGACTCTCATTATACTGTTTCTTTATCCTATCATTCATTATATTTTATCTCAGTAGGTCATTGACCTTCCTCATCACTACCGGGCCGAGGTTAGGCTTGGCACTTACTGAGTACCAGTGTGGTGCACTCATGCCTCTTCTGCACATATTTTTCATGTGCAGATCCAGGTACTTCTTCTCAGGCGTATCATCCTTGAGGGAGGCGACTATTCAGAGACGTTGAGGTATACCTGCTGTCTTCGCAGGCCGAGAAGTCCCTTTCCATTACTACTTTTAGTATTTTAGCCCTTCTGTACTTTCTGTTCTTGATAGACAAATTCCGGAGTTAGAGCTATGTATTATTTCTTGTCTTAGCTAGTGATTTGCTGGTTTTCGAGTTTGTGGGTAGATATTGGTTTGAGGTTTGTATGTGGTGTATGTCGAGCAGTACATTTAAACACTATTAATGCTTACATTCTACTTTTAAACTATTTTACTTCTGCAAATTTGATTTCTATTTTGTATATTAGGCTTACCTAGTCGTAGAGACTAGGTGTCGTCATGACAGTTCACGGAGGGTGAACTGGGGTTGTGACAAGTTGGTCTATGCGAGAGAGGACATATAAGATCATAAGAAGCACCTGAGGACCGTGCTTCAGACCCTGAGAGAGAAGAATTTATATGCAAAGTTCTCAAAATGTGAAATTTGGTTGGATTCGGTGGCATTTTTAGGCCACGTTGTATCGAGTGAGGGCATTTTGGTGTATCCGAAGAAGGTGGAGGCCATGTAGAGTTGGCCAGGCCGTCCTTAACCATAGAGATCCACAGTTTCCTTGGCTTGGCGGCCTATTACCGTCAATTTGTGGAGGGGTTTCATCGATTGCAGCCCCTATGACTAGATTAACCCAGAAGGGTGCTCCATTTCAGTGGATAGAGGAGTGTGAGCCGAGCTTTCAGAAGCTCAAGACAATTTTCACTATATCCCCAATATTGATATTACCTATTGGTTCGGGGTCTTATGCAGTTTATTGTGATGCCTCAAGGGTTGGCCTTGGAGCGGTGTTGATGCAAGACGCTAGGGCGATTGCCTGCGCGTCCAGAAAGTTGAAGATACATGAGAAGAATTACCTTGTCCACGACCTTGAGTTAGCTGCTATTGTTCATGCCTTGAAGATCCGGCGTCATTATTTTTACGGTGTGCCTTTTGAGATTAATACCGACCATCGGAGCTTGCAACACTTTTTCAAAAAAAGGATCTAAATTTGCGACAGATGAAGTGGTTAGAGTTGCTGAAGGATTATGATATTACTATTCTGTATCACCAGGGAAAGGCTAATGTGCTTGCTGATGCCTTGAGTCACTAGGCGGAGATTTTGGGGAGCTTTGCCTATTTACCAGCTTCAGAAAGGCCTATAGCGGTGGATGTTCAGGCCTTAGCCGGTCAGTTTGTGAGATTGAATCTTTCGGATCCCGGTCGGGTCCTAGCTTGTGTGGTTTTTCGGTCTTCCTTATTCAAATGTGTTAGGTAGCGATAGTATGATGACCCTTATTTACTTGTCCTCAAGGACACGGTTCAGCACGGCGATGTCACAGATGTGACCATAGGAGATGATGGGGTATAAAGGATGCAGGTTTGGATTTGTGCGCCCAATGTTGATGGGCTTCGGGAGTTGATTTTAATAGAGGCCCATAGTTCGTGGTATTCCATCCATCCGGGTGCCGTGAAGATGTATCAGGATTTGAGGCAACACTATTTGGGAGGCGGATGAAGAAGGATATAGTTGGATATATGTCTAGATGCCTCAACTATCAGCAGGTCAAGTATGAGGACCAGAGACCGGGTGGGTTGCTTCAGTAGAGAGAGATCCCGGAGTGAAAGTGGGAACGGATCACCATGGACTTTGTTGTTGGACTCCCACGGACCTCGAAGAAGTTTGATGCCATTTGGGTGATTGTAGATCGACTGACCAAGTCCGCTCATTTTATTCCTATGTGTACTACTTATTCATCGAAACGGTTGGCGGAGATTTATATCTGGGATATCATTCATCTGCATGGTATTCCAATTTCTATTATTTCAGACAGTGGTACATAGTTTATATCACGGTTCTCGAGGGACGTTCAGCAAAAGTTGGGTCCTCGGGTGGAGTTGAGAACAACATTTCACCCCTAGAAGAACGGACTGTCCAATCGCACTATTTAGATTCTTGAGGATATGCTCTGTGCATGTGTGATCGAGTTTGGAGGGTCTTGGGATCAGATCTTGCCATTGGCGGAGTTTTCTTACAACTGCAGTTATAAGTTCAGCATTCAGATGGCGTCGTATGAGGCTTTATATGGTAAGAGGTGCAGATCTCTGGTGGGTTGGTTCGAACTGGGCGAGGCTAAGCTACTGGGCACAGAGTTGGTTCAGGATGCATTGGAGAAGGTTAACGTGATTCATGATAGACTTCGTACAGCCTGGTCCAAGCAGAAGAACTGCGGGGACAGGAAGGTTTGTGATGTTTCATATATGGTCGGAGAGCAGGTTTTGCATCACGGTTTCTCCCATGAAGGGCGTTATGAGATTTGGGAAGAAAGGGAAGTTGAGTCCGAGATTTATTGGCCCTATTAAGTTAGTGAGGCGTGTTGGGGAGGTTGCTTATGAGCTTGTCATACGCCCAACTTGGAAAGAGTTCACCTGGTCGATGCTCTAGAGGTATCACGGTGATCTGTCACACGTGTTGGATTTCAATTCAGTTCAGTTTGACGAAGATCTATCCTATGTTGAGGAGCCAGTGGCTATATTGGACAGGAAGGTCAGGAAGTAAGGTCAAAGAACATTGCTTCAGTAAAGGTTCAGTGACAGGGTCAGCCGGCCGAGGAGGTGACCTAGGAGACCGAGCAGGATATGCGCAGCAGTTACCCTCATCTTTTTACTACTTCAGGTATGTCTTTATGCTCGTTCGAGGATGAATGAATGTTTAAGTATTGGAGGATGTGATGATCCGGCTGGTCATCTTAAGAATTAACTCAACGTTCCCCTATTAACTGTGTTCCCCAAATCTATTTATGCTAAATTGATTTTTCGGGATGTTCGATTTTGATTTTCGGAGAGTTTTGGGACACTTAGTCCCTAAATGAGAGCTTAAGTGTTGGAAAGTTGCCCATAGTAGGAATAGTGTGAAGACGGCCTCAAAATGACAATCAGATGGTTCCATTAGCTCCGTTAGGTGATTCCAGGGTTGGGAGCATATTCGGAATGTATTTTGGGGGTCCGTAGCTAATTTAGGCTTGAAATGCCGATGTTTGAATTTTTGAAGTTTTCGAGCCAACAGTGATATTTTGATCCAAGGGTCGGAATGGAATTCTGAAAGTTGATGTAGTTCTGTCATATCATTTGGGATGTGTGCGCAAAATTTCAAGTCATTCGGACGTGGTTTGGTGAGGTTTTTGATCGAAAGAGTCTTTTGAGAGAATTTGAAGTTCTTACGCTTCAATCTTTAATTAATTCGAATTTCCGACGTTGTGTTAGGTGGTTTAATGAATGGTACAAGTTTGAATGATGTTAAGGGATATGTCCATCGGTTTGATTGAGGTCTCGGGGGCCTCGGGTGTGTTTCGGATGCTAAACGGAGCATTTTGGAGTTCTAAAAAATTGCAGAAAGTTTTCAGTTGTTGTAGACTCCTTTTCCTCTTCACGTTCACGTCCTCCTCCACGTGTTCGCGTAGAGTAATTTTGGAGGAGGGCCAGTTTCCTCATCGCATTCGCGTCCGGTCCTTCTGCATTCGCGAAGCTTCACCCTTTTCCTCAATCGCATTGGCAGCTAAGCCATTGCGTTCGCATAGCTCTATATTGCTCTGAGAGATGAGCCTATTTTATTCATCGCGTTCGCATTCCACGTGCCGCGTTCGTGTAGCCTTGTCATCTCTGGCCTTCGCATTAGCATGCTCCTCCTCGTGATCGCGAACAACATTTTGGCAGCTTTTATTTCTCTTCTTCGGGAACATGTGACTTTCTCCGCGTTCGCGATGCATTAAATGCATGGGCAGTTTTAAACATTTCAAAATCCGTGGGTTAGCCATTTTTACAAAACTCAAGCTTGAGAGCTCGAATTTGAGGGAGGCTTTGAGGGTTTTTCAGAGGCAACGAATGGGTAATGATTTTAAACTCCTTTTTGCCTATAACTTGCAAATCTAATCACGAATTACTCTTTTAATATCGGATTTTGAATGGGAAATGGATAAAACTTCATAGACCAAATTTTTGATTTGTAAATGAGTGTTTGAACTCCGATTTGAGAGATTTATACATGGGTAGACTCGCGAGAGTACGAAGGTTCTGAAAATGTTAATTTCATCCAATTCCGAGATGCTGGCTTGAGGGGCGTTTTGGTCATTTTACCTAGTTTAACATCTTAGCTTTAAATTAAATTGTAGAATAAGTTGCTTGAGATGTTACTTATTATATATAATTGGATTGAATAGATTTCGGTCATTTGGAGTAAGTTACTCGTGGCAAGCGTGTGATTTTGAGGTTATTTTTTAGCCGGTTCGAGGTAAGTGGCTTGTCTAACCTTGTGTTGGGGACCTTTCTCCTTAGAATACGATATTTGGTAATTTAATGACTTGTACGTGAGGTGACGAGCGCGTACTTGAGCTAATTGTTGAAAACCCAGTTTTTACTTGAATTATTTAAATTGAGTCTCTTTTCTTACATGTTTTTACTCTATTGCAAACTTAGCCCGTGTTTGTTTGGAGAAGCATGTTTAGTTGACTTACTTGCCTATTTAATTAAACTGCCTTGTTTGTATTTCGTGAAGTATGTTGTGACGACCCGACCGGTCATCTTTGGAATTTATGCTCTGTTCCCCCATTAACTGCTTCCCCTAAGTTCTTTTCTGCTATTTTGGTTTGTCGGGACGCTCGGCGTGAGAATTTGGAGTGTTTTGTGACACTTAGTCCCTAAATGAGAGCTTAAGTGTTGGAAAGTGGTCCGTAACCAGAATAGTGTGAAGACAACCTCGGAATGGAAATCTGATGGTTCCGTTAGCACCTTTAGGCGATTTCGGGGTTGGAAGCATGTTCGGAATGTATTTTGGATGTCCGTAGCTCATTAAAGCTAGAAATGCCGAAAGTTAGAATTTTGAAGTTTCTGGTCCGAGAGTAAATTTTTTATCCAAGGGTCGGAACGGGATTTTGGATGTTGTTGAAACGCTGTCATGTCATTTGGGACATGCGTGCAAAGTTTCAGGTCAATCAGATGAGTGTTGATTAGGTTTTGAATCGAAAGCGTGTTTTTGATGAACTTGAAGTTCTTAGGCTTGAATCTTTGATTTCATCGAGGTTTCGGTGTTGTTTTAGGTCTCTTAAGGATTGGTGCAAGATTGAATGAGGTATTAGGTGGTATTGGTGCTTTTGGTTGAGGTCCCGGGGTCCTCGGGTTGATTTTGGGTGGTTAACGGAAGAAAATTCTAAGTGTGTAAACGCTGAAGGCTTCAGACTTCTGGTATTTTTGCTTTTGCGACTTGGGAACCGTAGATGTGGAGCCGCAGAGGCGGCTAAGGGCACCGCAGATGCAATTTTTGGGCACAAGTCCAGGAACCGTAAAAGCGGTATATTTTCCACAGAAGCGGACTCACCTCAGTGATTGGTGGACCGCAGAAGCGGTAGGTCGGCATTTAAGGAAACCCGCAAAATCAGTTGGATTCTCTGCAAAAAGCAAGACCGCAGAAGCGGTCTCTGGATCCGCAAAAGCGGAAATCACTGTAATGTTAAAGGTTTTATCTGAGGGTTAATTTCAAAATTTGAAAAATCAAGTTTGAGCTCGGACAAAGATGATTTTGAGAGGGTTTCGAGGAGGAAATTATTGGGTACTATGATCATTTTAGGTTATATTCCATCATTTTGTGGTTAAATCCATCATTTAATTTCGAATTTTGGATCAAAAAATTGGATAATTTGGGTACAACTTCTTCGGCTAAACTGTTGAGTTTTGAAGGGGCATTTGACCTCCATATGGTTAGACTCGTGAGAGTACGAGGTTTCTGAAAATGTGAAAATTGTTTAGTTCCGAGATGTTGGATTGAGGGGCATTTCGGTCATTTTACCTATTTTCGCACCTTAGCTTTAAATTTTAATAGTGGAATTAGTTACTTGCAATGTTATTCATAATATGTAATTGGCTTGAATAGATTTGGGTCACTCGGAGTCGGATAATCATAGCAAGGGCATCGTTTCTTAGCGATTTTGTGTACCAGTTCGAGGTAAGTGGCTTGTTTAATTTTGTGGGGTGACCTCTCCCCTTAGGATATCTCCTTGTGCACGAGGTGACTGGCGTGTACTTTTGCTAGTTGTTGAAAATTCACCTTGCTTGACTTATTTAGACCGTGTTTATTCACACATTTAACTGTTAAAAATGCAATTTCACTAGTTTAGATCAGGAAAGCATGTTAGTAACTTATTTGTTCTATTTGGCTAAATTGCAATATCTGCCTTTTTTGAGCATGTTAGATTCTAGATTTTTACCTGTTGTTTGTACTTAGCTTCTTTCTGCTAAATATTGAATTGTTGTGATGTGTTTACGAATGGGTCTACAGGACGGCATCCTGGGAGTTCCCTGTACGTACTATATTCCGAGATTGGAAGTGCGGGATACTAAGAGATCACCGGCACAGGATTGATTTATCAGAGGATACTAGGAGATCCTCGGGATACTTGGAGATCGCTCGTGATTAAAGGGAGGATACTAGGAGATCCTAGGGATACTTGGAGATCCATTGTATATATGAGGAGGTTACCAGGACATCCTCGGGATACCAGGAGATCCCTGATGATAAATAGCCTGTAGTGATTGTTCTTGTATTCGTAGATTATATTTGTAGCCTGTTTCCGTTCTACTTATTATTTCTGCTAGATACTCGATATTTATTGTACTCCTACTATTTATTCATTTCATACTTATTTTATGTTTATCTCAGTATAGCCTCGACCTTCCTCGTAACTACACCACCAAGGTTAGGCTTGGCACTTACTGAGTACCGCTGTGGTGTACTCACGCCTCTTCTGCGCATGTTTTTCATGTGTAGAACCAGGTACTTCTGAGCAGGCATAATGCCAGTAACTGTCAGGAAGCATTGTTGGAGACTTGAGGTATACATCTGCTACGTCCGCAGATCCGCAAAGTCTCCTTCTCATTCCATCTCTAGATATTAGTTGTTATTTCGATTTCCCCTCTTTGTATTAGACAAATTCTGGTGACTAGAGCAGCGTAAGACTTTCTGTAGCCTGTGTTGCCCGTGGAATTCCGGATTTTGGGATATTACTTTCAGAAGTTGTGTATTTCGTGTATGTCCCAAGCCGCATCGTTATGCATTTCTTATTCTATTTAGTATTTGTCTGCTGTTGTTATTTCGATCTATTAAATTCCGCAATATGTTAGGCTTAACTAATCGCGAAGACAAGGTGCGATCATGACAGATTCACAATTGGTGAACTAGGATCGTGACAAGTTGGTATCAAAGCTCTAGGTTCATAGGAGCCACGGGACCAGTTTATTAGAGTCTCGTTGATCGGTACAGAGACGTCTGTACTTATCTACGGGAGGCTATGTAATTGTTTAGAAAAAATCTTCACTTCATTGAATTCTTTGTCATGCCATTTTTTTGACATCGACCCTAAACTTCTATCTTCTATTCTTTCACAAATGGTGAGGACACGCACGACCCGGGACGATCAGGCACCCGCACTCCCTCCTGCAGCCGCTAGAGGCAAGGGCCGGGGCAGGGGTCATTCACATGCATGGGGTGCAGCCAGAGCACCTGCGCAAGCGGCCGCCGAGGTACCACCAGCGGATCCAGTCAGGACTCAAGCACCTGCCACGCCCACAGCCACCACTACTCCAGTTGTTCAGGAGGCATTGGCGCAGTTTATGAGCATGTATACTACGATGTCGCAGGCAGGGTTTCTTCCCCTTCCTACAGCCACGTCCCAGGCCGGGGGAGGAGACCAGACTCCCGCAGCCCGCACTCAAGAGCAGAGGGTACATATGGAACAGATTCCAGATATTATCCCTGTCTATCTTGCAGTACCGGTTCAGCCCGAGGATGGGGCACCTGCTTCGGAGGATGAGCAGCGTAGATTGAAGAGGTTCAATAAGTATGACCCTCCTATTTTTAGCGGACTAGCTACAGATGATGCTTTGGGGTTTTTGCATGATTGTCACAGCATCTTTCGCAACATGGGTATTACTGCACAGAGCGGGGTTTCATTCGGATCTTTCCAGCTTCGTGGAGCCGCTTATGACTTGTGGTGCACCTTTGAGTTAGACAGTCCGAACAAGGCTGCCTCCCTGACTTGGACTAAGTTTTCAGATATGTTTCAGAGGGAGTTTGTTCCCCAGAGCCTCCGAGATTTATGGCGCGTGGAGTTTGAGCATTTGTGCCAGGGCCCTATGACTGTCTCTGAGTATGCCATCCGTTATACTAGGTTGGCCATGCATGCGCCTGCTTTGGTGGCTACTGTTCGTGAGAGGGTTCGCCGGTTTATCGAGGGTCTTATTCCTTCCATCAGGTCTGGAATGGCGCGAGAGTTGGAGATGGATATACCCTATCAACATGTA
Source organism: Nicotiana benthamiana (assembly GCA_034376525.1). NCBI lineage: Eukaryota > Viridiplantae > Streptophyta > Magnoliopsida > Solanales > Solanaceae > Nicotiana > Nicotiana benthamiana. The sequence goes on from CM067328.1 coordinate 24,190,987, forward strand.
GTGAGCATAGCCAGGAGGATAGAGGGTATTCATGCCAGAGAGCGAGAGGAAAGAGAGGCTAAGAGGTCTCGAGAGTCGGGTCATTACTCTGGTACCCGTACTTTAGAAGTAGGACGTCATGGTAGGGGCTATACGGGTCGCCAATTCACATGGCTCTTCCTTCACCCAGCAGTACTCCAGCTCCTCCCAGATCTCAAGAGCCTTATTATGCACCTTCGGTTTCTAGTGCGCCTCCTGCGCGGGATACCTCCAAAGGTCAGTCTAGCAGGTGTGGGCCCAGTAATTCACAGCCGCCACGCCTTCCTAGAGCTTGTTATGAGTGCGGGGATATCCGTCATGTAGTGAGGGATTGCCCTAGCCTCGAGAGGAGTGCACCTCCACAGCATTCTCGACAGCAGCGTACCCAGCAGGATTCTCAAGACATTGTTCCATCTCCAACTGCCAGCCCACCTGCCAAGCCAGCCAGGGGTGGAGATCGGGGATATAGAGGGCGCCCTCGAGGGAGGGGTCAGGCCAGATTCTATGCCATTACTGATCGTGCCGAGGTTGTCGCCTCCGATTCTATTATCATAGGTATTATATTGGTTAGTCACAGAGAGGCATCAGTTCTATTCGATCCAGACTCTACTTATTCTTACGTGTCATCTTATTTTGCTCCATATTTGGGTACAGCCTGAGAGTTTGAGCTCTCTTGTTTATGTTTCTACTCCCGTGGGAGATTCCTTTGTTGTGGACCACGTATATCGGTCATGTTTGGTTACTATTCATGGTTTTGAAACCAGGGCAGATCTTTTATTACTTGATATGGTTTATTTCGATATTATTTTGGGCATGGATTGTTGTCCCCCCAGTATGCTATTCTTGATTGTCACGCTAAGACGGTGATGCTGGCTATGCTAGGTATTCCCTATATTGATTGGAGTGGTACTTTTGATCACACTCCCAGTAGAGTAATATCATTTCCTAAGGCTCAGCGTATGGTTGAGAAGGGGTGCGCCGCGTATTTAGCATATGTGACAGATGTCAGTGCTGATACCCCTTCTATTGACCCAGTCCTAGTAGTACGGGATTTCCCCGATGTGTTTCCAGCTTATCTTCCGGGCATGCCGCCCGATCGGGATATTGGTTTTCGCATTGATTTGTTTTCGGGCACTCAGAGCATATATATTCCTCCTTACAGTATGGCTCCTCCTTTGTTGAAGGAGTTGAAGGATCAGTTACAAGAATTGCTTGATAAGTGTTTTATTCGACCCAGTGTTTTACCGTAGGGTTCTACTGTCTTGTTCGTAAAGAAAAAGGATGGTATTATGCGCATGTGAATCGATTATCGTTAGCTGAAAAAAGTTACAGAGAAGAACCGATATCCTTTGCCTCGTATTGATGATCTATTTGACCAGCTTAAGGGTGCACATGAGTTTTCTAAGATTGATTTGCACTAAGGTTATCACCACCTAAAGATTCGGGAGACGGATATCCCAAAGACTGCTTTCTGGACTCGGTATGGTCATTATGAGTTCCTTGTCATGTCATTTGGGCTGACCAACGCCCCAGCAACTTTCATTCATTTGATGCACATTGTATTCAAGCCCTATCTCGACTCATTTGTCATTGTTTTCATAGATGATATTCTTGTATACTCCCGGAGTCGAGAAGATCATGAGCAGCACCTAAGGATAGTGCTTCAAACCCTGAGGGAAAAGAAATTATATGCAAAGTTCTCGAAATGTGAGTTTTGGGTTAGTTTTGTGGCATTCCTAGGCCACTTGGTATCGAGTGAGGGCATTCGGGTAGATCCGAAGAAGGTGGAGGCCGTGCAGAGTTGGCCTAGGCCCTCCTCAACTACAGAGATCCGCAGTTTCCTTGGCCTGGTGGGGTATTACCGCCATTTTGTAGAGGGGTTCTCATTAATTGCAGCCCCTATGACCAGATTGACCCAGAAGAGTGCTCCTTTTTCAGTGGTCAGACGAGTGTGAGGCGAGCTTCCAAAAGCTCAAGACGGCTTTGACTTCATCCCATATTCTGATTTTGCGTACTGGTTCGGTGTCCTATACGGTTTATTTTGATGCCTCACGAGTTGAACTTGGAGCGGTGTTGATGCAGGACGGTACGGTGATTGCCTATGCGTCTAGACAGTTGAAGGTACATGAAAAGAACTATCATGTCCATAATCTTAAGTTAGCTACTATTGTTCATGCCTTGAAGATCTAGCATCATTATTTGTACGGCATACCTTGTGAGATTTACACGGATCATCGGAGTTTACAACACTTGTTCAAGCAGAAGGATCTGAACTTGCGCCAGAGGAGATAGTTGGAGCTACTGAAGGATTATGATATTACTATTATTTATCACCCGGGCAAGGCTAATGTAGTAGATGATGCCTTGAGTCGCCGGGCGGAAAGTTTGGGGAGTTTGGCATATTTACCAGCTTCAGAGAGACCTATGGCATTGATGTTCAGACTTTGGCTAGTCAGTTTGTGAGATTGGACCTTTCGGAGCCCAATCGGGTTCTAGCCTGTGTGGTTTCTTGGTCTTCATTGTTTGATTATATCAGGGAGAGGCAGTATGATGACCCTCATTTGCTTGTCCTCAAGGACACAGTTCAGCATGGCAATGCTAGGGATGTGACTATTGGAGATGACTGGGTATTGAGGATGCAGGGTCGGATCTGTGTACCCAATGTTGATGATATTTGGGATTTGATATTGACGGAGGCCCATAGCTTGCGGTATTCCATCCTTCTGGGTGCCGCGAAGATGTATCAGGATCTGAGGCAGCATTACTAGCGGAGGCGGATGAAGAAGGACATAGCAGAGTTTATAGCTAGATTCCTCAATTGTCAGCAGGTAAAGGCTGAGCACTAGAGATCGGGAGGGTTACTCCAGCAGATGGAGACTCCGGAGCTGAAATGGGAGAAGATCATTATGGATTTTGTAACTGGTCTCCCTCTGACGGCGAAGAAATATTATTTTATTTGGGTTTTTGTGGATCGGCTGACCAAGTCCGCTCATTTCATTCCATTGTCTACTTCTTACTCAATGGAGTGGTTAGCGGGGATTTATATCAGGGAGATCGTCCATCTGCACGGCATTCAAGTTTCTATCATCTCAGATAGGGGTTTAGTGTTTACATCACGGTTCTAGAGGGTCTTCCAGCATGATTTGGGTACCCGGGTGACTATGAGTACAACTTTTCACCCTTAGAAGGACAGACAGTCCGAGAGCACTATTTAGATTCTTGAGGATATGATTCGTGCATGTGTGATTGAGTTTAGAGGGTCTTGGAATCATTTCTTGCCATTGGCTGAGTTTGCGTACAACAACAGCTATCAGTCCAGTATTCAGAAGGCGCCATATGAGGCCTTATATGGTAGGAGAAACAGATCCCCGGTGGGTTGGTTCGAGTTGGGTGAGGCCAGGCTATTAGGCACTAATTTGGTTCAGGATGTGATCGAGAAGGTTAAGGTGATTTAGGATAGACTCCGTACGACCCAGTCCAGACAGAAGAGTTACGTGGACTGGAAGGTTTGTGACGTTTCCTTTATGGTTGGTGAGCGGGTTTTTCTTCGGGTCTCGCCTATGAAAGGCGTCATGAGGTTTGGAAAGAAAGAGAAGTTGAGCCCGAGGTTCATTGGCCCATTTGAGATTTTGAAGTAGGTTGAGAAGGTTGCTTATAAGCATGCTTTACCTCCCAGTTTGACCGGGGTTCATCCGGTATTTCATCACTCGATGCTTCGAAGGTATCACGGTGACCCGTCTCACGTGTTGGAGTTCACTTTAGTCCAGTTGGACAACGACTTGTCCTTGTTGAGGAGTCGGTGGAAATATTAGATAGGCAGGTCCGAAAGCTCAGGTCAAAGGATATAGCTTCAGTAAAGGTTCATTGGCGGGGTCATCCGGCCAAGGAAGCGACGTGGGAGACCGAGCGCGATATGCGCAGCCGATACCCTCATCTTTTTTCTACTTCAGGTATGTTCTCTATGCTCATTCGAGGACGAACAAATGTTTAAGTGTAGGAGGATGTGACGACCCGGCCGGTCGTCTTTGGAATTTATGCCCCTTTCCCCATTTACTTCTTCCCTTAAGTTCTTTTCTATTATTTTGGTTTGTCGGGATGTTCGGTGTGAGAATTCGGAGTGTTTTGGACACATAGTCCCTAAATGAGAGCTTAAGTGTTCGAAAGTGGTCTGTAATCAGAACAGTGTGAAGATGACCTCGGAATGGAAATCCGATGGTTTCGTTAGCACCGTTAGGCGATTTCGGGGTTGGGAGCGTGTTCGGAATGTATTTTGGATGTCCGTAGCTCATTTAAGCTAGAAATGCCGAAAGTTAGAATTCTGAAGTTTCCGGCCCGAGAGTGAATTTTTGATCCAAGGGTCAGAACGGGATTCAGTTGTTGTAGCACCGTCATGTCATTTGGGACGTGCGTGCAAAGTTTCAGGTCAATCGGACGAGTGTTTATTACGTTTTGAAACGAAAGCGTGATTTGGATGAACTTGAAGTTCTTAGGCTTGAATCTTTGATTTGATCAAGGTTTCGGTGTTGTTTTAGGTGTCTTAAGGATTGGTCCAAGTTTGAATGAGGTATCAGGTGGTATTGGTACTTTTGGTTGAGGTCAGCCTCGGGATAATTTTGGATGGTTAACGGAAGAAAATTCTAAGTGTCTAACAGTTGAAGGCTTTAGACTTCTGGTATTTTTGCATCTGCGGCTTAGGAACCGCAGAAGCGGCTATGGGCACCACAGATGTGATTTTGGGGCACAAGGCCAGGAAACTCAAAAGCGGTATATTTTCCGCAGAAGCGGACTCGCCTCTGTGATTGGTGGACCGCAGAAGCGGTAGGTCGGCATTTAAGGAAACCCGCAAAAGCGGGACCACAGAAGTGGTCCCTAGATCCACAAAAGAAGAAATCACTGTAATGTTAAGGGTTTTATCCGAGGCAAAATTTCAAAGTTTGAAAAATCATGTTTGAACTTGGGCAAAGGCAATTTTGAGAGGGTTTCAAAAAGGAAATTATTGGGTAACGTTTCTATGATCCTTTTAGGTTGTATTCCATCGTTTTGTGGTTAAATCCATCATTTAAATTCGAATTTAGGATCAAAAAATTGGATAATTTGGGTAAAACTTCTTTGGCTAAACTATTGCGTTTTGAAGGGGCATTTGACCTCCGATTTGGAAGATGTTTATATGGTTAGACTCGCGAGAGTACGAGGTTTCTAAAATATGAAAATTATTCGGTTCCGAGATGTTGGACTGAGGGCATTTTTGTTATTTTACTTATTTTTGCGCCTTAGCTTCAAATTTTAATAGTGGAATTTGTTACTTGCGATGTTATTTATAATATGTAATTGGTTTGAATAGATTTGGGCCACTCGAAATCAGATACTCGTGGCAAGGGCCTCGTTTCTTAGCGATTTTTGGTACCAGTTCGAGGTAAGTGGCTTGTCTAACTTTGTGTGGGGGACCTCTCCTCTTAGGATATCCTTACTGCTGTTTAAATGCTCTATGCACGAGGTGACGGGCATGTACTTGTGCTAGTTATTGAAAATTCACCTTAATTGACTTATTTAGACTGTGTTTCTCCACGTATTTAACTATTAAAATGCAATTTCACTAGTTTAGCTTAGGAAAGCATGTTAGTAACTTATTCGCTTTATTTGGCTAAATTGCAATATCTGTCTTTTTGTGAGCATGTTAGATTCTAGATTTTTACTTGTTGTTTGTACTTAGCTTCTTTCTGTTAAATATTGAATTTTTGTGATGTGTTTATGAATGGGTCTACGGGACGGCATCCCAGGAGTTCCCTGTACGTACTATGTTCCAAGATTGGAAGTGCGGGATACTAAGAGATCAACGGGCACATGACTGATTAATCGGAGGATACTAGGAGATCCTCGGGATACTTGGAGATCCCTCGTGATTAAAGGGAGGATACTAGGATATTCTCGGGATATTTGGAGATCCATTGTGTATATGAGGAGGATACCAGGAGATCCTCGGGATACCAGGAGATCCCGATGATAAATAACCTGTTGTAATTGTTCTTGTATTCATAGATTGTATTTGTAGCCTGTTTCCGTTCTACTTATTATTTCTGCTAGATACTCGAGATTTACTATACTCCTACTGTTTATTCATTTCATATTTATTTTATGTTTATATCAGTAGGGCCTCGACCTTCCTCGTCACTACTCCACTGAGGTTAGGCTTGGCACTTACTAAGTACCAATGTGGTGTACTCACGCCTCTTTTGCGCATGTTTTTCTTTTGCAGATCCAGGTACTTCTGAGCAGTCATACCGCCAGTAGCTATCGGGGAACATTATTGGAGACTTGAAATATACATCTGCTACGTCGGCAGATCGCAATGTCTCCTTCTCATTCCTAGATATTAGTTGTTATTTCGATTTCCCCTCTTTTATTAGACAAATTCTGGTGACTAGAGCAGCGTAAGACTTCTTGTAGCCTGTGTTGCCCGTGGGATTTCGGATTTTGGGATATTACTTTCAGAAGTTGTGTATTCATTGTATGTGCCAAACGGCATCGTTATACATTTCTTATTCTATTTAGTGTTTGTTTACTGTTTTTATTTCGATCTGTTAAATTCCGCAATGTGTTACGATTACCTTATCGCGAAGACTGGGTGCTGTCATGACAGGTTCACTATTGGTGAACTAGGGTCGTGACACATGCTAGGCTAGAATTTACTGTTACTAGTTACAAGTTTAGCATTTATTCTGATATTCTTGAGCTGTTATTGTGTGTTTTAAATTTGGGACTACAGGACGGTATCCCGGGAGATCCCCTACACGTGTTATGTTCTGGACTGAGGGTGCGAGATACCAAGAGATCTCTGGCATATGTATATATATAGAATTTTGCTAACATACTACATGAAGGTAGTAATGTAGCACCCTACCTATTTTTTATTTCACATAAATACCCTTAATAATGCAATGCTAACTCACAAATAAAAAGAGTATTTTTGTCATTCCAGATAAAACACTAAAGCCAAGTCATTTTCTCTTCCCATCAAGTTCATCCTCCATCTACGCCCCTTCTCTTCTCTCTTCTGGTTTTATTTTCTTTCTCTTCATAAGACTAAAAACTATTACGAGTTTTGGAGTTGTGTGAATTTGTATTACCACCTTTTGAGGTAATCTTCTAGTTCAGTACCGCTTCAAATAATGCCCTAAAAATTATATTTTCAAGATTTGTTTCAGGACGCAGATATGTTCTGTTTTCTTCTTCTTGCCTCCGTACTTAAATTCTAGGATTTTATTTTCACATCTACAATTCATTTTGCAATGATGCTGGTCTTGTTTGGTAGAGTTCGTGTAATTTTATTAGCTCCCTATGGATGATGGAAAGCATAAGAAGGGTGAAGGTTGGAGGCGTATTTCACTAGATTATAAGTCAATTATTTTTCCTTGGATTATTTATATTTTTAATTACTTTCTACAATTTACAATTGGGAACTAGGATGTTTCATGTTCATAACTGGATGGATAAATAACTAGATGGGTGTAACTTTTCTTTTGCAGCACAGAAGTCAGTTCTATGTGATTGAAGATGAATAGTAGCTGGAAGGCATGATTGCTGAAAATTTTGATATTTTTGAAGCTAAAGAAATTTTTAGATTCATAGCACTTAAAAATTCTACAATGAGGAGATTCCCCTTCATGAATTTGGCTTTACAAAACTAGTAGCTTATTCATGAAATTTTGTAAGAGAGGATGTTCTTTTATACCAAAAGTAATATTGGAGGTTAGGCTTGAAGTCCCCCTCCATGTTATAAGCTAAACTGCGATAGTTGAGTTGTTAGTGCAGGCCTTGGTTAAACTTCATGTTTTCCTTTGGTATAAGCTAGCACTGCTCCTTTGTTATCTTGTTTCGCGTAGAGAAAATATGTGATTTTTTTATGGAACGTGGCAAAAAGGGCAATCTGCAGGCTGTGCTCCAAGCTTGTATCAGTCGTAACTGGTAGCTACTTCATGTTTGTCAATGGTACTAGTAAATAGTAGAACTTGATTTGCCAAACTAGGATTGAATGAATCCTGAATAGCACATAAATTTAGCCACAGAACAACCAAACAATTCAACTTGAGATCAGTAAACTATGATGTACAATGGTTGATTCTTGTAAGCAAAAGGACTTTTTCATAGTTGGATCACCTTAGAGCTCCATCCTTTTAGAACCCTGTAACCAAAGTAAATTCTTTTTTTCAATTTATATGAGTGTCTTTGTTTAACAAGAGATTGGATACAATGAAACTCATATACTTGTTAGGAGATTGAAATGCTGAGATTTCTGTAATTTTCTTTTTCAGTGGACAATTTCTTGAGACGTGGACAGTTCCACCACAATTAGGAACCTTATAATATCTTAGTTTCTTTGCAGCATCAATGCCCCCAAGGTCAAATTGAGAGATCAATTCATCCCATTCGTGCTCAAATTCTTCGATGTGATGTTACCAAGTTCATAAAGTCTGTGAAATTCAGATTTAAATTGCAAATATCTTGAACCAAGGACACAACCAAAAAAATAGAATTGCCATGATTGTCCACACCAATCCAAACTCCTAACGGCATTTCATAACGATTCAATCGATAAGTAGTGTCAAAGACAACTACATCTCCAAAAACTTCATAAGCACGAATAGAGTCTCTGAATGCCCAGATGACATGTTTGAGTCTTTGACATCCATCAATAATAAAATCATATTGGAAATCAACATCCTTGTCTTTTAAGCTCATTTTCAATAGCTCCAGGGCATCACTTTCAATATTAGTAGAACTTTCTGATGGAACAAAGTTTCTTATATCTTTTTTTGTGAAAGGCGATTGGCATGGATCTACTCCATTTTTTAATTCAATCCCTCTTCTGATTAAACTTATTGAACAACTAGCTTTAGCAAGAAGTGTAATTCGTGTTTGATCAACAATGTCAATATTTCGATAAGCGGGGAGAAATCGTACCCCTTTATCACTCAAACATTCATGATTGCGTGAACATTATCAAAATACACCACTGTCCAACGAGTAATGCCATTAAATATATCTTTGGCGATGGACATCTTGGCTTTACAGTTACCTCTGGAAGATTTTTGATTTCTTTGTCGTTCTTTTTCAACTACCTTTTTGAGGACGAGGGCTACCAGCTCGATGACAAACATAATCCTTTTTATAAATTCCCATAGGATGTTCTACACTTCCTAAATGGTGATCACGTCTAACTGCAAAAATCAAACTTTTAGCAAAATTCATATAGTAAGCTTCATCATCACTATTAAAACACTTTTCCTATTTGCAAATCACCATCGTTAATATCAATAACATTCACTTCTCTAAGTTCCTCATTTGAAGTTGTAGTAGTTCCTACAATTGTATCTCCATTAATAAGGCACCCAATATCACCACATGGGCAATGGTTTCATGAAATCACATGTATTGTTAATAACCTGTATTTTTTAATTCCATCAAAAGAAATAATTTTGTCAAAATACTAAGTAATCCAACTATTGAATCAGTTCATTGAAATTGTAAATTTGTGTTATAAATCAAAAAGCAAGAAGCAAATATAAAGTCACAAAGCAAATATAAACTAAAAATTCTTTAATCGTTGGACACCTCTGTTTCAAAAGTAAAAAAATGCTTTTTACCCTAAAATTTGATCAACAAATGAAAAAGTATTAAAATACAATATGCTTACCTCCATTATGCACTAGTTAATGTTGAAAGAAGAGAACTTAATAAATAACCTTGGAATTTCATGGAAGAACAATGGTTGCTTGGTCCCTTTTTTTCCGCCGGTTATGTATAGTAAATGGCGCGATTTAGCGGGAGGGTCTGGAAAATATAATTTTTAGGGCATTAAGTGACTTGGGAGAATTTGGGTGAAAAGACTAAAAGGGATAAGCACTTATTGAGGTGACAGGGATATATATATATATATATATATATATATATATATATATATATATATATATATATATATATATATATATATATATATATATGGAATACCAAGAGATCTCCGGGATACCAAGAGATTATTAGGAAATATTGTAAATATCTTTTGTGTATCTTTTTATTATTGGTAGAATATTCTCTCATTTATTGTACAATTCTATAGCTGGTAGGTTTTGATTTTCCTTCATTATTGTACAATCCTATAGTTGGTAGGTTTTGATTTGCCTGTACTCTATATATACTTTGGTGAGCAATACAAGAAACTCACTTCTCCAAAACTCTCTACATGGTATCATACGCTAGTGGCTTATCGCCAAACAAACCCTAAATACATACTACCCGCCGCCGCCGTAGCTCCTCTCATCGGAGCCCGTCGCCGCCGCCGCTACACTATTCGGCAACCCTCTTTTTCTCGACGTCGTTCAGCGCCTCCTCTCCTTGCCTCGCGCTCATGGCCGCCACGATCTCAACCGCGCCTCTCCAGCCGATTGCCACCAATGCATCGGCTCAAATCCCACTCAAATTGGACTCCACTAATTACCTGGCGTGGAAGTTTCAATTTCGAACCCTCCATACGGGTTACGATCTCCTCGGCTTCTTGGACGGATCGAAGCCATGCCCACCGGCCATTATCATCGACAACGACGTGACTTCCCCCAATCCAGCATATCCTTACTGGATTCGCCAGGACAACCTTATTCTCAGTGCCATCATCTCGTCGATCACACCGACGATCATCTCCTTCATTGCCGCTGCGGAAACCTCCTCGTGCGCACAAGCGGCTCCGTTTCTCGTGGTCGTATCATGGCTCTCAAACAGAAGCTCCATAATCCGGTAAAAGGTTCTAAATCTATTACTGACTTTATGCACGGTATTCGCGTGATTGTGGATGAACTATCTCTCCAGGGTGTTACCGTTGATTCTGAGGATCTTGTCATAAAGGTTCTAAATGGTCTTGATGACCCGTATATGGAACTCTCTCATGCCATCCAAGCCCGTGAGTCTCTCATCTCCTTTGCTGAATTACATGACAAGATGTTAAGCATGGAGGCTCAGATTACTGCTCGTGTGCCGGCCACCTCCGTCACATCCGACTCGGCTCCGTCGGCTGCCTCGTCGCAGGACAGCAGCCAGTCCGTCACCGATTCGGTAGCCGCGAGCGCGGCCGCATCAGCCGCGGGTCAATCTCCGATCGCGGTGGTTACTCCAGCAATGGCCAATCTCGCGGGTACAATGGGAAGTGCCAACTCTGCAGTGAATTTGGCCACTCCGCGCACCGCTGCCCATCCTATCCCGTCTCCGGCGCCAACCAGCCCACTTACGGTGGACCATTGCCGTGGCCAGCTTATGCTTCGCCGCCCTATCCAGCTGGTCACACAGCCCATCATTCTCCGACGATTCCCTCTGCATCCGATTGGATCCTGGACTCTGGTGCCTCTCATCACATAACCTCTGATCTTGCCAACATGTCTCTTCACAGTCCTTACACTGGCTTCGACAATGTGGTTATTGGTAACGGTGAAGGTTTGACAATTACTCATACTGGACAACTTAACAGTCATTCCTCTCTTTTATTACCTGGGGCTCTCTGTGTTCCACATATGCGTAAAAATTTGATCTCTGTTGCCCAATTATGTCGTCACAATAATGTTGACATTGTTCTTTCTGATACTGATTTTCAGGTGAAGGATCGTCGCACGTGGGCAACGCTCGTTCACGGCCCACTTAGGGGCAACACCTACTACTGGCCGGCGGCTCCCAGTCTCCCATCTGCCCTCACGGCAGAAAAGCTCTCTGCGTCATTGTGGCATTCTCGGTTTGGTCACCCGTCAGCTAAAACACTGCGTCATTTAGTGTCGTCTAACAGTATAGCGTCCAGTAATGTGTCTGATCTTGCCTGTGTATCTTGCAAGCTTCATAAATGTCATAGGTTACCTTTTTCTGAGTCAAGTCTATCTTCTACTGCTCCCCTGGAGCTTATTTTCTCCGATGTACGGACCTCTCCGATTATTTCTAATGAAGGGTTTAAATATTATGTCATCTTTGTTGATCATTTCTCTAAGTATGTTTGGTTTTTTCCTTTACGCCGTAAATCTGATGTCTCACAAACCTTCCCCATTTTTAAATCCATTGTAGAGAAATATTTCTCTGCTAAAATCATTACTCTGTATACTGACAATGGGGGTGAATTTCTCGCTTTACGCTCTTTTCTTGCCTCTCATGGCATCTCCCATCTTACGTCACCTCCTCATACTCCTCAGCACAATGGCTATGCTGAACGCCGTCACCGTCATATTGTCGATACTGGTCTCTCTCTCCTTCATCATGCCTCTATACCTCTCATTTACTAGCCTTATGCCTTTGCTACACTAGTCTACCTCATTAATCGTCTTCCCAAGACAAATCTCTCGATGCGCTCCTCCTTTGAGTCTCTCTTCCAGAAATGCCCCAACCTTGCCAAATTACGTGTCTTCGGGTGTCAATGCTTCCCTTGGCTTCGGCCCTACACCTCACACAAAATGGAACCCAGATCTCGTGCCTGTGTCCTCTTCGGCTACTCTACTACTCAAAGCGCCTATCTCTGCTTTGATCCCTCAACGTCTAAAATCTTCGTCTCGCGTCATGTCACCTTCCATGAAGATGTCTTCCCGTTCTCCACAATGTCTAACCCCGAGTCTCCCCCTGTACCCATTCCGGTCTCCCTAGAAGTCCTTCCGTTGCCGCCACCAGTACCTGCCGCTGCTCCCACTAGCGATCCTTCACCGGACGCACTCCCGGCGCCACCGCCCGCGCCACCAGCGCCCCTTCCGGCACCGCCAGCAGCCCCTGCCGCCGCTACACCCATTATGCCGCCACCTGCATCCTCTCAGGGTGGTCATCATATGCAAACTCGCAGCAAAAATAACATCTTTATGCCCAACAAGAAGTTTGGTATGTCTGCTGTCACCTCTCCTGCTGTTACTGAACCTCAGACCCTGTCCAGTGCTATGTCTGATGAGCGCTGGCGCGCTGCTATGTCATCAGAGTTTGATGCTCTGCTACGCAATGGTACTTGGGATCTTGTCCAGCCTGATTCCTCGCAGAATGTTGTGGGTTGCAAGTGGGTTTATCGCATCAAACGCAAGCCTGACGGTACTGTGGATAAGTTCAAAGCCCGACTTGTTGCAAAGGGCTTTCATCAGCGTCCAGGTGTGGATTTCCAGGAGACTTTCAGTCCGGTTGTTAAGCCGGCAACTGTGCCATTGGTTCTTAGTATAGCTGTATCCAAGGGCTGGCCTCTTCGTCAAATGGATGTGAACAATGCCTTTCTCCACGGGAGGCTTACAGAGGATGTTTATATGGCACAACCACCGGGCTTTGTTGACAAAGCCTATCCATCTTATCTCTGTAAGTTACAAAAAGCTATTTATGGTCTCAAACAGGCACCCCGGGCATGGTACAGTGCGCTCCGCCAAAGCCTTCTGACCATGGGTTTCGTCAACACTACCTCTGACACTTCGCTCTTCGTCTTTCAGCACTCTGGTATTACGGCCTATTTTTTGGTGTATGTTGATGATCTCATATTGACTGGTAATGATTCTGCTTTCCTGAACCGTGTGATTGACTCTCTTGGGTCTCAGTTTTCTCTTAAAGACATGGGTGATCTAAGCTACTTTCTTGGTGTTGAAGTTCTGCGCAGCTCCAAGGGGTGTTTTCTTTCTCAGCGTAAATATGTTGTTGATCTTTTGACTCGTCATAATATGCTGGAGTCAAATCCTGTTCAGACGCCAACAGCGGCGTCAACTCGCCTTCATCTGGCCGACGGCTCGGCCCCCGCCGACGCATCCGCCTATCGACAGGCCCTTGGGGGCCTCCAGTATCTCTCCTTTACTCGTCCTGATATCTCCTTTGCTGTGAATAAACTCTCACAGTTCATGCATGCTCCTACTGTCACTCATTGGGGTGCAGTTAAGCGCTTATTCCGGTATCTGAATGGGACGCGTGACTTTGGCGTCTGGCTGCGTCCTTCATCTGCTATACCTCTGCATTGTTTCTCTTATGCTGATTGGGGTGGAAACTGTGATGACCGCTCCTCAACTGGTGCCTATGTTGTTTTTCTAGGGCCAAATCCTATTTCCTGGAGCTCCAAAAAGCAGCGTTCCGTTGCACGATCATCTACTGAGGCTGAGTATCGTGCCATTACTTCTGCTGCCGCTGAAGTACGTTGGCTTCATTCCCTGCTGCGCGAGCTTCATGTCCCTCTTCCGGCTGCTCCTGTCATTTACAGTGACAATATTGACACCACTTATCTCTGTGCCAACCCTGTGTTTCATTCTCGCATGAAACACATATCCATTGATTATCACTTTGTTCGTCAATTGGTCCAGAATGGGTCCCTTCGTGTTGCTCACGTATCCTCTGCTGATCAGCTTGCTGATGCTCTCACCAAGCACTTATCTCGTCCTCGGCTTCTTCTGCTGATGTCCAAGATTGGCGTGTCCTCCGGCCCTCCATCTTGAGGGGGCGTATTAGGAAATATTGTAAATATCTTTTGTGTATCTTTTTATTATTGGTAGAATATTCTCTCATTTATTGTACAATCCTATAGTTGGTAGGTTTTGATTTTCCTTCATTATTGTACAATCCTATAGTTGGTAGGTTTTGATTTTCCTGTACTCTATATATACTTTGGTGAGCAATACAAGAAACTCACTTCTCCAAAACTCTCTACAGAGATCACTGGCTTACTTATGATGATACCAAGAGATCCCTAGTGTATATGGTGAGGATACCAAGAAATCCTCGGGATACCAAAAGATCTCAGGTTATCATTCTTGTTGTAGTATTTCCTTGCGTTTGTCTTATTTCTGCTTTTCTGTTATTGTATTTCTTATTTATGCTATTTAGATTCTCGTTGTAGACTCTCATTATACATTTTCTTTATCCTATCATTCATTATATTTTATCTCAATAGGGCCCTGACCTTCCTTGTCACTACCCGACTGATGTTAGGCTTGGCATTTACTGAGTACCGCTGTGGTGTACTCATGCCTCTTGTACGCATGTTTTTCATGTGCATATCCAGGTACTTCTTCTCAGTCCTATCGTCCTTGAGGGAGGTGACTATTCAGAGACTTCGAGGTATACCTTCCGCGCCCGCAGGCCGAGAAGTCCCTTTCCATTCCTACATTTAGTATTTTAGCCCTTCTGTACTATCTATTCTTGATAGACAAATTCTGGAGTTAGAGCTATTTAGTATTTCTTGTCTTAGCTTGTGATTCGTGGGTTTCTGGGTATTGGGTTAGATATTGGTTTGAGATTTATATGTGGTGTAGGTCGAGCGATACACTTTAACACTATTAATGCTTAAATTTTGCTTTTAAGCTATTTTACTTCTAGCAAATTTGGTTTCTATTTTTAAATTAAGCTTATCTAGTCGTAGAAATTAGGTGATGTCATCATAGTTCACAGAGGGTGAACTGGGGTGGTGACAGTAGTGCACGCATAAGGTACGGCATAAAATCAACTAATGTGTTTTAGGTAACAACTTAAAGATAGTAATCAGGTAGCAGGAATGATAGTCTGTATCGGCTGAATAATACGATTAATACCCAATCTTGAGGGAGTTACGAAGTATTATTTATGTTGCATGGGGTGATCCTTTAGGCTAAAAAATTTAGGAACCCTCATCTTGTCTTTAAATCAATTATTTATGAACTTCCCAAACTCCTTGTTTCCTTGTCTTCGATCACATAAACTAATTCATATAATGAAAGTTTGGCCAGGACCCGTACTCGTGGACATCGATGAACGTCTAACACCTTCTCCTCGAGGTAATTTGAGCCCTTACATGATCTTTGGTGACGCAAACCTGAGTTATTAGCAAATTGGTGCCCTAACACACCTCAAACTCGTTAGGTGGTTGCTCTCTCTTTTAACCCCTTCCTTAAAAGAGTTGTCACGTGTCGAAATCCGATTTCGCAAGAAAATAGGGGCACGATAGACTACAACATAGGTACTTCCTAAACCATGATCTAATCTCTTTCAAAAAAACTAATCTTCATCAAATGGTATGCCTCTATCTTATATTCATCCACAAATCATAGATGGTCAAATAGTTGTGCAATTAGATAAAGACGAGGTTCAATCTGAGATAGAGAAGTGGAAATATGCTCTAATTGTATACATATTAGATTCCAAATGGAGGCTGACATGCAAGAGATCTGTTACTGTAGACCTCATTCCATTAATAATAGGCCTATGATCTTGAAGCCTTGGACCTTAGATTTTGACTTTAATGAGGAATTTCCCACTGAAATTCCTCTTTGGGTTAAATTTACAAAGTTACCTATGAATTGTTAGGGATCTGATTCTCTAAGTAGAATATTAGTGTTATTGGGACTCTTATATTTGCTGATTAATGTACGACTAAGAAATCTAAGGTGTCCTTTGCCAGAATGTTGATAGAGATTTATGTGACTAAGCCTCTACCTAATGAGATTTGTATTATGGATCCAAAGGGTAGACAGTTTCAGCAGGGAGTCTACTATGAATGGAGACTTGATTTTTGTGATAAATTACAAAAGGTTGGTCACAAGTGTGCTCCCCATAAAGGAACAAATAAGCAAGAAGCTAAGCAACAGACCAAACAGAATGAAAAGATAAAGGTGACTAAGAAAGTGACTATGGAATGGAGAACTAAAGGGAAGATTCAGAAAGTTGATAATCTGCCTATGCAACAGCAAACACCAGACAAGCAACAAGTGTTACACATTGGATATCCAAATAGCAGGCTAAAACTAGCCAAAGGCAAAGCAACAGTCAAGATCCAATTGATGCTCATATGGCCAAAGTGTTTCATCGAGGAAAGCAAGTGGAAAGTAGCCCTGAGTTTGATTTAACAAACTTTCCTATGCTCTCTGTAGTTATAGTGAAGAATCATTTTGAAGTACTACCCTGTAGAACTAGAGATATACACCAATTGCCCCTTAACAGGGGAAGAGGCCATCTTACATGCTGATCAACCAGCTATTTTGGAATGTGGTGGGTATCAATAAGAGGTATAAGAAGAAAGTGATGCATAAATACATTAAAAATAAAAGTACCAAACTAGCTGATCCGATAGAAACTAGAGTGAAAGAGCATAACTCCCATAGAGTGATCAAATCTATTGTGCCTAACTGCGATGTGGTTGCCAATTACCAATATGCTCGGAATGGTAGACTTTGGATTCTTTGGGAATAAAGATGGTATATTATGACTGTGTTAAAAGTTGGTGCACAATTCTTACATTGTCATTTGAAAGATAAATCTGGGAAAATAGATTGCTTAATGACTGCTATTTATGGATATAATACTACTGAACAAAAGGAAATCATTATGTACTGACATGCAGATTTTGGCTGCAAACATAGCAACACCTTGAATAATATGTGAAGATTTCAATATTGTGATTATCCTCAAGGTAGAATGATGGGCAATCATATATCATATGCATAAAACGGGGACTTTTCTAATTGATTCAAGCATTGCAGCTAAATGAATTTATATGGAAAGGAGACTACTGCACTTGGTCAAACAAGAACCATGGACCCGATAGAGTAGGTAGTAGAATTGACACAGTCTTTCAAAATTTTAAATGGATGATGCAATCGGGGCATGTGCAAACTAAATATGATCTTTCCCAAATGTATGCTCATTCATCTATGCTTCTATCAATCTCCACAGTTACTAGGCCTGGTAAAATCTCTTTCAGATTCCTAAATGTTTGGGAAGACCATGCTACCTTTTACAATTAGTGCAGAAAGTATGTGATCAAAATATAACATAATAGAGAATAAAGAGTAATTGGTTGAAGTTGAAAGCTTTAAATCCTAGACTTAAGATACTAAAAAATGAGGAATTCAGAACTATTACTGCTAAGATTGATAGAGCTCGAGTTGAACATAAAGATATTCCGGAGAAGATTGTAAGACAATGCAATGACTACCTGTTGGACCAGGAGAAAGTTGTCCTTCATCAATGGGAAAAATGGTCCCTTATAGAGGAAAGTGTACTAAAGAAAGTCAAGAGCTAAGTGCATTAAACTTGGGAATTCAAATACCAAGTATTTCTCGGTTATATTGAAGGAAATGAACCAGAAGAAGTAAATTAAAGAACTCGCATCTCTAGATGGGCAAATCCTAAGTGACTCTGAGATGATCAAATATGAAATCATTAAGTTCTATAAATCCTTTATGGGAACGGTTGCTCAAACTATTCCTGTCATCAATAAGGAGATTATAAAACAAGGGCCTAATCTCTCATCAAAGAATTCAGCTATGTGCAGACGTCACTGATCAAGAGATATTGGAAAGTTTACTGAATATTGGGGATGACAAGGCACCAAGGATGGATAGTTTCAATGCTCACTTCTTTAAGAAAGCCTAGCCACTTATCAGGGAGGAAGTCTGTGAAGCTGTTAAAGAATTCTTTTATCTCTGGTAGAATGTACAAGGCCACGAATTGTACTACTATCATATTGATACCTAAAGTGGATAAACCTACCAGTGTGAACGATTTAAGACCTACTGCTTTTTCTAATTTTCTTATAAACTCATCTCTAAGGTGCTAGCAGCAAGGTTACAGAAGATTATTTTATCTATAATTAGTGCAAATCATGCTGGATTCGTTCCTGAGAGAAGAATTGCAGATAACATTATCCTTGCCCATGAATTGGTCAAGTCTTATACAAAAAAACATACTTCTGACAAGTGTATAATTACTATTGATCTACAAAAGCCCTATGACTCAGTGGAGTGGATCTTATTGAAACATGTAATGGATAATTTGGGATTCCCTACATAATTTCATGGCTGGATTCTTGAATGTATCAAGACAGTCAACTATGCCATACTTATCAATGGGGAAACCACCATTCCATTTGATGCAAAAATGGGACTTAGATAAGGGGATCCTTTGTCCCCTTTCCTATTTGCTATAGTCATGGAGTACCTAAGTAGAAGACTGAATGGTATGAATGATAACAAAAACTTCAAATATCATCCAAAGTGTGTTAGGCTGGGTATCACACATCAAAGTTTACTAGTGCAGGAAGTATGTGATCAAAATTTATGAAAGTTGTGCATTTGCTCATTTCGTTTGTAACATATGGATCACACCAAAAGGAAAGAAGGGGTAGCCTTAACATACCTGGAACCCACTAGCTCAAGAGCTAAACTCGAATCTGCTTCACGTTCCATACGATAACAAGAATAATACGATTGTCAATCGTACGAACAATCCTCTTAATCGCATAATGGAAGATAACCTATCCAAAAATAAAATGGAAATTATTTCCCCTATTATTATCATTCCCTCAAGCCTAGAATAGGTGAGGTGGCACACAACACAAGCAGCAACTCTCACAACCAGTTTACAACCCAACCTATGAGCGTCAAGCTCGGCTACGATTATCAATCATACTCATCCAATCTTTTCTCTCCTTCAAAACACAAATCAATGACTACACCAACTATATACTTAATTTACTCCAAATTTCCAGCCACAATACAACTTAGAAAATTACCAAACAGTTAATACAATAACAACAACAACATCAAAATACGATTTTCCGTTATTAACTCCATCATTCTCATCCCACAATTTAGCAATGACCTAGACAAATTTAAATATATCAAGGACAAGAAAAATCTTACCTTATTTTCCAAGAAATACTATTATTTCATCTTACTTAACATCGAAGAAAGTCCGGATTAACCAACACGCCAAAACGTAATAACGAGAACGAAGTGGTGTGCAAAACCCGTATATCGTCTTTGAGAAAGATGAACTCTTCTTCCATAACTTACCAACTAACATTTATGATATATCCATTTGATGTTGTATTGGTTCTATGAATAATTTTCAAAGATAAAAGGTTGCCTCAAATTTTTTTACATCTCATGAAAATGAAGGAACCAAAGTTCTTGCTGCCTAGTTTTATTTTTGAAGCACTACATTTAACTAAAGTGATAAAGGTTTATATTTGCTGCAATTGCTCAAGAAAGTGTCTTATGCATCATTGTATGCGGGGTCCACCCACCTCTTGTTTATATTACTATACCACCCATTTTTCCAAATGTCCACTCATAAATTCTATAAAGTACATTAGTCATATATTACATCATTTTCGTGGCTCCATGTGGACATGGCAATTTTATGCTTATCATTTTGTTTAATACTTACTTTATCCCACCTATAATTAAATAATTAGCAAATATCCACAAAATTCATTATAGTACTTAATTTACTTAAATACTAATATACTTCTTTGACTTACTATGGCGGTCATGTGGTATAATACTAGTTCATACATATGGAATATTATAGTTTTGATTGTGTTTCATTCCAAAATATCAAACTTCGATGATATTCAATTTTTTTGATTTGCTTACCCCTGATCTTCATAACACTTACTTATCACTTGTTTAAAATATCATAAATACTTATAACCTCAAAAATAGTCTTGTCCTTGAACTTATATCAATTATCTTATGACAAATCCAATATAGAAAAGCACAAAATGTGACATCCTTTCTTCTTTTAGAAATATTCATCCTCGAACATTAACTCTTAGAGGCTTAAATTTTTTTTCCCAAAGTCTCCTCTGTAAGCTAAACTAAAACTCAACCTCTATATGAAGTCTGGACTATTCACAACCTTCTGCACTTGAGTATCTCGTATTTTTTCACCTTTTCCTTACTTACCTTGCAATCTCGCATTGTATCTTTTGTTGCTTTCAAAACCTCTCTTCCACATGGTGGAAATTACGTCCATACCTTAAAACTCTACCATGATACCTAAACATCTGGTGCATACAAAATCTATTGGAAGCTTTATACTGACTTCGAGTCCGTTTAAACATAAGAAATTTTTCCCTTTTGTCCAAAAAAATTTTACTTTTTCCCGAAATTAACATTTGTTCATAAAATTTACAATTGTCACTTGAAGATGCATTTTGAAATTTTTTGAAAACTTTAAAAACTCCAAAAAAAAATTAAAATTTTATTGAAATGACTCACAAAACTTAAAAAACAACCCAAAATTATATTTATGTCTAAAAACAACTCAAAATTCCAAATACCATTTTTAATTGAAAAATTTTCACCTTTCTTTTTTGGAATTTTACAATTCTTATGTCCAAACGCCCACTTCTTAAGACTTAATTCTATGGCACGATGTGGAAACAAAAGAAGCGTGACATTTCCTAAATGTCCTATAGCCTCTCAATTATAAATGTGGTGCGCAACACACCTATAAGCGAGACTCTACTAGGCACGGCTTTGTAGACTCCCTAGGACACGACCTGCTCTGATACCACTTTATCACGCCCCAAACCTACGGAAGCGTAGCTGTCACATGGTGCCGTATTGGCCCGAGCTAACCACTCTATAACTCATTTTATCTTCTGCAACTATCATTGGCCAACATGGCCACAACTCATAGTGTATAACTATAAGTGGACAAACGTTGTATCAATGAAGCATCGTTCTTAGAACATGAATACATACATGTCGTCAAGACCTCTGACATACTGTATAAAATGAACCTCTCGCAACAAAGCCTCTAATATTATTTGACATCAAATGGGATAGGGACCTTTCCTAACCATAAGTATATAGCAAAACTCTGACACAATGACTTATAGACTCGGTTGCACTCCGAATGAAGTGAAGTCTTATTGATCCCCCGTAGATTGTTAACCTCGTCTACTATGAGGGCTCATCAAACTGATTACATATACCTGCAGACATGAATGCAGCATCCACAATAAAAGAACGTTAGTACGAATAATGTACCGAGTATGTAAGGCATGTAAATCAGTATATAAAGTACATGAACGAAGCATGGAGTAAAGGACTCAACCTGTAAGTCTGGATAGCTTTGTAAATTATGAAATAATTATAATGTCATGCATATGCATATAACTATTATATAATGCATAGGTCTATGCGTACATAACATTATCAAGCCTCTGAGGGCATCCCATCATATCATTTCAGCCTATATGGCCAAAATCATCAATGTATACCAATTGATCAGGTGGTGGTGCATATATAACGTCGTAACCTTTTCATATATCCAATATACTTATAATATATATGTATGTAACGTCATCTGATCATGGGTCAATGTACATGTATAAATGAATACAATGCATAATGAAGTAAGTCTATAAGATATCAGAAATTAATAGGATCAATATGCTTTCGAGTAAACTTTATCAAATTACGTATTTATTAAAATCCTTAGTATTTATATGAATAGACTCATTTATGAAAGTTATGCATTTGCTCATTTCGTTTGTATTATATGGATCATGCCAAAAGAAAAAAAGGGATAGCCTTAACATACCTAGAGCCTACTAACTCAAGAGCTAAACTCGAATATACTTTACGTTCCATATGATAACAAGAATAACACTATTGTCAACTATATGAACAATCCTCTTAATCGCATAATGGAAGAGAACCTACCCAAAAAAGAAATGGATAATATTTCCCCTATTTTTATCACTCCCTCGAGACTATAATAGGAAAGGTAACACATCAACATAAGCAAAAACTCTCACAACTAGTTTTACAATCCAAACTATGATACAAAGAGCGGCAAACTCGTCTACGATTATCAACCATACTCCTCCAATCTTTTCTTTCCTTCAAAACACAAATCAACAACTGCACCAACTATATATTCAATTTAATCCAAATTTCAGCCACAACACAACTTAGAAAATTACCAAATATTTGATACGACAACAACAACGTCAAAATACGATTTCTCGTTATTAACTCCATAATTATCATCCCACAATTTAGCTATGACCTAGACGAATTTAAATATATCAAGGACAAGAAAATTCTTACCTTATTCTCCAAGAAATACTCTTATTCTAACTTACTTCACATCGAAGAAAGCACGAACCAACGCGCCAAAATGGAACAACAAGAACGAGGCGGTGCGCAAAACCCGTATACGAGAAAGATTCTCTCTTCTTCTGTAAATTACCAACTCACATTGATGATATATCCATTTGATGTTTTATTGGTACAATGCATAATTTTCAACCACTCATAGATCCTATAAAGGAATTAGTCATATATTACATCATTTTCATGGCTCCATGTGGACATGCAAAGTTTATACTTATCCCTTTGTTTAATATTTACTTTGTGGAATTCTAGAAGAGCGCGGGGCAGACAGGTTTGGAGTGGCTCACTAGACTGTTTAATATTAATTTTAAGGCAAAGAAGATTTCTGAAGAATGGAGATGCAGTACAATGGTTCTCTTTAGAAGAACAAGAGTGAGTAGAGGTGCTTTGGTGCATGCTATTTGCTTATGATATAGAATTGATAGACAAGACGCGTAGCGGAGTTAATACGAGATTGGAGGTTTGGAGACAGACCTTTGAGTCTAAAGGTTTCAACTGAGTAGAACCAAGACTGAATACTTGGAGTACAAATTCAGTAAGACCCATGATACCGATGTAGAGGTTAAGCTTGATGCTCAAGTTATTTCCTAGAGAGCGAGTTTTAAGTATCTCAGGTATATTATCCAGGGTAACAGAGAGATTGAAGAAGATGTCACACATAGCATCGGAGCAGGGTGGATGAAGTAGAGGCTTGCTTCCGGTGTTCTATGTGATAAGAATGTGCCATTAAGACATAAGGGTATGTTTTATCGAGTGGTGGTTCGACCCGCTATGCTGTATGGGGCTGATTGTTGGCCAATCAAAAACTCTCACGTGCAGAAGATGAGTGTAGCAAAAATGAGGAGGTTGAAATGGATGTGTGGGTGTACCAAGCAAGATAGAATTAGGAATAAAGCTATACGGGACAGAGTGAGAGTAGCCTTCGTGGAGGAAAACATGCGAGAGTCGCGACTGAGGTGGTTCGGACATGTTAGAAGAAGAAGTATTGATGCCCATGTCAGGAGGTGTAAGAGGTTAGCCACAGAAAGTTTGAGGAGAGGTCGAGATAGGCCTAAGAAGTACTGAGGAGAAGTGATTAGGCAGGACATGACACTGCTTCAGCTTACTGAGGACATGACAATTGATAGGATGTTGTGGAGGTCGAGGATTAAGGTAGAAGGTTAGTAGGTAGTTTATAGTGTTCACCGATAGGCTTAGTAGCATGCATTTCCCTTCATGTTCTTTGATTTTTATTATGGTATGTGGTTTTGTTTGCCTCAGGTATTATTCTGTATTGCTATTATTATATATTGTTTTCCTTCCTTACTTCCCTCTTCTTCTTCTTGCCCTTCCTGAGCCGAGGGTCTATTGAAAACAACCTCTATACCTGTATTAGGTAGAGGTAAAGTCTGCATACAGACTACCCTTCCAGACCCCACATGTTGGGATCAAACTAGGTTTGTTGTTGTTGTTTAATACTTACTTTATCCCACCTATAATTAAATAATTAGCAAATTATCTATAAAACTAATTCTAGTACTCAATTTACTTAAATACTAATATACTTCGTATACCTTACTATCCTGGTCATGTGGTATAATATTATTTCATAAATTCGGGTTATTATAGCTTTGACCGTATTTTATCCAAAATTATCAAATTTTGACGATACTCAATTTCATCGATTTGTTACCCCATAACCTTCATAACACTTACTTATTAGTTGTTTGAAATATCATAAATGCTTATAACCTCAAAAAAAGTTTTGTCCTTGAACATATATCAATTATCTTATAACAAATTCAATTTAGAAAAGTACGGGACGTAACATCACCGCTAGGTACATAACCTAGTTGACCATCCTGTATCGGTGATGGTATAGTACTCCTGGTGAAAAGGTACAAAAATAAATCTGTTATGTTTAGGCCTAAAGAACCGAAAGGAGTTTCAATGACTTAATGAAGTTGAAATGGTTTTGTATGATTTTTATTAGAATCACATGTCGATATAATTGTTTTAAAAGTTTATATCATGATTTACATTTTTCAAGTCTTTTAATTTGAAATGATAAAGAACATGAATTGATATAAATATTATTGTTTTATATCAAATGTTAGTTGTATTATTTTTGTAAAGCCTTATCCCAGGTACTTGAGTTAGAGAAAGTCTATGGCACTTATTGAGTACCGTGATGGTGTGATCAGCCCTCAGGGGGCCATCTTCAGGGTCCCGCTTGCTTTACATATTTTCAAGATAAGACATGGTACATAATGGGCGGATGACTCTCTCTCTCCGAGGCATATAGCAAGGACACCACTTATATTCTATGGTAGCCTTCATATTGATCATACTTACTTTTGGTTGGGAGTTATCCCAAATATTTATTTCATCCTTATATCTTAGAGATTCCATACACAATTGTTATTCTTTTGAAGTTGTAATCGAGAGTTATTCATATGGCATGTATGAAAGGAATATTGTTATAATTTAGAATATTTTCAAATTATTGAAAAATGATGGGTTTGAATATTTTGTTTCATGTATGGTTTACATTTAAAATGATTATATTTTCAAAAAGACTTCAGCATGCTTCTATTATGCATATAGATGGCCATTCTTGTACGGGTTGGTTCCCAGTGGGATAGTATGCCCAGTACTAGTCACGTGATTTTGGATCGCGATAGTTTGTCCATGAAAAATTCAAATTTCACTTGAAGTTGAATTTCGGAAATTTTCAAAAATTTTGAAAACTCAAAAAAAATATTTTTTAAAATTTTTCTCTTCATATTACTCACAAAAATTTAAAAATAACTCCATATTATATTCATGTCCAAATACAATTCTACAAATATATATATATTGAGAATTTCACAATTCCCACTAAGTGAGATATCGAAGAAAAAAAAAGGAACAAGAAAATAAGGCAAGTTGCTAAAGGAAAGATGCGTTAGCCCTACTTGTGATGGGCTGATTCCTTAATTCAAATACCTAAAAGCCCCCTCATTATCTCACATTAATACTTCAGCCAAAGAGGGTAAAACAGTAAACTCATAACTTTTATTCCCACCCCAATAATTCCACGGTAACAATGCTATAAATTTATGCGACTGTCCAGAAAATTCCAACGCCACTTTACAACAGAGCTGTGTGGGTTAGGAGAAGGTATTTACATTCTCTAATTAACCGATAATCAGATCCAAACTCTTAACCCTAGAAAATCAACCATGTCTTCTAAGCAAGGTACACTCCTTAATCTCCTTTGTCTTCTCTTTTTTAACTTTTAATCGCCTTTTCTATAATTATTGGTTGTCAAAGATTTGATTTTTGATTATTTTTGACATATATCTGACCCAGTTAATTTGGGGTTGAGGTGTGGTTGGTTGATTGATTTTGTCGAAGAAAGGCTAAGAACTGAATTGATTTTCTCACTGATTTTTCTTTTTGTGGAACAGGTGGAAAGGCAAAGCCTTTGAAGGCACCAAAGAGTGAAAAGAAGGAGTACGACGAGGTAATTTAGTGGAAGATTTTTTATTTATTTTCTGCGTCCATCCTGTCACTTATTTTGCAGATCTCGTGTTTTGACTACAATCCGTTTGTCCAATATATTGTTTATTTTATGTCTTGAATTTGTGTTGAGAAACTTTGATTCAAATAGAGGTAATAGTGATTTGAACTCTCATATTCGGGTAGATATATAGTCTGTACTTATGAGGGATGCATTCTTTGAATTGGAACAAAGGGTTGAAACATAGCTGATTGATATGCCCGTGTGTGCATATCAGCCTGAATTTTTTCTCTATTTTTTCGGGGGGTTTTGGGGGGGGGGGGGGGCTAAGCGACCAGAATTATAGCATTGATGGCAAAAACCAGCACTAAGATACCGCTGGGCAATTTAGCAAGATATATGTGTAAGCTATGGTCTTTGAATTTAAGGTTTTACTTATATCTCAGGCCTATAGATAACAAAGCGGAGGTTGGGTTAGGCGTCCAGTCTACATGCAGAAAACATGCCTGTTAGTGTCATATGACTATTTTGTAGATGCATAGAAAAGTTCTTAGTTGTTTCTGGAAGCACTTTGAAATGGAAAAGAGATTTATGGAGGAAAGGGAGAACATTGAAGAAACAAAGGAAAAAAAGAAGCATATTATGGGGAGTTCGTGTGAGTTTTGTTGTTTTCTCGGTAGGGATGCAAGTGTTACAGAGAGGGTACAACATTAGTTTTGTTGATGTGGGTGTAGGGTAAGCAGTGTTTTGTCAAAGAATCAAAGGCGCACTTAAAGCGTGCGTATAAAGAGAAAGATAGCCAGTCCTCTTGGGCGGCCGAGAGTAAGCCTTAAAGTGAGGCTCAAAATATGTTGAGCACTTTGCCTCGCTTTATGGCGTTTTAGTGTCTCATCAGGGCTCAAAGGCATGCTACTCCTTACTGATGTGTAATCATGAAAAGACGATATTAAACAATTGATTTTTCACTGTATTGTAAATCTTTTCCAATTTTTTTGTCCATATATTTGTTATTCATGCTTATAATTAAAATTCTTGAACTACATATATATTTTTACTTTTTCTCTAGTTGCGCCTATTTTTTATTAAAGCCATACTTTATTTGCGCTTTGAGTTTAAGAGCCCTGAGTTTTTTTGCGTTTTTTCGCCTTTGATAACACTAGGAATAAGGTGAGTGGAATAATGAAAGAATTTCTCTTTGTTTGGTGGAAATAATTAAAAGATTCATATAGTTGACCCAACTGGTCTCAAGTTGAGTCGTAGTTGATATGGGCACAGGGCAGTGTTAATAACGTCCTCTATGGTTTTTCTACCCCTATTCCATATTCTTTCCATTGACATATCTAGGTCAGTGACGCTAGTGAAGATTGTTATGCAAGTATTTGGCTGTTTTAAAAAGTATATATCTAGATGGTCACCTTCAGAGATTCTCTACTAGTCAGGATAATATTTGCTATCTCTGCTATGAAGAAGTGTTAGCAGGTGACTAACAATGAAGCGTTTGTTATTATTGGTCATGTTCCCTGCTCAGAATTTGGTATCCATTGTAGTAAGTAGTTGTCTCTGGTTTATGAGCTTACATGTGATGTTTGCTGCTCTAATTTGTACGTGTTTGATTATCTGCAGAATGACAAGGCTTTTCTTGCAAAGAAGAAGGAAGAGGAAAAGGTAACTCATTCTTCCAGTGCTTGCAGGCTGTGGATACACCCATCATTCTGATTCAATTAACTCTCTATTTTTGTGATTTTCCAGGCACTAAAGGAGCTCAAGGCAAAGGCTGCGAAAGGCTCCATCGGTGGTGCTGGCCTGAAAAAGAGCGGAAAGAAATGAGAATGTTATATTCTTCCTCCTAGTATTGGGATCTTCTTTTCTCTCCCGTGGCTATATTTGGTGTTCTAAGCTTTTGCGGTTAAGCTTTTGTTAACTTTTGGGATGTCTCTATGGTGACACAATGAATTAGTATGGGGGACTTGCCCTTTCCAATATAATGACATGTATTGTGGTGCCTTTCCCTATCAATAATTCATGTAGCCTTTAGTCTTTGTGTGACATGCTGACTCACTCTAACGTCATTCCGACCTCCCTCTAATCCCCAAAAAAAAGTGAACAGGAAAGAACAAAACTCAAGGTTTCCATTATTTTTACTGTGGATTTGACAAGTTTCTGCATGTCTTAAGTTTGAGATCAGCTCCTGCACTGTCATCTATTAGTCTTTTTTTGCATCGTTGGTTTTCTGCATCGTAGTATTTTAAGGGCTGTATATCACTTTGCCTTGATAACCCACAAGGAATTGTGCGAATTTGTGATCAACACGGCCAAAACCCTCCGAGTCTTGGACTCCTAAGAAAAATCAAGTCAAGTCAACTACTTAACTATCTACATGGGGAACACTACAACATAAGGATTTAGTGTCAGATTCATAATTGGATTGAGAGCTGTCAAAGGAATAAGTATTCTCCTCGGGATGTACAAGGACTAAGATGATAAGAGGAAGCTATGGTTGAAGCATTAGTGAGTGATACCTTTGTTGGTAAATAGAGAGGTGAACTATTTTCAGGGGTTAATCCAAGTCATTCTCCACCTTAACACAGTTATATTAGTTCTGCGAACACATTCTCTATGGGTTAAGAGTGTAGACAGTGAATCTTGTCAATCAATATGTTATGCCTCTATTCTGAAGTTAGATATAGTATGAACTTTTTGTATCCTTATTTGTGTTCATTTCATTTCAATACTTCAACAGTTCTCTTTAAAACGAGCCACTGCTTTGGCGTGGTGATTCAATTGAGCTCATCTTTGGCAACGGGATAATGAGTGAAATATTCATCAGTCATGATTTTCTGCATCTGAGAGGCACATCAAGGAGATTACTCAAGAAGAAAAAAGAATCTTACACATAAGTCCTTCGTAAATCCCTGAATAAAACCTTTCCAATTATTGACAAAGAAAAAAAAAAATCAAAACTTTGTTTACAGTTTTCCTTAAAATTGTAAGATCACCATTTTGGAAATTGATACATCTATTCTATTTTGAGTTCTCCAAACTTCCCCTTCTCCTCGTGCAATGCGTTCAATATAGAAGTCAGCTCTGGGAACGCAGACAACAGAAGTAACTCAAGAAGATCAAGGACTAACTGCTTTATACAGACGGATGACTGTACAAGAATCAAGTCCCTAAATTAGTTGTTACTATATGGAAGAGTGCAGAAACAGAAACAAAGATGAAAAAAAGGATTTCAAAAGGCTATCAATCACAAAAGGAAAAAAGAAAGAATTTCAAAAGTAGTTCTGAACGCACTGGGGGAAAATCACCTGGATGAAGTAATAAAGATCCTTTGCACATTGTTCATATTCCTTGTGACCAACGAGTCCTACAATAGCAGCTGGTGCCTTATCTGCAAATGATGTAGGAGTCAAACAGTTGCAAGGTAGAGATTTGGATTATGATTAAGTGTTGGAATGTGTATAGCCAACAGAACATGGTAAATTAAAACAACCCACCAATCATAAGCTCATAAACAAGTTTTGCACGTCGTTGTGCTTCCTGCTGTTGCATCTCATCCAGCTTCAGTGAATCCTCTAGCGAAGGTGAACTTAATGGAGTGGATATTTGACCTTGAGGAGAATTAGGGGATGGAGAGGGTGGTCCAGGACGTTGACGTGTCGGGTGCTTTGTGATGAATATACCATCTGGCCAGAGAATCTACATGGAGCACAAAGTTAAAATAGGTATCCGACATTGGTAGGATGTTAGTCTCAATGAACCACTTCTTTCGTTTGAATGCATATGTGCAAAATACAGCAATAAAGTTCAGGGATGACTGATGGCTTCGCATACTAAATGCCCCACCCCCACTCCAAAAAAGGGAATAAAGAACACAGAGTACGATCAGAAAAGAATAAAAAATGGACAAAAGAATTTCTCGAATAAGAAATGTTGGAGGAATTCTAGAGGTAATGGCATTAATCCAGTGAGCTACAATAAATACTAGTCCATACACGAATCGAATTGTCATTAGCATCTGTCTTTCAGAAAAAATAAACAAATAAGTTAGGACACTTGAAAATTACCTGTTCAACACGTCTGATACCTGCAGCAACAACTGAACCCCTGCGCAGATGCTGGATTTTCTCAATCAGCCAATCATCAAATGCATCACCCATTCCCAATTGTAAGACCTGTTTAGCCACCCAGAACGCCTTCCTCCTAAAATGCACACAAGTCAATAGGTCCAGTGAAGTCCATGACCCAAGTGCATTTATAATCAAGTCCAACAACTTAGTTTGTTAGTTGCACAAGTAAATGATACCTGATCCATCCACCATCTTGGAGCTGAAAAATGACGTCAACAAGATCTAATATAGGCACGCTTAAATTTGGTGGCACCCACTACAGTGAAACAAAAATGAGGTTTAGAGCCAATTTAGATAATTATCGGGCTAAAACCGCTTCCAACTCACTACTAGGAAAATATATCAAATATAAAGAGCATCCTCAAATAAAATAACGTTCTTATCTTTCCATAATCAATTTGAATAATAAGAAATCTATTCTTTAGAGTTTAATAGTGAAAGGATATATATGCTTAGCAAATTAGACAAGTCGTTAGTGACTACCTCACTGGGAAAGGCGGGATCAATGGGAACATCAACAAGAGATTCAGGTGATGCATGTGAGTTAGTTTCAACTGGTTTTGATGACGTCTGCATGTTTGGGGTTGATTTTCTATTTGTATGCACCTTATGGTCTCTAGTTGAATCCTCAAAAGTTTCTTTGAGAGGTCTTTTTGGAGGAGAGAGTGCGACATAGTTTTTCCTTAATCCTGATTCATGTACAGAATGATGTTGCTCCATCCTTAAAGTTGGATTCTTGCTTTCAGTATTAGAATGCTCCCCCTTGGAGGATAAGAGATCGGTTCGAGGGCTTATACCTGGTGGAGGTTCTTTACTTGTTTGATGTACGGTGCCATCCAGGTCAACTGAAATCGAATATCCATATAAACTATTTATGACTAACACATAGGACAGAGCCCCGTCCTTTTCCCCCTCATCATGCAAAGTCAATTTACTCACCTGGTAATGTTTCAATTATGGACAAGGAGTTTGAGAAGCTATATGTCTGCATAACCATAAAAAAGAAAAAAGAAAGAAGGCGGCAAAATCAACTCTCTTTGTTCTAAAATCAATCCAGACTAAGAAACCTGTGAGCTGAAAATATTTTCAACCTGTGAATCCACACTGAGAAAGTCCCATACTTCGATGGAATTGGAAACAGTTGGAAGCAGCAGAAGCTTCTGAGGAAAGCAGAAACAGAAGCCAAATAAAAAATAAAGACAACATTAGAGACAACAATTAAAAGCTATAGCAGACTAAAGTGAACAAGATCTTTTAGAGGATTATATACCAAAACCCAGTTTCCAGATTAATCTAAAACTTTTCTTGGCACCCCATGACATCCAAATAGCAGTGGAACTGGTGGTATTTCATTGATTTCAGGAACAAAAGACACTCCTTGGCAGAGATGAAAGTCCAAATACTATTAAAGAACCAAGATCAAGGTAATGTGCAAAAGTATAACAATTATGAAAAGGGTAAAATAGAGTGAGAATAACATTTCAACATTATTTGGATATAATAGAAATGCGTATAACATGATGCACTTTGATCTAGAGAAGAACGTAATATTGATTGGCTTAGAAAGGGACTTTCAGATGCCATCTGTTAAAGTATCACCTTCAAATACAAGTCAAGGTATTTGCACCGTTCTCGAATGACAGGAACATTCAGACTTGAAGAGAGGAAATGCTTCGGAGGTAAATGAAGATTGTACTCGCGAAACTCTTTAAGACGCCAGTGTAGCTCCTCAAAATGTCGAAACCTGCAACTAGCAGCCAAACGTTAAATTTGATGCAAGAGACTCTTCAGATGACGATCTATACGAAAGAGCGATCTTCACAATGCCTATCAGCATAAAGTTCACATCACTCTACCTTCTTTTGATAGACCAACTATTATTGTTCATATCTGTAACAGATATGGAATAAACAGCAAAAGTTTTGGAGCCACTTCTTACAATACTTGCACTCAGGACCTGCAACCGAAAAAAAGGCTGATTCAGTAGACATCCAAGACTATTCGAGTTATCCAGAAAGTCTAGTAACATGGAAAAAGAGGATGGCAATCAAATTTATACCTCACTTCTTAATTTCAAAAAAGAATCAGCAATTACAGAACCTTTTGTAGAATGCGGACCCATATTAAGATTTTCCAAAATGCTTCTTGACAAGGCAGATGATGATGCAGATGGAGTTGTGTCACTAGAAATTCTACAGAATATCTCTGTCTCAGAGTCATCACTTAAACCATCCAGTTTCACATTTTCTCCGGAATTTAATATATCTTGCCCATCCCCCAGTAAGAAGCTGGTTCTTTGTATCTCTTGCCACACATGTCCTGTTTGGTTGCTTACTCTAGACCTTTTCCGCCCAGACAGTACTCTATTCAAGTGTTTAGAGCGGATATGTACTTTACCAGATTTTCCTTTTCTTCTCTTATGGCCTTCATTATTTTCAAGTGGATGATGAATGTGATTGACATTCCTTATATTTTTCCCATCCCACACTTGGGTGCCAGGAGAGTCAAGACCTGTCACAGTGCTGGGTTCTTCATCTTCAGTAGTGTAAGAACTACTGCTCTCTGATTCAAGGTCATCTGAGTTATGTTCATTTTCCTCTTGATACAAGTAATCTGGAGGATAACTTGGTCTGTTCAAATCACCCTGCGAGGAAGTATTGTCCTTCACATAATGCTTGGCTCCAACCTTGTTTTCTCTCTCACTCTCTTTCTGTTTAGCTTTCATTGAGTGTCCCAGCAGTTTTGGTGCATTTACCAATAAACTTTTTTTGAGTGTATCAGATGCTAGATTGGCCTCTTCTTTCCGTTTATAGTTTCTGCCTTTTGCCCATATGTTGTCTAAATTTTCAGGAGCAAGGGCTTCGGTCTTTCTACGAGAAAGCAAATCTAGCATTTCACCCCACTCTCCTCCGGAATGGTGTCTCTGAATACCTCTTCCGTCATCTGCATCGATTTCTGATGGCAAAGAACTCCAAGAACGAGTAGACCGAGGATCAATTGAAAGCAAAGGGTCCTTTGACAAATCTGTTACATTCACACTGTCCATGGCATGCTCCTCAGCATTATTAGGTTGGTGTTTTTTCAATTGTACAAGTTCTACACCCTTAGCAGAAGGATCTAAAACCTGAGAAAAATGATCTGCCGATATTTTACCAGATCCAATCGGCATGGACTGTGGTTCTGTTTCTGTTGCTGTGGTTCCTTTATCGGCCTTATTTATAGAAAGAACTAGAGACTCAATCCTCTTGTTAATGAACCTGACAAAAGTTTGTGAACAAATAAAGAGCAGAAACAAAATTTGACTACAAGAAGCAAGATCTAGGAAGCAGTTACCTCGGGTTCACTAAATTTAACACTGGTCGTATTACAACACAAGCAAGAAGCTCCCTGACAATGTAGCGGAATAAACAGCACTGCACCTCCTCTGTCTCAAAAGTGTATGAAACGAGACCATCCATGAGATGCTGGAAAACCTGCAGATGAAGAAGATTAGTAGTATAAGATAAATAAAACCATCCTAACCAAAAAGGCTTTTAGAAATCAATGGATTATCAGTTGTTAGGATATCATAAAAAATGAAATTACCTTGTGCTCAGCCTCCGTAGAAAATAAAGCAGGATGTAACTTGTCATCTGCAGCCAACACCAGTTTAAGTTCTACATCAAGCTCTTCAATTGTCAAGGATCTTGGCCGTTTCTTCAGAATCCTCATCTTGCTTGCACGAAACAGCTCCAAATGAGTGCATATTAGACTGATAATATCCCTGCATGTTTTCAGTTGCTGATTTCCTTAAGATCAAAAGTAAGCTAAAGAGGAAATCTTCAGCAACATCCAGGAACTAAAATTTTAAACCTTGTGAAAAGATCTATAAGATTAATAGTTCTCATGCGACATGAGATTTCCCCAAGTACACCATTCATGATCTGCACAAGTTCCTCAGGTCCCTGTCTATCAGAAGTTATGCGGGAGTACCAGAGATATGTGCCCCACTCAGAAACTATATGTCTGGTGAAGTGATCTATTGCTTCTTCGACAGCAGGTGAATTTACTTTCTTCCTCCAATTGGCCTTCTCATTAACTGCTCTTGGAGCATCAATATGTTTCCTCTGAGAAGTGTTGTTTGATACGGACGACTTTCTTTTATATGTAGCAGCTTTCATCCGCGCATCAAAATCAAGAGACAGATAACGAAGGAAAACAATTAAGAGAGCAGCAGCAGGCAAATTGATAAAAACTGAGGAGCTCGTCACTGCAAAGCAAAACAATGGAAAAATGACAAGGGTGAGAAAGTAGAGAGAAGAAGGCAGACTATAAGGCATGCCGTCATAGTAAGTTCTAAAGAAGGGCCAACTATAAGTTTAACTTGAAATGGACTGAACAGATTGCAAACACCCAGGCTTAGTCATAATGCAGTTATAAGAATAAGCAAAGAGAATATCTCTCAAGAAGCATGCAGATGATTACAGAAACAGGGAACTTTGTAAGGACGGCAATACAAAAGGGTAGGTTTTTAGACTTAACTCCTACATGGGTGGCCACAACACAAGAAATTTCATAACTGGGAAACACTTGAAGCAGTTAAGTGCAGAACTTGCATCAACAATTGTTCCACTACATCAACAAAGTAGATTACTCATCCTACTCAACCCCCAAGACCAATGTCCATGGCTACAACTGAAATGCTCGAACAAATGGTTTCTCTGAGCACAAGGAAGAAGGGTCAAATCCTTCAGAAGACGTAAGTAAAGTCTTCCTGCAAATTGAAATGGATTGTTTCCAGCAAGAAAGTACATTTCACTTCAAGAGAAAGATACTAAGATAAAAAGACAATTTTATATAGAATTGAATGGGGGTAAAATGCATACACATGGTACTAGAACATATCCATGCCTCTGGTGACTTTACCGCTTGACCAGTCATGCATGTCTTCGCAATCTTAATTAAATAGTTATTCATCGGTCATAAATCAAAGGAGACTACTTTCACCTGCACTTTATCTGTATTAGTTCCTCCAAGAGGAAGCTTCTCAACTTGGATCCTTCATATTTTAAGTATTCAGCAAAGTTGCAAAGAAATATGCCATGTGATTAAGGCTAACATTTTTTGACTTCTTTTACTGTCTTGCACTCATAAATATTAAAGGTTGTATTCCTTATTCAGATTGGCTTCATTACCTTCCTGCATCAATCTATTGGTTGAGTTATGTGAACCTTGAAATGGTATCCAATCTAGTAAACTATAAGAACATCATGAATCCTATGCGTCATGCAAAATTGACACATGAATAATTGACGGGAGAAGTACTAGATCTTAACATAACCATCAGTATCTGTAAATGTTCTGTCGCAAATCAAGAAAGAAAAGGAACAGTGACTTCTTTCTATTATAAATGCATGTTAGAGAAACACAGAATACATGAAAAATGAATTTCATAAACTAATGTCCCCCGTCAATGATTCCACATATTATCCAAATGATCGCAAAAATGATCGGTAGTGGCGCTTCCAAAAGGAGGGTAGAGAGAAATAAATTTGATCGCTATTTGGTGGGCTTAGATGTTCTTGTATTGTAAATAGATTAGACTTATAAATTAATCAAATTAGAAAGGGAATGACATGTGGGGTGTGGACCTTTTTTCTACTACATCATTTTTGGCACAGTAGCCCTTCTAGTAAAGAAAGAACCCTTAAATTTCTTTCTGTCGACGACTCAACCATGGTATACCTAATACTTTTCTCGGCATGCAGGATATTTAAATAGAAATTGTCTTCAACTGAATCAACAATCACCGCACAGCAAACACAAGTGGAAAGATGATCATATTTTGGATGAATAAACCCGTGTGATCAGGAGAAAGGTTAATCATTTTGCTAGTCCTTCTTTGTGCACGTGTCAGGAATCAAACCAGGTCATTTACTGGTGCACCAATATCGAGCCGATACAGGTCAACATACTTGAGGTATTTTCAAAGTCCAACAATATCGAGCCGATACAGGTCAACATACTTGAGGTGCAGTTCTTTTATATTTTACCCCTCGTTTTTTGGTTTTCCAAGTTTGCAACATTTACATTTTAGTAATTCATTTTTAATAATGAGTAAGCTTGTTTATAAAGGCCACCAGGAAGTTCTCCATTAAAGTGACCCTAAATTGTCATTTCATAGTTAGTTTCAGCAGTCACCCCTCTGATACTTGGGCTTTTAGAGTTGTGCCAGTGCAATTTCTAGCAGATTCAAGCTACCACAGGAGTTGCGTTTCTCTCTTTTTACCAGAGTAGTTGAGTGGGAAGCAAAGAATTTGCGAGGTCAAATACTTGAAGCATAGTTCATAATACAGGGAATGAGCAGCGAGATCGAGTAAATTCAAGAGGAGAGGAGGTAAATGAGCCACTCTTCCCTTACATACTATGCATGCATAATTATAAACATGATCAAACTATGTTTACGACCGAAATACGGAACCTTAGAATTCATCCTACCTACCAAAGAAAACATGGGATTTGAGAGGACCGTGGTTCAAAAAGATCTGCATGGAATGTCCTACTACTCCCTAAGCTTTCCAAACAACTAGAGGTGGATTCGGGATTTGAGCTTTATGAGTTTAGGAGTTTAGGACAACAACCTCAAGTGCTAATAACTGAGTTGGGAATTTAACATTTGTGCATATTTAGTGAATTTCTTAATATATATACAGAGTTTGAGCCAAAGCTACTGGGTCCTGCTGAACCCATATATTACACTCTACATCCCGCCCCTGCAATAAATCGTTTACCTATTTTTGCAATAAATCATTTACCTATTTCAGGGACATCTTAGGCCCCGAAATGAGCATCATAGCTACCAGCTGAAGTGACAACAGGAAAGGTCCCTCCCTAGTCCCTCCTCTTGGTTTTACCATTGAGCCACATTCTAAAACCCTAAATCGTTGAACTATGAATAGTGCCTCTTCGTAGAAATATGCCCACTCACCCCATTAGTGAGGTAACATTTCATGAATGGGTAAGCCCTTATTCAAAACATACATTTCGTTCAACTAGAAGCACGTATTCACAAGCAATTGTTAATTTGACAATTTCAATTTATAGCTGATTTAGACATGTAAATAAAAATCCATCGTCAACAACAACAACAACAATAACATACCTAATATATTCCTACAAGTGGGGTCTGAAGAGGGTGGTATGTATGCAGTCCTTACCCTTATCTTGTGAAGGCAGAGAGGATGTTTACGAAAGACCCTCGGCTCAATACAACAAAATCACAGCAATTATGACGTAGAACTACGCAAACGAAATAGTAACAGCAATTCGTCAGTGAAAATTGATCAAACTGAAAGGAAAACAAAGAAGGAGCTGGGGGGAATGAACACTCACGAGACATGAGATAGGACAGTCCAATGGCGCATATGATCAAAAAAACAACTCGCTTCTTAGCTTCTTCTACTAGGTCCCGAACGGTCACCGCGGCCTGCCTTTCCGTGCTCATTTCTGACCTCCTTCAATTCAAATCCTTCACGCAACCACGATTATCATCGACCTAATTTACAAGCTACACATCGACTACTACTATGTCTCCGTCGCAAACAAGCTGGAGTCAGCTATATAAATTCGACGGTTGTATCTTCAGTAACAACATATTGGGACACATTCTCAAGTGGACAAGATCATGCTTAGTGGAAGTTTCTGGAACTTTGATGAATTGCAATTGTCAATATGATGAAAATGAATTGGAGGAAAAGGTAACAGAACTGAAGTGATAAATAAATTGGAACATCTCAAGTATGAGTATGAGAGGAACTGATTTATCGAACAAGATGCTTCCTCTCAATTGCTCTGTGTGTGAAATGTTGAACAGAGGAGCACTGGTAGGTTGTAGTCGTAATCAAACTTTAACTACCAGTACCAAAACATGAGGGAGAGGTTTTGTCAAAAGAAAAGAAAAAGAAAATCAGTTTAAATATTTTATTTTATTTTAAATTGAGAATTACTTAAACCTTTTTCTTGTTGTTTGGCTAAAAACAGTATTTGTAAAAAAATTGTTACCTTTTTTTTTATGGAAAAAAGCTGTCGCGACCCAAACCCAAACCAATGAGTCGCGACAGGCACCCAAAACCTTACTCAACCGAGTACCAATATAACGTATCTTTTCATGTTATACTATCATAAATAACTGAGAGGGAGAGGCTGCCATAAAATAAGTAGAACACAATAGGTAATGCCAACTTATACATAAGATCAAAATAGCCACTTGAACATTGAACATATGCCGACAAGGCCATACAATCTTTTACGTACACGATATATGTCTACAAACCTCTAAAAATACATAATTTTCATAAAGGTGGGGATTGAATTTCGCCATACCAAACAATACACATCTAACTCATACTAACCAAACAAGCAATTTCGAAGCAAATAGAGCGCACCAACATCTTGCTGTGCTGATAGCCTACTTGGAGAACTCTCGACCTGTATATCGAAACCTGCGGACATGAAACGTAGCGTCCCCGGGCAAAAAGGAACGTTAGTGCGAATAATGTACTGAGTATGTAAGGCATATAAATAAGTACATAACAAACATGGAGGAAACATAGAGTAAATAACTTCACTTGTAAGTCTGAATAACTCTGTAGATCATGAAATAATTATAGTATCATGCATGTGCATATCGATATTATGTCATGCATAGGTACATATTTCATAACATCATCAGTCTCTGAGAGCATCCCATCATATCATCTTGGCCAATTTGGGCAAAATCATCAACGTATACCAGTTGATCCGGTGGTGGTGCGTATATAACACCATAACCTTTTCCATATCTCATATATATATATATATACACACACACACACACACACATATATATATATATACGTATATATACGTATATGTACGTATACGTATATATATGTATATACATATACGTATATATACGTATACGTATATGTACGTATACGTATATATATGTATATACATATACATATGTATATATATATATATAACATCATACGTATATACGTATATATGTATATATATACATATATGCGTATATGTATATACATATATATACATATACGTATATATACGTATATATACGTATGTATATATATATATATATATGTGTGTGTGTGTGTATATGTATACATAATATATATATATATATATAACATCATCTGGTCATAGATTAATATATATGAATGCAATGCATAAAAACTACATAAATGAAATTGGAGTGTCATAAGACCATCATGCCTTTGAATAATATCATGAAGTAAACTTTTCAGCTTACGTATATACGTATATGTATATACATATATATACATATACGTATATATACGTATATATTCGTATGTATATATATATATATATATATATATATATATATATATATATATATATATATATATATATATATATATATATATATATGTGTGTGTGTGTGTGTGTGTGTGTGTGTGTGTGTGTGTGTGTGTGTGTGTGTGTATATGTATACATACGTATATATATATAACATTATCTGGTCATAGATTAATGTATATGAATGCAATGCATAAAAACTACATAAATGAAATTGGAGTGTCATAAGACCATCATGCCTTTGAATAATATCATGAAGTAAACTTTTCAGCTTACGTATTTTTCTGAGACCCACGAATAGACGATAGAATAATATAACACATGGAGAATCAACAACATAAGCATCTCTAGCATTTTTATGAATAGAATTATTTATAAAATTACTTGTTTTATTTATGTCGTATAGATCATGTCAAAAGAAAAAAGAGATAGCATTAATATATTTAAATCGATTCTCTCAATTACACCGTACTCCCTTAAAATGTGAAAATTCCGTTGCTATTACACACTGTAACATCGTGCGAAATTTTGTTGAGTTAATTTATTCCACAGCATACTTGTATGAAACTTTCCTAAAAAGGAATTAATGACCTTAGAAAGTGAAGCTATTTATTCCATAGAAGATCGGTATGGAACTCTCCTATAAAGGAATGAATGACCTTATAAAGTGAAGCTATTTCTATATGATGTGGGCCCTACCTAATAAGGCTTAGTCACAAAATCCTCATTAAAATGTGACACCTTTTCACTTGACTTAGAGTCATTTCTTTGGCGTGATCAAGACAGACTTGTGCTGCCACGTTTTTGGACCTATTAGACCTTATCCCCATATTTTAATTTATCCACAAATTCTTAATTATATGATTAATCTCTCGTTAAATCAATAATTAATTAATTATTTATATAATTAATAATTATCTCAAATTACTTAAAATACTATTTACTTTTAACACACTTTATATATCGTACTATCATGGCCATGGAATACCTTATATGGTACTAGTTCATAAATACTAGATATTTAAGCTCAGCCGTATTTTACCCTCAAAATGCGAAGCTTTGGAAAAAATTTATTTTCTTTGACTTGGTTTCCCTTTCACCTCCACGAATTTACTCATCACTTGTGAAATAGCATAGTCCTTATAATCTCCAAATAATCTTTTGCTTGGACTGATGTCAATTACCTTATAACAATTTCAACGTACAATACTACAGGGTGCAATATCGTCGTAGCTTATACTGCGAAACATAACATCATCTTTGTAATACTGCAAGGCGTAACATTATTGTAATATAATATTGCAGGACGTAACATTATCGTAATATTGCGAGGTGTAACATCATTCCCCCTCCCCCCTTTAGAACATTCATCCTCGAATGTGCTTATCATTTTCATAACTTATAGCTATTGTGAATACCTTAATACTCTATATGCCATTTAAGCAGTTGCTTTGTGAATAAATTCAAAGTCTAGGGTATTCCCCCATTAGTCTTTTTGCTCATATCATGACATGCGGTCGAAATCTTCTAATCTTGCAACTACTGCTACCTCCTATCATGCAGCTTGTATGACCCTGGCTTTATAAGTGCACTTATGCTATTCATCTTTCTTTTTTCCATTTATCTTTTAGTCAATCTTTGTGCCTTACTTTGTATATACAAGACTTAATAAGATGTCTCTTTGGACCTCTATAGGTGTATTGAAGTTCTTTGCTCGATAATTTGTAGAACTTGTGAATATGGCCATATCTTATTTCATAGATCTGGTTATCCATTCAAATGACTTTACTGCATCCACCTGGGTTATACTATACCATAACTTTTACTTCAGTTTATCGTTACTGAGATATGCTTATCAAGCACCCAGTTACTTTTGTTGCCTATTTTTTAGGTATAAATCTTAGTCCTTTAATGCTCCTTCATTACCATTCGTCTTAAGAATCATGGACTAATCTCATGTCATACTTTATAACTTGTATATGTCCATTATTAATTCACCTCAATGTTGATCTACAATCCTCTACCTGAAGACTTGAAACTTCTTATGTAATACATTGCTGCTAGGGCTTGCGTTGCATTGAGGAATATTTGAAGTGATTCCCATAATCTTACTTCATAGTGTCTCAATGTGATTCACCTTATGGGGGGCATCCTAATCTCGTGCCGTCAGTGAAATCTTTTCTCCTTCTCTTTTTTTTTCCAAATCCTATGGTCACAATTACACCCTCATTTTATTACCAGGTTAGCAATTCATTCTTTCTAAATGCTATTAAACTTAGACTCATTTGAGTTCATTTAGGCTATAATGAACTTTCAATAACTTAGAGAAACCATTATCTCTTTTGTTTTCATGGATTTAATCCCGAGGACTCATCCATTTTTGTCACCTTTTCACTTGACTTTCCTTATCCTTACTCATGTTTTCTTAAAACTTTGTCGCTCTACCATACGTTAGCTTGCGACCTATACATATCCATTTATACTACTTGCAACTTTCCTTCAACTTGCTTGCACCATAGATTTTCTTATGTTATTCTGGAACGTCAAGCGAGACATCACATCGTCTCCAACTCTTCTCTACTTTCTTAACTATATCTCTCAGTACTTAGAAACCATAGGCGGGAAGATATGTTGCTGACAATGCCGCTATCATTCCCGGTTATTGGATCCCGGTGCTTATATCTTTCTATCCGAAGTATGGACTATTCACAACTTTCTGCATTTGAGTATCTTGTACGTTGTTCACCTTTACCTTACTTACTTAAAATCTCGTATTATATCTTCTATCTCTTTCATAACCTCCCTTCCATATAGGTATTATTAACACCAGAACTTGAAGCTCTATTATAATACTACAATCCGGTGGGAGCTTCATACTGACTTCTTATTACTGGCTTTATCATAGAGCCGTTATAGACTATGGTTGTTGTACTATCTCTCTCGTACCTCTGATTTTAAAGGAGATCCTGCAATGTTCTCAATCATAATGTTTCTAATTTTCTTGGCCAAATAATCAAACTCCTGATTTCTTAGTTGATGCCACTCTTTAGTTTCCTCTTTTCTTTGATCAACCTTTATATAGGCTTAAGCTATCTTCTGATCTGTAGCTCATGGTATTAGTTATCCTGTTTTTCTTTTCACGGGCTTGAGAAATATTCATGATACAACCCTTTAATAATTTAATCCTTCGTTTATGACCTGGCTCAATTCTTTTTTTTAATGTATACCAGAATTTTCTACGGCTGTATATGCTGGATGTATAAAACTCTGAACCCTTAAGTGAGTTCATAACATAACCAACTCCGGATCATTGATCGAATAATTTCTTTTTTTCCATTTTGTCTTTCATTCAACTTAAGCTATTACTTTTCCTAGTCTTTCTGCCCCTTTTTTGCGTCCATACTTAGCTTATCTTAGTGCCCACACATGCCAAAATTTTCGTGCAACTCATATGATCTCGAATATTACTTTTAATTTTACTTCCCATTCATTAGACAGGGTAGGTGCCACTTTCCTTTGGAGTTCTTATAATGTTGTTGTGAGACTGTTGTTACACGACCATTTCATCTTGAGGTCATTGTGCTTAAGTTGAAGCCTTCTTCCTTATTTTCTCAACTAGTCTTACGTTGTAGTACTTAGGGAGAACCCTTGACCCTCTAAAGTTGTGAACTTATTACGGACCTTTTGATGTCCTTCCTTCCCTATAATAATCTGTAATTTCTTACCTCCGTTCCCTTGTACTTGTAGAATTGCTTCTGAAGTGATATTTTAACTGTTTTCCTAGTGGCACTTTCTTTTATTCCATAAACTTTTATATGGTACCTTTAACTACCCCGAATCCTATTTGAATATATCTCAAGTATTATAATGACATTACTGCGAGACCGAATTCTCCATGTTGGGGTTTACTATTTTTATCTTACATGATCTGCTGATTTGTCCGTTACTTCTTGTCTAGTCATGACTAGGCTCTTCCCGAATCAACTACTAATTACTCGTCGGCCCATTCTCATATCTATATTCTGTGTAATCTTTTTTGGGTTATTTCCTTGTCTTAACTTACCTCAGGTGTTGCGCCTTATCTATCAATAACATCCCGGGTAGGAACCCTTACTTCTCTTTTTTTGACTTCGTGCTTAAATAACGTCCTAGAATCATAGCATATCTGTGACATTTGGATAAGTTAAATCTCATCCCTTTCTTATTTTTATGTCATTCTTCCTTTATCATTCCATATTTCCCCCTTTATGGGAGTGCCAAGACTTGGAGCAATGACAACCTGCCTATAGATATTTTTATCTCTTCATTTTTAGCGTCCTTTCACATCATCGATGACCCTTACTCACTGGTGGTAATACTTTTGT
Organism: Nicotiana benthamiana; assembly: GCA_034376525.1. NCBI lineage: Eukaryota > Viridiplantae > Streptophyta > Magnoliopsida > Solanales > Solanaceae > Nicotiana > Nicotiana benthamiana. Next base: position 24,235,244 of record CM067328.1, read on the forward strand.
ACCAAGGATAACAAAATTCCTCACTCGCAATGGTGACATTTAGTGTAACTGGCACATGCAGTCGCTTAAGCTTAAATTTTCTCACATTGCTTGCTTAGGGAAACGTCTTCTGAATGACCATTCTTTGAATTTCTCATGAATCATTTTCTGTTGTCCATTTATTATCACCGAAAATCAATCTAAAATTCTCATGATGTCGACCGTTATCAAATCACTCAGTCCCTAAATTCATGTTTAGTTTATCTTGTTCACCAGCCCATACTGATTTCTGTTATTCTGGGGTTTAATTCTCCCTTCTGGAAATCACGTTAGACTCACGAACTTATTCATTGAAATGAGGATATGACTTTATGGCATATACTGTTTTGTTGTCCTAAGGCCTGTCGCCTCTCGTCTCTTCATTCACTTTACTAGACTCTGTAATACTGTCATTCCTTCTTCTTCTTCTTTTTTTCCTACCATCGTTATCCATGTATCACACCTTATTCATAATGCTTCGTTATCTCTCTTCTCATTACTCTTCTAATATTTCTGCATATCCCTTTTCTTGTGAAAACTTCAACACAACATTTTTTCGCTTTTAGCTCTCCTTGCTTCATTCATCGACTCTTCGGGTTGCTCAATGTCTTCGCTCTACTAGGGACGAGAGTCATACTAAGGTAATATTTATCTCTTCCAGGCTTTCAGTGCCTATCATCTAATTTTTTTTGATCATGCTACTATTCACATCTAATTGTAATATTCTAGAGTGCACCATCTGGGTGTCTCACAAGGAGATCTATTAGCACATTCGCAATATCCTTTGGATATGTCAACCAATACAAACAATCCATTCACCATTTTGTCTTACTCTATCCCCAGCCGGATCGATGTTCCGTCCTTTTCTTAAATTACACATGTTAGCCCTCATAGGCCATAACTGAGATGGGTGTCGCCAATTGTACATACCTCTATTATTAATGAAGGTAACTCAAAATGCTTATATTTCTCTTCCTATATTGTAGGCAGTGTTCATCTCTACTAATTAGGTAACTCGTACCTTCTTCACCTCGCTTCTTCTATTTGTTTAAACTAGTATCTACCTTTTGATTCTCTTATTCATTATCGTAAGAGTGGATAGACATTCTTGCCTTAGGTATCCTTATAAAGAAGCTTGCACGTCTTAATGTCCTCATGTTCTGCTGGAGACCTTACATACATCATAAGCATAATGCAAAATTGAGTTCCTTTGACTCAATTCTTCCACAGCCACATTAAATCCCTTACCAAACATCTTTCTAGATGTAGGCGTCATCGTATTATAAATAAGATAGAATTTAAGAAATTTAGTTCTTACAATAGAGCTCTACCACACGATCTAGAGTAAGAAGAATGAGTGACAGTCCTAAATGCTCTACAACCTCCTGCTTATAAGTGTGGTGGACGACACACTCCATAAACACAACTCTACAATACATAGCTTGTAAACTCCCTAGGACAGAACTTCTCTGATACTATTTCCGTCGCGACCCATCGGTTAGGGTTGTGACAAATGCAAAAATGTTAAATAAAATCAACTAATTTATATCGAATTATATAAAGTATTTTGTCTGTATCAGAAAGTACAAATATTTTTTGTTTACTTGTAAAACAATACAGTTGAATTTGTTTTGAGGTTTATAGAAAGTAAACTAATTTAAGCCAAAAACGATAAATAAATAAGATTAAAAGTAAGACTTAGCAATTAAAATTGAAAAATATAACAAGCCTGACTTCGAGAATGTCTCTTAGACCAGAAATGAAAATAATACGAAAAACAAATAAAGTTATTTTGATTGAAAATGAAGTACATCATATGTTTTGCCAAGAATTTCGTTCCTTATAGTGGTTACTGAGCTTGCTATTTATAACTATACCTAGGAAAACATGATACTAGGACCAAACCCCACTTAAATAACAATAAATGAGGCATTGATGAATATGAAACGACAGTCCATGAATGCAAATATTCTCTGCAAAGGACGCCATTTAACGTTAGAGAATATTATTCATTGAATGATATCCAATGACAAATATTTGATCTGCTCCCATTGACCGTGCTCCAATCGGAGTTTATCAAATGTCACTTGCAGCTGTTGTTCTCGGCCCGATCGGCTAAGCCGTCTCCCGGAGACGTTACCATTATTTCATTCACACTTTTTACTTTCAACTTTTAATATATTACCACCATGTGTATATATCATGGCGTCCGATCACGGCTTGATCGGCTAAGCCATCTTACAAGATGTTACCTCAACCACAATTTTATTTCAATCTTTCTTTCACATATATCAATTTGTCATATCAATGATTTTACAAACTTTCATTTCGATAAGGATAATGATCACATTCTATCCTTATTACCTCGGTCGTCCTTATTACCTCGGCCACCCTTATCACCCCAACCCACAATTTATCATTTTGTGTTGCGGCGCACAATCCGATCCCACCAGACAATCATATTTCACATAGAAATAATAATTCATAGTTCAGTCACATAGCTTCAGGCCATCCAGAATATCACTTCGCAACAACAATAACAATTCACAAAGAGTTTTCATTAACAATGGAACTAGAAACACAACGAATTCTTTTACAATCATGACAATATACAATTTCAACATCGATGTATGTAACAACCCGTATCATATTGGATGTACTCATAAGGTAAAATATTATCTCAAATGGCCACTTATAGCATAAATTGTGAACAAGCCTTCAATGCACATTATTATTGAAGTCATTTATGGAAAGCAGAGTCGAGACTCATTTCATAATATGTTTCATATTTTCTCATGTCATAGGCATCATCAAGTGCAATTATAATTCAAGTTCTCGGCACATTGGCCATACTCTATTCGTTAAAGCCATTTGACTTATTTCAACATCCCTATACATATAGGATTTTCACATAGTTCGACATAATATATGCAACTCCAATTTCAATTTAAGGTCTTAGCATTTCAATACATAAATCCATATCTTTTGCCCCTTTCAAATTATCAAGACAGCACGTTAATCATGTTGAGACACATCTTTCACGCCTATAAGGTTACAACACCAATTCATGTAAAATAATAATTGATGCAACAATTCAACTTTAATCTTACCATATTCACACAAATATCGATGAAGCTCGATTTCTAAAAGACGGGGTTTTAGCCATACACACCTCAAAGAGCTTTTCCTTAAGTTACTACAACATTCCGGAAATTCTAGCAATGACCATCTACTTCGAGACATAACAAAATTGAACACAAATTAGGAAGATATTCATAATTCTAGCTCATTTGAGTATTTTATCAAATATTATATGAGCCTTAAATCTTTATGGTCCTTTTATTGATGATTTCATCAACCTATGAGTTCTAATGTATATATCGTACATAAATAATCACCATAGAGTAATTAGAGATGCTAAATATACCTCTTGTAGTAAGAATCTTGAGAATTCCTACTTGTGGTGTTCTTAAATTACTCGAAAGAAAAAAAATTTCGGGGCCTTACATTAATAGTATTTCTCCATCCAGCTTCTAAATAAAAATTTATATAAGAAGAATTAAGAAGTCAAAGTTCGATTTTATACCAAAATCTAGATGCGTCTACACCACATTCTGTCTTTTTTCTAAAGTTTGTACAAGAGGTTTTCTAGGTCCGGATTTGAAAGTGAAAGTAATGTCATCTTTTATTGGAAATATAAATGAAATACATTTAGCAATTTAGCACTAGTTAGTTTGTAAGAAAGGACACGTGACATATATGTCCAGCTGTCATTCTCTTTTGCTCTGTATAAAAGGAAGGTTTACTTCCTTCTCTGTAAAGAAGTGAGAAATACAGAAAAATGCTCTCTAGAATCTTCCTCCATTTCATTTCTCTTCAATGGCATTACCTCATAACTAATCTGCTGCCACTTTTGATATGGTATCAAAGCATCGTTCGTGAGGACCGGAGCTCAAGATCTGAGCAATTCTCGCCGGAAAGTTCATCTCTAGAGAACCCGGGAAATCGACAAACAAGGAGTCTCAGTTGGCTCAATTGCTAAGTATAATGTCATAAAATGAAGTTGCGATGCTCGATCACAATCATACATTGTTTCTCTAGCCCGGAGATGCACTAAGTCTGGTTTAATTCCAATAAAACTAACCGACCCTGAGAATTATGCCTTATAGAGTAGAGCTATGAAATTAGCTCTGCGAGAAAAAGGAAAATTAGGGTTTGTGAATGGAAATTATCCAAAAAGTAGATATAGAGGAGAATTAGTTGAACAGTGGGAAAAATATAATGTTATAGTGCTGTCATGGATAGGAAGTACAATAGCGAGTGAACTAATGCCTAGCATAATGTTTGCTATATATGCGAAGAAAATATGGAGTGATTTTCAGGAAAGGTTCGGTAAATCGAATCTAACGAGAATCGATCATTTGTGGACAGAGATCGTAACAATGATACAAGGTACATACTCAATCAGCACTTACTTCTCAAAAACGAAAGATTTCTGGGATGAGTTGTACATTTTAGCTCTGTTGTCAAACTGTGACTGTGAAGAGGAAAGTGTTGGGAAAAACAATTGACCCTTTCCCGTAAACCCCGAGATTTCCGCCCCTTTTGTAACTAGAAAAATTAAGAAATAAAAACAACATAAGAATTTAATATGGAAACCCAAAACCGGGAAAAAATCACAACCGTTGTCAAAAGACAACAAACGACCACTATGTGAAAAATTCTTACAATCACATAAACCTCAGTACATTCTCCTAACAAAATGCATTCGGTTTGGTACATTTGAAAACATAACTTAAGCCCCCTTATATAGGCAAGCCTCCAAGCTACTCTTCAACATTTTTCCAATGTGGGATAATGACCCTTCTCATTTTAAGCAAAATCCCAACAAACTCCACCTTGATTAAAAATGATTATAGCAGCAGCTATCCCCGATACTCCATATTGCTGAACACCTGTCATACTTCACCATAAAGAGTATTGCCACTTAGAATAAACCATTCTAAGAATTTCCACTTCGGTTCATGTCGATAAACACCTTGCTGATTATTATAGTGCAACCTCCACTATTGGCTCTCCTTGGAAGTCCATCAGCTATTGACATAACTGTTTCATCACACACCTTGCATTCCTGCCAAACCAATGCCCGTGTGTAATTTCGCTGTTAATTCACATCTTTCACCATGGCAAATAGCGGCATGCCATAAGGATGTACATGTCTTTGGGTCATATAAGGTCATATGGGCCCCTATCAAAGACCATATTAACATCATCACTTGACTTGGAGCCTGTAGCCGAACCTGCTCCACCTGCTGGACAATCCTTCTTCATGTGTCCAGGCTCTCCACACTTCCAGCAAACAACATTCCGCTTAATGGGGTTCCTCTTTTCCTTTCCTTTCCTGTAGCACATATATACACCTTGAGAAGAAGTATCCCTCCCATCTCCTTTGAGTTTTCTTTCTTCAGAGATGAGCGTGCTGATAACTTCTGAAAGATCCACCTGCTCCTTCCAATGGAGCAATATTGGCTTCATGTGTACAAAAGATGAAGGAAGAGACCAGACGAGCCTTAAGGCTTGATCCTCCTCATCTATCTTCACCCCAATAGCTTCAAGCTCAGAGACAATCCCATTAAGAACACTCAAATGATCCGAGATTTTAATACCCTCACCCATACGCAATGTATTAAATTGTTCCTTCAGGTACACCCGATTTGAGACTCCCTTTGATTGATACAGTTTTTCCAACTTTTCCCATAGCTCCTTGGCCGTCGCAATTCCTTGCACATTTGCAAGGACATTCTTTGCCAATGATAATTGTATCGCACTTGCAGCTCTCAAATACAAATCATCCCATTCTTCATTTCTCTTGCTTGATGAATCATCGCTAGAACCTGCTTCTGGTTTTCCTTTCAGGGCCTTGTGTAGACCTGATTAAATCAATATATCCCTGACTTGAACTTTCCGCAAGCCAAAATTGATTCTTCCATCAAATTTCTCAATATCAAACTTGATGCTTCCCATTGTAACCGTATTGCTGACCAATATCCGTGGATGAAAAACACTTGCTTAAAACCTCGTGAACAGCATACCAGGTAAGTTCCCAGGAAAGAGAGGTGGGTCCGGCGTGACCACTTAATTACCAAGTCTTTCCTAGCCAGAGCTTACCTAGACATCTACCTCCACACTGCCAGACTTGATTCTAACCGCCAGAATTCACCACAAGCCTCGATACTCCAATTGCACCAACTCCCCCTCCTACAAGCTTCTTGAACCAGAAAATCTTTTCTGATGTGGAAGATCAGCCAAAGTTGCGACCACAGAGCATACTAAGATTCCCCCCTTAAGCTAGGCGACCTCGCCCTGATACCACTTGTTGGGAAAAAAAATTGACCCTTTCCCGTAAACCCGAGATCTCCGCCCCTTTTGTAAAGAGAAAAATTGAGAAATAAAAACAACACAAGTATTTAACGTATAGACCCCAAATCGGGAAAACACCACAACCGTTGTCAAAAGACAACAACCGACCACTATGTGAGAAATTCTTACAATCACATAAACCTCAATGCATTCTCCTAACAAACAGTGTTAGAAATGCATTCGGTTTGGTACATTTGAAAACATAACTTAAGCCCCCTTATATAGGCAAGCCTCCAAGCTACTCTTCAACATTTTTCCAATGTGGGATAATGACCCTTCTCATTTTTAAGCAAAACGCCAACAGCAAGCCCTTCTATTGAATACTTGAAATCCCAACGCCTACTACAATTTTTGATGGGATTGAATGAGAGCTATAGCAACATTAGAAGCAATATATTGGCGAGGAGACCCATTGTTACAGTAAATGAGGCGTATGCCATTGTTACACAAAAGGAAAGCCAAAGAACCTTGGGTGTACTTGACAACAAAGAGACATTAAATATGTTGGCAGGGAAGGCTCAAATGGTTAGACCTAGAACTCCAGGACTAGTGTGTGAAAACCATGGATATAAAGGACATCTAAAAGAAAATTGCTACAAGATTGTTGGCTATTCAGGAGATTTCAAAAGCAAGAAGAAGTCACGATAACAAGGTGGAGTATGGCAAAACAACAACTTCAACCAAGGGCAGTTTAGAGGAACAAATCAGAATAATACTGGGTTCAGGTCCTATGCTAACAACACATCAAGTGAGGGACACGTTTAAGGGCACTTCTTCACAGAAGAAGAATATTTATAACTGATGGGATTGCTGAATAAGTCTTCACAAGAAGGATGCAGTAGCAACATGGAAGGTAGTGTTTCATTACTATCCAACACATATAGTTGTGAATGGATAGAAGATTCAGGTGCCTCACACCATATTACACCTTGCATATAGTTACTACAAAAACTCATACATAAAGATAAACAATAAAACTGTAAAATGCAAGTGCCAACTGGAGGAATATCACACATAGCTAATACAGGGAGCACAAAGATACTAGGAACGTACAAGATCACTAATGTGCTACATGTGCCAAAATTTAAGTTTAACTTGTTTTCATTTTCGAAATTAACTAGGAAACTTTCATGTTCAGTTGCATTCTTCCCTAGCTTCTGTGTGTTTCAGGCACTTTACAATGGGAAGGTAATGGGGATTGGTATAGAAAACAATGGCCTCTACATTCTGAAGAGAAGAATGGAATCACCACTTGGAGCAATAGTAGCTAAAATGAAGATATGGCAACTTTGTGGCACTTGAGATTGGGACATCCCTCAGTAGGAGCAATGAAACATGTTCCCTTACTGAAGGACAAAGTAATTGACAAGATACAAGAGGAGTGTATGGTATGTCCTATGCCCAAGTAGAGCAGATTGAAGTTCCCTAATAGTGAACATAAATCTAATTGTGCCTTTCAGTTAGTACATGTAGATATTTGGGGACCCTATAAGAGGGCCACTTATGACAGAAAGCAATATTTTATTAATGTTATAGATGACTATTGTAGATTTACATGGGTATGTTCGATACAATCAAAATGTGAAGTTGTGGTTGTATTGAAAAATTTATTTACAATGATAAAAACTCAGTTTGAAACTATTGTGAAATAGCTTAAATCAGATAATGGGACAGAAATTTTCAATTCACAATGCAATAACTTGTTTACTTCATATGGGATAGTTCATCAGAATAGTTGCCCACACATACCACAACAAAATGGTGTAGTTGAGAGGAAGCACAAGCATATACTGGAAATGGCTAGATCTCTAAAGTTACAGAGCTTAGTTCCAGTAATTCTTTGGGGAGGATGTGTTAAAACTGCAACTTGTCTTATTAATAGATTACCTACTGGAGTTCTAGATGGGAAAACACCCTATGAGCTATTATATGGAGAATCACCTAAACTAGAACATCTAAAGGGTGTTTGAGCTATTCTAGTAATTTTCCTAGAGGTGACAAATTAGATGCAAGCGCAAGGAGAGCAGTGTTGCTAGGGTATTCTGATACTCAAAAGGGATACAAGTTGTTTGACCTTGACACAAGGACATTCTTCATGAGCGGAGATGTCAGCTTCAGGAAATCGAGCCGATACAGGTCAACATACTTGAGGTCAACAACTTCTGAGGTATTTTCTAGGAATTGAAGTGATGAGGTCCAAAGATGGCATACTACTCAATCAAAAGAAGTATGCACTTGGACTAATATCTGATCTAGGACTTAGTGGAGCTAAGCCTGTAACCACACCACTAGAAGTCAATGTGAAGCTCACAATAATAGACTATGATGAGTGTGTTGGAGGTGTCAGTGATCCTGCACTTGAAGACATAACAACTTATCAGAAGTTGATTGGGAGGTTGTTATACCTCACTATTACCAGGCCTGACATTAGTTTTTGAGTGTAAGTTATGATTTAGTTCATGCAAGGACCAAAGATATCACGCTGGAATGCAACATTGAGGCTAGTGAAGTACATAAAGAATGCACCTGGTCAAGGACTGCTACAAAGAAGGGATCTTAAAGCTGAGTTGACAGTCTTCTCTGATTCAGACTAGGCAGCATGCTCAACACTAGAAGATAAGTGACATGATTTGTGGTGAAGCTCGGGGAGTCCTTAGTTTCTTGGAAATCAAAGAAGCAGCAAACAATAAGCAACAGTTCAGCAAAAGCTGAATATAGAAACATGTGAGTAGCAATCTCAGAAGTAATTTGGCTAGAAGGATTACTGGCAGAGTTGAGTATGCCAATTTCCAGACATGTGCAGCCCTTTTGTGACAACAAAGCAACAATTCAAATTGCTTCTAATCCAATCTACCATGAAATGACCAAGCATATCAAGATAGACTTCCATTTCATTAGAGAAATGATTAAAGAGGTGTTGATACAAACTCAACATGTGAGTAACAATGATCAGCTAGTAGACATACTGACAAAGGACTTAGGAACTATGCAGCATCAGTACCTATTGTCCAAGCTTGGAGTGTTCAATATCTTTCATCCTCTAGATTGAGGGGGAGTATTGAAAATGTAAATAAAATACATTTAGCAATTTAGCACTAGTAAGTTAGTAAGAAAGGACACGTGACAGATGTGTCCAACTGTCATTCTCTTTTGCTCTGTAATCTTCCTCCATTTCATTTCTTTTCAATGACATTAGCTCATAACTAAATTGCTGCTACTTTTGACACTTTTCCTCAGACGCTATTTAATTGAGGGATTAGGGGCAGAGCTAGAGTGCTTAAAATGGGTTCGATCGGATACAGTAATTTTGGTTTGAATCTAGTAAGCAAGACGGTTAAAATTCTGAACTCATAAGCTAGCTTGAAATACTTGCTTTGTCTTTGTACGAGATATTTTGTGCATCAGACTAGCGTGAATTTCCCTTTTTCTTTCTTTTTTATTTACAAAATTAACATTAAAAGAGGAAGACAAGTCTGCGTACACAGTACCCTCCTCAGATTCTACTACGTGGCACAGATCGTACTACGTGGGATTATACTAGGTTGTTGTTCTTGTAACATTAAAAGAGCGATGAATCCCGTTTAAACTCCAAGGAGGAGAATTTGTGCCCCCCTAACCCCACTCACGCCTTCTCTTCTAACGGTTGATAATACGAGGACTTCAATTTCTCAAGGATCATTTCAATTTGACTGGTTTTTATTCATTTTTAAGCTGTGTTTTTACCCTTTTGAACAAAAATAATGGCAGCTCGAAGGCGGATGCTTCTCAAGGTCATAATCCTAGGAGATAGCGGGTGAACTTTTCATGTTTTTCTTCTCACTTCTCCGATCTCATTCATTGGTTCCCTAATACAGTTTTAAGAATTTTAATTCCGATTTGGTTAATGCAATACCTAAATTAATGGTTATTTCATGCACATATATTTTTTTAATATTAGTTCTGAAACTCAATTCAATAATTTGGATCCGTTTGCTTCGCATTAGCTTTAGATTGGGAATTGTATTATATAGCGTTGTTATTGCTAAGTAGTTTGAATTCTCTTCAATTGTGTGAACCACCTAATCTGAGTTTCTCTATTCAACATTGTATTAGAGTAGGTAGAGATCAACGGTTGGAATTCATTGCCATCCGTCCCCAAAGATATTTTCACGTACTTGGTCCTAGAAAAGAATTAAGACCTGCACTTGTGGGGCATGTTGTAGACCTAATATAAGTTAAAAGTGTCTCTTTTAAGCTTTAACATGATGTGGTTAACACAGTGGTAGTCATAATTTTCACCAAGGGATTCAATAAAATAAAAACAGGTAAATAGATGTACATAAAATTGTGACCTTATACATATTGTAATTTTTCGAAAGGTATGAACCCCCTTCGCGCCCCCCATAGCTCCACCCTTAACATATTGCAATAGTTTTTGCTTTTATTTCCTTACTTTTTCTACATATTGGAAGATACTAGCTGACACCAATAAGCAACTATTTAGAATGGAAACACTTGAAATTTTGCTAAGGTTGTTCAAGCATTAATATACATGTATAGAAAGTAATATATGATCTATATGCACAATATAATTTTTGAGCAACGGGGGTTCAACTGACAACCTTTAGGCATATGTAGATACGCCCCTAGCTCTTTAGATGTTGAAGAATGGATCTGCACTTGTTCATTGAACATCAGCCGGACAAAATAATGGGAAAAAAGAATGTTAAATGGATAATGCTTCCCGCCTTGTTTCTTGACAAAAAAATAGTGGGCAAGCTTGAAAATGTAAGATATATGGATTTATATCTAGATATATGGACTTATATCTACACACATATGAACAATATATGGATAATTATATGTTATGTGCTATCTTTTGGTTTGGCCTAATTATGTGGTCTTATGGACATTATGTTAAGGGGGCCAATGTATTGTCATACTAAAGTGTAGGACTAATGTGTAGATACCCAAAAGGGTAACCTTAGTTTATGATGGGCTAACTAAGGTTACATAAGTAACTATGGTTACTTGCTTGTGACTCTTGAGTTATGTAACTCTTGCAAGACATAACTCAAGACATAACTCTTGTCTTGTAACTCTTGTCTCTTGGGTTATGTAACTCCTAGAGTTATAAAGTGGGGTTATGGTTCCCATTCTAGTGCAAGACAAGTTCTTCTTCTTCCCATTGAATCAAGAACCATATTGTCCATTGTCTTGCAAATAGGGTGGAAAACCATAAGCCAAATTTTGATAATTGTCATAACACTATTATTGTGAACCTTTTCATATATTGTTGAGTATTGTGGATACATTCTTGTGGGGACAAATATACTTCAAGAAACTTGAAGGAAGGCTAAAGGAGTTCACAACAAAGGACAATCATCAAAAGGAGGCTCAACATTTCCACATAAGGATTCAGGTTAGCTTCCGCTCATGTAGTTTATGTATCCGAATTATTCAATATGAAGGTTGTTGTCTTTAGTAGGAATCATAATTTCTAACAATTGGTATCAGAGCCACCCTTCAATTTTGGATAATTTGGATGTTCATAAGGTTCATGTTATATTAGGATTCATGTTAATGTATAATTAGAATTTTGTTTATGAAATTCTACCATGAAATAGCATGATAGCATGATCTTATGAATGCTATGATTTGATTCAGTTTGATGCTTTTATATCATGTTAAAACGTTGTATATAGCATGATTTAGTTGGTAAATAACATGTTTTCATGTTTAAAGATTCATGTTAAAAATCATGTTATAATTCAGAAAAAGTATACACTGTACAATCGATTGTATACACTCCAGTGAGATGAAATGTTTTTAAATTATACCTGACAATCGATTGTCTGGATTTGACAATCGATTGTCTGGTCCAGTAACTTAGAAAAAATTTTCCTTGTCACATCCAGTGACTTAAAATTTTCAGAAAAAACCAAACAATCGATTGTCTGTTTTGACAATCGATTGTCTGGTCCAGTAACTTAGAAAAATTTTTCCTTGTCACATCCAGTGACTTAAAATTTTTTCAGAAAAAACCAAACAATCGATTGTCTGTGTTGACAATCGATTGTCTGGTCCAGTAAAGTTTAAGAAAAACGTTTCAACTCTCTTAAGTTTCAGTGAATGTTAATTGTTTTATAGTCCATCAATTCTTATATATTATAGAATTGTCCAATTCAGTAAACAACGATTAATATTCAAGTGTTACACATCCAATCATGTAACACATTAAGTTAAGATTCATAAAATGGCTTAAGGAACTAAAGTTGATTGCATCTAATATTTTAGTTTTTCAATTGAAGCATTATGTTGCCAAAGTAACCTCTATTGTGTAGATTGATTAATTATAAAATATGAGATGACTGTGGATGTTAGTCTTCCATGCGTTTAACATCGGCCCAAAGGAAGGTGTTATTTGGCAGGAATTCGAACATTCTTGTGGTGGTAAATATGAGATGATTATTTGGTTTTCCATGTGAATATTAAATCGGCCCAAAGGAAGGTTTAATATTTGACAGGAGTTTATTGTCTATGTTTGATCACTACACCAAGAGTACCACTTACAAGTTGATTTTCTGTCCAAAGACTAAAATCAATGTTGTGCTAGGTATCTTGTAATGGGAAATGCCTAACTTTGAATCTATAAAGTTAAAGTTCAAGTTTTGTAAGCATGTATTTAGTAATCCTTTGTTCAATTTTCAGTAAACTCTTCTGCTTCTACGATCTCTGCCAATATCAATAGCATCCCTGTGCTTAACGGCACTAACTTTAAGGAATGGAAAGAGAATGTAATGATCGTTCTCGTTTGCATGGATCTTGACTTAGCCCTTCGGACTGAGCAACCTACTCCTCTTGAGGATACATCCTCTCCTGATGACAGGAGGGTGATGGAGAAGTGGGAACGCTCGAATCGCATGAGTCTCATGATCATGAAGCGTGCAATCCCAGAATCATTCAGGGGCACTATGAATGATGAACCCAATGCCAAAGTTTTCCTTGAAAACCTCGAACAGCGTTTTATTCAAAACGAAAAGGCGGAAACAAGTGCACTATTGAGTAAACTTGTTTTTATGAGGTATAAGGGCAGGGGAAACATTAGGGAGTACATTATGGAAATGTCTCATCTTGCTTCGAAACTAAAGTCACTCAAGCTGGATTTACCTGAGGAACTGCTTGTGTACTTTGTTTTGATATCTCTTCCTGCACACTTTAATCAGTTTAAGGTCAGTTATAACTGCCTGAAGGAGAAATGGTCTCTTAACGAGCTCATTTCACACTGTGTGCAAGAAGAGGAAAGGATAAAGCTAGATAAGACAGAAAGTGCTCATTTGGCATCCTCTTCTAAGGAAACTAAGAAGAGGAAGGGTAAGGAAGTTGCAGTTGCAAAGCCCAAGAATAAGCAACATAAGGAACCTAAGGTTGAAATTACTGAATTAGGTTGCTTTCTTTGTAATGGGACTGATCATGTAAAGAGAGATTGTACCAAGTACCATGCCTGGCGTGCGAAAAAAGGTACATTTCTTTCTCTTGTTTGTTCTGAAGTTAATTTAATTTCGGTACCTAAGGATACTTTGTGGGTAGATTCTGATGCTACTACTCACATAAGTATAACTATGCAGGGTTGCCTGAACTGCCGAAAACCAAATGATGGTGAAAGATACATCTATGAGGGTGACGGCAAGAAGGTGCCAGTTGAAGCTATTGGCAAATTTAGGCTGTTGTTTAAGACCGGTTTTCATTTAGATTTGAATGAGACTTTTGTTGTACCGTCTTTTAGATGGAACTTAATTTCGGTTCCCCAATTGGACATATCTGGTTATAAATGTACATTTGGGGATAATAAAGTTAGTCTCTTTCAGTGTTCAAATCTTATTGGTACTGGTGTTTTATCAACATTTGATAGCTTATATTTGGTTGATACAATAACTTCAAATAAAGAAACTTTGCATACAAGTTTAAGTGGTACTAAAAGAAAATTAACTAATGAGAATTCTATTTCACTTTGGCATAAACGTTTGGGTCTCATATCCATTCAAAGAATTCAGAAACTCGTGTCAGATAGAATTCTTGATTCTCTTGATTCCTCAAATTCGGAAATTTTGTATTGAGTGTATCAAGGGAAAACAAACAAACAAGAACTAGATTAGGTGCTAAGAGAGATTCGGACGTCTTAGAATTGATACATACGGATATTTGTGGGCCATTTCCTACTCCTTGTCGGAATGGTCAACAATACTTTATCACATTCATAGACGATTACTCTCGTTATGGGTACCTATATCTTATTCATGAAAAGTCCCAATCCATATTAAAAACCGTAGCTTATATTCTTAATAGAGTTCCAACTGCAGCTACAATAAAAACCCCATATGAACTTTGGACTGGGCATAAACCCGGTATTCGGCATTTTCACATTTGGGGTTGTCCAGCTGAGGCAAGGCCTTATAGGCCGAATGAAAAGAAATTGGACGCTAAGACGGTTAGTAGCTATTTTGTTGGATACTCTGAAAATCCAGGGGTTTTAAGTTTTATGATCCTACATCACGAACTATTTTTGAGACGGGAAATGCTAGGTTCTTTGAGGATATTGAGTTTGGGGGTGGGGAGATAAAGTTGTTAGAGATTTTGTCTTTGAGGAAGAACATGTGTCTTTCCCTCAAGTTGTTGATGCAATTCCGGTTCAAGACAATCTCGAAAATCTCCCCCATCAGGACCCTGATATAACTAATGAAATTCAAACTCAACAACCTCAAGAAACTGAAATGCCACTAAAGAGATCCACTAGAGAGAGGAGAAATGCAATTTCGGATGATTATGTTGTATTTCTTCAAGAACAAGGAAGTGATATTGGACTTGAGGAAGATGATCCAATCAACTTCCGTCAAGTCATTAAGTGTTCTAACTCTCAAAAGTGGATTGATGCCATGAATGATGAGATGAAGTCTATGAGTGATAATGACGTTTGGGAGCTTGTTACGTTGCCCGAAGGTACGAAACCTATTGGTTGTAAATGGATTTTTAAAACCAAAAGGGATTCAGGGGGCAATGTTATTAAGTACAAAGCTCGTCTTGTCGCAAAAGGCTACACTCAGAAAGAAGGCATTGATTATAAAGAGACTTTCTCTCCAGTTTCATCGAAAGACTCTTTCTGGACTATAATGGCATTAGTAGCACATTTTGATCTTGAGCTTCATCAAATGGATGTTAAAACTGCTTTTCTCAATGGTGACATTAGGAAACAATTTATATGGTGCAACCTGAAAACTTTGTTTCGGATGAATCAGAGAAGAAGGTTTGCAAATTAAAGAAATCCATCTATGGACTCAAGCAAGCTTCTCGTCAATGGTATTATAAGTTCCATGCAGTCATTACATTTTTTGGTTTTGAACCAAATATTGCTGATGACTGTATATACCATAAGTTCAGTGGGAGTAAGTATATTTTCTGGTTTTATATGTCGATGACATACTGCTTGCCTGTAACGATATAGCATTATCACTTGAAACTAAGAAATTTCTTTCAAAGAAATTTGAATTGAAAGATCTTGGTGAAACTTCTTTTGTATTAGGAATTCAGATATAACGAGATCGCTCCAAAGGTGTTCTCGGTCTGTAACAAAAGGGCTATATCGATAAGGTTCTGAAAAGATTTGGCATGCAGGATTGTAAACCAGGCGACACCCCTGTTGCTAAGGGAGACAAATTTAGTCTCAAACAGTGCCCAAACAATTCTTATGAAATTTCGGAAATGCAGAAGACACCTTATGCTTCGGCGGTAGGTAGTCTGATGTATGCTCAGGTATGTTCACGACCTGATATAGCGTACATTGTTGGGATGTTAGGCAGATATTAAGCAATCCGGGTATGGACCATTGGTAGGCAGCCAAAAGGGTCATGAGGAACATACATAGAACAAAGGATTACATGCTTACATATTGGAGTTCGGACCAGTTTGAGATCATCAGGTATACCGACTTCAATTTTGCCATTTATGCTAATAACATATGTAACCATGGTTGCATATGTTAATAACAACAGTAATTTGACGAAAGCAAAACATAAGGACGTCAAATTTCGGGTTGTTAAAGAAAGAGTACAAAATGGACAATTGTGCATTAAGTACATAAGTACAAACTCCATGCTTGCGGATCCGCTCACTAAGGAATTGACACCAAAAGTATTTCATGAGCATATTGCTTGTATGGGTGTCAAATCAGATAAGGATTATGTATTTTAGTGGGAGTTTGTATTGCACATTTATGTATTGTTCATTATATTCAGAAATTCAGTAATTCAGTTATATCTGCGCAGATATTCAGTTTTAAAGTTTTTGTACTCTTACAGTTTAAGTTTGATCTCAATAAGGAGAACCAGTTGGAAATAGACATTCTATTGACCACACTTTATGTTATACCCATGCTACATACCTACACTTGATCCATGTCGTTGGTTATATTGATATACGTGATCTATGATTGGTTCTAGTTACGAATGAGTAACGACGAGCTCTTAGGTCCTATGTTGGTATGATTGATGGACCGGATTGTTCATGACAATTTTATTGTGATAGCAATTTTGTGCACCTAAGGTTTGTAACATATAATATTAAGGATTGTACATATGTTTGTATATCTCGTCCAAGTGGGAGATTGTAAGATATATGGATTTATATCTAGATATATGGACTTATATCTACACACATATGAACAATATAAGGATAATTATATGTTATGTGCTATCTTTTGGTTTGGCCTAATTATGTGGTCTTATGGACATTATGTTAAGGGGGCCAATGTATTGTCATACTAAAGTGTAGGACTAATGTGTAGATACCCAAAAGGGTAACCTTAGTTTATGATGGGCTAACTAAGGTTACATAAGTAACTATGGTTACTTGCTTGTGACTCTTGAATTATGTAACTCTTGCAAGACATAACTCAAGACATAACTCTTGTCTTGTAACTCTTGTCTCTTGGGTTATGTAACTCCTAGAGTTATAAAGTGGGGTTATGGTTCCCATTCTAGTGCAAGACAAGTTCTTCTTCTTCCCATTGAATCAAGAACCATATTGTCCATTGTCTTGCAAATAGGGTGAAAAACCATAAGCCAAATTTTGATAATTGTCATAACACTATTATTGTGAACCTTTTCATATATTGTTGAGTATTGTGGATACATTCTTGTGGGGACAAATATACTTCAAGAAACTTGAAGGAAGGCTAAAGGAGTTCACAACAAAGGACAATCATCAAAAGGAGGCTCAACATTTCCACATATGGATTCAGGTTAGCTTCCGCTCATGTAGTTTATGTATCCGAATTATTCAATATGAAGGTTGTTGTCTTTAGTAGGAATCATAATCCTAACAGAAAACTGACTGTAAATTTAGCAATTTGACTGCTTCTAATCATTAATCATTACATTATTTTACGTTACCATACCATCTGGATTTAATTAGTGACTTCCCTGTTGATCCTTTTGTAGGGTGGGAAAGACATCTCTGATGAACCAGTATGCTCACATTCCTCTTTTTTGAATTCCAGCAAAATACATACTTTATTTTTTTTCCTTTCCGGGTTTTGTCTTACCAACTTTCATGATTATTTTTAGGTATGTGAATCGCAAGTTTAGTAACCAATACAAGGCCACAATCGGAGCTGATGTTTTGACAAAAGAAATTCAGTTTGAGGATAGGTTAGGTTATACACATTCTAAGTAAGATTCAGGAGTCAGAAGCATCTAATGAGTGCTATTACCTCATCTCTCTTTTCTTTTCTCCAAATTAGTTTGTCCTTATGTTATTATTCACTTTCACTTAATTCTTATTCTTGATTGACCCTGTTAAATAACATGATTTCATTTGTAAATAAAAATAACTTTCATGGCAATTATGTGAATGGATCGCAGTAGAATAGTGCTTGCAAAAAGTTTATCTGCTATCTAATATAGAGGGCTTATTCGACCCTGACCAGTGCTTCTGCATTTTAATTTCTTGAAATAAATAGTGAGGTCTGTAACTATCTCAATCTCCATATCAAGCTTCTTATTTCTAGGTCTAAGAGTAGCATATATAGAAAGTTCTGGTCAGTTAAATTTCCATTGGTTTTAGAGGAAGATATACTAGTTCAGTCTCAAAAAAGAGAGGATGATATACCAGTTGTAACGCAGTGTAGTCTGCATAAGGAAAGACTAATTATTTCACATTTAGCAGTTAGATTGATATTCTTGAGAAGGTTATTCTAGCATTTTGTGTAGTTATAGAGAAAACCAGTTTTATGCAGATTGGCTGGATTTTAGGATATGTAACAGCCTCTTGCAAAAATACAGGATACGGCTGCGTACAATACACCCTTGTGGTCTGGCTCTTCCCCAGACCTCGCGCATAGTGATAGCTTAGTGCACCTGACTGCCCTTTTAGTATGATAGCTTCAATAATATCTTGTTAAAATGTATAGAATTTCATTAGGAAAAACATTCCTGCCTTGGCACTTCTTCTGCTACTGTCTCTAAAAGTATAGGACTTCCAAATTAAGGATATTACAGTGTTTTGGAGGTTTAGATGCTCTTTATTTAATTACAGGACAAGGTGTCACTTCATGATGCTACAACGGGTAAATTAGGGTTTTATTATTTGGACAAAGTTTAACTCTTTTTGAAATTTGAGCAGAAAAAAGCTTGAGTGGAAGTAATGTGCATTCTCTAACTGTTATCATCTCCTTTTAGAATCACAAACAGTCCTAGATGGACACATGTGAAAAGAGAAGGGTTATGGTGTCACGATCCGGATTTTCCCACCTTGAGGAGTCGTGATAACGCCTACTAATAGGAGCTAAGCAAGCCAATTATCAAATACCTCTTTAACGAACATCGACAATATTAACAACAATAAAACTTTTAACAATAAAGCAGAAGTATCATATATAATTTACTGAAAGAAATGCGGAAGTTTAACAAATCCTCTACCCAAGACTGGTGTCACATTACTCACGGACGTCTAGAGAATACTAAATACAAGGTTTGAATGAAGCATAAAACTGTCTGCTACGGTACAATGATAACAAAATGGATGAGATATAAACGACTCCGGGCCTGCGGACGTTAGCAAGGCTACCTCGAATGTCCCTGGACTGGAAGCTCGCTCCCGAAATGCTACTGCTACTCAAATGTTGTTCCAACACCTGGATCTGTGCAAACAGAGTGTAGCATCAGCACAACCGACCCCATGTGCTGGTAAGTGCCTAGCCTAACTCCGGCGAAGTGGTGACTAGACTAGGACCAGATTCCAGATAAACCTGTGCAGTTCAAATATATATACATACGACGGATAATAATATAGGAAGTAACACCCAATGACCAGAAGGGGAAACATATTAAGGGGGAAAAACAGTTACAAGTAAGAGAAACCACAATAATGATGAAGCAGCCAAGAATTTATAGCATTCAAGCAACAAATATTCCAAACAAAACACACTTGATACTGTTATAAAATGAAAGCAATTTAGTAAAACATGAACAAGAAATATAAGCAACTTAGTGAAATATGAACAAGAAATATAGATAGAGAGAAGGAAGAGATTTTCTTCTTCAATTGTGTATTTTCCTATCTATTACAAGACCTTTATATAGGCATAAAAAGTGAAGACAATATGTCATGAAATATGTCATTCAACATACAAAATATGTCATAAACCATTTGAGATGAAGATCATGGAAGAAGAGTAGACATCCACCATAAATTGCTATTTATCATAAGACTCCCCCTTGGATGTCCATAGACAATGTGCCTCATTAAAACCTTAACTAAAATAAAACCCAAGGGGAAAAAAATTCTAGAAAAGGAAAAAGAGTACACATATCTAACAATATGCATTTTTGTGCAACCCGATCCTCAAATATCAGTGTTGCGGCGTGCAACCCGATCCATATCGTGTATATCTGTTGCGGCGAGCAACCCGATCCGTGTGGATATTAATTATCTTTGTTGCGGCGAGCAGCCCGATCCGTGTGGATATTAATTATCCTTGTTGCGGCGAGCAACCCGATGCGTGTCCTGTGACAGTGTTGCGGCGTGCAACCCGATCTGTGTCGTGTGACGCTGTTGCAGCGTGTAACCCGATCTGTGTCGTGTGACGCTGTTGCAGCGTGTAACCCGATCCGTGTCGTGTGACACTGTTGCGGCATGCAACCCGATCCGTGTCGTGTCTGTTGCGATGTGTAACCCAATCCATATTGTTTGACACTGTTGTGGCGTGCAACCCCATCCGTATCGTTTGACACTGTTGCGGTGTGCAACCCGACCCACTTATATCATACATTCTCATCCAAACAACAGTCAAAAATACGAAATAAGAGAAGAATGACCAGTAAAGAAATCCCGGCAATGGAACATAACATCACCTCAAAAATCATGGCAAGGGAATAAATCGACAACACCAAGAAACCTTCCGGCAAGGGAGCAAAAACATTAACCTACACATCCTGGCAAGGGATATAACCAATATACGCAAAGCATCCCGGTAGGTAGGGGTGTACAAGCCAAACCGTCAAGTCAAACCAAACCGACGAACCAAGTCAAACCGAAGATAAAAAACCGATCACTCTTGGTTTGGTTTTGTATTAACAAAAAAAATAAAAATCAAACTGAATCTAAACCAAACCGACATAGTATATATATAGACTTGTAGCTTTTGGTTTATCGCATATTTGTTGTCATTTTCTATTCTAGCTTTTGGTTAATCACATATTTTTTGTGGGATGTTTCCATTTTAAGAAATATGGTGTTTTCTATGAAGCAGGTAACATGTAAACTTATGAGTGTTTATAAATATATCATTATACAGAACGCTGATTACTCAAGGTCACCACTTTTTAAGAACAAATTGCATAAACAGAAACAGAAAACCAAGAAAATGTTGCTTTCCTTCCTTTCTGCCTGAATATTTGTTCTTAGAATGTTGATCTTAAGAATGAATCATTACCCTTCCATGTCCCTGATTGCCCAACAGCTAATGTGATCTCTTTTTCAAGCATAATAATATTACTAAAAAGGAAAACCGAAGATAAACCGAAAATCCGAGGAAACCGAAAAAATCGATAAAAACCGAAACTGAAAAAATCAAGTATATGTTGGTTTGATTTGATTTTGAAATTTAGTAAACCGACATAATTGGTTTGATTTTGGTTTGATAAAAAATCAAACCAAACCGCCTCATGTACGCCCCTATCGGCAGGTGATTCAATCAGATCCTTTCATATTTCTTTCATTTACTACTCCTTAGTTCTTTATCGTACGAGTCAACACTCCTAAGGGTTTATAATTCATAGTTATTTCTCACACTCTTCACATTAAATAAAGATCAGAAACTGAGCATGGAAGAATCATAACTATATCAGAATATGCACAAGTAAGGACCGACGGCCATGCTTGACACCAATGTATAAATACTTGTCACCATTCCTATACACCCTACTCGACAAATAGCAATTAGCAAATTAAGACTCTACTCCTATTCTCTCAAGCCAAAGCTAGACCAAACACTTACCTCAAAAGCTCCCAACTCAACTCAAGTCTCTAGTGTAGCTTTACCCCTCGAATTCACCACAAAATTGCTCGAATCTAGTCACAAATTAATCAAATGTATCAACAAATGCTAGTTAAATCAATTTGAATGCATAAGAATGAATTTTTTAAAGTTTTACCCAAAAGTTCCCAAAACACCCCCGGGCCCACGTGGTCAAAACTCGAGATTCGAACCAAAACTGGGTTACTCATTCCCCCACGAGTTCATATCTATGATTTGTTTTGATATCGGACCTCAAATTGAGGTCCAAATCCCCAATTTAGTGAAAACTTAAGTTCTACCTAAAATCTCCATTTCCACCCATGGTAAACCTTGATTTTTAAGACAAAAACATGATAAATGATGTTAAAGATTGAAGAAATGGAGTAAAAATTGACTTACAAATGATTTGGAGAAGAAGGAGTTCGTGAAAAATCGCCAATGGGTGTTTGGGTTTTGAAAATATGAAAAATAAAGCTTCAAAATCGTTCAAGTATGGAATATGTAGGTGCAGGTATGTGAATTGCGAAACGTTGTTCGCAATTGCGAACCCAACAGACTTGGGAATTGCGAGATTTCTGTTTGCATTTGCAAACTTAGGCAAAAAAGACGGGCTTCGCATTTGCGAAGGAAGGTTTGCATTTACGAACACTGGGCATAAAGGGGTCTTCGCATTTGCGAAGACTGGGCTAACGGAAGGGCATCACAATTGTGATGTTTTTCTTTGCATTTGCGAAGTGAACAACCCAGGTGAGGTTCTCGCAATTGCGAGGCTGGCTTCGCATTTGCGAAGCCTTCAGGTCAGGCATACCAGCATATCCAAACATGCAAAAATGAACTCGCGGCCTATCCAAAACTCTCCCGAGCCCTCGGGGCTCCAAACTAAACATACAGACAACCTCAAAAACATCCTACGGACTTACTCCTGCGATCGAATCGCCAAAATAACATCAAAGTCTATGAGTCAAGCCTCAAAACACAAAATTCTTCTTTCAACTTTCATGAACTTCAAATTTCTGCTTTTTAGTCCGAAAAATGTCAAACGACGTCCGATTTCGACCAAATTTCACAGAAAGCGCTTAATGTACATTTAAGACTTGTATCGGGTGCCGGAAACAAAATATGGGCCTGATACCTATATTTGCTAACTTATTTTCATTTCAATTTCTGATATCATTTTCAGAAAAATTATTTCCTTGAAAAATTCCTTACTCGGGCTCGGGACCTCGGATTTCGATTCTGGGAATACGCATGAGTCCCATATTTTTCTACGGATCCTCCGGGACCGCATCACGGGTCCGGGCCCGTTTTCCTAAAATATTGACCGAAGTCAACTTTAACAATACTAATATCAAAATTCTTCAAAGTTTTCACAGAATTCACATATTTTAACATAAAAGCTTTCCGGCTACGCGCCCGGACTGCACACGTAAATCGAGGCAACTAAAAGCGAGGTTTTAAGGCCTTGAAAAAAGGAAGAATTACGGTGATGACCCCTTTGGGTCATCATATCTTCCACCTCTAAAATAACCATTCGTCCTCGAACGGACAAAAGAAAGAAGTAGCTGAGTCGAGGAATAGATGAGGATGACGGCTTCGCATATCAGACTCGGACTCCAGGTCGTTGCCTCTAGAGGCTGACCTCTCCACTGAACATGCACTGAAGGGAAACTCTTCCACCTCAACTGTTGAACCTGCCGGTATAAACTAGCTACCGACTCCTCCTCATATGGCAGATCCTTGTCCAATTGGATAGTGCTGAAGTCTAATATGTTGGATGGATCTCCGTGATACTCCGAAGCATGGATACATGAAAAACTAGATGCACGACTGACAAGCTAGGCGGAAAGGCAAGTCTATAAGCCACATCTCCCACACGACCAAGAATCTCAAATAGGCCAATGAACCTAGGGCTAAGCTTGCCCTTCTTCCTAAATCTCATCACGCCCTTCATAGGCGATACGCGGAGCAATACTCACTCACCAACCACGAAAGCAACATCTCTGACCTTGCGGTCCGCATACCTCTTCTGTCTAGACTGAGCTGTTCGAATTCTGTCATGAATGATCTTGACCTTATCCAAGGCCCCCTGAACTAGATCCGTACCCAATAATCGAGCCTCTCCCGGCTCAAACCATCCGACTGGGGACCAACACCGCCTATCATAAAACACCTCGTATGGAGCCATATGAATGCTGAACTAGTATCTGTTGTTGTAGGCAAACCCTGCTAATGGAAAAAGCTGGTCCCACGAGCCTCCAAAATCAATAATGCAGGCTCAGAGCATATCCACAAGAATCTGAATAGTCCTCTCGGACTGACCGTCCGTCTGGGAGTGAAATGTTATACTCAACTGAACCTGGGTGCCCAACTCTTGCTGAACCGCTCTCTAGAAATGCGAGGTAAACTACGGACTCCGGTCCGAAATGATAGATATAGGAACCCCATGAATGCGAACGATCTCCTGATATAAATCTCAGCTAATCTCTCGGACGATTAGGTGGTGGCAACCGGAACAAAATGCGCTGACTTGGTCAGCCTATCCACAATAACCCAAACCGCATCAAACTTCTTCCTAGTCATGGAAGGCTAGAAACGAAATCCATGGTAATCCTCTCCCGCTTTCATTCGAGAAGCTCAATCCTCTGAAATAACCCACCGGGCCTCTAATGCTCGTACTTAACCTGCTGACAGTTCAAACAATGAGCCACATATGCACCAATGTATTTCTTATTCTACGCCACCAATAGTGCTACCTCAAATCCTGATACATCTTCGCGGCGCCCGGATGAATAGAATACGGAGAACTATGTCCTTCGCTAAGATCCACTCCCGAATACCATCAAACAATGGACACACAAACTCGCCCCTGCAGTCTAATGCACTATCATCTCCCAAGGTCACTTTCTTGGCACCTCTGCGCTGCACCGTGTCTCTCAGGACACACAAATGGGGATCATCAAACTGCCGCTCACGGATACGCTCTAACAACGACGATCGAGTGACCATGCAAGCTAACACCCTGCTAGGCTCGGAAATATCCAACCTCACAAATTGATTGGCCAAGGCCTGAACATCCAAGTAAGCGGTCTCTTGCTGACCGGAATATATGCAAAACTAGCCATGCTGGCGGACTTCCTACTCAATGCATCGGCCACCACATTGGCCTTTTATGGGTGGTATAAAATAGAAACATCATAGTCTTTCAACAACTCCAACCACCTCCTCTGCCTAAAATTCAACTCCCTCTGGTTGAACAAGTACTGAAGTCTCTTGTGATTCGTGTACACCTCATATGTCACACCATATAGATAATGCCTCCAAATTTTCAAAGCATGAACAATGCCTGCCAACTCTAGGTCATGAACAGGATAATTCTTCTCTTGGATCTTCAATTGCCTCGAAGCATATGCTATGACTATGCCATTCTGCATCAATATGCACCAAGCCCAATATGGGAAACATCACAAACGGTGTAAGGCCCTGATCTTATGGGCAAAACCAATACTGGTGCCGTAGTCAGAGCTGTCTTGAGCGTCTAATATCTTGCTCGCACTCATCTGGCCACTTGAATTGGGCACCCTTCTGGGTCAATCTGGTCATCAGGACTGCAATGGATGAAAACCCCTCCACGAACCGTCGGTAGTAACCTGCTAACCCCAAGAAACTCTGGATCTCTGTAGCTGACGCCGGTCGAGGCCAGTTTTTGACTGCCTCAATCTTCTTCGGGTCCACCTTAATACCCTCTGCCGCACTTCGAGAACTTGGCGTATATCTGACTATCCTTCAGAGTCTGAAGAACCACTCTGAGGTGCTGCTCATGCTCCTCCTGACTGCGGGAGTATATCAGAGTATCGTCAATGAAAACAATCACGAACAAATCCAAATAAGGCCTGAACACCCGGTTCATGAACTCCAGAAATGCTATCGGGGCATTGGTCAACCCAAATGACATGACCAAAAACTCATAATGCCCATACCGAGTGCGAAATGCTTTCTTAGGGACATCAGACACCCTAATCCTCAGGTGATGATAACCAGATGTCAAATCTATCTTCAAGAACCCCCTCACACCTTGAAGCTGGGCGAATAAATCGTCAATCCTCGGCAGCGGCTACTTGTTCTTTATCGTCACCTTGTTTAACTGCCGATAATCAATGCACATCCTCATCGACCCATCCTTTTTCTCCACGAATAACACCGGTGCACCCCAAGGCAACACACTGGATCTAATGAAACCCTTATCAAGCAAATCCTAAAGCTGTTCCTTTAACTCTTTCAATTCTGGCGGGTCCATGCGATACAACGAAATGGAAATAGGCTGAGTTCCCGAAGCCAGATCAATTACAGAAATCAATGTCCCTGTCGGGCGGCATACCCGGAAGGCCTAAAGGAAAAACCTCGGGGAACTCCCTAACAATAAGAACATAATCAATAGATGGGACCTCTGCTTTGGAGTTGCGAACATATGCTAGATATGCTAGATACCCCTGCTCGACCATGCGTCGAGCCTTAACATATGAAATAACACTATAGGTGGCATGACCTGGTCCCTCTCCACTCAAGTCGAGGCAAGTCTAGAAAAGCCAAGGTCACGGTCTTGGCGTGACAATCTAAAATAGCATGATACGGGGACAAACAATCCATCCCCAATATAACATCGAAATCCACCATATCCAAGAGCAATTAGTCAACACGGTTCTCAGGACCCTCAAATAATACCACACAAGAACAATGCGCTCGGTCGACCACTATAGAATCACCCACCGGTGTAGATACATAAACAAGAACACTCAAGGAATCTCTAGGCATAACGAGTAGGGTGCAAAATAGGACGACGCATATGAATACGTAGAGCCAGGGTCAAATAGAACTGAAGGATCTCTAATAGAAATCAGAATGGTACCTGTAATGCCCGCACCTGAAGACTCAACCTCTGGCCTAGCTGCTGGCTGGCCTTTACGTCTGGCGACGTGAATCCACCTTTAAGACTTCTACCTCCTTCTCTAACACCTCTGCCACCGCCTCTAGCTGGCAAGGCGAGCGGTGGAACCTCCGATGCCTGAATCGTAGCATTAGAATTCCGATGCTGGAAGCTGCCATAAGCTTGAGGGCAATATCTAATGATATGCCTCGGATCACTACAAGCATCGCAAAACCTCGTCTGTTGCGGCTGAGCACCCCTCAACCTCGGGAAAACCTTCCTGTTGGACCATGAGTGACATAGGGAACTGACTGAAAGGGCCTGGGAGGATGGCCTCTACCATGAGCATCCCTACCTCCAGACGAGGTACCACTGAATCTACCAGAATGACGAGGCCTCTTATCCGACCTATGGCTGCCTCCCTGTGGCAGAACCACCACAACTCTACGGCCCACATTGGCCGTCTCTTGGAAAGCGATCTCGCTCTCAGCCTGAGCCACTGTACCCTGCTGGCCTGTCACCGATGTCTGGACTCCTGGAAGAAAACCCGCTCGAATGATGCTCTCCATAAAGCCTACCAACCTGACCAAAACGTCCTGAAGAATTGGGGTGGCTATGAACCCTTATGGGACATGAGCTGGGCCCACCGGAGCTACTAGGGTTGGAACCTCCTCCTCAAACTCAACCTGGAGCTCCTCCTCTGGGGCTGCTACTCCGGGCTCGGACTGCTGGGCGGTAGATAAAGAAGCACGTGTTCCTGCCATATGCGAAAAAATAGAGTAGAAATTCAATCGGTGTTTGAGAAATGGAAACGCACGACAAGAAAGAACTAATGTGATGTTTTTCCTAACTCAGTAGCCTCTGGGGGATAAATACAGACGTCTCTGTACTGATCCCTCAGACTCTACCAAGTTTGTCCGTGAGTTGTGAGACCTATGTAACCTAGTGCTCTGATACAAACTTGTCACGACCCGGATTTTCCCATCCTCGGTAGTCGTGATGGCGCCTACTAATAGGAGCTAGGCAAGCCATTTATCAAATACCTCTTTAACGAACATCGACAATATTAACAACAATGAAACATTTAACAATAAAGCGGAAGTCTCAAATATAATTTACTAAAAGAAATGCGGAAGTCTTAACAAATCCTCTACCCAAGACTGGTGCCACATTACACACGGACGTCTAGAGAATACTAAATATAAGGTTCGAACGAAGCATAGAACTGTCTGCTACGGTACAATGATAACAAACTGGATGAGATAGAAAGGACTCTGCGCCTACGGACGTCAGGAAGGCTACCTCGAATGTCCCTCGACTGGAAGCTCGCTCCCGAAATGCTACTGCTACTCAAATGCTATTCCAACACTTGGGCATCATCACAGCCGACCCCATGTGCTAGTAAGTGCCTGGCCTAACCCCGGCGAAGGAGTGACAAGGCTAGGACCAGATTCCAGATTAACCTGTGCTGTTCAAATATATATACAAACAATGGAATAATATAGGAAGTAAAAGCCAATGACGGGAAGGGGAAACATGTTAAGGGGGAAAACAATACAAGAGAAACCACAATAATGATGTAGCAGCCAAGAATTTACAGCAATCAAGCAACAAATATTCCAAACAAAACACACTTGAGACTGCAACTGTTACGGCATGCAACCCGATCCTCAAATATCAGTGTTGCGGCGTGCAATCCGATCCATATCGTGTATCTTTATTGCGACGAGCAACCTGATCCGCGAGGATATTAATTATCCTTGTTGTGGTGAGAAGCTCGATCCGAGGGGATATTAATTATCCTTGTAGTGGCGAGTAACCCGATCCGTGTGGACATTAATTATCTTTATTGCGGCGAGCAACCCGATCCGTGTCACGTGACACTGTTGGGGCGTGCAACCTGATACGTGTCGTCTGACGCTGTTGTGGTGTGTAACCCTATCCATATCGTTTGACATTGTTGCGGCATGCAACCCGACCCGTGCTATTTGACACTGTTGCAGCATGCAACCCGACCCACTTATATCATACCTTCTCATCCAAACAACAGTCACAAATACAGAATAAGAGAAGAATGACCAGTAAAGAAATCCCGGCAAGCGAACATAACATCACCTCAAAAATCCTGGCAAGGGAGTAAATCGACAATACCAAGAAACCTCCCGGTAAGGGAGCAACAACATTAACCTACACATCCTGGCAAGGAAGATAACCAATATACGCAAAACATTCCGGCAGGGGATTCAATCACATCGCTTTGTATTTCTTTCATTTACTACCCTTAGTTCCTTAATCGGTCGAGCCAACACTCCTAAGGGTTTACTTTCATAATTATTTCTCACACTCTTCACATTAAATAAAGATCAGCAACTGAGCATGGAAGAATCATAACTATATCAGAGTAAGTACAAGTAAGGACTCACGGTCATGCTTGACACCAATGTATAGATGCTTGTCACCATGCCTATACACCGTACTCGACAAATAGCAATTAGCAAATTAAGACTCTACTCCTATTCTCAAGCCAAAGTTAGACCAAACAATTACCTCGAAAGCTCCCAACTCAACTCAAGTCTCTAGTATAGTTTTACTCCTCGAATTTACCACAAAACCGCTCGAATCTAGTCAAAAATTACTCAAATGTATCAATAAATGCTAGTTAATCAATTTTAATGCATAAGAAAGAATTTCCCAAAGTTTTACCCAAAAATTTCCAAAACACCCCCGGGCTCATATGATCAAAACCCGAGGTTCTAACCAACATTGGGTTACCCATTCCCCCACGAGTTCATATCTATGATATGTTTTAAAATCGGACCTCAAATTAAGGTCCAAATCCCCAATTTAGTGAAAACCTAAGTTCTACCCAAAATCCCCATTTCCACCCATGGAAAACCTTGATTTTTAAGACAAAAACATGATAAATGATGTTAAAGATTGAAGAAATGGAGTAAAAGTTAACTTACAAATGATTTGGAGAAGAGGGAGTTCGTGAAAAATCGCAAATGGGTGTTTGAGTTTTGAAAATATGAAAAATGAAGCTTCAAAATCGTCTAAGTATGGAATATGTAGGCGCAGGTATAGGAATTGCGAAACAAGGTTCGCAATTGCGAACCCAGCAGACTTGGGAATTGCGAGATTTATGTTCGCATTTGCGAACTTAGGCAAAATGGACGGGTTTCGCATTTGCGAAGGAAGGTTCGCATTTGCGAACACTGGGCAACAAAGGGGTCTTCGCATTTGCGAAGACTGGGCTAAAAAAAGGCATCACAATTGCGATGT
Organism: Nicotiana benthamiana; assembly: GCA_034376525.1. NCBI lineage: Eukaryota > Viridiplantae > Streptophyta > Magnoliopsida > Solanales > Solanaceae > Nicotiana > Nicotiana benthamiana. Next base: position 24,265,435 of record CM067328.1, read on the forward strand.
TTTTCTTCGCATTTGCGAAGTGAACAGCCCAGGTGAGGTTCTCGCAATTGCGAGGCTGGCTTCACAGGTCAGGCATACTAGCATTTTCCAAACATGCAAAAATGAACTCGCGACCTATCAAAAACTCTGCCAATTCCTCGGGGCTCCAAACTAAACATACACACAACCTCAAAAATATCCTACGGACTTACTCGTGTGATCAAATCGCCAAAATCTATGAGTCAAGCCTCAAAACACAAAATTTTTCTTTCAACTTTCATGAACTTCAAATTTCTCATTGTTAGTTCGAAACATGTCAAACGACGTTCGATTTGGACCAAATTTCACAGGAAGCGCTTAACGCACAATTAAGACCTCCACCGGGCGCCGGAACCAAAGTACGGGCCCGATACCTATATTTTCTAACTCATTTTTATTTCCATTTCAATTTTTCATATCATTTTCCGAAAAATAATTTCTTTCAAAAATTCTTTATTCGGGCTCGGGACCTCGAATTTTAATTCCGGGAATACGTCCGAGTCCCATATTTTTCTACAGATCCTCCGAGACCGTCACATTACGGGTCCGGGTCTATTTTTCCAAAATGTTGACCGAAGTCAACTTTAACAATACTAATATAAAAATTCTTCAATTTTTTCACAGAATTCACATATTTTAACATAAAATCTTTCCGGTTACACGCTGGACTATGCATGCAAATCAAGACAACTAAAAGCGAGGTTTTCAAAGCTTCGAAAAAAAAAAGAATTACTGTGATGACTCCTTTGGGTCGTCACATATGGGGAACATAGGCCCGACTGTTCCATCATAGAAATGTTGTTTGTTTTCGCTATAAAAGCTGCTCTTATGAAATACTTTTGCACTTGTCAGATTCCTTTTACTGGAATGTTTGACCAAGTACAAGCAAGTTTAATAAGTCAAGGGTAAGGGTAAGGTCTGTGTATATACTACTGTCTCCATACCTCACTAAGTGAGATTATACTGGATTGTTGTTGTTGTTGTATTTTCGCCTCTAATCTGCCACATCTTACTCTGCTTCAGATATGGGATACTGCTGGACAGGAAAGGTTCCAAAGCCTGGGTGTAGCTTTTTACCGTGGAGCAGATTGTTGTGTTGTAGTATATGATGTGAATGTTATGAAGTCATTTGAGAATCTTAACAACTGGAGGGAAGAATATGGATCCATAATTTGCCAAAGTGTTTTGATGTGTTTAAAATAAATAGCTGATAAGTTTTGCATTTAATGTTCAGGCAAGCCCATCTGATCCCGAGAACTTTCCATTTGTCGTACTGGGGAATAAGATAGATGTTGATGGTGGCAACAGTCGAGTGGTAAATTAATTTATCTTTTGATGATTCTTCTTCTTTTATTGTTATTTTTTCTTTCAAATTTGGCATCTAGGAATGGAGTTGTTTTTTGCTCTAAATTGGTTGCAGGTCTATGAGAAGAAAGTGAAGGCATGGTGTGCTTCATACCATATTTTGAGACCTCAGCAAAAGAGGGATTCAATTAAGTTTGAATCCTCTCTTGATATTAATTAAGTTTATTACAGCACTGTTAGTTGAAGTTTGTGTATTTAATTTTAGCTTCCAAATTGCAAAAGTATGATTATATTGATGCTGCATTTTTTGACTCCTTGTATACTTCAACCTTTACGAGATACTAATGTAAGATATATGGACTTATATCTACATACATATGGACAATATATGGACAAATTATATGTTATGTGCTATCTTTTGGTTTGGCTTAATTTTGTGGTCTTATGGACATTATGTTAAGGGGGCCAATGTGTTGTCATATAAAGTGTAGGACTAATGTGTAGATACCCAAAAGGGTAACCTTAGTTAATGATGGGCTAACTAAGGTTACATATATGTAATCATGGTTACAAGCTTGTTACTCTTGGGTTATGTAACTCTTTTGTTATAAAGTGGGGGTTATGGTTCCCACATTATTGCAAGACAAGACTCTTCTTCCTCCCATTGAATCAAGAGCAAACACCATTGTTGTCTTGCAAATAATTGTGGAAAATCATACACCAACCTTTGATCATTGTCATAATATTGTTGTGGTTATACTACTCACATTTTGTTTAAGTCTTGTAAAGAATTATTGTGGATACATACATTTCAATACACTCTTGAAGGAAGGATCAAGGAGCATTCTTCAAAAGGACAATTAGGCAATCATCAAAGGAGGTTCAACAAATTCCACACATGGATTCAGGTTAGCTTTCGCTCATGTAGTTTAATTCCGAATTGTTCAATATGAAGGTTATTGTCTTTAGTAGGAATCATAATCCTAACAATGGGTATCAGAGCCACCTTCATATTTGGATAATTTGGATGTTCATAAGATTCATGTTATGTTAGGATTCATGTTCAAGTAATGTTAGAATTTTATTTATGAAATTCTAGTACCATGAAATAGCATGATTTTATGAATGTTGTGTTTTGTTGAAATTTGATGTTTTGATATCATGTTATCTTTACATGTATTAAAACATTGTGTTAAGCATGATTTTAGTTGGTAAACAACATGTTTTCTGGTTTAAGATTCTTGTTGGAAATCATGTTTTATTCAGAAATTTTTTTGCAAAAACACTGTCCAAATATAATCGATTATCTTGACCAGATAATCGATTATTTTTTGACACTGCCTAAAGATAATCGATTATTTTCTTAGATAATCGATTATCTCTCAAGTTTTGGAATTCTGGCAGTTTTTTGGAACACCAGAATAATCGATTATATGTCTAAGATAATCGATTATTCTGGTCCAGTGAGTTTGTAACGTTTTTTAAATATACCAGAATAATCGATTATCTGGCTTAGATAGTCGATTATTCAGGTCCAGTGACTTAGAAAATTTTTCTCAAAACCAGAATAATCGATTATCTGGTTTAGATAATCGATTATTTTGGTCCAGTAGCTGAAAATTTTTTTTATGCCAAAGATAATCGATTATTTAACATAGATAATCGATTATTTTTGTCCAGTATTAATTGACTCATTATCTATAATCAATTAAAATACTTAAGTTTTTTGAATATTAATTGTTTTAAAGTCCATCAATTTTCATATTTTTGGAATTGTCATCTCAAGTATAAAAACAATTAATATTTAGTTGTAGCATGTCAAAGCATGTGACATATTAAGTTAAGATTCATAATATGGCTTAAGGAACTAAAGTTTTAGCATCTAATATTTTAAATTAGTCAATTGAAGCATTATGTTGCCAAAGTAACCTCTATTGTGTAGATTGATTAATCTTGAAATATAAGATGATTGTGGATGTTAGTCTTCCATGCGTTTAACACCGGCCCAAAGGAAGGTTGTTATTTGGTAGGAATTCGAACATGCTTGTGGTGGTAAATATGAGAGAATTATTTGGTTTTCCATGTGAATATTAAATCGGCGCAAAGAAAGGTTTGATATTTGACAGGAGTTTATTGTCTATATTTGATCACTACACCAAGAGTACCACTTACAAGTTGCTTTTCTGTCCAAAGACTAAAATCAATGTTGTGCTAGGTATCTTGTAATGGGAAATGCCTATATTGAATCTTTAAAGTACAGTTAAAGTTCAAGTAATTGTAAGCATGTATTTAGTAATCCTTTTGTTCTATTTTCAGTTAATTCTTCTGCTTCTACGATCTCTGCCAACATCAATAGCATCCCTGTGCTTAACGGCACAAACTTTAAGGAATGGAATGAGAACGTCATGATCGTTCTCGGTTGCATGGATCTTGACCTTGCTCTTCGGACCGAGCAACCTACTCCTCTTGAGGATACATCCTCTCCTGATGAAAGGAGGGTGATGGAGAAGTGGGAACGCTCGAATCGCATGAGTCTAATGATAATGAAACGTGCAATTCCAGAATCATTCAGGGGCACTATGAATGATGAACCTAATGCCAAAGTTTTCCTTGGAAACCTTGAACACCGTTTTATGCAAAACGAAAAGGCGGAAACAATTGAGTAAACTTGTTTCCATGAGGTATAAGGGTAAGGGAAACATTAGGGAGTACATTATGGAAATGTCTCATCTTGCTTCGAAACTAAAGTCACTCAAGCTGGATTTACCTGAGGAACTGCTTGTGTACTTTGTTTTGATATCTCTTCCTGCACACTTTAATCAGTTTAAGGTCAGTTACAACTGCCTGAAGGAGAAATGGACTCTTAATGAGCTCATTTCACATTGTCTGCAAGAAGAGGAAAGGATAAAGCTAGATAAGACTGAAAGTGCTCATTTGGCATCCTCTTCTAAGGAAACTAAGAAGAGGAAAGGTAAGGAAGTTGTGGTTGCAAAGCCCAAGATTAAGCAACATAAGGAACCTAAGGTTGAAATCATTGAATTAGGTTGCTTCTTCTGTAAGGGGACTAATCATGTGAAGAAAGATTGTACCAAGTACCATGCCTGGCGTGCGAAAAAGGGTACATTTCTTTCTCTTGTTTGTTCTGAAGTTAATTTAATTTCGGTACCTAAGGATACTTGGTGGGTAGATTCTGCTACTACTACTCACATAAGTATATCAATGCAGGGTTGCCTGAACTGCCGAAAACCAAATTATGGTGAAAGATACATCTATGTGGGGGACGGCAAGAAGGTGCCAGTTGAAGCTATTGGCAAATTTAGGCTGTTGTTTAAAACTGGTTTTCATTTAGATTTGGATGAGACTTTTATTGTACCATCGTTTAGACGGAATTTAATTTCTGTTCCCCAATTGGACATATCCGGTTATAAATGTACATTTGGGGATAATAAAGTTAGTCTCTTTCAGAATTCAAATCTTATTGGAACTGGTATTTTATCAACGTTTGATAGCTTATATTTGGTTGATACAATAACTTCAAATAAATAAACTTTGCATACAAGTTTAAGTGGTACCAAAAGAAAATTAACTAATGAGAATTCTATTTCACTCTGGCATAAACGTTTGGGTCACATATCCATTCAAAGAATTCAGAAACTCGTGTCAGATGGAATTCTTGATTCACTTGATACCTCAAATTCGGAAATTTGTATTGAGTGTATCAAGGGAAAACAAACAAACAAGACTAGATTAGGTGCTAAGAGAGCTTCAGACGTCTTAGAATTGATACATACGGACATTTGTGGGCCATTTCCTACTCCTTGTAGGAATGGTCAACAATACTTTATCATATTCATAGACGATTACTCTCGTTATGGGTACCTATATCTTATTCACGAAAAGTCCCAATCCATAGACGTGTTCAAATCATTTAAGGCTGAAGCTGAAAATCAGCTAAGCAAAAGAATTAAATCCGTTAGATCTGACCGTGGTGGTGAATACTATGGTCGATATGATGGTTCCGGTGAACAACGTCCAGGGCCTTTTGCTAAATTCCTGGATGAGTGTGGGATCGTCCCTCAGTATACTATGCAAGGAAGTCCTACGATGAATGGTGTAGCTGAGAGACGAAATCGGACCCTTAAGGATATGGTAAGAAGTATGATTTCTCGTACTACTTTGCCTGACTCACTCTGGGGTGAAGCATTAAAAACCGCAGCTTATATTCTTAATAGAGTTCCAACTAAAGCTACAATCAACACCCCATATGAACTTTGGACTGGGCATAAACCCAGTATTCGGCATTTACACATTTGGGGTTGTCCAGCTGAGGCAAGGTCTTATAGGCCGAATGAAAAGAAACTGGAAGCTAAGACGGTTAGTAGCTTTTGTTGGATACTCTGAAAAATCCAGGGGTTTTAAGTTTTATGATCCCCCTTCTAGAACTATTTTTGAGACGGGTAATGCTAGGTTCTTTGAGGATATTGAGTTTGGGGGGTGGGGAGATAAAATTGTTGGAGATTTTTTATTTGAGGAAGAACATGTGTCTTTCCTCAAGTTGTTGATCTTGGTCTTCCTGACACGGATCACACAACTCCGGTTCAAGACAATCTCGAAAATCTCCCCAACCAGGATCCTGAAATTAATAATGAAAATCAAACTCAACAACCTCAAGAAACTGAAATGCCATTAAGGAGATCCACTAGAGAGAGGAGAAATACAATTTCGGATGATTATGTAGTATTTCTCCAAGAACAAGAAAGTGATATTGGACTTGAGGAAGATGATCCAATCAACTTCCGTCAAGTCGTTAAGTGTTCTAACTCTCAAAAGTGGATTGATGCCATGAATGATGAGATGAAGTCTATGAGCGATAATGACGTTTGGGAGCTTGTTACATTGCCCGAAGGTATTAAACCTATTGGTTGTAAATGGATTTTTAAAACCAAAAGGGATTCAGGGGGCAATGTTATTAAGTATAAAGCTCGTCTTGTCGCAAAAGGCTACACTCAGAAAGAAGGCATTGATTATAAAGAGACTTTCTCTCCAGTTTCATCGAAAGACTCTTTCAGGACTATAATGGCATTAGTAGCACATTTTGATCTTGAGCTTCATCAAATGGATGTTAAGACAGCTTTTCTCAATGGTGACATTGAGGAAACAATTTATATGGTGCAACCTGAAAACTTTGTTTCGGATGAATCAGAGAAGAAGGTTTGCAAATTAAAGAAATCCATTTATGGGCTCAAGCAAGCTTCTCGTCAATGGTATTATAAGTTTCATGCAGTCATTACATCTTTTGGTTTTGAACCGAATATTGCTGATGACTGTATATACCATAAGTTCAGTGGGAGTAAGTATATTTTTCTGGTTTCATATGTCGATGACATACTGCTTGCCTGTAACGATATAGCATTATTACTTGAAACTAAGAAATTTCTTTCAAAGAAATTTGAATGAAAGATCTTGGTGAAGCTTCTTTTGTATTAGGAATTCAGATACAACGAGATCGCTCTAAAGGGGTTCTCGGTCTGTCACAAAAGGGCTATATCGATAAGGTTCTGAAAAGATTTGGCATGCAGGATTGTAAACCAGGCAACACCCCTGTTGCTAAGGGAGACAAATTTAGTCTCAAACAGTGCCCAAATAATAATTATGAAATTTCGGAAATGCAGAAGACGCCTTATGCTTCGGCGGTAGGTAGTCTGATGTATGCTCAGGTATGTACATGACCTGATATAGCATACATTGTTGGGATGTTAGGTAGATATCTAAGCAATCCGGGAGTGGACCATTAGAAGGCAGCCAAACGGGTCATGAGGTACTTACAGAGAACAAAGGATTACATGCTTACATACCGGAAATCGGACCAGCTTGAGATCATTGGGTATACCGATTCCGATTTTTCTGGATGTCAGGATAGTTTGAAGTCCACTTCAGGCTATATTTACATGCTTGCGGGGGGTGCTATCTCTTGGAGAAGCATCAAGCAAACTCTTACAGCCACTTCCACCATGGAAGCGGAGTTTATGGCATGTTATGAAGCATCCAATGAGGCATTATGGCTGCGGAATTTTGTTGGTGGACTGCGAATTGTTGATAGCATCAAAAAGCCACTTAGGTTATTTTGCGATAACAGATCGGCAGTCCTTTATGCTAATAACAACAGTAGTTTGACGAAAGCAAAACATATGGACGTCAAATTTCGGGTTGTTAAAGAAAGAGTACAAAATGGACAATTGTGCATTGAGTACATTAGTACAAACTCCATGCTTGCGGATCCGCTCACTAAGGGATTGACACCAAAAGTATTTCATGAGCATATTGCTTGTATGGGTGTCAAATCAGATAAGGATTACGTATTTTAGTGGGAGTTTTGTATTGTACATTTATGTATTGTTCATTATATTCAGAAATTCAGTAATTCAGTTATATCTGCAGATATTCAGTTTTTAAAGTTTTTGTACTCTTACAGTTTATGATTGATCTCAATAAAGAGAACCAGTTGGAAATAGACATTCTATTGACCACACTTTATGTTATTTCCATGCTACATACCTACACTTGATCCATGTCGTTGGTTATATTGATATACGTGATCTATGTTGGTTCTAGTTACGAATGAGTAACGAAGAGCTCTTAGTTCCTATGTTGGTATGATTGATGGACCGGATTGTTCATGACAATTTTATTGTGATAGCAATTTTGCGCACCTGAGGTTATTTTGTAACATATAATGCTAAGGTTTGTACATATGTTTGTGTATCTCGTCCAAGTGGGAGATTGTAAGATATATGGACTTATATCTACATACATATGAACAATATATGAATAAATTATATTTTATGTGCTATCTTTTGGTTTGGCCTAATTTTGTGGTCTTATGGACATTATGTTAAGGGGGCCAATGTGTTGTCATATAAAGTGTAGGACTAATGTGTAGATACCCAAAAGGGTAACCTTAGTTAATGATGGGCTAACTAAGGTTACATATATGTAACCATGGTTACAAGCTTGTGACTCTTGGGTTATGCAACTCTTTTGTTATAAAGTGGGGGTTATGGTTCCCACATTATTGCAAGACAAGACTCTTCTTCCTCCCATTGAATCAAGAGCAAACACCATTGTTGTCTTGCAAATAATTGTGGAAAATCATACACCAACCTTTGATCATTGTCATAATATTGTTGTGGTGATACTACTCACATTTTGTTTAAGTCTTGTAAAGAATTATTGTGGATACATACATTTCAAGACACTCTTGAAGGAAGGATCAAGGAGCATTCTTCAAAAGGACAATTAGGCAATCATCAAAGGAGGTTCAACAAATTCCACACATAGATTTAGGTTAGCTTCCGCTCATATAATTTAATTCCGAATTGTTCAATATGAAGGTTATTGTCTTTAGTAGGAATCATAATCCTAACAACTAACACTATACATCCAAAACTCCCTTTATCATGGAATTCGTTTTAGCTGTGGGAGCTTCCTTCATTCCCTTATTTTTGGGAAATGCCGGCTTGTTTAATACTATAGTAATTTTTTTATGTGATTTATTGTTTAAAACTTAGTAATTGTTTTAATAACTTTATTTCATAATTACTAGAAGTAGTATTTTGTACAACTAATTTAATGTCATATTTAGTGTTTGGACAACATTAGAGTTAGAAGTTTGAAAACAAAGAGTATTTGAAGTAGAAAAAAATTTGTAGAAGTTGCAATTTGTATTAAGAATCTCACTTGGAAAAAAAAAATTGTGGCAGTTGCAAGTTGTATTTAGGTATGTATTTACTTTGGAACTTATTTTATAAAAGTTGAAAATTTGTGAGTAAGAACTAGTATTTCACATGAAATATGCCTTTTTAAACAAGTGTTTGGAGGTTTGAAATGAATACTAAGTACAGTTAACGCTATCAATAACAATCTCATTTGTTTCGAGATTTTTTTGTTTTTATTATACACCTAGTCTTACGTAAAGTAGAAACTTTGTACAATCGAAAAGATTATGTACATATTTTTAGAATTATTATTAGGAATCACAAAGATTACATATGGCTATTATAGAGTAGAAATTTTACAAAGAATGTGCCTGCCATAAATATGATTGTTACTGTTACAGGTAAACAACTATTATAAAAAGATAAATATAATTTATTATTATATAAAAATATTGTTATAAAGAGGTACGACGGTATTTATGCACAAAGAGATTTTGCCGAATGAAAGGTAAAAACAAATTTATAGTCCCACATTATTCCGGAGATAGTTTATATCCAAGATTAGCGTCTGCACCAGAGAAGTATACTCTAGGCAACGTGTTCAATTGTAGAACTACTGGCAAGTAACAGTATTCTACAAAAAGTTACTGAAGTAGTCAATGATATACATTTCTGTGCAAAGGCACGATACAAGTGTGGCCTAGCATCAATAAGGTAGAGTGAAATTTTTGAAAAATTATAATTCAAATCTCAATAGATATAAAAAAATGACACTTCTTCTGTTTCATAATAAATGACTATTTTATTTTTAGCACACCCCTTATTAAAATACATACTTATACAAATAATTAAGTATTTTGACCAAATTACCTTTAATTAAATATTGCATATTGTTTAGAAAGAATTACAAGAAAAAACACATGCCTTCACACCATAATAAAAAATGGCCCATGTTTATAAGTTTTACCCAACCTAATCTATATTGTATATATTTTGAAAATACTAGTTCTTGCAAATTTATTTTACGATCATTGCTTCTAAAGCTATGGAGTTAAATCTATGTTCTCACAACCATTGTTTTCACTCTCTCTTCTTCTCACATCTTTTAATACGCTTCAAGGGACCGTCTGCCATTACTGTTACTCCTCTTATGTCAAGTGGTTGCAATGTAAAAAAAAATTAAAGAGTAGAAGTCCACAATTGAAGGTCATTCAATGCTTTGCTTTCGAAAGTAGCATTTTTTGAGTTTGTTAGTTGTTTGGATTGAGTGTTGTTCTAATTGATTGAAAATATCAAAAGGAGTTCAAAATTTAAATTTGAAGTGATTTGGAATAGATTTGTGCAAGATTTGAGTTAAATTTGAGAAAAGACACAAGAAAAAAGACGAAGTCAATTTTTTATATAATTATGTATAATTATGCATAGTATATATGAGTGTACAAACATATCGTATGCACTATTATACACTTTTATGCACCTTTATACAAGCATCTATAGGCGAACTTCTTTCACGATTTTCAATTGCAATTCTTGTTCAAAACAAGTCCAAATCTCCAATAATTGACTTCAAATTTTATATACAACCTCCTTATACTATTTCTAACAACTCTAAAAAACACCAACTCCAAAATTCTCATAAAATAATATTTAAGCTTGTTAAAAATTTAATTTTCGCCAACCAAATGGATTTGGTTTGTTGAACTAATATTTGAGTCACAGTTACTAATACGAAAATAAATTTAAAATCTTGAGCAATCTTTTTTAAAAATTAAATAATCATTTTGAGAACCTATTGGAGTTGGATGTTAAATCTTAGCGTATTATTTTTTGGCTAGTTGGTTGTAAATTGAAATATCAGCTGCAAACTTAAGAAGTCGGGAGCCCATTGTTCTAATGTGAAGATTTTCTACTGTTAATTTGACACATTGAGATATGTAAATGGATTATTTTTAAAAAAGTATAGTGTCACGACCTGACCCGTCGTCTCATGTATTTCCGTTCTGTTTTCCCGTTTTATGCTTCTACTTATTTCATTGTCCGTGTTTGGTAAATTTGAAGTAATTCAGAAAGAGTTTGGTTGGAAATGAGACAATTAGTCTCTTTAAGGAAAGTTTGGTTTGGAAAAGTCAATCCGATGTTGAATTGTGAGTTAGAGGGCTCGGAATGAATTTCTGATGATTCGATTAGTTTTGGAGGATGATTTTAGGATTAGGAGAGCAATCAGAAGTAATTTTGGAGGCTCGGTGTAGAATTATGCTTGAATTGGCTAAGTTAGCATTTTGACGATATCCAGTTGATATGTAAGATTTTGATCCGAGGGTCGTAATGGAATTCCGAGAGTTGCAGTAGCTTCTTTAAGTGATTTTGGATGTGTGTGCAAAATTTCAGTTGATTCAGAGGTGTTTAGATCGGGTTTTTGATCGAATGTTAGTTTCGAAAGTTTTAGTTTAACTTAGGCTTGAATCTGTTGTAATTTGATGATTCTTGTATTGTTGGGTGTGTTTTTATGATTGGAACATGTTTTTGTGATATTTTAGGATAGGTTGGCACCCTTGGTTGAGGTCCCGGGGGCCTCGGGGTGTTTACGGGTGGTCAATCGGACCAATCTTGGCCTTTGGGAGTTGTAGAAAAATAGTTGATGTGTTGCAGAGAATTTGCTCTATGCGATCGCATAGGGAGCATTGCGATTGCATAGGAGGTCTTTGAAGGGGTTCAAATTTGTTCTATGCGATCGCGTAAGAGGCTGTGCGATCTCATAGGTTTGGAAAAATTTGTCAGTGCATTCGCCGTCGTGGTGTTGCGATCGCATAGTGTAATAGGACATGGTGTCCCTGGTAGCATTTTGTTCTATGCGAACGCGGGGCTTGGAGTGTGATCGCATAGGTGTGGGAGGCTGTTCTCTGCGATCGCAGGGGCAGTTGTGCGATCGCATTGAGCATTTTTGGGAGGTCTAGAATTTTGTGCGATGCGATCGCAATAGCAATGCTGCGATCGGATATGGTTAATTAATGTCTAAGCAGAATGTTTTAAGGACATTTCATCCGCGACTTGGGTCTAATTTCCACAATTATTAAGCTACCTTGGGAGCTTTTGACGAGGAATTTAGAGGGTTTTTACTGGAAATCGATTGGATGTAAGTCCTATGGCCTAGAAACATCATCTAATTGTGATTTCAACATCTAAATTCATGGAATTTGAGTAAAAAGGAAAAAACTATGGCTTGGGTTTTTAATGAGAAATTTGATTTTGAGGAAGCATTTGGACCCCGATTTTGATAAATTTTACACGTATAGACTCGTTGCGAGATAAGGAATATTTTGATGTAAAAATTTCAGACTTTTGAGAAGTGGGGCCGGGGCTCTGGTTTTGTAAATTTTGTGGTTTTCGATATTTTTTTAGTCTTTTCGATTGGGTTATATTCCCTTAGCCTATTGTAATGTTTTCGTTATGGTTTTGGCCAGATTCGACGCGTGAGGAGGTCGATTTGAGAGGCAAGGGAATTGCTAGCTAGTTTTCAGCTGGCTAGAAGTCAGTAATTGATGTAACTGCTGCTCTGAGGGTTCGAAACCCCAAACTTTCACATCGTAACGCTATATTGAGGCGTGACAGACATTCCACGATGAGTGCGGGGTCACTTACTACTGGGGATTGAGACTTGGTCCATCCCTAGTGTTAATTTTTACTATATTGGCGATTGAAACACATACTTTATCATTGTAAATTGGGCTTATTGCCGTGTTTGGGGCCTTGTGCTGACCTGTAGAATCCTTAGGGGATCTTTATGTGTTTCGTCACTTGTGTGCATAACACAAATTCTCAGTCATGTTTTTCAATATTTAAAACAGTATAATAACTGTGTTTTATACCTAAACCTTAAATGAAAAGGATATAAGGGCTGAGATCCCTATAATATGTCACGCCCCATTGGCTGCTGACTTATTTGACTGAGATGGGTCGGGGACCCAGTAGTGAGGATGGTTCCTTGATATGGATTGGGATACACGTCGTAGCAATTATATATATTGATATTGAGACCGAGAGCCTGTTTTATGCCAATACCTGGCTGATATTGCGCTTGGGATGTAGGAGCCCTCCGGAGTCTGTACACACCCCAGTGAGCGCCATCAAGGTTAAATAAGTGGAGCGGGCTGCACGCCTCAGCGGGTACTAGTGTGTACCGTTATATGTGTTATATTCTTTCATGCATTATTTCTTAACTGTATTACTTGTTGTGTACTGTTTCCACTATTCTGGATATGAACTACTAGATATAGAGTACTTTGTGTATTTCCTGCATTTTCTTACTTTCAGACTGTATTTATGTTTATTAATCACTAGGTCGGAGTACTCGCTTTACTCCCTGCACCTTGTGTGCAGATCCAGGGCAGTCTCAGGTTGAGTAGATCCAGTTGATCCAGAGTATCTATTCCAGGAGTATTTGAGGTAGCTGCAGAGCGTTTGGAGCTGATGATTCTCCCCTCTATATCCGTCATTTATTTCCGCATTATCCGTTTTAGACAGACTTGCAGTAGGATATTACTCTGTATTCTAGAGGCTCATGTTCGTGACATCGGGTCCTAGTTGGGCTGTATTCGTATTTTGTTAGACTTTTCTTATTATTATCAGTATTTCAGACTTTTGACTTAAATGATATTTATCTTCATCTGTTAGTTAATGGGGTTATGGTTATAAATAGTCGGGCTTGCCTAGTAATGTGCTGGGCGCCATCACGATCGGGTTGGGGTCCTGACATATAGTTAATTTATTCTTGATTATGTAAAAAAAATACTTATTTTGAGCCAAAGTAAAAGACCAAAAAATTACTTATTATGGATCGGAAGAAGTATGAGATTTCTTCTCATATTTTTTAATTTTGGTGGATAAACTTATTCGATAGATGAAAAGATAAGAAGTTGCAGGAAAAGTTAACTTGGGCGAGCTGACTCGAACCACTACTAGAAAAATGCTAAATTCCAACCGAAAATTTCCGACAGAAAAAGTTGTCGAATTTTTTTGATGAAAACAGCCGAATTTTTTTTTTAAAAAATAGTTACATTTTTATTAAATAACTTCGATCGTGTTTCCGACAATAGTGGTCGCACAACTTGACGCTAAAATCTGCAAACCAAATTTTCGATCGAATCCGTCTCTATTTAAAAGTAAAATTTTTACCGTTAACCATATTTACGACCGAATCGATTGCAAAATTTAAAAAATTTAAAATTTTAATTTGCGACCGATTCGGCCGGAAAATTTAAACATATAAAAATTAATTATTAATGTTCAGACCAAAATGGTCGAAAATCTATTTTAAAAACCCTATGCCCGACCCCTTTCTTTCTCTTTTCTTTCTTCTTTAGCCACCCCGTCTACCCCCGCCCCTCCGTCCCTCGTGCCTCCACCGTCCCCTCCGATACGTCTCTCTCCCTCTGCCCTTCCTCTGTCCATCATATTTACATAGTGATGTTCTTCTTTCAAGTTTTTAGTGAATCAACCGCGATTCCACCTTCTCCAACGCAATTACTTTTTCTTCTCCAACATTTTTCTAGCTTGGTAAGCAATTTATTTGTGAGATTTCTTCCTTTGATTTTGAAGTTTTAGCCTGTTTAGAATTTCATTATTTGATTTTTAGGCAAATTGAGAAATTTGATTTGTAGGGTTTGTTTTAATTGTTGTTGTGCAAGATTGTGGTTGATATTTGAGTTTCATTTGATAAGTTTCGGCTTGAGTTGGATCGAACAAGCAAAAAAATTGCAAATTCCAGATTAGTTCTCTAAAGTTGAAATTGAATATAGAGTCAATCTTTTTAATCTTTAATGTTGAGTTATTGTTTTTTTCTTGTTTAATTGGATTTGATGCACACTAGAAGTGTAGATGATGAGCACATTTATTGTGTATAAGTAATTTCTCATGTCTGCTTTTTGATTAGATGACAATTTTAATTCTTTATTAGAAGGTATTCACATATGTTAATTAAATGGTTCAATCTTTATTGTCAAACTTAATTACTTCTTGACATGTTTGAAAATAATCGTGATTACCTCAATTGTATAAGAACAAAGTGACAATCTTTCTTAAAATCCATTAGTACTTGTAAATACAAAGAGCTTATACTAAGATGGTAGCTTAAGTAATAGAAATTCAAATACATCTTATACTAAGGCTAAAAGCGCCACACTTTTTTAGTCTTTTTGTTTTCATTTCTTAAAAAATATTAGCGATGTGTACAGGGATTTTATGAATATGTACCAAGCTATTCAAATTTAATTGGTATATTCAAAGACTTATATTTTAGAATAGGGATTAATGTGAGAGTTTGAGTGTTAGATAATTTTTTAATTTAGAAGAATATAACGTATAATTATAGTGCTTTGGGATGATGATAACTATATTTTTAAAAGGAACCTTTGAAAGAATATAACTTACTAATTAGTTCAAATAAACTAAATTATTTTAAATATCTCAATTCTAATTTTCTCTTTGTGTTAGAGTACTGTAATTTAGATATAATATATTAATTAAAGTATATTGTCAAATAATAAGTAAATTTTAAAGAGGAACCTTAGAATTGGCGTAATCTATTAATTATTTTAAATAAATTAAATGATTTTTTATATATATTATAAATTTCAAGTTTTTTTGTTTGTTAGATGGAATTTGAGCATCATAAATGAATGTATAATAGGAACCATTCGGATCATATAGGATTGCGGAATGAATTTATAGAAGAGGTTGCTAGCTTTATTGCTAAGGCAAAGACACTTGATAATTTTCTAATTAAAGGGATGATTAGGTGGCCCTGTGTAAAATGTAAATGTCTTAAGTTATTGAGACATGATATTATTACTCTACATTTGTATGAGAAGGGGTTTATGAAAAATTATTATGTGTGGATTGTACATGGGAAGAGTCATGCTAGTATATGAAGTTCATTTTCAGAACTCATCTGGTGGTGAAGAAGGTAATCCCATAGCAGTGCATATTACTATTGAAAATTCTAGATTTAATGAAATTATGAGGGATGCTTTGGAGATGTTCTCTGGAGTTCAATCCGAACAAACAGATGAGGTTGAGAGCTTCTTCAAACAGTTAGAGGAAGCTAGTTGTCTATTTTATGAAGGTGCATCACATTCCAAGTTGTTTGTTGAAGTTAGGTTACTAAGTATTAAATCGGATAAGTTTATTTCTAAGCATACATGGATTCTATCATTGGCCTTATGAATGTACTTAATCTAACCAAAATTTCTTGCCTAAAGATATTTACACGAAAAAGAAATTGGTTTTCACTTTGGGTCTTTCATCGGGGAGAATTGATTATTGTGATAAAGATTGTATGTTATTCTGTAAGGATGATGCAACTTTAGGAAATTGTAAATTTTGTAACCAACAACATTACAAAGAAGTCGTAAATGCTAAACAGAAGAAGGTTCCAGTGAAGGTGATTCACTACTCACCCCTTATACCAAGGTTAAATGAGGTTGTATGCATCAATGAGTTTCGTTCCTCATATGAAATGACATTACGAACATAAACATCTAGATAGTGTGTTATGTCATCTGTCAGATGGAGAAGCATGTAAGCATTTTGATAGGGTGTTCCCAGACTTTGATGGTGAACTAAGAAATATTACGCTGGAATTATATGCTGATGGATTCTTTCCATTTGCAGTGTATGGTGCACTATATATTGGCCACTGTTTGTTATCCCATATAATTTGCCGTCTGAATTGTGTATGACAAGTCAATATTTGTTTCTAACTTGTATTGTTCCAGATCCATGCGATCAAAAATATTGATTGATGTATACATGCAACCCCTAATTGATGAGTTGAAGTTATTATGGCATGAAGGTGTGGAAACATATGATGTATCAGCTAAGTAAAATTTTAAACTTTGTACTGCTTTAATGTGGACTGTAAATGATTTTTCTACTCATGGAATGATGTTCGAGTTGTCAACTGCCAGAAATTTTGCCTGACTTGTATGAAAGATACAAAGTCATTCATTTTGAAACATGGATGTATGAACACATGGTTTGACTATTATCGCTGCCGCTTTCCAATGGATCATGAGTTTAGGAGAAATACTGGTGCATTTATGAAGAACAAAACTGATTATGAGGATCCACCACATGTCTTGTCTCCTGAAGAGATTTGGAACAGAGTTAGGATTTACCTAAGGTAACAGAGTATCCATTGCCTAATAAGATACGGGGGTAAGGTGTAATACAGAACTGGACAAAACAAAACATTTCTTGGGAGTTACCTTATTAGAAGCACAATCTTCTTCAACATAATCTTGATGTTATGCATATCAAGAAGAACATTTTTGGTAACTTGTTTAATACTGTGATGGATGTAAGCAACAAGACAAAAGATAACATGAAGGCCAGGATGGATTTGAAAAAATATTCTAGGCGGGCTCAGTTGTACTTGACATACTGGAACAACAAGATTCAGAAGCCTAAGACTAGTTATACATTCATTTTGAATGAAAAAAGAGAGATTTGTAATTAGTTTAATAATTTGAGGATTCCTGATGGGTATGCATCAAACTTATCTAGGTGTGTTGACATGAAAGAAGGGAAGTTGATGTCACGACGCAAACCTTGGTCGTGATGGCGCCCAATCCTAAAACTAGGCAATAGCATCTCTCCGGTCTGGACGGGCATTGAAGCGAGCCAGGACACCGCCAGTATGGTCCTCACCCCTGTGGCAACCTCTGGCTACTTGGCCTCCACCCCCAGCTGACTGAGTGGGAGCCGAAGAAACCTGTGCAGAAAATGGCGGCTGATCCCTCTACTGAGACTGCCTACTACCGGGTCGAGGACACTGTCTCCTCATGTGACCCAACTCCCCGCAATCATAGCAACAAACTGAAGCTGGAGAAGGGTACTGATGAGAACCCCTCGCTGCAGACAAACCCTAAGCTGAAGGAGCAGGAGCAGAGCTTTAAACTGGAAGAGCACTTAGTGCAGGCTGACTCTTCTGATGACCCTGATGGTCCCGGCCTGAAGAGGCTCTACTGGACTCTGTGCGTTCGGACTGTGGAGGCCTGAAGGAACGACCTCTACCCTGCTGGAAATGGCCCCTAGATGGAGCACCGCAAAAATTACCTGAACCTCGAGGCCTCATGGCCTCCATCTCCATAGGCTCCCGACGGTGATCTGTCTCAATCAGTCGAGTCGCATCAACAACCTCCTCAAATGTAGCTGCTGTAGCCCTCTCTCTAGTCATCAATATACGGATCGGATAGTTGAGGCCATCTATAAACCTCCTGATCCTTTCTCTATCTGTCGGGATCATCCACACAGCATGCCTAGCAAGCTGTGTAAACCGCATGAGATAGTTGAGTCACTGACATATCTCCATGAGTCAACCACTCGAACTTACGATGCAACTCCTCCCTATGAGACCAGGGCACATACTTCTCCAAAAATACCGTGGAGAACTGCTGCCAAGTGAGGGTTGCTGCCCCAATAGGCCTACGCCTCTCGAGCTCTTCCCACCAAGTAAATGCAACTCTTGTGAACTAGAAGGTGGTAAAAGCCACTCCATTAGACTCCAGAATATGCGCAACACTTGAGGGTGGTCTTGTAGAGATTGAGAGAGGAGAAGCTTTATGCAAAGTTCTCCAAATGTGATTTCTGGTTTAGTACTCTGGCTTTTCTGGACACGTGGTGTCTAGCGATGGCATTCAGGTTGACCCAAAGACAATTGAGGCAGTGCAGAGTTGGCCGAGACCGTCCTCCGCTACTGAGATTCGGAGTTTCCTTGGTTTGGCGGGTTATTACCACAGGTTTGTCCAGGGATTTTCATCCATTGCTTCGCCTTTGACAAAGTTGACACAGAAGAATGCTCCAGTTGTGTGGTCGTAGGAATGTGAGGAGATCTTCCAGAAGCTCAAGTCAGCTTTGCCCACAGTACCGGTACTAGTATTGCCTCAGATGCAGTTATCACAGGTATTATCTCAGTCCGCCACATGAATGCTTCTATTTTATTTGATCCCGGATCTACCTATTCATATATGTCTTTCTATTTTGCTCATCATTTGGGTACGACCTGTGGTTGCCTTGCCTTGCTTGTGCACGTATCTACCCCGGTGGGTGATACTATTATTGTGGATCATGTCTATCGATCCTGTCTGGTGACTATTGGGGGTCTGGAGACTCAAGTTGACTTATTATTGTTGGGCATGGTAGATTTCGACGTGATTCTGGTATGGATTGGCTATCTCCGTGCCATGCTATTTTGGACTGTCATGCTAAGACAATTACACTAGCTATTCCGGGTATTCCGAGGATCGAGTGGCGAGGCGTGACTGATTATGTACCTAGCAAGGTGATTTCTTTCCTAAAAACCCAACAAATGGTTGGAAAGGGGTGTTTATCATATTTGGATTTCGTGAGAGATGTGGAAGCCGAGGCTCCTAGTGTAGATTCGGTTCCCATTGTTAGGGATTTCCCTGATGTGTTTCCAGCGGACTTGCCAGGCATGCCGTCGGACAGGGACATTGATTCGGTATTGATCTAGTGCTGGGCACTCAGCCCATCTCTATTACTCCCTATCATATGGTGCCAGCAGAGCTAAAGGAGTTGAAAGAACAACTTCAGGAACTCCTAGATAAGGGGTTCATTCGCCCGAGTGTGTCACCTTGGGGTACGCCGGTGTTATTTGTAAAGAAGAAGGATGGAACAATGAGAATGTGCATTGACTACAGGTAGTTGAATAAGGTGACAGTGAAGAACAAGTACCCACTACCCCATATTGAGGATTTATTTGATCAGCTCCAGGGAGCAAGGGTATTCTCTAAGATTGACCTTTGATCAGGCTATCACCAGCTGAAGATTAGGGATTCAGAAATTATGAAGACATAGCTTCGGTGAAGGTACAGTGGAGAGGTCGGCCTGTGGAGCAAGCCACTTGGGATACCGGGCAGGAGATGCGCAACAAATATCCTCACTTGTTTGACACTCCAGGTATGTTTCTTGACCCGCTCGAGGACGAGCGTTTGTTAATGTTAGGGATGATGTAATGACCTAACCCGTCGTCCCATGAGTTACAACCCCATTTTCCCTGTTTTATGTTTCTATATGTTCCATTTTATGTGTTTTGAGAGTTTGGAGTAATTCGGATGGAGTTGGGGTAGAAATGAGACAATTAGTCTCTTTATGAGAAGGTTAGTTTGGAAAAGTCAACTGAATATTGACTTATGAGTTAGAGGGATCGTAATGGATTTTTGATGTTTCGACTAGTGTCGGATGGTCATTCTTAACTTAGGGGCGAAATCAAAACTGAATTTGGAGGTCCGATGTAGAATTAGGCTTGAATTAGCTAAGTTAGAATTTTGGCGAACTCCGGTTGATAGGTGAGATTTTGATCCGAGGGTCGGAATGAAATTCCGATAGTTGCAGTAGGTCCGTAAGGTGATTTTTGAAATGTGTGCAAATTTCAGATCATTCAGAGGTGTTTAGTTCGGGTTTTGACTCAAATGCAAGTTTCGGAAGTTTTAGTTTATCTTAGGCTTGAATCCGTGGTAAATTGATAATTTTGTTGTTTATGATAGTGTTTTTTGAGTGAAGTAATCGAACATATCTGTGCTTTTGGTTGAAGTTTAATAGTGCAGTAGAAAATTGCAGCAGACTTTTGTTCTATGCGATCGCATGAGCATCGTTGCGATCGCATATAGGAATGAAGGGGGGCTCAAAGTTTGGTCTATGTGATCCCGTAAAGGGTGATGCGATCACATAGGCTTGAGTGCGATCACATAAGAGGAACTGAGGGGTCTGGACTTTGGTCTATGCGATCGCATAGGCTTGAGTGCAATAGCATAAGATGAAATTAAGGTTGTCAGAAATTGTTCTATGTGATCGCAATAGGAGTGATGCGATCACATAGAGGAAATCACTGGTCAGACATAATGTTTTAAGGGTTTTTTCACCCACAACTTAAACATATGTTCCTCCATTGTTAAATAACCAAAGGAGCTTTTTGAGCGATTTGAAATGTGCTTTCAGCGGGCATTGATTGGAGGTAAGTATCTTGACTTAAAAACACCATTTTTAGGAAGAATCAATCTTCAATTCCATGAATTGTGAAGAACTAGGGCTTAGTTTTTAAAAACAAATTTTGGGGATTTTAAGGGTCATTCGAGCTCCGTTTTCGACAAACTTTATATGAACGGACTCGTGGCGAGACGAGGAACCCAAAGATGTGATTTTCAGAATTTTTTGAGAAGTGGGCCCGAGGCTCGGGTTTTACCAACTTCGTGATTTTTAGCATTTTTCAAGTAATTTCAATTGGGTTATGTTTATTTAGTCTATAATAATGTATTTATTGTGGTTTTGACTAGATTCGATGCTCGTAGAGGGAGATTTGAAGGGAAAAGGCATTGCAGACGAGTCTACGACCGGTAAGAGGTGAGTAGTTTGTATAGATGATGGCCTGAGGGTTTGAAACCCCAGTTTATCACATCGTGACGATATGTGAGGGCATGACTCGCACCCCATGGTAGGAGCATGATTGCATATGATTTGGGATTGTGACTTGGTCCATCCCGAGAGCTAAATAATATTATTGTCGGCTGATATGCACCCTATAATGAATATTTCTGGGCTTATTGCCATGTTTGGGGTCTTGTGCCGACCTGTAGCATCCATTTATGATGAATATCTGTGTGATAACATGATTTTCATAATCATTTATCTCAGTCCTGTTCTTTAATCACTGTATTAAGTGCTATGTCACCTTATTTCTGAAATTGACTAATTGAATTATATTCACCTTAATAATTGAAAACTTGCAAAGAATTAGATTGAATCTGTCATGTGACTTACATGCATACTGTGGACTGGCTATTGGGTCGGGCTGCACGCCGCAGCGGTGATATGATGATATTGCTCTTGGGCTGAAGGAGCCCCTCCGGAGTCTGTACACACCCCCAGTAAGCGCCGTCGACGTTAAACGGATCGGGCTGCACGCCGCAGCGTATTCATGTGCACTGCATTGCATCATTATCTGATACTTGACCTTTATATTTGATATTGCTTTGCTGTTAGTTCGTAGTTAAGGTATAGGACTGTTAGTTTTAGCTTTGCTTTATGGCATTTCGTGGATTCTTAGTTTTAGACATTATATATGCTTATTACTCACTGAGTCGGTAGTACTCACCCCTACTCCCTGCACCTTGTGTGCAGATTCAGGTACATCGGAGGCTTAGCTGACACTCGTAGTCTCCAAATATTTTTCAGAGTCGTTGAGGTAGTTGCTTGACATTTGCAGGACCTTGTTGCTCTTCATATTCCAGTTTATCATTATTATATACATCTTCCAGATTCTATTATATTTTCATTCAGATATTATTATCAAGTTTTGTTTAGAGGCTCTAGACTCGTGACCCTAGATCTTATGGGTGTTTATCGGTTTTCGTATTTATCCATATTACTTTATTAATATTTTTGGATTATTATTCTAAATTACTATAATATTCTTAAATTGTCGGTGTGGGACTTACTGATTAGCAGAAAGCGATTGTTGGTCAGGGTTGCCTAGCTTTAGGGTTGGGCGCCATCACAACCAGGATTTGGGTCGTGACAGTTGACATCTATGAAAAGCCATGATTGTCACATTTTCATGGAATCTTTGATACCTATTGCATTTAATGCTTTGCCTGATAGAATATGGAAGCCCATCACAAAAATATACTTATTTTTAAGGAGTTGTTTTCTAGCACATTGAGGGCGGAGAACCTAGCTTACATGTACAGTAACATTCGCTTAAATTTAAACAAGTTGGAAAAAATTTTCCTACTTGGTTTTCTCGATGTGATGGAACATCCTCAATTCACCTTGCGCAAGCGGCACAACTAGGAGAGTCAGTTCAATGTAGATGGATGTATCCTTCGAGAGATAATTATCTTTAGCAATCAATCCCAATGTGTTTCATGTTAATATTATTTCATCTCAAAATAGTGCTATGCAGGATGATTGGTAAATGTAAGTAGGCCGTAAAATATAGATCAAGGATTGAGGGATCAATATGTGAGGCATATTTCTCTAGAGAAATGTTACGACCCAGAATTTCCACCATCGGGAGTCGTGATGGTTCCTACTCGTAGAAGCTAGGTAAGCCATGAACCTCAAAACCATTTACTATTTCGTTTTAATTCATTTTTAACCAATTAAATTAACAATATTAAGCATGTAAATGACAGTGGAAAATAAAATTTAGCGGAAGTCTTAAATAAATATGAAGCCAAGATATCTAGAAAACCAGTACATGTCTCTATCCAAAACCTGGTGTCACAATATCCACGAACTACTAATAATACTACATGCATCAGTTTGAAAGAACGATAGTACTGTTTTTCTTAAATACATGAGATAACAGAATATAAAATAGGATAGAGGAGACGCCGGGCCCACGGACGTCTACAAGGCTACCTCGGTGTCTCGGTGGACTGAAGCCTGGCTCTCAAACTAATGCTGCTGCCTAAACGCTACTCCGTATCTGCACATAAGTGCAGAGTGCAGCATCAGCACAACCAACCTCATGTGCTGGTAAGCGTCTGGCCTAACCTCGGCGAGGTAGTGGCGAGGCTGGGACTATACTCCACATAAACCTGTACAGTTATATATATACACATATACAACGAATAGATAGAAAGAGATAAATAATTAAAGCTGGGCAGGGAACCATGCGTCGGGGGTAGCTGATAAAACAGAATATCAAAGATAATAAGGAAACTACAATTTAAATTCTAACACGGATAAAGAGAAATAAAAGCAACTTTCACTTTCAGCTTCATCTTGTTGCAAGCGTGCAACCCGATCCCATTTCATCATATCTTGTAGTAGGCATACCACCCTCTCCCATTTCATTATATCTTGTGGTAGGCGTACCATCCACTCCCATTACATTAACTCTCATGGTAGGCATACCAATTGCTCCCATTTCATCAATCTTGTGGTAGGCGTACTACCCGCTCCCATTTCATCATATCTTGTGGTAGGCGTACCAGACGCTCCCATTTCATTATCTCTTGTGGTAGGCATACCACCCGCTCCCATTTATAAGCCATCAAAAAATCACAAGAAATCCGGCAAGGGAACAAAAGCAATATAATAACTTCCTGGCAAGGGAATAAAAGCAATATAATAACTTACATGCAAGGGAACAACAATATTGAAACAATCTTTTAGCAAAGGAGAATCAGCTATAACCAAACCTAACTCAGTGTGTACTTAGCTCAATTAATGATAATACTCAATCATAAATAAGATCTACGAAGATAAAACAAATCTTTGCTAAATATAGAAGATCATTAATTAAGCATTCGACGAGTCATTTAAGAATGCAACAACTTTCAATTTAAGACTCACGATGATGCTCGGCACCAATATATAGATACTCATCACCATGCCTATATATCGTACTCAACAAGAAGCAAGTAGCAAATATGACTCAACTCCTAATCTCTCAAGCTAAGGTTAGACCGAACACTTGCCTAAAACTTCCACGGCCAACTCAGTCCTTAATTACCGCTTTTCCTCTTGAATTTGGCTCCAAATTGATTGAATCTATACATAAATGATTTCATAGCATCAATAAATACTAAAAAATTCGAATCCAATGCCTAATTATATCTTTCCAATCATTCTTCCCAAAAATCCAAAGATGGACCCCGGACCCGCTTGGTCAAAGCACGAGGTTCGGACAAAAATTAAATCACCCATTCACCTATGATCCTGAATATATAATTTATTTTCAAATCCGACCCCAAAACGAGGTCTAAATCACAAATAATCAAAAAGCCTTAACTCTACCCAAATATCCAATTTTCTACCTTTAATTCCATATTTTAAGCCTAAAAATCTAATAGATGTTGATGAAGATAGAAAAAAAATAAGTTTAAGATTACTAACCTAAGAAATTATGGTGAATAATCGCTTCAAGGATCTCCTTAGAGCTTTGGAAAAGAAGGGATTTTGTGAAATTTTGAGAAATCCTGTAATGCTACTGTTTTGGGTCTTTTAAAATAACTGGGCAAAAATGGTCTATGCGATCGCTTAGGGTAAGGAGAAGTTGGTCATTGCGATCGCGGACTGGGTATTGTGAATGCATAGAAGAAACATGCTCCCTCCCCGGGTTTGGTTTAATGCATCGCGATCGCGTAAGAGGAAATGTATTCGCATAGAACAAATTATGAATACACTACGCGGTAGCGGAAAGACATATGCGATTGCATAGAGCAAAAGGGACACCTAAAAACTTACACTATGCGATCGCGAGACTGCATATGCGATCGCATAGCACTAAATTCCAGAAAACCATGACAACTATTTCTTTTCAACTTTTCTTATGTTCAAAACTTCCCGAAACACGTTCGAAACACACCGAGCTCTCGGGGCTCCTAACCAAGCACATGTACTAACATAACAACATCATACGAACTTATCCGTGCGATCAAATTGCCAAAATAACCTCAAAATCAATGAATCACACCTCAAAATAAAGAACTTCTTCTCAAACTTCATCAAGTTTAAAATTTTGAAATTTAAGTCCGAATCACGTCAAATGACGTCCATTTTAACCAAATTTTAAAGGAATGACTTAAACCATATATAAGACATGTACCGGTTGCGGAACCAAAATACATGCCTGATACTATCATTTTCTAATCAGTTTCATTTCAAATTTCCTTAAACATTTCCAGAAAATAATTTTTCTTAAAAATTCATTTCTCAGGCTTGGGACCTCGGAATTCGATTCCGGGCATACGCTCAAGTCCCATATATTCTTACGGACACTCTGGGATTGTCAAATCATGGGTCCGGATCCGTTTACCCAAAATATTGACCGAAGTCAAATTTATTCATTTTATAACCAAATTTCATCATTTTTCATTGAATTTCATATTTAATTTTTTTGGCTACGCTTCCGGATTGTGTACGTGAATCGAGGCAACTTTAAATGAGGTTTTCATGGCCTCAGAGATACAGTATTCAATTAAAATAGGTGATGACCCTTTGGGTCGTCACATTTTCCACCTCTAAAACAATCGTTTGTCCTCGAACGGACAGAAGAATGAAGTACCTGAGTCTGGGAAATATGGGGATAACGGCTTCACATATCAGATTCGGACACTCAGGTTGATGTCATAGGAGGCTGACCTCTCCACTGAACACGAATAGAAGGAAAACTCTTCGACCTCAACTGACGAACTTGCCGGTCCCGAATAGCCACAGACTCCTCTTCATAAGACAAGTCCCTGTCCAACTAGAAAGAGCTGAAATCTAACATGTGGGATGGATCACCGTGATACTTTCTAAGCATAGACACACGAAACACTGGATACACGGTTGATAAGCTCGGCGGCAATGCAAGTCTATAAGCCACCTCTCCCACTCGATCAAAAATCTCAAAGTGCCCAATTAACCTAGGGCTGAGCTTACCCTTCTTCCCAAATCTCATCACGCCTTAGTAGGCGACACTCGGAGCATTACCCGCTCACCGATCATAAAAGCCACATCTCAAACCTTGCGATCTGCATAACTCTTTTGCCTGCACTAAGCTGTACGAAGCCTATCCTAAGTGATTCTGACTTTGTCCAAGGCCTCCTGAACCAGATCCGTACCCAACAACCGAGCCTCCCCCGGCTCAAACCATCCAACTAGAGATCGATACCGCCTACCATATAAAGCCTCATAAGGAGCCATCTGAATACCTGACTGGTAGCTGTTGCTGTAGGCAGACTCTGCTAAAGGCACAAACTGATTCCATGAACCTCCAAAGTCAATGACACATATCCTCCAAAATCTTAATAGTCTGCTCGGACTACCTGTCTGTCTGAGGATGAAATGCTGTACTCAACTCAACCAGGGTGCCCAACTCTCGCTGAACTCCTCTCCCGAAACGCGAGGTGAACTGCATACCTCGATTCGAAATGATAGATACACTCACACCATAAAGGCGAACAATCTCTTAGATATAGATCTCAGCTAACCTCTTGGATGAATAGGAGATCGCCACAGGAATGAAATGCGCTGACTTGGTTTGCCTATAAACAATGGCCCAAACAACGTCGAATTTCCTGAGAGTCTGCGGGAGTCCAACGACGAAATCCATAGTGATCCGCTATCACTTCCACTCGGGAAGCTCAATCCTCTGAGACAATCCACCAGGCCTTTGATGCTCATACTTAACCTGCTGACAATTCAAACACCGAGCCACATATGCAACAATATCCTTCTTTATTCTATGCACTAATAATACTGCTGCAAATTCTAATACATCTTCGCGGTGCCCGGATGAATAGAGTACTTGGAGCTATGGGCCTGCTCTAATATCAACTCTCGAAGCCCATCAACATTACAAAATCGACCCTGAAATCTCAAAACTCCATTATCACCTAAGGTAACCTGCTTGGCACCTCCACGCTGCACCGTGTCTCTAAGGACACATAAATGAGGATTATTAAACTAGCCATCATGGATGCGCTCCAATAAGGAAGAACGAGCGATCGTGCAAGCTAATACACGACTAGGCTCAAAAATATTCAACATCACAAACCGGTTGGCCCAAGCCTGAACATCCAAAGCAAGCGGTCTCTTACCAACAAGAATATAAGAAAGACAGCCCATACTAGCTGACTTCCTACTCAAGGAATCAACCACCAAATTGGCCTTTCCCGGGTGATCTATGATAGTGACGTCATAATCTTTCAGCAACTCCAACCACCTTCTCTTTCTTAAATTCAATTCCTTTTGCTTGAACAAACACTGAAGACTCTTATGATCCGTAAACACCTCACACGCCACGCCATACAGATAATTCCTGCAAATCTTCAATGCGTGAACAGTGACTGCCAACTCTAAATCATGAACTGGATAGTTCTTCTCATAAATCTTCATTGCCTCGAAGCATAGGCAATGACCTTTCCATCCTGCATCAACATTGTACCAAGCCCAATACATGAAGCATCATAATAAACTGTATAAGGCCCTAAACCTGTGGGCAAAACCAACACCGGTGCCGCGGTTAGATCTGGGTTAAGCTTCTGAACTGGGCACCCTTCTGGGTCAACCTAGTTATCGGGGCTTCAATAGATGAGAAACCATTCACAAACAGATGATAGTAGCCTGCCAGTCCCAAGAAATTCCAAATCTCTGTAGCTGATGCTGGTCTAGGCCATTTCTTGAATGCCTCAATCTGCTTCGAATCAACCTAATTACACGCTGCTGATACAACATGACCCTGAAATGAAACTGAACTCAACCAGAACTCACACTTCTAGAACTTAGCATATAACTGACTATCCTTCAAAGTCTGAAGAACCACTCTGAGATGCTGCTCGTGCTCCTTTTGGCTGCGGGAGTATATCAAAATATCATCGATGAAGGCTATCATGAATGAGTCCAAATCAGGCCTGAACACACAGTTCATCAAACCCAAAAACGTTTCTGGGGCATTTGTCAACCCGAATATCATAGCCAAGAACTTATAATGCCCGTACTGAGTGCGGAAAGATATATTAGGGACATCAGATGCCCTAATCCTCAACTGATGGTAGCCAGATCTGAAGTCAATCTTCTAAAATACCTTGGCATCCTGAAGCTGATCGAACAAATCATCAATCCTTGGCAATGGAAACTTATTCTTGATTATAACCATGTTCAACTGTTGGTAATCAATGCACATTCTCATCGAACCGTCCTTTTTCTTAACAAATAACACCGGCGCACCCCAAGGTGAAATGGTGGGTATAATAAAACCCTTCTCAAGCAACTCTTGCAACTGCTCCTTCAACTCTGGCGGGGCCATACGATACGACAGGATAGAAATGAGCTGAGTGCCCAGAGCCAAATAAATGCAAAAGTTAATATCCCTGTCGGGTGGCATCCCCAGAAGGTATGAAGGGAATACCTTAGAAAATACACGAACAATGGGCACAAAATCAGTAGCGGGAACCTCATCCCTGTAATTACAAACATAAGCCAAATAGGCCAAACACCCCTTCTCGACCATCGCCGAGCTTTCACATAAGAGATAACGCTACGGGTAGAATGACCAGGAGTGCCTCTACACCCTAAACGAGGCATGCCCGGTAAAGCTAAGGTCATAATATTGGCATGGAAATCCAAGATAGCATGGCAAGGTGATAACAAGTCCACCCCCAATATAATATCGAAATCGACCATGTCTAAAAGCAACAAACCTACACGAGTCTCGAGACCCCCAATCACCATAATACAAGAATGATTGACTTGGTAAACCACGATAGAATCACCCACCGGTGTAGATACATAAACAAGAATACTCCACGAATCACTAGGCATGACCATATACATTGAAAAATAAGATGACATATACGAGTCGGTAGTCCCTAGATTAAATAACATTGAAGCATCTCTATCACAAACTAAAACCATACCTGTAATAACTGCATTTGAAGCCTCAGCCTCGGGCATGAATGAGAGAGAATAACATCGGAGTTGGGCCACACTATCTTGAGCTAACTCTCTAGGACGGCCTGCTACTGGCTGGCCTCAACCCCTGGCGGTCTGAGCTCCACCTCTAGCACCTCTATCTCCACCTCTAACACCTCTACCCCCACCTCTAGCTGGCTGGGTGGCCTGTGGAACATCTGGTTCCTGAACCATAGCATGAGAACCTTGATGCAGAGAACCGCTCGAAGCTTGAGGGAAATACCTAGCAATGTGCCTCATGTCACCACAAGTAAAATATGCCCTCGGCTGACGACCCTAGAAACTCTGAAGCGGTGGTGCACTGATATGTGCTAGTGGTGTACTGAAGGACTGTTGATCGGGATATTGCATCAGAGGACCACGGATACCTTAAGGACCGCGAGAAACCTAAAGAGCTCACTGAAAGGGCCTAGGAGGATGGCCTGTACCATATGAATCTCTACCTCCAGACGAGGTACCACTGAATCTGCCTGAATGACAAGGCCTCGTGTCCGACCCATGACCACCTCCTTGCGACAGAACCATCTCAACTCTGCGAGCCATCTTGGCCGTCTCATGAAAAGTGATCTCACTTACATCCTCCATGGACATCTGAAGATGAATCGGCTAAATAAAACCGTCGATAAACCTTCTAACCCTCTCCCTCTCTCGGTGGGAAGTATGAGAAGAGAATTTTGAGCTAAGTCGATGAACCTGGTCTCATACTGGGTGACCATCATGGAACCATGGTGGAGGCACTCAAACTACCTTCGATAGGCCTCTATCTGAGTAATGGGGAGAAACTTCTCTAGAAACAACACTCAAAACTGCTCCCAAGTCAAGGCTGGCGACCCGGCTGGTCTGGCCAAACAGAAATCCCTCCACCAAGTCTTGGCGGATCCTAACAAGCAAAATTTAGCAAAATCGACCCCATTGGTCTCAATAATGCCCATATTCCTGAGAACCTCGTGGCAGATAGATAGGAAATCTTGGGGATCCTCAGAAGTAGTACCGTTGAAAGTAGTAGTAAGAGCTTGATGAACCTATCCAGCCTCCACAAAGCATCGGCAGACATTGTTGCTCTATCTCCAGTCTGAGCCACTACACCCGGCTGAAATGCTCGAATTGAATGAACCGCTGGAGCCTAAATTTGGGGAGCTACCTGCTCTGAAGTGCAAGTAGTAGGAGTTTGAACCCCTCATCCAGATTGAGAGACGGCTGGTTCTACAGGAAGAAAACTTGCTTGGGTGACACTCTTCATGAGGCTCACCAATCGGACCAGAGCATCCTGAACAACTGGGCTAGAAATAAAACCCTCTAGAACCTGAGAAGGGCCCACCGGAATTGATAGGGACAGAACCTCTTCGCCAAAACAATCTGAGGCTCCACCACTGGTGCTGCTGCTTCGAAATGAGCCCTGCCACTACTCGGCCTCTAGCACGACCTCGAAATCGCCCTCTGCCCCAAGTGGGAGCTGCTACTGGCTGCCCGGGTTGCTGAGCAATAAATGAAGAAGCGCGTGTTCTCCCCATCTACGAAAGAACAAAGTAGAAATCCAATAAGCATTGAGAAACAAATCTACACGACAATAAAGAACAAATGTGCAATTTTCCTAACACTGTAGCCTTTGGGGGATAAATACATATTTCTCTGTACTGATCCCTCAGACTCTACTAAGCTTGTCCGTGAGTTGTGAGACTTATGTAATCTAGAGCTTTGATACCAACTTGTCACGATCTGGAATTCCCACCCTCAGGAGTCGTGATGACCCATACTCATAGAAGCTAGGTAATCCATGAACCTCGAAACCATTTACTTTTCATTTTAATTCATTTTTAACCAATTAAATTGACAATTTTAAGCATGTAAATGACAGCGGAATATAAAATTTAGCGGAAGTCTTAAATAAATATGAAGCCAAGATATCACCTGGTGTCACAACATCCACAGACTACTAAGAATACTACATACATCAATTTGAAAGAAAGAAAATACTGTTTGTCTTGAATACATGAGATAACAGAATACGAAATAGGATAGAGGAGACGCCGGGCCTGGGGACGTCTGCAAGGCTACCTAAGTGTCTCGGCGGAATGAAGGTTGGATCCCAAACTAATGTTGCTGCCCAAATGCTGCTATGGAATTTGCACATAAGTGCAGAGTGTATCATAGACACAACCGACCCTATGTGATGGTAAGTGTCAGGCCTAACCCCGGCGAGGCAGTGATGAGGCTAAGACTAGACTCTAGAAAAACCTATGCAGTTAGATATATGCGTATATATCAGAAAGATAGAAGAAGATAAACAATTAAAGTTGGGGAAGGTAAACATGCTTCGGGGGTAGCTGATAAAACAGAATATCAAAAAATAATAAGGAAACTACAATTTAACTTCTAACACAGATAAAGAGAAATAAAGGCAACTTTCACTTTCAGTTTCATATTGTTGCAGACGTGCAACTCGATCCCATTTCTCATAACATACGGTAGGCGTATCACCCGCTCCCATTTTATTATATCTTGTAGTAGGCTTACCACCCTCTCTCATTTCATAAACTCTCGCGGTAGGCGTACCACCCACTCCCATTTCATCAAATCTCGTGGTAGGCATACTACCTGCTCCTATTTCATTATCTTTTGTTGTAGGCGTACTACCCGCTACTATTTACAAGTCATCACAAAATCACAAGAAATCCCGGGAAAGGAACAAAAGCAATATAATCGCTTCCCGACAAGGGAACAAAAATATTGAAACAGTCATCCCAACAGGGAGAATCATCTATAACCAATACTAACTCAGCTTGTACTCAGCTCAATTAATGAAAATACTCAATCATAAATAAGATCTACGAGGATAAAATAAATCTTTGCTCAATATAGAAGATAATTAATTAAGCATTCGGACAGTCATTTAAGAAAGCAACAACTTTCAATTTACGACTCGCGGTCATGCTCGACAGCAACGTATAGATACTCGACACCATGTCTATACATAGTACTCAACAAGAAGCAATAGAAAATATGACTCAACTCCAAATCCCTCAAGCTAAGGTTAGATTGAATACTCACCTCAAACTTCCATGGATAACTCAATCCTCAATTACCACTTTTCCTCTCGAATTTGGCTCCAAATCAATTGAATCTATACATAAATGACTTCATAACGGCAATAAATGCTAAACAAGTCCAATTCAATGCCTCATTATAGATTTCCAATCATTCTTCCCAATATCCAAAAATCGACCCCGGACCCGCTTGGACAAAATACGAGGTTCGGAAAAATCAAATCAACCATTCACGCACGAGCCCGAATATATAATTTGTTTTCAAATTCGACCCCAAAACGAGGTCTAAAACATAAACAGTCAAAAAGCCCAAACTCTACCTAAATACCCAATTTTCTACCTTTAATTCCATGTTTTAAGCCTAGAAATCGAGTAGATGTTGATGAAAATGGAAGAAAATAAGTTTACGATTACTAACCCAAGAGATTATGGTGAAGAATCGCTTCAAGGATTGCTTAAGAGCTTTAGAGAAGAAGAGGTTTTGTTAAATTTTAAGAAATCCCATAATGCTGTTTTGGGTCATTCAAAATAACTAGGAAGAAATGGTCTATGAGATCGCGAAGAAGGTCATGCGATCACATAAGATAAGGAGAATTTGGCAATTGCGATTGGGGATTGTATATTGCGAACATATAAATGCATCGTGATTGCGTAAGTGGGAATGCAATCGCATAGAACAAATTGTGATTACTCTAAGCGATAGCGGAAAGACCTATCCGATTGCATAGAACAAAACAGGACACCTAAAAACTTATACTATGTGATCGCGACACTACATGTGCGATCGCACAACGCTAAATACCAAAACACCAGAACAACTATTTTTGCAACTTTTATTAAGTTCAAAACTTCATGAAACACGTCCGAAACACACCCGAGCCTTCAGGGATCCTAACCAAATACATGTACTAACTCAGCAACATCATACGAACTTATCCATGTGATAAATTTGCAAAAATAACCTCAAAAATAATGATGAATCACACCTCAAAATCAAGAACTTTTTCTCAAACTTCATCAAGTATCAAATTTAGAAATTTAAGTCCGAATCACGTCAAAAGACGTCCGATTTTAACAAAATTTTACAGGAATGACTTAATCCATAGATAAGACATGTACAGAGCGTGGGAACCAAAATACAGGCCCGATACCATCATTCTCTAATCAGATTTCATTTCTAATTTCCTTATACATTTATAGAAAATAATTTTTCTTAAAAATTCATTTCTCGGGCTTGGGACCTCAAAATTCAATTTCAGGCATACGCCCAAATCTCATATTTTTCTACCAACCCTGCGGGATCTTAAAATCATTGGAATGGGTCCTTTTATTCAGAATTTTTACCGAAGTCAAATGTATTCATTTTATAACCAAATTTTGTCATATTTCACAGAATTTCATATTTAAGCTTTCCGGCTACGTGCCTCGTGATGATCCTTTGGGTCGTCACAAGAAATATCTTATTTCTATTCATATTATTTTGAACATTATGTGACATGATTAAGAAATAGACCTTATCATCATGATGATGGTGGCAATAGCAATTCA
Source organism: Nicotiana benthamiana (assembly GCA_034376525.1). NCBI lineage: Eukaryota > Viridiplantae > Streptophyta > Magnoliopsida > Solanales > Solanaceae > Nicotiana > Nicotiana benthamiana. The sequence continues at coordinate 24,299,549 of CM067328.1, forward strand.
TTGGCAACACCTTTTTCCATATTCAATCAACCCGGAAAAGGCAGGCCAAAACATAGTACAACATTATTTTTGATTGAGATAGTGTCAAAGCCAGCTACAACATATGTTCTACTAAATTGTCCGAAAGTCCCACCTTATTATAGGTAAGTGTGCAATTATATTAGTGACATATATTCAATATCAACTATCAAGCATTTTAACTTATGAAAAGTTTTAAATCTATCGGACTGTTAATTTATAGGTACATATGGGCATGAGCGTGATTATCTTGTATTTGCAGAATAGTTTAAACATTTTGTAAGTATTAGTGAATCTTCTTCCAATGTAAATTATATTTTTAGCTAACCGTTATATATTGGGTTCGATCTAGGTTCATAATCCAAATAACAACGTAAATGATCAATGTTTTGCATGACATTGCTTGGGAACCTATCCCTAAGCCCAGAAAGATATCTAAGTACTCTGTCAATGGGTACAAGTTTCATATAATAATGGTCCAAGGGCAAAAAAAATAATAATAGTGGTGTGTGTATGAAAGCTGATTGTGATGAGCCGGCCGGTCATCTTAAGAATTAATGCCCCAATCTCCTATTAACAGCTTTTCCCAAGTTTATTACTGCTAATTTGATTTGCTGGGATGTTCAGTTTTGAGTTTCGGAGAGTTTTCGGACACTTAGTTCCTCAATGAGAGCTTATATGTTGGAAAGTTGACCATAGTCGGAACAGTATGAAGACGGCCTCAAAAGTGAAATCCGATGGTTCCGTTAGCTCCGTTTGGTGATTTTTGGGTTAGGAGCGTGTTTGGATAGTGTTTTGGTGGTCCGTAGCCGATAAAGGCTTGAAATGCCGAATATTGAATTTTGAAAGTTTCCGGTTTGATAGTAAGATTTTGATCAGAGGGTTGGAATGGAATTCCAAGAGCTGCACTAGGTTCATCAAGTGTTTTGGGATGTGTGTGAAAAATTTCATGTCATTCGGATGAGGTTTGATAGACTTTTTGATCGAAAGTGTGTTTTATAGAGTTTTTGAAATTTTATGCTTGAATTCGATGAAAAGTAGGTTTTTTGGTATTGTTTGTAGCGTTCTGAAGATTGGAACAGTTTGAATGATGTTTTAGGTTATGTTGGTGCTTTTTGGTTAAGGTCCAGGTGCGTCGAGTGAGTTTTGGATGCTTAACAGATCATTTCTGGAGCTTGTTGAATTGCTAAACTGCTGGTATCTGCTATCCTTCTAGGCGAGCGCAATCTTCCTTTCACGATTGCATAGTGTAATTCACGATCAAATCACGAAAATAACATCATATACATCAAATTAAGCCTCAAAATCCATGATTTCTTCTAAATTTTCATAAAACATCAAATTTCCATTTAAGTCTGAAACATGTCAAACGACGTCCGTTTTCAACCAAACTTTACAGAAAGTGATTAAACCAGATATAAGACTTGTACCGGACGCCGGAACCAAAATAAGGGCCCGATACCATAGTCTTATTTTCAAATTTCCTTTCCATTTCCCTTAATTATTTCTAGAAAGAAATTACACTCAAAAATTTATTTCTCAGGCTTGGGAGCTCGGAATCCGTTTCCCGGCATTCGCCCATGTCCCATATTTTCCTACGGACACTCCGGGACCGTCAAATCATAGGTAGCCCATAATGTTAAATGAAGTCAAATTTATTCATTTTAATACCAAAATTTAGCATTTTTCTCAAATATTTCATATTTAAGCTTTCTGGCTATTGGAACGGACTATGTACACAAATCGAGGCAACCTTAAATGAGGCTTTCAAGGCATCGGAGACACCAAATGGATAAGGAAACAGGTGATGACCCCTTGGGTCGTCATATTCTCCACCTTTAAAATAATCGTTCGTCCTCGAACAGACAAAAGAAAAAAGTACCTGAGTCGGGAAATAGATGAGGATAACGACTCCGCATATCAGACTCGGACTCCTAGGTTGATGACTAAGGAGGTTGACCTCTCCACTTAACATGCATAGAAGGAAAACTCTTCGACCTGAACTGTCGAACCTGCCGGTCTAAAATGGCCACCGGCTCCTCCTCACAAGTCATATCCTTGTCCAATTGGACAGTGTTGAAATATAACACGTGGGACGGATCGCCGTGATACTTTCGAAGCATGGACACATGAAACACTCGATGCACGATTGACAAGCTAGGTGGCAATGCAAGTCTATAAGCCACCTCTCCCACTCGATCAAGAATCTCAAACGGACCAATGAATCTAGGCCTAAGCCTTCCCTTCTTCCCAAATCTCATCACGCCCTTTATAGGCAACACTCAGAGCAATACTCGCTCACCAAGCATGAAAGCCATATCTCGAACCTTGAGATCTGCATAACTCTTTTGCCTGGACTGAGCGGTATGAAGCCTATCCTGAATGATTCTAACCTTTTCCAAGGCCTCCTGAAACAAATTCGTACCCAAAAATTGGGCCTCTACCGGCTCAAACCATCCAACTGGAGACCAACACCGCCTACATATAAAGCCTTATAATGAGTCATCTGGATACTCAACTGGTAGCTGTTGTTATAGGAAAACTCCGCTAAAGGCAAAAACTGATCTCACGAGCCTCCAATATCAATCACACTGGATCGGAGCATATCCTCTAGGATCTGAATAGTCCGCTCGGACTGGCCGTCCATCTGTGGATGAAATGTTGTACACAACTGCTCCTGGGTGCCCAACTCTCGCTGAACCACTCTCAAGAAACACGAGGTAAGCTGCGTACCTCGCTCCGAAATGATAGATACCGGCACACCATGATGACGAACGATCTCCCGGATATATATCTAAGCTAACCTCTCGAACGAATAGGAGATTGCTACATGAAAGAAATGCACAGACTTGGTCAGCCTATCAACAATGAACCAAACAACATCGAACTTTTTCCGAGCCAACAGAAGTCTAGTAACGAAGTCCATAGTGATCCGCTCCTACTTCCACTCGGGAAGCTATATCCAATGAAATAAGCCACCAGGCCTCTAATGCTCATACTTAACCTGCTGACAATTCAAACATCACGCCACATATGCCATAATATATTTTTTCATTCAACTCCACCAATAATGCTGCCGCAAATCCTGATACATTGTAGCGGCGCCCCGATGACTAAATATCGGGAACTATGGGCCTCTTCTAAAATCAACTCTCGAAGTCCATCCACATTAGGCACACAAACTCGCCCATGCAATCTTAAGACTCAATCAGCATCGAATGTAACCTGCTTGGCACCTCCACGCTACACCGTGTCTCTAAGGACACACAAATGGGGATCATCAAACTGTCGATCACAGATACGCTCCAATAATGAAGAACGAGCGAACATGCAAGCGACTACTTGACTAGGCTCAGAAATATCCAACCTCACAAATCAATTGGCCAAAGTTTGAATATCCAAAGCAAGCAGCCTCTAACTAACCTGAATATAAGCAAGACTGCCCATACTGGCGGACTTCCTACTCAAAGCATCAGCCACCACATTGGCCTTCCCTCGGTGGTATAAAATGGTGATATCATAATCCTTCAATAACTCCAACCACTTCCTTTGCCTCAAATTCAACTCCTTTTGCTTGAACAAGCACTGAAAACTTTTGTGATAAGTGAACACCTCACATCCCACGCCATACAAATAGTGCCTCCAAATCTTTAATGTGTGAACAATGGATGCCAACTCCAAATTATGTACTGGATAGTTCTTCTCGTGAATCTTCAACTGCCTTGAAGCATAGGTAATGTCTTTTCCATCCTGCATAAACACTGCACCAAGTCCAATACGGGAAGCATCGCAATAGACTGTATAAGGCCCTGAACCTGTGGGAAAAACTAACACTGGTGCCGAAGTTAGAGCCGTCTTGAGCCTCTGAAAGCTCACCTCACACTAATCCGACCATCTAAATTGGGCACCCTTCTAGGTTAACCTGGTCATCGGGGCTGCAATAGATGGGAACCCCCTCTCGAACCGACGATAGTAGCCTGCCAATCGCAAGAAACTCTGAATCTATGTAGCTGATGCTGGTCCAGGCTAGTTCTTGACTGCCTCAATCTTCTTCGGGTCAACCTGAATGCCCTCTGCTGATATGACATGACCCAGGAATGGAACTGAACTTAACCAAAACTCACACTTTAAAATTTTTGCATATAGCTGACTGTTCATCAGAGTCTTAAGAACCACTTTGAGGTGCTGCTCGTGCTCCTTCTGGCTGCGGGAGTATATCATAATATCATCAATAAAGACTATCACGAACAAGTCCAAATAAGGCCTGAACAATCGGTTCATCAACTCCATGAATGCTGCTGGGGAATCGTCAACCCGAATGACATAAACAAGAACTCATAATGCATGTACCGAGTGCGAAAAGCTGTCTTAGGGACATCAAATGCCCTAATCCTCAACTGATGGCAGCCAGATCTCAAGTCTATCTTTGAAAACACCTTGGCACCCTGAAGCTGGTCGAACAAATCGTTAATCCTCGCACTGGATACTTATTCTTGATTGTAACTTTGTTCAATTGCCGGTAATTAATGAACATCCTCATCCAACCGTCCATTTTATTCACATATAACACCGGCGCACCCCAAGGCAAAATGCTGGTACCAATGAAATAATTCTCAAGCAAATCCTGCAACTGATCCTTTGACTCTTTCAACTATGGCAGGGCCATGCGATACGACAGAATAGAAATGGTTAAGTGCCCAGAGCCAGATCAATGCAAAAGTTGATATCACTGTCGGGCGGCATACCCCGCAGGTCTGAGGGGAACATCTCAGGGAACTCTCGAACAATGGGCACAAAATCAATAGAGGGAACCTTAGCACTGGAATCGCAAACATAAGCCAAATAGGCCAAACACCCCTTCTCGACCATATGTCGAGCCTTCACATACGAGATAACACTGTGAGTGGAATGATCATGAGTCCCTCTCCACTCTAAACGGGGAAAATTTGGTAAGGCTAAGGTCTTAGTCTTGGCATGGCAATTCAAGATAGCGTGGTATAGGGATAACCATTCCATGCCTAATATAATGTCAAAGTCGACCATGTCTAAAAGTAATAGATCAACACGGTTCTCAAGACCCCTAATCACCACAACACAAGAACGACGAACTCGGTCAACCAGAATAGAATCACCAACTGGTGTAGACACGTAAACAAGAATACTCAATGAATCACTAGGCATGACTAGGTACGATGCAAAATAAGATGAAATATATTAATACATAGACCCTAGATCAAATAGCACTGAAGCATCTCTATCACAAAATAGAATAGTACCTGTAATGGCTGCATCTGAAGACTCAGCCTCGGGCCTAGCTGGAAGGGCATAACATCGGGGCTGGGCCTTACCACCCAAAACTTCCTCTCTAGGATGACCTGCACTGGCTGGACTCCCCCTCTGGCGGCATAAGCTCCACCTCTAGGACCTCTACCTCTACCTCTAGAACCTCTACCTCTACCTCTAGCTGGCTGGGCGGACTGTGAAATACCTGGTGCCTGAACCATGGCACGAGAACCTTGATACTAAGAACTGCCCGAAGCTCAAGCGCAATATCTGGAAACATGACCCGGATCACCATAAGTGTAGCAAGACCTTTACTCCTGAGGAAACTGAGACCGACTGTGTCGACCTGAACGACCACCTCGGAAACTCTAAAGTGGTGGTGCACTAATAGGCGCTGGTGGTGCACTGAAAGAGTGCTGATAAGAATAATGAAACGAAGGACCACGACTACTTGAAGCACCATGAGAACCTTGAAGAGCTAAATTAAAGGGCCTAGGAGGATAGCCTTTGCAATAAGAATCTCTACCTCTAGGCGATGTACCACTGAATTTGCCTGAATGATGAGGCCTCTTATCCGACCCGTGGCCACCCCCCTATGATAGAACCATCTCAACTCTGCGGGCCATATTAGCCGCCTCCTGAAAGCTGATCTAACTCCCTAGCCATTTGGAGATAAATTAGCTAAATCAATCCATCAATAAACCTCTTACCCTCTCTCTTTTAGTGGGAAGTATGACAAGAGCATGGCGGGCAAGATCGGTGAACCTGGTCTCATACTGAGTGACCGTTCTAGAGGCCCTCGAACTACCTCTGAAAGGCATCTCTCAGGGTAACAAGGAGAAACTTCTCCAGAAACAACTTTGTAAACTGCTCCCAAGTCAGGGATGCTGACCTCATTGGCTTGGAAAAGCTATAATCTCTCCACCAAGTCTTGGTGGATCTTGATAGGCGAAAGGTAGCAAAGTTGACCCCATTGTTCTCAACAATCTTCCGGAAAACCTCATGGCAGCTATATAAGAAATCTTGGGGTTCCTCTGATGAAGCACCATTGAATGTAGTAGTGAAGAGCATGGTGAACCTGTCCAGCCTCCACAAAGCATCGGCGGACGTAGTCGCTCCATCACCGATCTAAGTCACTACACCCAACTGAACTGCCATAGCTGGCTGAACTACTAGAACCTGAACCTGGGGAGCTACCTGCTCCGAAGTACGCATAGTAGGATTCTGAGCCCCCTCCAGCCTGAGAAGTGGATGGTGCTACTGGAAGCAACCCTGCTCGGGTGACACTCTCCATGAGTCCCACAAATCGGACCAGTCCATCCTGAAGAACTGGAGTCGCAATAAACACTTCTGGGACTTGAGCTGGGCCCACCAGAATTGTTGGGGCCAGAACCTCCTTGTCAAAATCAACCTATGGCTCCGCCACTAGGGCTGCTGCTCAAGGATGTGCTCTTCCCCTACCTCGGCCTTGCCCTCTACACCTCGTGGAATTTGTTGCTGGGGGACTTGGGCTACTGAGCGATAGATGAGGAAACACATGTTCTCGCTATCTGCGAAGGAACAGAGTAGAAAGGCAATCAGTATTGAGAAACAGAACTGCACGACAAGAAAGAACAATGTAAAGCTTTCCAAACTCTGTAGCCTCAGGGGTATAAATGCAGATGTCGCCGCACCCATCCCTCAGACTCTTCTAAGTGTGTCCGTGAGTTGTGAGACCTATGTAACCTAGTACTTTGATACCAACTTGTCATGACCCAGAATTCACAACCTTCGAGGGTCGTGATGGCACCTGCTATTATGAGCTAGCAAGCCAACCTCCAACTAACTTTTTCATTAACTAATTATGTCTTTCACAGTTATCAATAATAACATGAAAACAACAGAAATAAATAATAAAGCCGAAGTCTTAAATTAGAGAAACTAAAATAATAATGCGTAAGTTCAACATAAGCCTCTACCCTAAAATCTGGTGTCACATGACTCACGAACTACTAAGATTTACTAAATACAATATCTAAAGAAAATGTAAACTTTTTAACCGACTGAAATGAAATATAAAGGAGATGTCGGGCCCGCGGATGCCTGCAAGTGTACCTTGGGTCTCACTGGATTGAAGGCTCGCTCCCAGACTACTGTTGTGATCCGAATGCTGCTCTGGCATCTGGATCTGTGCAAAAGACCACAGAGTGTAGCATCAACACAACCGACCCCATGTGCTTGTAAGTGCCTGACATATATATATATATATATATATATATATATATATATATATATATATAGTAAATGAGGGAAGGGAACATACTGTGGGGAAAGTAATAGTTCAGCTATTGAAACATCAAATAAGGAATGAAACTGTAAAACTAGAATTTGGAGACTTCGAGGTACATCTGCACGTCCGCAGACCGAAGAGTCTCCATCTTATTCTATCTTTTAGTATTTAGCCTTCTACCGTACTGTTGTTTTAGACCTTCTAGAGTTAGAGCATTTTACCGTATTTCCTTTAGCTCGTGTTCCCGTGAGTTTTCGGGTTTTAGGATAGTGTTGTAAAAGTTTGAGATTGTCACGACCTGAATTTCCCAACCTTTGGGGGTCGTGATGGTGCCTACTATTAAGATCTAGGCGAGCGAACCTCCAACAAGTTTTTTCATTAACCAATTACTTCTTTCACAATAATAAATAATAACACAAAAACATCGGGACTAAATAATAAATCGGAAGTCTTGAATTAGAGAAACTGAAAGAGTAATGCGGAAGTTCAACATAAGCCTTTACCCCAAAATCTGGTGTCACATGACTTACGAACTACAGAGATTTACTAAATACAATGTCCGAAAAAAATGTAAACTATTTATCTCGAGTACAAGAGATAACCGACTGAAATGAAAGATGAAGGAGACGCCGGTCCCGCGGACGCCTGCAAGGCTACCTCGGGTTGTACCGGACTGATTGCTCGCTCCCAGACAGCTGCTGCGCTCCAAATGCTGCTCTGGAACATGGATCTGTGCATAATAGCATAGAGTTTAGCATCAACACAACCGACCCCATGTGCTGGTTAGTGCCTAGCCTAATCTCGACGAGGTAGTGACGAGGCTAGGACCAGACTATCAATCAAACCTGTGCAGCTCAATATATATATATATATATATATATATATATATAAGATGGAATAAAAATACAAAAACCAGTCAATGAGGGAGGGGAACATGCTGTGGGGAAAGTAGCATTTCAGAAATAGAAACATCAAATAAGGAATGAAACTATACAACTAGAATATCAACAAGAGTAAGAAATCAATAGTTTCACAACATCACTCTTTGGACTTTTACTCTCGTTCTTACCAAATAAATCATATAAAGTACACGGTATCACACTTCTTTTTTACTCTCTTTCCTCACCATATAATCAATAAATCTATGTACGAAATGGTACATCGTATGGCACGACATCACCCTTCGTGCTTTACACTCTTTCCTCACCATGAAATTAATATAATAGGCGCATAATGGTATATCGTGCGGCACGACATCACTTTTTGTGCTTTACTCTCTTTTCTCATAATAGCAAACAATGCACGACATCTCCCTTCGTGCTTCAACACTCATACTCTCCCAAATAACAATCACAAACAAGGGGGTAATGGAGTAAACAAACAATAATAGAAATCCCGGCAAGGGAACACAAATAAATAGTTAAATCCCTTCAAGGGAACAACATTAATAACTTTCACTTCCCGACAAGGGAGATAATCAATTAACAAAACAACCAGGCAAGGGTACAATTAATGATTCTTCCTCTTTCTTTCACTTTCATCTCATCACTCTCATTACCACTTGAGCCAATACTCCAAAGGGTACAATAATTCATATACTTTCTCAATTCATAGAATAAATTGAGCCAATACTCTTCGACGTTCAAAATTCATAATCCTTTCCACAATTGTTTCACAACAACTGGAAATCATCTCTAAGGCATGAAATATATAACACGAATCAGGATAATCATAATTTATAGACTCACGGTCATGCTTGAATGGTGAAAATTGTTCAAAATTTGACTAAGTATGAAAAATGCAGGTTACAAATATGGGAAATGTGAACTGGGGTTTGCAATCACCACCCCAACTCTGCTGGCTAGAGAATTGCGAGAAACTAATTCACATTTGCAAACACTGCCCAACTCCCGAACCTTCACATTTGCGGAACTTACATCGCATTTGTGAGATACAGATTGCATTTGCGATCCCAGGCACTATGGAGGCTTTTCACATTTGTGAGAAGCCCTTTGCATTCTCGAGCTGAGCTTCGCAAATGCGAAGCCTGCAAGTCTACTAATACCAGCAATTTTTTAAGGTTCAAAATGCACTCACGACCTATCCAAAACTCACCCGGGCCCTCGGCGCTCCAAACCAAACATACACATAACCTCAAAAGCATCCTACAGACGTATCCATGCTATCAAATTGCCAAAATAACATCATATACATAAAATTAAGGCTCAAAATCCATGATTCCTTCCAAATTTTCATAAAACATCAAATTTCCATTTTAAGTCCGAAACACGTCAAACGACGTCCGTTTTCAACAAAAATTTACAGGAAGTGCTTAAACTATATATAATACTTGTACCGGGCGCCAGAACTAAAATACGGGTCCTGATTCTATAGTCTTCTAATCAAATTTCATTTCCAATTCCCTTAATTATTTCCAGAAAACAACTTCAGTCAAAAATTCATTTCTCGGGCTTGGGACCTCAGAATCCGATTTCGAGCATACTCCTAAGTCCTATTTTTTCATACAGACCCTCCGGGACTGTCAAATCTTAGGTCTGAGTTCAGGTCTGTTTACCCAAAATGTTGACCGAAGTCAAATTTATTCATTGTAATACCAAAACTTAGCATTTTTTTCAAAGAATTGATACTTATGCTTTCCATCTACGCACCCGAACTGACATGCAAATCGAGGCAACCCTAATGTAGGCTTTCAAGCAGTCGAAGACACCAAATGGATAAGGACACTGGTGATGACCCTTTGCGTCGTCATAGAGATATTGTGTTGTATATGCCGTGCTGCATTCTATATATCATTTATTTTAGTTATTCTAGGTGTTAATTTGTATTTTTACAAGTTTTGATTTTGTATGTGCACGTGTAAGGCTTACCTAATCGTAGAGACTAGGTGGCGTCACGATAGTTCACGAAGGGCAAACTGGGGTCATGACAAGTTAGTATCATATCTCTAGGTTCATAGGAGTCATGGAACACAAGCCAATTTTAGAGTCTCACTGATCGGTACAGAGACGTCTGTACTTATCTATGAGAGGCTATGTAACTATCAGGAAAAATCTTCACTTTATTTGATTTCCTTGTCGTGTGATATTTTGACATTACAATTCTAAACTTCTGTCTTTTATTCTCTCACAGATGGTAAGAACACATGATACTCAAGATGATCAGGCACCCGCTTCCCCTACTGTAGCTGTCAAAGCCAGGGGTCGGGTAAAGGCCGAGGATGCGCACGTTGTGAAGCGAGAGCACCTGTGCGAGCTTCCGCCAAGGCACCACTAGCAGGCCCAACCGAAGTTCAAGCATCTGACACGCCTACTGCCACTACTACTCCAAACATGCAGGAGATTGTGGCATAGTTCATGAGCATCTACACAACTTTGGCTCAGGCAGGGTTGCTTCCTCTTGCTTCAGATACATCCCAGGCTCGGGGAGGAGCACAAACTTCTGCTGCCTGCACTCCTAACCAGTGAGTGCATGTTGAGAAGGTCCTAGAGATCATTCCATCACTGCCTGTAGTGCCAATTCAGCTCGAGGACGGGGCGACTGCTTTAGAGGATGAGCAGCGCATACTTGAGAGGTTTAATAATTATGATCCTCCGGTATTCAGTGGACTAACATAATATGATGCCTTGGGATTTCTGGAAGAGTGCCACCATATCCTTTATACGAAGGGTATATCAGGATCGAGCGGGTTTTCCTTCACTACTTTCCAGCTTCGAGGAGCTACCTATGATTGGTTGCGCACGTATGAGTTAAATAGTCTAGATGCGGCTACTTCACTTACTTGGGCCCAGTTCTCAGATATGTTCCTGAGAGAGTTTGTTCCTTAGAGCCTTAGGGATGCATGGCGCAGAGTTTGAGCATTTGTCCTAGGATGTTATGACTGTTCACTTACTTGGGCCGAGTTCTCAGATATGTTCCTGAGAGAGTTTGTTCCTTAGAGCCTTAGGGATGCATGGCGCAGAGTTTGAGCATTTGTCCTAGGATGTTATGACTGTTTCAGAGTATGGTATCTGTTAAACCAGATTGTCTAGGCATGTACCATCCTTGGTTGCTACTGTCCATGAGAGGTTTGTCGATTTATTGAGGGACTCATTCCCAGCATCAGCAGGTCGTAAGCATTACTATGAGGAAGGAGGGTATGCATGCTAGGGAGAGAGAGGAGAGGGAGGCCAAAAGGTCTCGTGAGTTGGTCCATTATTATGGTGCCCGTACCCAGCTGCAGGTCATCATGATAAAGGTTATATCGCCCAATTTATTCAGCTCTTCCAATAGCCAGCAGTGCTCCAGTTCCTCCTAGATCTTAGGAGCCTTATTATGCACCTCCGGTTTCTATCACACCTCCTGCGCGGGCTGCTTTCAGAGGTCAATCCACCAGACCTAGCCCCAGCTAGTCAAAACCAACACGTCCTCCCAGAGCTTGTTTTGAGTGTGGTGACACCCTCCATATGGTAAGAGATTAACCTAGACTTTGGAGGAGTGCGCCTTCACAGACTTCTAAGCCACATGTTCCCCACATAGTTCTCAAGCTATGGTTCCAACACCAACCGCTACCCAATCTGCCCATCTAGTTAGGGGCAGAGGTCGGGGAGGTAGAGGTCGCTCTTGATTGGGAGGCTAGGCCAGATACTATGCCATTCATTCCCGTACCAAAATTATTTTCTCCGATTCTGTCATCATAGGTATTATTCTGGTTTGTCACAAAGATTCATCGGTTCTTTTTGATCTAGGCTCCACTTATTGTTATGTGTCTTCTTATTTTGCTCTGCATTTTGGTGTACCCCAAGATTCCTTAAGTTCCCCTATTTATGTTTCTACTCTTGTGGGAGATTCTCTTATTGTAGACCGCGTTTATCGGTCGTATTTGGTTACTATTCGTGGTTTTGAGAATAGAGCCAATTTATCGCTACTAAATATGGTTGATTTTGATATTATTTTGGGCATGTACTGGTTGTCGCACAGCTATACTATTCTTGATTGTCACGCCAAAACTATGACGCTGGCTAAGCTAGGTATACCGCCTATTGAGTGGAGTGGTACTTTAGATCACACTCCCAGTAGAGCTATCTATTTCCTTGAAGCTCGGCGTATGGTTGAGAAGGGGTATGATGCATATTTAGCTTATGTGAGAGATGTCAGTATTGATAACCCTTATGTTGATTCAGTCCCAGTAGTACGATATTATCCCGATCTATTTACAATTGATCTTCTGGGTATGCCGCCTGATAGAGATACCGATTTTGGCGTTGATCTGTTGCTGGAAACTCAGTCCATTTCTATTCCTCCATAACGTATGGCTCCTTTTGAATAGAAGGAGTTGAAGGATCAGTTATAGGAATTCCTTGATAAGGGTTTTGTTCGACCCAATGTTTCACCTTGGGGATGCTCCTATCTTGTTTTTGAAGAAAAAAGATGGTTATATGCGCATGTGTATTAATTATCGCCAGCTGAACAAGGTTACAATGAAGAACCATTATCCTTTGTCTTGTATTGATGATCTATTTGACCAACTTCAAGGTGCATGAGTGTTTTCTAATATCGATTTATGCTCAAATTACCATCAGTTGAAGATTTTGGAGCCAGACATCTCGAAAACTGCTATTAGGACTCGGTACGGTCATTACTAGTTCCTTGTTACGTCATTTGGGTTGACTAATGCCCCAGCAACCTTTATGCATTTGATACAAAATGTGTTCTAGTCGTATCTCGACTCATTGTCATTGTTTTTATTTATGATATTCTGGTGTATGCTCAGAGTCGGGAAGATCATGAGCAACACCTAAGGACTATGCTTCAGACTCTAAGAGAAGAAGTTACATGCTAAGTTCTTGAAATGTGAGTTCTGGTTGGATTCAGTGGCAATCTTAGGCCACGTGGTATCTAGTGAGGGTATTCGGGTGGATCCAAAGAAGGTAGAGGCCGAGCAGAGTTGGCCCAGACCATCTCAGTTATAGATACCCGTAGTTTCCTTGGCTTGGCGGGCTACTATCGTCATTTTGTAAAGGTTTTTCATCGATTGCAGCCCCTATGACTATATTGACAGTTGACACAGAAGTGTGAGGCGAGCTTTCAAAAGCTCAAGACAGCTTTGACTACAACCCCCATTTTGATATTGCCTACTGGTTCGTAGTCTTATACAGTCTATTGTGATGCCTCGAGGGTTGGCTTCGGAGCAGTGTTGATCTAGGAAGGTAAGGTGATTGCCTACGCTCCCAGACAGTTGAAGATACATGAGAAGAACTACACTATTCATGACCTTGTATTAGCTGCCATTGTTCACGCCTTGATGACTTTGTGCCATTATTTATACAGGGTTCCCTGTGAGATTTATACTAACCATTGGAGCTTGCAGCATTTGTTCAAGTAAAAGGATCTAAATTTGCGCCAGAGGATGTGGTTATAGTTACTGAAGGATTATGACGTCACTATTTTGTATTACCGCCAATGTGGTGGCTGATGCCCTGAGTCACATGGCATAGAGTTTGGGGAGCCAGTATTAGAGAGGCCTATGGCGATGGATGTTCAGGCCTTAGCCAGTCAGTTTGTAAGATTGGATCTTTCGGAGCCCAGTCGGGTTATAGCTTGTGTGGTTTCTCGGTCTTCCTCATTTGATCACATCACGGAGTGGAAGTATGATGACCCTCATTTGCTTGTCCTCAAGGACAAGGTTCAGCACGGTGATGCCAGATATGTGACTATTGGAGATGATGGGGTATTGAGGATGCAGGGTCAGATTTGTGTACCCAATGATAATGGGTTGCGAGAGTTGATCCTAGAGGAGGCCCATATTTCGTGGTATTCCATCAATCCGGGTGCTACGAAGATGTATCATGATTTAAGGCAGCACTATTGGTGGAGGTGAATGAAGAAAGATATAGTTGTATTTGTAGCTAGATGCCTCGACTATCAGCAGGTAAAGTATGAGCACCAGAGATCGAGTGAGTCGCTTCAGTAGATAGAGATTCTGGAGAGGAAGTGGGAGAGGATCACCATGGACTTTGTAGTTGGACTCTCACGGACATTGAAGAAGTTTGATGCTATTTGGGTGATTGTGGATTGACTGACCAAGTTCGCTCATTTCATTATTATGTGTACTACTTATTCTTTGGAGCGTTGGTACAGATTTATATCCGGGAGATTGTCCGTCTGCATGGTATTCAAATTTCCATTATTTTAGATAGAGGTGCTCAGTTTACATCACGATTTTGGTGGGCCGTTTAGCAAGAGTTTGGCACTCGAGTATATTTGAGTACAACATTTCACCCTCAGATGGATGGAGTGTCTTGGGATTAGTTCTTTCCATTGGTAGAGTTTGCTAACAAAAACAACTATCAGTCCAGGAATCAGAAGGCACCATATGAGGCTTTATATGGTAGGCGATGTAGATCTATGGTGGGTTGGTTTGAACCGAGTGAGGCTAGACTATTAGGCACAGATTTGGTTCAGGATGCTTTGGAGAAGGTTAAGGTGATTCAGGATATACTCCGTACAGCCCAGTCCAAATTGAAGAGCTATGCAGACCAAAAGGTTCGTAATGTGTCCTATATGGTTGGAGAGCGAGTTCTGCTTTGGGTTTCACCTATGAAGGGCGTTATGAGATTTGTGAAGAAATGGAAGTTGAGTCGGAGGTTTTTTGGCCTTTTTGAGATATTGAGACGTGTTGGGGAGGTTGCTTATGAGCTTGATTTACCTCCCAGCTTGGAATGAGTTCATCTGGTATTTCATGTTTCAATGCTCTGGAGGTATCACGGTGATCCGTCGCACGTGTTGGATTTCAGTTTAGTCTAGTTGGACAAGGATCTACCCTATGTTGAGGAGCCAGTGGCTATATTGGACAGGCAGGTCAAAAAGTTGAGGTCAAAGAACTTGCTTCTGTAAAGGTTCAGTGGTGGGTCAACCGGTCGAGAAGACGACCCGGGAGACCGAGCGGGATATGCGTAGTCGTTACCCTCATCTTTTCACTACTTCACGTATGTCTATATACTTATTCGAGCAAAAATGAATTTTTAAGTGTAGAAGGATGTGACTACCCGACTAGTTATCTTAATAATTAATTCCTTGATCCCCTATTAATTGCTTTACCCAAGTTTATTTCTGCTAATTGATTTTCTAGGATCTTCGGTTTTGAGTTTCGAAGAGTTTTGGGACACATGGTCCCTAAATGAGAGATTAAGTGCTGGAAAGGTGACCGTAGTTGGAACAAGGTGAAGACAGCCTCGAAACGGAAATTTGATGGTTATGTTAGCTCGGTTGGGTGATTTTGGGTTAAGAGCGTGTTCCGATAGTGTTTTGGAGGTCCGTAGCTGATTTAGGTTTGAAATAACGAAGATTGAATTTTGGAAGTTTCCGGTTCGGTAGTGAGATTTTTATCCGAGGGTTGAGATGGAATTCTGAGAGCTGTAGTAGCTTCGTCATGTCATTTGGGATGTATGTACAAAATTTTCGGTCATTCGGACGAGGTTTGATAGACTTTGTGATCAAAAGTGTATTTTATAGAGTTTTTTAAATTTTAGGCTTGAATTCAATGAAAAGTAGGTGTTTTGGTGTTGTTTGTAGCATTCCAAAGGTTGGAACAGGTTTGAATGATGTTTTAGGTTATGTTGGTGGTTTCGATTGAGCTCCCGGGGGCCTCGAGTGTGTTACCGATGCTCAACCGGTCATTTCTGGAACTTGTTGAATTGCTGAAATACTAGTATCTGGTATCCTTCTACGCGAGCACAAGCTTCCTTTTGCGATCACATAGTGTTATTCCGCAGGGGGTCCAATTCGTTATTCGTGACTGTATTACTTGACTCGCGATCGCATAGTGCTGCCCCTTCCTTCTTCGTGTTCCCAATCCCTTTCCCACGTTCGCATAGAATAAACTGAGATGGTTGCCCAGTGACCTTTTACTCTTCATGTTCACGTGTCTTTGATTGCGAACGTGTAAGCTTGCTTTTCCCTTCTTCTGCGATCGCATGCCTTGTGTTACGTTCGCGTATGACAGTTCGAGGACCCTTCATTTTTCTTATTCTGCAATCGCATGCTTTATGTCGCGATCACGTAGGCCACTTCTGGAGCCTTTAACTTTTACTCTTGGCGATCGCAATTGATTTCTTGCGATCGAATTGAACAACATCTGGGCAGAGAATCTAAAATCTAAACTCGAGGGTTTAGAGTAATCATATTTTGGACTTGGGAGCTCGGGAGATTATTGATACCCAGTTTTTCCCTATATTTTTAATCATCAAAATACTCTCAAAAAAGCATATGTATGCATATATGAACACCCCAAAATATTTTGGTATTTTTAAAGGATTTTAAAACTAATTTATGGCTTATTTTACACCATAAATCCCAATAACTATTCACAAAAACTTGCCATTTTGGAGAATAGTTTATTTTATTCTGACATTTGCATAAAAACATAATATACATGATTTTTGTATAGTTTTATGAGTCCATTTGGCATTTTTAAAACTAAATTGCATGAAATTGCAATTTTAGCCCATTTTCGGATTTTAATAGAAATTTTAATTACAAAATCAATCCCAATATTTTTAAATTAATATTTACATATTTTTTACTAACCCAGTTCTTTTAATTTGATTTTTAACATCTTTTACTATTTTTATAAATTCAAAAGGTAAAAAAGGCTATTTCATTTTTGGCCCCAATTGCTTTCAATTATAGCCCAACTTGGACCCCAAATCTGACCCCAATCCATCCCCAATTAAATGACCCAATTTTTTATTTTAACACACCCCTACCCGCTTACTTAACTCCACCCGGTTCCCCTTCTAATCCTGGCCGTTGTTCATTTTTTATCAACGCCCCACATCCTTTCTTTCCTTTTTAATTTCCCAACTACCCCTAACCCTAATTCACTATTAACAAACAAGCTCCCTAATATGCCTTCATCTCCTATATCATCTCTAAGCTCTCACTGAAACCCTATCCCTGCTCCGTTGGTTTCCACCTTGTTCCACCGGAGTCAATGGCATCCCAAGCCTTGGGTAGCCTATACTCATCCCCACGTACCTCCATACCCCTGTTACTTGAAGATTCAAGGTTCGAGCTTAAAGATTTTTGCTTAGATCTCTGCCCATTTGAGTGTTACGGCCATCTCTAGCTCAACTCTGGAATATCCTAGTCCTATGAGTTCATCTCCAGCTCATTCGACTCGGAGAAAAACCCTTTTTCCACGCCTCTATCACTTCTAGGTTCTTTTGAAACTCTAGCCCTTCGAGTTTTTCCTATATTTCTCTAGATCTGCTCTAAATCCATGCTTGTTTTAAGGATTTCAAACGATTTCTTAAATATCTTTCAATTTTTTGCTTTCAAAACTGTTCATCTTCTCAGATTTAGGGTTTCTTTGATTTTACTTGTTCTACTATGATTTATGTGGTGTTCTTACAATATTTATCCTACTGTGACTCATGTGTGTTTGTACTTTGACTCTTATGTGTTTTCTTCTACTATATTTCCTCCTAATGCTTCCTTGTGTTTTTCTTTTATTGTGTTTTCCTGCAGCATGTTTTCCACGGAACGGTTAGGTTTCTTTGGGTTTTTCTGAGATTACTCTTGCTTGATTTGTTCATTTTCGTTCCTACGCTGTATTAATGACGAAAACCCTAGGATTTTGAGAGTTTTCGGACCACTTGTATGTGACTTGCATGTTCTCACCTCTGAACTAGTTTGATTTCAATTTCTGAAGTCATCTCTGTCTTTTCTTATGGTTCTGACCTTTTGCCAAAGCTCTTCTACACTAGATTTTCCTACTGATTCTTTACAATGACAGTACAGTCTTCTTTCATGTTTGACGTGTTTGTATGCTCCTTATATACTATGAATTTTCCCCTAAGTGGTCTTCCAAATTTACAATAAGTTTTAAATTTCTTCTCAATATAGCTTGATTGATTTCTTTCCATTTTGCCCATGACTCGACCTAAGTAAAACCCTTCTCTTTTTTTCGGACTTGATTCATTCGTATCAAAATCTCAAACCTTTTGATTTACTGTTTGTTGATTAGTCTTCTTACCTTTGCACAAGCCATGTATTTTAAAACTTGTCCTTAAATAAATTTTATGTATTTACCCTTATTTGTATACTACGCACAATATTGTTTATTTTATCCCCTCTCCTTAAATATTTCCTGTCCTTTACTGATCAAATTGGGATTCCCTGATTAAAGGAACCTCTGTTAATTGATTGATCCTGATTGACACTATTTTCTTACCTTGCTTGCATGTCTGACTTCAAGTATAAATACCTGCTCCTGTCTTCACTCCATCATCGAATTGTGACTGCAAATCAAAATCAGAATTCACCTCTCTCTCTTTAAAATTCTTTACTACTATCATTACTACTTTCTATTTTTTTCTACACTACTACTGAGCATTCTGCATCTTTACTTCCTTCTGTTTGAAAGTACTTGTGGGAGCTGCTTGAGTTTGTTCCTGTTGTTCCTAGCTGGTTGTTTGCTATTACTATTCTGATGTTCTAGAATTTGCAACTGGTATGTTCTTCTATGTTTAATAGTATCCTTGTTATATGTTCTACTTCTCTGCTTCTACCCCTTCTTTCTTTGTGTGTTTATTTATGCTTTCATGCACTATGTAATTACCTTCAAGTATGCTATGCTTCTTTATGATATGTTTTAATCATTTTCCCTCTATTCACTTTGTATGTGAGTATTGTCATGAGTCATAGTAGCACTTGGAATTGTTGTATGGGATCCAGAACTAAACTCTTCTGAGCCTTTACTTGGTTTCTTTCCCATTCCCTTTCCCCTCTATGTGCTGAGCTCTAATTTGGGTCAGTTGGTGTCCTAATCACCATTCACACCTGAGTTTGACTCTATAAGAGTCTGCTCTTATTTGTTTGAATCCGATCAAGGGGTCAGGGGTGTGCCAGTCTATGCCATGGCTTGTTATGACCTCCTCGTGCTAAGGTTCCTCCCTTGCTTTGTACATACTCCTAGCTCTTAAGTTCTACCCCGTTTAGGTAAGCCATGCTTATGGACCCTAGAGCTCCCTTTGAACTTGGACACCTAAGGGCTGGTAATTCCACACGTTGCACCACTCTGCTACAACATTCACTCTTTAGGGTGTAAGCATTGCCTAGGCTCTTGAAGCTACTTGTAACTTTGAAACACTCTAAGAAATCGCCTTGTACTCTGGAACCCGGATTTGGTAAAACACATGTATTGGATATCAAGATTGCATTAGGCATCTTGGATCTAGCTGTGTCTATGATGTATCCTTTTTACTTTTCGCTATGTAATAATAACTTTGTGATAAAAACTTGGGGAGTATAGTAGTAAAGGCATGAGAGGGATTTTTTTTTAGTTATTTGCATGTTAATGGGTAGAAATCATGCATATAGGATTTTAATACTTTAAATCACCTAGAAATCATGCCTTTAATGTTTAAAATTTGAATTACCTAGAGATCATGTTTATAGGCTTTGCGTTCTACACTCCAGCATATAGAAATCATGCCTATAGAATTGCATACAAGATAGGCAAACAATAGGGTAATACAACTCTCGCATGCATTAAACGTTTAGGATAGCAATGAGTAAATAAAAATCGAAGTAGATATCCTGCCTATAGGATCTCAGATTCGCTTATGTTGTAAGCGTGTAATCTGGCAACTATTTCCATGTTTTTCAACGGATTCGTCCAAACCTGTCTGCAACCTAATAAACACGCGTTCCTAAAATTGTTTTTTTTTCTCTATCTGAATTTTCTATCCTTGAAGTTACTTTCATAACAACTTTCAAACTCTCGCCTCTTTTTACAAACACTTTACCACTGAAACTCTATTGTACATTTCTTTAAACAGTTCAAGTGATTTTCCAAAACCTTTTTGAACTTCTGCAAACTTCTGCTTCTTTCAAAACTTGACTATGTGAGTCCTTAATTAATAATCCGGTAAAATACTCCAGATCCTAACAATTGGATCCAAGTTACCTAATGTAGACCTTTTATCTAATTCTATGTGTTTAACTGATCCGTCCGCCGCTTAATTTTAATTTAAGACCAAACAAGTATATGCAAGGCATGCTAAACTATACGTTGTCTGTTTAAAGGGGTCTCTTTGAGCCTTGGTTTGTCTTCTTGTCTTTCCCCTACTTGGTATCTATTTTGAATGACGAATTAGACTTTTATCCTTTGAAACTCCATGCAATGCCCCCATCCCTTTCTTCCCCTTTTAGGATTAGATGTCCTAATACCCTAGGACTGATAGGTTGGGACGGGTACTAGCATGCAATAAGTAAAACGAGACTAATCGCATTTAAATACCTTAAAGGGGTGGGAAGGGTAGAATATGGATATGATGACTGTTACGCTAATATCTCGTGTGAGAATGATTGCTGGGTATTGCACCAAAGTGATCCATATTATATTTAACCCTAGGACCCCTTTCTCCTACTTTATTTACTGATGTTTTGTCCTAGATGAATGTTTTCCTTCATTAAGCTTCCTTTCAAAATCATTTATGTTTTCTTTCAAAATTTTCAACTTGTTAATACTTCTAACGTGCAAACTTTACTTGTGTATTCCAACTCTTCCTAAAGTCACAATTAGGCACGGTCAGGAACCACACTAGTGGATCTTGAGGGGTGCCTAACACCTTCTCCTCGAGATAATCTCAAGCTCTTACCCGAACTCTAGTTTTCTTTCAAAATCTTCTTCGTTTCTTTAAAAGTGTCCTAATGCAATAATCATTAGGTGGCGACTCTCCAAAATCCATAACGCAAATTCCCCGAAAAAGATAAAAGAGTCATTTCACCCATAATTTCGTGACCCGCTTTTCGCCTTAGAAAAATGGGGGCGTCAACAGCATGGCGAATCTGCTGGGGATTTCTTTAAGGCTTTTACCATTACATGTTTTTGCGACTTTATTGGTTTCTTTATTACATTTACGTTATGTCTTTAACTGTTTCATCAAGAATACTAACTTGGCTCTTCATGTTTTTCTTTCCTTTTAATTTCTTCTTTTACTTCCTTGTTATTTCAATTCTGTTGTAATGTCCGAGCAGTTATTGTAATCTTTATGAACGTGAAAATACATCCAATTTGCTTAATTATTGTAACTGCATTCCTCAACATCATATTCCACTTGTGCCAAAACAAATCGTATAGCAACGCTTATAATGAGTGGTTCGATATTATAACCCGTAAATGTGGCAAAGGCATATTTGTGGTAAAACCAGTCAATCAACGGTATAGTCGACGATTCTGTGCCTTTCCCTCTTGAGTTGTCCCTTCAAGGGTACCTTATCTAGCACTTCAAAAGTATAAACGTTATTCCATTAAACTATTCATGCATCATGTTCAACCCTAGCCGAGTTACTTATGTTGTCCGCATAATGACTCCTTAAGATAGCCTAAACCAAAGTCCATCGAGTTTCCTCAAAACCCAAACGGACACCTCCACGTTATGTGCATTTATTTGGAGAACTAAATGCCTTCTGCTAATTATTGATTTAAATAGTCGAGTGTGGTGGGGTTAAGGGCCTAACACTTTGTTTTGCAGAAAATGAGGCACGAAGTCCCCAGATTCGGTATGGTCCATTATTCACCCAATATTGCTGAGCTGGTGGGAAGGTCTTCATGCCAACGATCAAACCCTCCTTCGCAAGTACTTAGGGAATTTTCCCTCGCTTATGAAAATCCAGCCTAACAACAAAAATCATAGAGGCTGCCATTTTGTTCTGGAATAGTGATCGATCAATGTTTCGCTTCAGGGATTTGGAAATGACTCCTTTGCTGGAAGAAATAAGGGGTTTAGCTGGTATCCCTTGGGAGACTCTGGGTCTGCTTATGCAGGACAACTGCATAAGTAGAGGCTTCCTTAAGATGATGGGATTCAGGAAAAATCCCGACCTAGCTTGTCTGAATGACTCTTACATACCATTTGATTTCTTGTTCGAGAGGTATGGCCATAGCAAGTCTTATTGCACCTACACTGATGAGTTCTCCCTCACCTCTTTGGGGCACATACATAGGAGGGTCTTTGTGTTCATGTTTTGCTTCATGGGTATGATAATGTTTCCCATGAAGAAGGCTAAGATTCACACCAGACTAGCCATGGTGACCAAAACCTTGATGGATGGTATTGATGGGCATACTTTCAGCATAGTGCCTATGATCATTGCCGAGATGTACCGAGCCTTGGGAAAATATCAATAATGGGCTATGCACTTTGAAGTTTATAATCTGCTACTTCAGCTTTGACTCATAGAACACCTTCAGAAAGGCGATTACAGACAGGAAGTCATACGCAGGAATTGGGATGACAATATAGCTTTTCACCACCCAAAGTGAATGAACTTCATGCCCAACATGTTCTCTCAGCCAGAGGATGCCAGTGGATGGGTAGAGTTGTTTGAAAATCTAAAAGAAGAGCAAGTTCAGTGGATGTTTGAGTGGTTCCCAACAGTGGAGTTCATTGTCCGTTCTCGAGACACACCATTTCTCGTGCTCATCGGTCTGAGGGGAATTCATCCTTATGTTCCCCTCCGAGTAATGAGGCAAGATGGAAGAAAGAAGATCATACCAGGATAGAGAAAATGAGTCATTTGAGGGCTTAATTTCAAGATGATGATAGCCCGCACATGTGTCACGCTCAGCATATGTGGCACTACAAGGTCGTCTTAGGGAAGGAGTCTATTGAACCATACATGTATCATGCCGGGCGTGTGCCGCACTATACAGGTTGGTTGGAAGATGATCACATTGGTTTGGGTCGTTCAGGATTTGTCCATGGTCATAGGATTATTGATGAGAAAACTGAAGCACAGGTCAAATACAATCAGCTGCGCAAGAGGATGAAAGAATGTGAGAATGAACATAGGGAAATACAGGAAGCCCACGAGAAGCTGATCAATGAGTGGAAGGATATGGCTATCAACGCAAACAACCGGATGGGGTATCTGGAACGAGGTCTAGTAGAGTTGGAAGGAAAGTTCTTGAACAGAATTGAAGATTGTCAGAATGCCGAAGGAAGTGCAGGAGGACATCTGGCTCGAGCCTATCTGCTGTTAGGACTGGGCAAGTTGATGCAGCTGTACGAGGGAGACAAGAGTACTAAATCTGGGGAAGGTCCTTCTGGGACCAAGTAGTTAGGATTCTTTATTTTTCGCTTCCATAATGTAATAAGGCCACTGGCCATTAGTGACGTCTTTTATCATTCAAAAGTTTTAAGAATCGTCTTGTTTTATCAATAAAATGTGGCATTTAGCATTATAAGTTCTCCATATTTAATTTATCGCTAGGCCTACCTCGGGAACAACAAGGCACCCAAATTAGGAATTGACTTAAACAATTGCACAACGTGATTAAATACCGCAATATTATTTCTCAGAATCCTCACTAACTTTTTACCTTTTTGTTTTTCTTTTATTTTTATTCCCCTCCCCAAAGGTTAGTTTGTACATTCTGGCACCATCGGCATACTCAAAAGATCCAAGGGTCCTCCACCTCCTCCTCCTCCAAGTCCTACAAGAAACAAGAACAAAGGCAAAATAGGAGATGCAAGCTCTAGAAAGTAACTTGAGGAAACTTCTCAGAATGCTGCAATTACAAAGGAGACTGCTGCTCATCTTGAGAAAACTTTGCTAAGATTTCGAGAGGAATTGGACCATGTTCAGAACCTGGCAAGCCTGTCAATCACTCTTGCCGCCCCTGATGTTAACACCCAGAACCTTGCACCTCCACAAAATACCCCGCAACAACCAATACAGACCACTCATGTTCAAGCCTGCAACACATGCAATAACACTCCACTGCTCATTCTCAAACCACAAATCACAACAAAAGACCATAACACTCCTATCTTTGTGGACACTATACCCCACTACACTCAGCCAATCACAAGTGCACTCGAATCAGATGACAACTGCTCCCTCATTCAGAATTTGGCCATCAAGAAGTTGACCAACCGGGTGCAAGGTTTCGAAGGTGGAAAATGTGTTGAAGTGTTGAACTATGAAGATCTTTGTCTTAAGCCAGATGTTGAGCTTGCGGAGGGGTACAAACCTCCCAAGTTCGAGATGTTTGACGGTAAAGGTGATCCCAGGGTCCACTTGAGAATGTATTGTGATATGTTGGTAGCAGTTGGAAGAGACGAGAAAATCTGCATGAAGCTGTTCATGAGGAGTCTGAAAGGTGATGCTTTATCATGGTAAATAAGCCAGGATGCAAAGAAATGGACAAATTGGGTGATCATGGCGTCTGAAATTATGGACCGATTTAGGTTCAACACTAAGAACGCACAAGATGTGTTCTATATCCAAAATCTAAAGAAGAAGCCCACAGAGACATTTCGCGAGTATGCTACTCGTTGGAGTTCAGAAGCTGCTAAGGTCAGGCCAGACTTAGAGGAAGAACATATGAACAGGTTCTTCGTCCGTGCTCAGGATCTGCAGTACTACAAAAGACTGATGCTAATAGAGGGTCAAAAGTTCTCCGATATCATCAAGTTGGAAGAAAGGATCGAAGAAGGCATCAAAAATGGTATGGTCACTAACCTCGAGGCATTGCAAGCTAATAACAAGGCTTTACAGTCTGGTGGCTCGTCAAAGAAAAAAGACGCGCAAAGGAACAATTCCCCTATGAAGTACCAAACATATCCCTCAACTCCACTTACATATCAACCTGCCATAAATTACCAAACACCCTCACCTACATACCAAATGCTACCATTTTCCTACCAATCGCCTCCGCGGCCCACATATCAACCCACTTCACCAAGATATTCCCAACCCGCACCTGTATATCAAGCATACAACACCCAAATTCTCACTACCCGTCACCACCAACCCGCCAGAACATTCCTCGGCCTAAACCAAATTTCGACTGTAAACCTCCTAGACAATACACCACCATTGCCAAACCAATCGACCAACTATATGAAAAACTCAAAGCATTACGTTACCCCTATCCCTGCGGTAACTCCAGAAATTCCCTATTAATGGATCATCCGAAACAAGACCTGCGCATACCATTCCAGGATGAAAGGCCATACCATCGCCGAGTGTCGCTCATTGAAAGATAAGATTCAAAACCTGATTGATAACAAGGTCATCATAGCAAAGAAGCCTACTCCTAATGTTTGGCATAACCCTATGCATGACCATAAGGGTGGGGGCATCCATATGATCGAGACTGAAGATGATTGGGACCCCAAGGGGTCAATCGGTTTGATAGCAGAAGGGGATGAGCCCAAGAAGCCAGAAGGTACCCTCAATCCCATTGTTGTTCAGATCCAGTCCTCTGAGGGCGATGTGGTAAATGTTTCTGTACCACTCGAGTTTGAAGAACCTCCTGCAAAGATGGCAAAACCGATTGAGGCTATGTTTGGGATTCCAAAGGCACTTGCGCCATTTGAATTCACTATGTTACCTCTCAAGATGCAAATTCCGGTTTCCATGACAGACGTGACCCCACTTAAGTCGAACGCCATACCTTGGGATTACACAGCTGAGGCTAGAAGGAATGGAAAAACACATACTGGAGAGGCAATCGCCGCGCAGGGCATGACCAAGACAGTGAGGGTATACACCCCACAACATTTTGGTGAGTCCAGCAAGCAAGCCTCTGGATGAACTGTTGAAACTGGACCCGATGACCTTTGGAGGAAGATACAGGCCAACGAAGACTCAGCCGTTGAGCAACTGAACAAAACACCAGCGCAAATTTCTATTCTGGCTCTTCTACAAAGCTCTGAGGCAAATAAAAATTCCTTAATGAAAATACTGAGCGAAGCTTATGTTCCCAGCAACATAATAGGAGGCGAAATGGCAAATATGGAGGGGCAGGTGTTGGAAAGCCACAAGATTACCTTCCACAAGGATGAGTTACCACCAGTAGGTCTTAGTCACAACAAGGCATTGTACATCACTGCGCAATGCGAGGATTATTTTATCACCAGGATCTTAATCAACGGGGGATCCAGACTTAACATATGTCCATCAATAACTCTCAGGACATTGGGAAAAGGACTACATAAGATCAAAGACAGATCTATCAGTGTCAAAGCTTTTTATGGATCTCAAAGATCCACCATCAAAGAAATTAGCATGTTCCTATAGAGGGACCCACCTGATTTGATATTGACTTCCAAGTCCTAGACGTGCAAACAACCTACAAGTTGTTGCTGGGACGACCCTGGATCAACGCCGCTGGGGCTGTGGCGTCAACCCTACACCAAGAAGTGAAGTTTGAGTGGAATCATCAGGAAGTGATCATTCATGGAGACGGTAGTAACCCCATATACAGTCGCCAAACTATCCCGATGATCGGAGGTAGAAGGAGAATAGATGGAGAAACATACCATCATATCGAGCGGGTCAACTCCATAGACAAAGACAAGTGGTGTGTTAAAAAGAATTGAGAGCATTCTTAATTGGAGCGAGTGTGAGCCCGGAAAAAGACTTGGCCAAAATCTCCAGGGCATCACCAAGCCTATCAAGTTGAAGAAGCCTGGAACCACCTTCTTCCTGGGATAGGAGTACACATGGGAGGAGTTCAATCAATGGTCACCACCGTGGCGCAGTCCCTACTATCCATTGAAACATCCCGTACCCCAGCTGGAGCAGACCTTTCAGCCAGCTGATGTCATATACAAATCAAGGGAAGATGAGACACTGGCAGCAATGAAGAACCTGTTTCTAGAGGATGATATAGATTGTTGGGTTGTCTTCGAGGAGGAATGGGAGGAAGGCCCTTCCATTCATGATGTGAACCGAGGATAACACCTCACCAATTGATCAGTCAAGACCACCAGTGCGCGGAGAGCTTCGGGGTAGCAAGGCTAAAAGATGCACTATGCATTGCATTTACTTTTTAGTTAATATTACTTTCCCTCATTGTCTTTACTTTTGAAAAGAGCTTCGATGTTCCAAACAGATATGAATTTAATAGAAAGCTTTTTCCAAGTTTACTTTATATCTCGCTCTTATTACTTTTCTCTACCATTTACTTTATTTTACATTACATATCTTGTTAATGAACCAACGACTGTGACTTGCAACAAGGCAATGCACCAAACGGACATAGATTCAGAAGAGGATGAAATACCAGAAGTGGTTGTTAGAGAGGTCGAGAATTTTGAGATCATGCCTAAGTCCAACTTGGACGAAACTGTGGTTGTTAATCTGGGAGACGCAAAAATGTCAAGGAAACACGTATCAGCGTACATTTGTCACCACCAGAAAAGAAAGAGTACACAGAGTTCTTAACGGAGTATGATGACATCTTTGCATGGTCCTATGACGACATGACCAGTCTCAGCACATCCATTGTCGCTCACAAGTTGCCGACAGATCCGGCATACCTGTTGTTGATATCAATTTTCCCCATATATTTCTATACTCAAAATACTCCCAAAATAGCATGTATATGCATATATAAGCATCCACAAAGGTTTTGACATTTTTCTACATTTTTAAAGATTTTTAAAATCAATTTATGGCTTATTTTTGCACTATAAAATCCAATATTTAGTCCCAAAACTTGTTATTTTTGTGAGTAATTTATTTTATTCTCTCATTTACATGTAAAAATAATTTACATAATTTTACAAGTTCATTAGGTATTTCTAAATTAAAATTGCATGAAATTACAATTTTAGCCTATTTATCGATTTAATAAGTATTTTAGCTACAAAATCGTTCCTATCATTTTTTAATTGATACTTATACATTATTTATTAACTCAGTATTTTAATTGGATTTTTACAATATCATTTACTATTTTATAAAATTCACATTGGGAAATATTGGCTATTTAAATCATAACCCTTTGTTGTTTCAATTCTAGCCTAAATCCACCCCAATATAACCCCCAATTACACTACCCATTTTTTAAATTTACCCGACCCAGACCCGTTCAAACTAACCCGCCCATCCCCTCTCTTAAATCGCGGTTGTTGATCATTTAGATCAATGGTCCACATTAATCCTTCCATAATTAAACCAAACACCCCTAACCCTAATCACTTCACACTTTCAGCCGCCCTTGTATCCCCTCATCCCAAAAATTCTCTCAAACCCCTTCTGAACCCTAGCCCTTCTCCGGCTCCGTTTCACCGACGACCATGGCTTTTCAAGATCTAAGGCACATGTACTCACCTCTCCCTATATTCTATGGATCTCTTCTTTGATGATCGGAGCCCTATATCGAAGGTTATCCAGAGTTCCTTCGACTTGAGTTTTACGGCCGTGTCCGGTCTCTCTGGCAAGCCTTGATGTTGTGAGTCCATCGTCGACTCAGAATCAGTCCATTCCAGGCTTTCTCGTTTCTCTATGGTTCTTTCTATGAATCCCTAATTTTCAAGGTTTTCTTTATGTTTATCTATACAATCTTCTCTAGATCCTAGATATATTCTAAAGTTTCTAAGTATTTCTCACATTACTCCGCCGACTTTGTTTTCAAACTGTTCGTCTTCCTAAAAGTTAGGGGTTCTTCGATTTCTTTGCTTTATTTGCTCTATTGTGATTTCTTCTAATTTTTACTACGATTTCTGAGTATTTTCTACTGTGGCTCCTATGTACTTTCCTTACTGTGGTGTTTCTAGGGTTTCCGAGTTAAATGTTTTACTGTGTTCGTTATTTTTCCTTATGTTGTTCTTCCTAAGCTCATCTTATCATATGTTTCTTTTTTTACAATCGAGAGTGCTGCAAACCCTAGGTTTTAGAGGTTTTCCGTTTCTTTCTATGTAATTTCTTGCTACATGTTTAATGACTAAACCTTGGCATGCTTCTGTTTTCTTGCTTATGTGCTTCTGCTCTTTGAGTAAATGACTGTTCTACTAATTTCAGCCTTGCATGTTCGAATTTGTACACCTCTTTATATAGTCATATTTTCCCCCCTTTTGAAAACCCTGATTTTGGGAAATTGATTTCTTACAAAATTATTTGATTCTTTAATTTGGACATGCTCTCCAACTAAGTTCAATATCAATTCGTATCTCAAGTTCCTTGATTCTCTATGTGATTGACTTACCTTATTAGTTTACTGTGTGAATTTCGAAACTTTATATGTACTTACCTTGTATCTTATGACTCATTCTTGATTTTTCCCCCCAAAATAAACTAGGGTTTATTTATCCTCCACCTCTTTTAACTTCAACAGAAGAACAATCCTAAGTTCACTCACATAAAACTCTCTAATCTATTCTCTGTTCTTCTCTGTTACTTGTTCTACTTCTTGAGATTAGCTGGCTAGAAACCAAGGCTAAACTATAAGGTCTCACCTGTCCTATTTGCTCTACTGTTCGAGTTTAGAACTGGTAGGTCTCTGATTTAAATATTAACTCCAAACTACATGTTTACTTACCCCTTCCCCCATGTTTGTTTATGTTCAGTATGCAGTTGAATTTCAACATGCACTTTCCTTTCCCAAATCCCTTTAGTTTAATTCTGTTTGTTGCAAATGTTCTTATGTGACCCCAGTCCCTTAACCCCCTGTTTGTGTGTGAGTTTTGTTTTAGACTAGGATGGAACTCCATTGCTATTCCTAGTTTAGAACTAGGGTGCTCTCAACCTATGCTCAAAGTAATCCCATCCCTTAACCCCTATTATACATGAGCTTGACACAGGTTTGTTGGTGTCCTAATCACCATACAGGCTCTAGTCTAACTTGTCCCAAGTCTTCTCTTACTTGTCAAACCATGTAAAGGGTCAGGGGTGTGCCAGTCCCATTCATGGCTAGGTATGACCACCTTTTGCATTGGACTTCCTCTAAATCCTTTACACTTACTCCTAGTTCTTTAAGTCCTACCCCCCTCTGGTAAGCCATGCTTAGGGACCCTCGAGTCTCTTATGAACTTGGATGCCTGAGGGCTTGTAATTCCAAACTTTGCACTACTCTAACCATTTAGGGTGTATGCATTGCCTGGGTTTCCCTGAAAGCTCTTGGAACTTTGAAACACTCTAAGAGAAAGCCTTGGAATTTGGAGCCTGGATTTGGTAAGATGCATATGTTGGACATTAAAGTTGCTTTGGGCTTCCTCGGGTCTGTTTAGCTTTGATGTATTTATTTCCTTTGTATTTTCCTTTCATTTATGTAAACCAACTTCGTACAAAGAACTTGGGGATAGTGAAAAATATATGGGAGAGGTTTATATTATTGCATCAATCAATGGGTATAAATCATGCCTATATGTTTTTCAACATTGTTTCTCATATAGAAATAATGCCTATAGGTTTTCAGTATTGCATATCATTTAGAAATCATGCCTATAGGTTTTTCAACATTGTTTCTCATATTGAAATCACGCCTATCGGTTTTTAATATTGCATCTCATTTAGAAATTATGCCTATAAGATTTCAATATTGCATGCATCTCATATAGAAATCATGCCTATAGGTTTTTCAATGTTGCATCTCATATAGAAATTATGCCTATAAGTTTTCAACTTTGCATCACTCCTAGAAACCATGCCTATAGGAACTGCATATAAACACTAGGCAAATAGTAGGCCCCTTTGAATGTACTAAAAGTGATAAAATCAATATATAAATAACCTGCCTATAGGGTTCAAACATCGCCTGATTTGTTAAACGTTTTCAATATAGTTTGTCCCAAACCTATCTATTTTGAAATCGGGCCAAGTCTGCCTTTTTATGTTATTCTAAACATGTAGACTCATTTTTTAAATCTCAAATCTGCAGAACCAAATTTAGCCTTCCTATGTTTACACTCCAAGGCTCTCTTTTTGAAAACTTTCTCTAAGCAATTTTTAAGCCATTTCTGATCTTTCTGCAGTCTCTAAAACCCTCTTTACAGATCTATGCCTGAAACTAACGTTTTTCTGTAAAATTATTGATTAAAAATCATGTCAAGTCCTAATAACCGGACCCGAGGGTCCCAAAGAAGATTTATTATCCAGTTTCACGTGCTAAACTAATCTATTGGCGATCAGATTTGATATTAAGACCAAATCAGTATTTGTAAGTCATGCTAGACTAATTGCTGTCATAGTTCACGGGGTTTTGTATGAGCCTTTGAATGTCGGATTTGTATACCCTTATATGCTATTTATTTTGGATTGATAGTATTTTACCTTTGAAACTCCATATATGTCCTATCTTTCTATTCTCCTTTTAGGATTAGAAGTCCTAATACTCCAGGACTAATAGGCTAGGACGGGTACTAGCATGCAATAAGTAAACGAGACCAGACATATTTAAGTACCTTAACGAGGTGGGAAGGGTAGAATATAGAGATGATGACCGGTGCGCTAATACCATAGGCGACCCCTATTAGAGGAGCGTGTGTGGGTTATTGTACCGATGTGATCCATATTATAGTCAAACCTAGGGCCTGTTTCTCTTTTGCTTGCTTTGTTTAAACGTTTTCTTAATGTAATGTTTTTCAAATTAATTCTCTCTTTTACTTTTATTTAACTTATACCCTTCGCCTTTTCAAAATAAATTCTCAAGTTGTTTGAATGCTCTATATGTGAGCCTATTTCTTTATTTGCCTTATTTCCTATTAAAGTCACAATTAACACGGCCGGGAACCATACTAGTGGATCTTGAGGGGTGCCTTACACCTTCCCCTCGAGATAATCTCAAGCACTTACCCGAACTCTGTTTTTCTTTCAAAAATATCCTCTCTTCTTAAAAGTGTCCTAATGCACTATAATCATTAGGTGGCGACTCTTCAAATTCCATAACCCGATTCCAAAACGGGAATAAGAGTTGTTTTGTACATAATGTTGTAAACCCGATTTGGCTTCTATTAGTTGAAAAAGGGGGGCAGCATGGTCACTCTACTGCGGAGTTCTTTAAGGCTTTTACCATTACGTGCTTTGTGACTTTATCGCTTTCTTTATTACCTTTATTTACCGCTTTAAACATTTCTTCATAGTTACTAACTTAATTCTTCGTGTTTTTTCTTTTTATTTAACTGCTTTACTGCTTTTACATCATTTCAATTCCGTCTTAAATTCCGAGCATCTATTGTAATCATTATTTTACGAACGTGAAAATACATGTATTTATTCCATTGTTGTAATTTCATCCTTCAAAATCATTTTCCACTCGTTCTAAACAAATCCTATTGCAACACTTATAATGAATGGTTGTGCTCTTCCATTATTATAAACCCCCTAAATTTGGCAAAGGTATATTTGCGGTAAAACTAGTCGATCAACGGTCCTTTCCCTCTTGAGTTGTCCACTCAAGGGTACCTTGCCTAGAACTTCAAAAGTAGAAACCTTATTCTGTTATACTGTTCATGCATCATGGTCAAACGTAGCCGAGTCAATTATGTCATCCGTATAATGACTCATTAAGATAGCCTAAACCAATAGTCCATCGGGTTACCTCGAAACCCAAACGGACGCTTTCACGTTATGTGCATTTATTTGGAGAACTAAGTACCTTACTGCTAATTATCGATTTAAATAGTCGAGTTCGTTGGGGGTTAGGGCCTAACACTATATTTTGAAGGAAATAAGGCACGAGGTCCCCAGATTCGGTATGTTATCAAACATTCACCCAAAGTTACTAAGCTGGTGGGAAGATCTGAATGGTAGTGATCGGGTCTTTGTCCGCAAACGCTTAGGGAATCTTCCTTTACTCCTGGAAGTTAGGCTAGATAACAACATTGTGGAAGCTGCTACTCTGTTTTGGGACAGTGAACGATCTGTCTTCCACTTTGGGGATATTGAAATGACTCCGCTGTTGGAAGAAATTAGGGGTCTAGCCAGAATACCCTGGGATAGCCCGGATCTGCATATGCCAGAAAACCGCAAAGGTAGAAGGTTCCTGAAAATGATGGGGCTCAAGAATAATCCTAATTTGACCAGTCTGAAGGACTCCTACACATATTTCGACTTCATGTATGAAAGGTTCGGACATAGCAAATCCTACTGCACTCACATGGACGAGTTCGCCCTCACCTCTTTGGGGCACATACATAGGAGATCCTTTGTATTCATGTTCTATTTCGTGGGCATGATAATCTTTCCAATGAAGAATGCTAGGATCCATACAAGACTAGCCATGGTGACCAAAGCCATAATGGAGGGTATCGACGTGAAGACATTCAGCATAGCGCCCATGATCCTCGCCGAACTGTACCGAGCCTTAGAGAAATGTCAACAAGGGGCACTACACTTTGAAAGGTGCAATTTGCTACTACAACTCTGGCTCAATGAACATCTTCAGAATGGAGATTATAGACAGGATATCATACGCCGAGACTGGGATAAACATATCGCTTTCCATCATCCAAAGCGAATACACTTCATGCCGGATATGTTCGCTCACCCAGGAGACGCCAGTGGATGGGTAGAACTATTGGAGAATCTGAAAGAGGAGAAGGTATAATGGATGTACTAGTGGTTTCCAACTGGGGATTTTGTCATTCGATCTTGGGATGCTCCATTCCTTGCACTCATCGGATTAAGAGGAACTTACCCTTATGTCCCTCTCCGAGTCATGAGGCAAGCGGGAAGAAAGCAGATTATACCAAGGGTAGAAAAGATGAGTCACTACAGGGTTGACTTCCAAGATGACGATAGCCCACACAAGTGTCAGGCTCAGCATATGTGGCACTCCAAACTCATCGTGGAAAACGAATCTATGGAACCAGACAGGTATCAGGCTGGGTGTGCGCCGCTTTATCCAGGATGGTTAGAAGATGACACATCGTCTTGGGAAATCCAGGTTTCATCCATGGTCACAGACTTATTGATGAGAAGACTACAGCAAAGGTCAAGTACAATAAGCTACGCAAACGGATGCGAGAGTGCGAAAGTGAGCATCGGGAAATACAAGAGGCACAAGAGAAGCTAATCAATGAATGGAAGGACATGGTTGTCCACACAAATAACCGCTTAGGGTACTTGGAGTGGGGTCTAGTGGAGCTGGAAGGAAAATTTCTCAAAAGCATCAATGACTATCAGGAAGCTGAAGGTAACGAAGGTGGGCACTTGGCTCGGGCTTACTTGTTGCTGGGACTGCGCGAGTTGATGCTGCTGTACAAGGGAGGCAAAGATACCGAATCTGGGGAAGGTCCTTGTGGGACCAAGTAGTTAGGATTTTCACTGCTTTCGTGATGTAATAAGGCCACTGGCCATTAGTAACAATTTCTCTTTATTTCAGTTTGTTTTGACTCGTTCTATTTTCTATTAATAAAATGAGGCACTTTGTGTTATAAGTTCTCCAAATTCTACCTGTCGCTAGGCCTACCTCGGGCACAACGAGGCACCCAAACAGAAAATGACTTATATTTTTGCAACGATGTGCTTAAATACCGCAATCTTTTCTTTCTCCAAATCCGCACTAACTTCTTACCTTTTCTTTTTATTTTGGTTATTCTCCTTCCCAAAGGTTAGTTCTTGCGCTCTGGCACCATCAACATATTCAACAAGATCTAAGGGTCCTCCTTCTCCTCCGAGTCCTCCCATCAACATATTCAACAAAGGAAAGATGAGAGATACCGAGGCAAGAAAGGAAATTGAAGGAACTTCTCAAGGTACCCCAATCACCAAGGAAACTGCTGCTCATCTGGAGCAAACTCTACTGAGGTATCGAGAGGAACTAGATCAGGTCCGGAGTTTGGCGAGTTTAACCATCTCCCTTGCTGTCTCAGATGTCAACAGTCAGGTAACTTCACCTCCGCAAAAGACACAACAAACCCAAGATCGCAACAATGCTCCGCCGCTCATCCCTAAGCCACAAAACACTCCGAACAATCAAGACACTCCTACCTTGTGGAAACTGTACCCTACTACACTCAGCCCATCTCAGATGTGTCAGAATATGATTCACTCATCAAGATCTTGGCTGTTGAACTCAAAAAACGCACCAGCAGGGTTCAGGGCGTGGAAGGTAACAAAGGCGCGAAAGGTTTGAACTATGAGGATCTTGTGTTAATCCTGATGTCGAACGCCAAGAGGGGTACAAAACTCCAAAGTTAGAAATGTTCGACGGTACTGGTGATACCAGGGTTCACCTTAGAATGTATTGTGACAAGTTAGTGGGAGTTGGCAGAGATGAAAAGATCCGGATGAAGCTGTTCATGAGGAGCTTGAAAGGTGACGCTTTATCTTGGTATATCAGGTAGGATGCGAAGAAGTGGACGAGTTTGATGAACATGGCATCCCATTTCATGGACCGTTTCAGGTTCAACAGTGAGAATGCGCCAGACGTGTTCTATATCAAGAATTTGAAGAAGAAGCCTACTGAAACCTTTCGCGAGTATGCTACTCGTTGGAGGTTGGAAGCTGCCAAGGTCAGACCGGCTTTGGAAGAAGAACAAATGAACAGATTTTTTGTCTGTGCTCAGGATCCACAATACTACAAGAGAGTGATGCTGATAGAGGGGCAGAAGTTCTCTGACATCTTCAAACTGGGAGAAAGGATCGAAGAGGGCATCAAAAATGGTATTGTTACTAATCTAAGGGCACTGCAAGCCACAAACAAAGTCTTGCAATCTGGTGGTACGTCAAAGAAAAAGGACGTACACTGCATAATGGTTGCGCACAGAAATCACTCCCCCATGAAATATCAACCATACCCTCCAACTCCACTCACATACCAACCCTATCTAAGTTACCAAGAACCTTCGCCTACATTCCAAAATCCACCACCCATCTACCAGTCATCTCCACCACCTACATATCAACCCACCTCGCCAGGATATTCCCAACCTCCACCCGTATACCAAGCTTACAACTTCCAACCTCCTCACTATCCATCACCACCTACCCGCCAAAACTTCCCACGACCAAGACCAAACTTTGACCCCAAAACTCCCAGATAAAATACCGCTATTGCCATACCCATTGACCAACTGTATGAGAAGCTAAAAGCCGCTGGATATGTTACACCCATCCCGGCCATAACCCCAGAAAACCTTACCAAATGGATTAACCCAAACAAAACCTGCACATACCATTTGGGGATGAAGGGCCATACTATCGATGAGTGCCGCTCGTTGAAAGACAAAATTCAGACCTTAATTGACAACAAGGTCACTATAGCTAAAGAGCCTGCTCCCAATGTTCGTAATAACCCTCTACCGGACCATAAAGGTGAAGGCATCCACCTGATTGAGGTTGAGGACGACTGGGACCCCAAAGGGTCAATTGGTTTAATAACTTAAGGAGGTGAGTCGAAGAAGCCGACGGTTACTCTCAATCCTATTGTTGTACAAATCCAGCCATCTGAGGGTGATGTGGTGAATGTGTATGTATTATTTGAGTTTGAAGCACCTCCTGCAAAGGTGTAAAAAAAGTGAAGTTGAGTTTGGGATTCCAAAGGTGACTGCACCGATTAAAGTTACTATGTTTCCTCCGAGGGTGCCTATTCCGGTCACCGTGTCGGACATAACCCCATTTTCGACAAATGGCATACCTTGGGACTACTCAGTCGAGGCAAGAAGGAAAAATAAAGGCGTGCACGGGTGAACCAATTGCCGCACAAGGCATGACTAGAACATGTCGGGTATACACGCCAGAACGCCTAGCTGAGTCCAGCAAGAAGGCCTCTGGACGTCCCGCTGAAACAAGACCTGATATATCTGGAGAAAGATACAAGCTAAGGAATATTCAGCCATTGAGCAGCTAAACAAGATTCCGGCATAGATCCCCATCTTGCCACTTCTACAGTCTTTCGAGGTACATAAAAATGCCTTGATGGAGATATTGAGCGAAGGTTATGTCCCGAGCAACATAACAGGAGGAGAGATGGCGAAAATGGTAGGGAAGCTACTGGAAAGCCATAAGATCACCTTCCACGAAGATGAATTACCACCGGAAGGACTTGGTCACAACAAAGCGTTGCACATCAATGCGCAATTCGAGGATCACTTTATCACCAAGATTGTAGTCGATGGGGGATCCAGCCTCAACATCTGTCTGTTGGTCACTCTTAGAACATTGGGCAAGAGATTGCATGAGACCAAAGACGGGGCTATCAGTGTCAAAGCTTTAGATGGATCTTAGAGGTCCACCATTGTGTAAATCAGCAAATGCCTTCAGATGGGACCCACTTGGTTTGACGTCGAGTTCCCAGTCATTGAAGTACCAGCATCCTACAACTTGTTGCTAGGATGACCCTGGATCAATGCCACTGGGGCTGTGGCGTCGACATTGCATCAAGCTGTGAAATTTGTGTGGAATCATAAAGAAGTAATCATTCATGGAGACGGTAGTAACCCCATATACAATCGCCAAACAATCCCGATGGTTGGAGGAAGAAGGAGATATGTGTAGAAATATACCATCACATCGAGTGGGTCAATGCCATAGACAAGGATAAGCGGTGAGATAGAAAAATCAAGAGCATTTTGAATTGGAGTGGGTATGAACCAAGAAAAGGGCTTGGTAAGAATCATCAGGGCATCACCAAACCTATCCAGTTGAAGAAACATGGTACTACCTTCGGACTAGGGTACGAGTACACTTGGCAGGAATTCAAGGACTGGTCGCCACCATGGCGCGGCCCGTACTATCCATTGGAATAACCCATACCTCAGTTGGAGCAGACATTTCATCCAGCCGACACTCTCTACGGTTCAGAAGAAGACGAGGCTCTTGCGGCGATAAAAAAACTGTTTCTGGAGGAGGACATGGACTGTTGTGTGATCTTTGAGGAGGAAGGGGAGGAAGGCCCTTCCATTCAGGTTGTGAACCAAGGGGAGCGCCTCGCCAATTGGTCAATTAGGACCACCATCGCTCTGAGATCTTTGTGGTAGCAAGGCTGAATAAGCATCATGCATCCTTAATTTAGTTGTTGTTTTTTTCACTTTCCGCATAGTCTTTTCTTTCCAAAAGAGCTCTGATGCTTTGAACATTTACGAATTTAATCAAAAGCATTTTTCAAGTTCATCAAATATCTCGCTACTCATTACTTTTCTCTATTATTTACTTTAGTTTTCACACAACATTACTATTACGTATCTTGATGATGGACTGACAACTGTGACTTGCAACGAGGCTATGCAACAAACGGACATAGTTTCAGAGGACGATGATATACTAGAATAGGTTGTCAGAGAGGTCGAGAATTTTGAATATTGGCCTAAGTCCAGTTTGGATGAAACTGAGGTCGTTAATTTGGGAGATACATAGAACGTCAAAGAAATGCGCATCAGCCTGCACTTATCACAGACATAAAAGAAAGAATATACGGAGTTTTTAAGAGAATATAAGGATATCTTTGCGTGGTCTTATGATGATATGATGGGTCTCAGCACATCCATCAACGCTCACATGATGCTAATAGATCCTGAATATCCGCCGGTAAAGCAGAAGCTCAGACAATTCAAGCCAGATATGAGTTTAAAAATAAAAGAAGAGGTCACCAAACAGGCCAAATCCAGAGTTATCCAAGTGGTAAAGTATCCAACTTGGTTAGCTAATATTGTGCCGTTACCGAAGAAGGACGGGAAACTTGGAGTCTGTGTCGACTACCGGGATCTCAACTGGGCAAGTCTCAAAGACGATTTCCCCTTGCCTAACATACATATTTTTGATCGACAACTGCGCCAAGCATAAGTTGCTGTCATTAATCGATTGTTTTGCAGGATACCATCAGATATGGATGGATGAAGAAGATGCAGAGAAAACGGCGTTTATCATGCCATGGGGATGTATTGCTATAGATTGATGCCATTTGGGTTAAAGAATGCAGGAACTACTTACATGAGGGACATGCCTACCCTATTTCACAACATGATACATAAGGGAATTGAGTTATATGTGGACGACGTCATCATCAAGTCCAGGGAAGTTTCAGATCACATGGAGGACTTGCAAAAGTTCTTCAACAGATTAAGGAAGTATAACTTGAAATCAAATCACGCCAAGTGTGCATTCGGGGTTACTGTCGAGAAGTTATTGGGTTTCATTGTGAGTCGTCGGGGAATAGAGCTGGATCCCTCGAAGGTCAAATATATCCAGGAGTTGCCACTGCCGAAGAACAAGAAGGATGTGATGAGTTTCCTGGGAAGACTCAATTATATCAGCCGGTTCATAGCTCAATACACCGTCATCTGCGAACCTATCTTCAATATGCTGCAGAAGGATGCTTCCACCAAATGGACCGATGAATTTCAAAAGGCTTTTGACAGGATCAAAGAATACTTGTCTATGCCTCCAGTCCTAGTTCCTCCGGAGCCGGTGAGGCCTTTATTGCTTTATCTCGCTATTTTAGATGGGGCATTCAGTTGCATTTTAGGGAAACATGATGAAATAGGGAGAAAAGAGCAAACTATTTACTACATCAG
The DNA here is from genome assembly GCA_034376525.1 of Nicotiana benthamiana. Lineage (NCBI taxonomy): Eukaryota > Viridiplantae > Streptophyta > Magnoliopsida > Solanales > Solanaceae > Nicotiana > Nicotiana benthamiana. The sequence goes on from CM067328.1 coordinate 24,339,377, forward strand.
CAAGAAATTTACCCCGTACGAGGCTCGGTATTCCTTACTAGAACACACATGTTGTGCTTTGACCTGGGTAGCTCACAAATTGAGGCACTATTTCTGTGCTTACAGTACTTACCTCATATCAAGGATGGATCCACTGAAGTAAATTTTCCAGAAGCCCATGCCTACTGGAAAGCTCGCCAAGTGGAAAATCTTGTTGAGTGAATTCGACATTGTTTATGTCACCCAGAAGGCTGTTAAAGGACATGGTTTGGCAGATCATCTCGCCGAAAATCCTGTAGTAGGGGAATACGAACCACTAAAAACACATTTCCCGAGGAGGAGGTATCTTTCATAGGAGAAGACATTGCAGAATCCTATGACGCTTGGAGGATGTTTTTCAACGGAGCCACAAATTTCAAAAGATTTGGCACAGGAACAGTCCCGGTATCAGAAACCGGCCAACATTACCTGGTATCTGCCAAACTCAGGTTCCCGTGCACCAACAATATGGCCGAGTATGAAGCCTGCATCTTGGGGCTTAAATTGGCCATTGAGATGAACATTTAGGAAGTGCTAGTGATCGGAGATTCGGACCTACTCAGCATTAGGTTCGAGAAGAATGGGCAACCAAGAATTCTAAGATACTCCCTTATCTGCATCACATACAAGAGTTGAGAAAGAGGTTCAGAAAATGGAGTTCCTGCATGTTCCGAGAATACATAATGAGTTCTGTTGATGCGCTTGCCACTTTATCATCCATGATTCAGCATCCAGATACGAACTTCATTGACCCCATCCAGGTCAGGATTGAGGATCAGCAAGCATATTGCGTGCATGTCGATTAGGAAGTTGATGGAAAACCCTGGTTCCCCGACATCAAGGATTACCTGACAATATGAGAATATCCGGAGCTTGCTAATGCTACCCAGAAGCGCACGCTTCGAAGGTTATCCAACAATTTCTTTCATAGCGGAGGAATTCTGTATAGGAGGACTCCCGATTTGGGATTATTGAGATGTGTCGATGCAAAAGAAGCAACCAAACTATTGGAGGAAGTGCACTCAGGGACATGTGGACCGCACATGAACGGTTTTGTTCTATCAAAGAAGATACTCCGAGCAGGGTATTTTTGGAAGAATATGGAGACGTACTGCATCCAGTATGTCCAAAAGTGTCACCGCTGTCAGATACATGCAGATATGATAGAGGTGCCTCCAAACGAGCTCACTGCAACGAGCTCACCATGGCCATTCGCCGCCTAGGGAATGGATGTTATTGGACCAATTGAGCCTGCCGCATCAAACGAACACAAGTTCATCTTAGTGGCAATTTATCACTAAATGGGTTGAAGCAGAATCATAGAAAGGAGTAACCAAGAAAGTCGTGGCAGATTTTGTCCGCGACCGTATTGTCTGTCGGTTCAGGATCCCAGAATCAATCATCACCGATAATGGTTCCACTCTCAACAGCGACCTGATGAAAGCAATGTCTGAAAATCTCAAGATCAGTCACAAGAACTCTACAGCTTATAAACCTCAGATGAATGGCGCTGTAGAAACGGCTAACAAGAACATCAAGAAGATACTAAGGAAAATCATCGAAAGGCACAAGCAGTGGCATGAGAAGTTGTCATTCGCCTTATTGGGTTATCATACTACATTTCGCAGGACAACTCCCAACATGTTGTTTTACGGTAAAAAGAGGCATTCATTTCTGTTGAGGTAGAAATTCCATCCTTGATAATCATACAAGAAGCAGAGCTAGATGAGGCAGAATGGGTTAGAGGTCGCTATGAGCAGTTAGTCCTTATAAACGAAAAGAGGATGAATGTAATTTGCCACAGTCAGCTATATCAGAACAGAATGTCCAGAGCCTTCAACAAGAGAGTTAGACTGAGGAAGATCACACTGGGACAGCTGGTGTTAAAGAAATATTTCTGCATAAAGATGAAGCCAAAGGGAAATTCTCTCCCAACTGGCAAGGTCCATACATGGTTCACCGGGTTCTAACTGGAGGAGCCCTTATCCTTACTGAAATGGACGGAGAAGTTTGGACAAAACCAATCAACTCAAATGCCGTGAAAAGATACTTCATTTAATCATTACGCTTTTCCCTGATATAATTTGAACTACGCCTGACCTGATTCCTATTTACGAGGGGATACGTAGGCAGCCCTATGGATTCAGTCACATTTTTAATAAAATCACATTTTCCCCTGCATTTCGAATTAGGGAAAAAGTTTGAAGCGGACCCTCAAATTTCAAAGTCAATCTACCAAGCATTCGCATCAGCATCCACCCAGTAAACCGGGGTAGAATTTTGAGGAAGACCCTCAAAATTCTAAGGATTCTGTTTTCAATCATTAACAGCGCCGTCAACAGAGCCAACCCAGTAAACTGGGGCGGAATTTTGAGGAGGACCCTTAAAATTTTGGAGCAAGCAAGGTTGTCGTGTCTTGAACCACGTTGCAGTTATTGGTTCTTCATAAAATAAAAATTGTTCTTTACTTATATATACATTTGCATAATGTTTGCCAAATCTTTTGCATAAAATCATTCGGATCAATATCATTCAACAACGCTACCCCAAATGGCACAGGCCAGCACGAGCCGAGAGATACAAACTAACCTCCCCCTTTACAGAACTCACGATTGTTCTTTGGATGCAGGAATTCGGAATACAAATGGGCGACGCGTGTGCTTTACAGGACCGAAACTCCCGAAACAACTACTTATTTTCCCAGCAGTCATGATATCGCAATCATCTACCAGCTAAGAAAATCATTACTGTCTTCTCCTTTACGTTTTTACATTGCATAAGGCTATTCTCTACCTTCTGAGGTTAAGCTATACCTCCATCCTGCATAAGGCTATTCTCTGCCTTTCGAGACTAAGCTCTGTCTCCATCTTGCATTTTGCATAAGGCTATTCTCTGCCTTACGAGGTTAAGCTCTACCTCCATCCTGTATAAGGCTATTATCTGCCTTTCGAGACTAAGATCTGTCTCCATCTTGTATTTTGCATAAGGCTATTCTCTGCCTTCCGAGGTTAAGCTCTACCTCCATCCTGCATAAGGCTATTCTCTGCCTTTCGAGACTAAGCTCTGTCTTCATCTTGCATATTGCATAAGGCTGTTCTCTACCTTCCGAGGTTAAGCTCTACCTCCATCTTGCATAAGGCTATATCCTACCTTTCGAGACTAAGCTCTGTCTCCATCTTGTATTTTTGCATAAGGTCTCCTGCCTTTCGAGACTAAGCTCTGTCTCTATCTTGCATTTTTGCATAAGGCTATTATCTGCCTTCCGAGTCTAAGCTCCACCTCCATCTTGCATAAGGCTATTCTCTGCCTTCGAGACTACGCTCTGTCTCCATCGTAAATTTCACAAGGCTATTCTCTGCCTTTCGAGGTTAAGCTCTTCTCCTTTATTTTGCTTCGTTGAAATATCGGCACCCTATTTCATTTGGCTTAAATATCGCCCCCTGTATTTATATTCTTTCTTGGCCAAAATATCGCCGCCCTTGCATTCATTCGGCTGAAATATTGCCACCTTCTCATGGGTTGAAATATCGCCAACTCATTCAAAGGCATCATAGTTCGGAGGCACCGTCTGCATAGCCCAAGAACACCATTTCATGGCCTGCGAATCTTTACTTTTATTCTTCATAGCCCAGGACGTCATAGTCTGAGGACGCCATCCTAATCGTCTGAAGACAACATTCATGGTCCATGGGAACTTGCATCACATTTAAATTATGCAATATATACGCAAATCGTTCATTTTAAGGTACACCGGCTGGCTCACGGGGCGTCTCAGCGGGAGCGATCCCGCTCCGGTTCTCCGCAGCTTGTCCAACCTCCGAACCCCTGTCAAAACTCAAACCCTCGTTACGTCCGCCTTTTTTGGACATCCATCAGAATATTTTGCCAATGGTTCCTGAACTACACACGGCCTGATTCCTGTAAAACCTGGGATATGTAGGCAGCTCGGAAGATGGAGCACAATTAAAATTCTTTTACAATCGCCAACTCCGGTCAAAATTGGCCATTTTGTCTTTACCCGACAAGTCTTTCATCCTCCTCGGGTAAAGAGGGACAACTGTTGATACCCAATTTTTTCCCATATGTTTCTATACTCAAAATACTCCCAAAATAGCATCGAGATGCATATATAAGCATCCACATAGGTTTTGGAATTTTTCTACATTTGTTAAGATTTTAAAAATCAATTTATGGCTTATTTTTGTACTATAAAATCCAATATTTAGTCCCAAAACTTTATAAAAATATAATTTACGTAATTTTTACATAATTTTACAAGTTCATTAGGTATTTCTAAGTTAAAATTGCATGAAATTGCAATTTTAGCCTATTTCTTGATTTAATAAGTATTTTAGCTATAAAATCGTTCCTAACATTTTTTAGTTGATACTTATACATTATTTATTAACTCAGTATTTTAATTGGATTTTTACAATATCATTTACTATTTTATAAAATTCAAATTGTGGAAAATTTTCTATTTAAATCATAGCCCTTTGTTATTTCAATTCTAGCCTAAATCCACCCCCAATTACACTATCCAATTTTTAATTTACCCGACGCAGACCTGTTCAAACTAACGCGCCCGTCCCCTCTCTTAAATCGTGGTCGTTGATCATTTAGATCAACGGTCCACATTAATCCTTCCATTATTAAACCAAACACCCCCTAACCATAATCATTTTACACTTTCAGCCGCCCTTGTATCCCCTCGTCCCAAAAATTCTCTCAAACCCCTTCTGAACCCTAGCCCTTCTCCGGCTCCGTTTCACCGGCGACCATGGCTTTTCAAGCTCTAAGCCACCTGTACTCACCTCTCCCTATCTTCTATGGCTCTCTTGTTCGAAGATCGGAGCCCTATATCAGAGGTTATCAACTTAGAGGTCCTTCGACTTGAGTTTTATGGTCGTGTTCGGTCTTTCTCCGGCAAGCCTTGATGTTGTGAGTCCATCGTCGACTCAGAATCAGTCCATTCCAGGCTTTCTCATTTCAATATGGTTCTTTCTCTTAAACCCTAATTTTCAAGGTTTTCTCTGTGTTTATCTACGATCTTCTCTAGATCCTAGTTATTTTCTAAAGTTTCTAAGTATTTCTCACATTTATCCGCCGACTTGTTTTCAAATTGTTCGTCTTCCTAAAATTTAGGGTTTCTTCGATTTCTTTGCTTTATTTACGCTATTGTGATTTCTTCTAATTTTTACTGTGATTTCTGAGTATTTTATACTATGGCTCCTATGTATTTTTGTTACTGTAGTGTTTCTAGTGTTTCCAAGTTAAATATTTTACTGTGTTCTCTGTTTTTCCTTATGTTTATCTTCCTAAGCTCATCTTCACGTATGTTTCTTCTTTTACACTCGAGAGGTGCTGGAAACCCTAGGTTTTAGAGGTTTTCCGTCTCTTTCTATGTAATTGCTTGCTACATGTTTAATGTCTAAACCCTAGCATGCTTCTGTTTTCTTGCTTATGTGCTTCTGCTCTTTGAGTACACGACTGTTCTACTAATTTCAGCCTTGCATGTTCGAATTTGTACACCTCTTTATATAATCATATTTCCCCCTTTTTGAATAACCCTAATTTTGGGAAATTGATTTCTTACAAACTTATTTGATTCCTTAATTTGGACCTGCTCTCCGACTAAGTTCAGTATCAATTTGTATCTCAAATTGCTTGATTCACTATGTGATTGACTTACCTTATTTGTTTAAATCGTGTGAATTTTGAAACATTATATGTACTTACCCAGTATCTTATGACTCATTCTTGATTTTTTTCCCCAAAATAAACTTGGATTTATTTACCTCGAGTCCGGTTACTTTCAAACTATAAAATCCTCCACCTCTTTTCACTTCAACAGACGAACAATCCAAAGTTCACTCACATAAAACTCTCTCTTCTCTTCTCTATTTCTTGTTCTACTGCTTGAGTTTAGCCAGCTACAAGCCAAGGCTAAACTATAAGGTCTCACCTGCCCTATTTGCTCTACTGTTCGAGTTTAGAACGTGTAGGTCTCTGATTTACATATTAACTCCAAACTACATGTTTACTTACCCCTTCCCCCATGTTTGTTTATGTTCAGTATGCAGTTAAATTTCAGCATGTACATTCCTTTCCCAAATCTCTTTAGTTTAATTCTGTTTTTTTACAAATGTTCTTATGTGACCCCATTCCCTTAACCCCTTGTTTGTGTGTGAGTTTTGTTTTAGACTAGGATGGCACTCCATTGCTATTCCTAGTTTAGAACCATGTTGCTCTCAACCTATACTCAAAGTAATCCCATCCCTTAACCCCAATTATGTGTGAGCTTGATACAGGTCTGTTGGTGTCCTAATCACCATACATGCCCTAGTCTGACATGTCTCAAGTCTGCTCTTACTTGTTAAACCATGTAAAGGGTCAGGGGTGTGCCAGTCCTATTCATGGCTAGGTATGACCACCTTTTGCATTGGTCTTCCTCTAAATCCTTCACTTTTACACTTACTCCTAATTCTTTAAGTCCTATCCCCCCCCCCCCCGGGTAGGCCATGCTTAGGGACCCTCGAGCCTCATCTGAACTTGGATGCCTAAGGGATGCTAATTCCACACTTTGCACTACTTTAATCATTTAGGGTGTAAGCATTGCTTGGGTTTCCCTGAAAGACCTTGGAACTTTGAAACACTCTAAGAGAAAGCCTTGGAATTTGGAGCCTGGAATTGGTAAAATGCATATGTCGGACATTAAGGTTGCTTTGGGCTTCCTCGGGTCAGTTTATCTTTGATATATTTATTTCCTTAGTATTTTCCTTTCATTTATGTACCAGCTTTGTACAAAGAACTTGGGGATATAGTGAAAAAGGTATGGGAAAGGTTTACATTATTGCATCAATCAATGGGTAGAAATCATGCCTATAGGTTTTTCAACATTGTTTCTCATATTGAAATCATGCCTATAGGTTTTCAATATTGCATCTCATTTAGAAATCATGCCTATTGGTTTTAATACATTGTTTCTCATATAGAAATCACGCGTATAGGTTTTCAATATTGCATCGCATTTAGAAATTATGCCTTTAAGATTTCAATATTGCATGCATCTCATATAGAAATCATGTCTATAGGTTTTCAATATTGCATCTCATATAGAAATCATGCCTATAGGTTTTTCAATGTTGCATCTCATTTAGAAATTATTCCTATAAGTTTTCAATATTGCATCACTCCTAGAAACCATGCCTATAGGAACTGCATGAAAACACTAGGCAAACAGTAGGCCCCCTTTAAATGTACTAAAAGCAATAAAATCAATATATAGATATCCTGGCTATAGGGTTCAAGCATCGCCTGATTTGTTAAACGTTTTCCATATAGTTTGCCCCAAAGATGTCTATTTTGAAATCGGGCCAAGTCTGCCTTTTTACGTTATTCTGAACATGTAGAGTCATATTTTTAAAATCCCAAATCTTCAGAACTAAATTTAGCCTGCCTAAGTTTACAATCCAAGGCTCTCTTTTTGAAAACTTTCTCTAAGCACTTTGTAATCCATTTCTGAACTTTCTACAGACTCTAAATCCCGCTTTCCATATCTATGCCTGAAACTAACGTTTTTCTCTGAAATTACTTGTTTTAAATCATGTCAAGTCCTAGTAACTGGACCCAAGGGGACAAAAGCAGATTTATTATCCAGTTTCATGTGTTAAACTAATCTATTCGTGATCATCTTTGATATTAAGACCAAGTCATTATTTGTAAGTCATGCTAGACTAATTGCTGTTATGGTTCGTGGGGTTTTGTATGAGCCTTTGAATGTCGAATTTGTATACCCTTATATGCTATTTGTTTTGGATTGACGCTTTAGTATTTTACCTTTGAAACTCCATATATGTCCTATCTTTCTGTTCCCCTTTTAGGATTATAAGTCCTAATACCCCAGGAGTAATAGGCTGGGACGGGTACTAGCATGCAATAAGTAAACGAGACCAAATGAGTTTAAGTACCTTAACAAGGTGGGAACGGTAGAATATGGAGATGATGACCGGTGCGTTAATACCATAGGCGACCCCTCTTTGAGGAGTGTGTGCGGAGTATTGTACCGATGTGATCCATATTATAATCAAACCTAGGACCTCTTTCTCTTTTGCTTGATTTATTTAATCGTTTTCCTAAAGTAATGTTTTTCAAATTAATTCTCTCTTTTACTTTTATTTAACTTATACCCTTCCTCTTTTCAAAAACAATTCTCAAGTTGTTTGAATGATTTATATGTGAGCATTATTTTTTTATTTACCTTATTTCCTATTAAAGTCACAATGAACACGGCTACGAACCACACTAGTGGATCTTGTGGGGTGCCTAACACCTTCCCCTCGAGATAATCTCAAGCCCTTACCCGAACTTTGGTTTTCTTTCAAAAATACCCTCTTCTTCTTAAAAGTGTCCTAATTCACTATAATAATTAGGTGGCGACTCTTCAAATTCCATAACCCGATTCCCAAATGGGAATACGAGTTGTTTTGTCCATAACGTCGCAAACTAGATTTCGCTTCTTTTAGTTGAAAAAGGGGGCGTCGACACCCGCCAGTAAAACAGAAGCTCAAAAAATTCAAGCCAGACATGAGTCTGAAAATCAAAGAAGAGGTTACCAAGCAAGTCAAAGCTAGGGTTATGAGTGGTAGAGTATCCAACATGGCTAGCCAAGATCGTGCCAGTACCAAAAAAGGACAAAAAAGTTAGAGTGTGTGTCGACTACCGGGATCTCAACTGGGCCAGTCCTAAGGAGGACTTCCCTTTTGCCAAATATACACATATTGACTGACAACTGTGCCAAACATGAGCTGCAATCGTTCGTCGATTATTTTGCTGGATACCATCAGATATGGATGGATGAAGAAGATGTAGAGAAAATGGCATTCATCATGCCATAGGGAATGTACTATTATAGAATGATGTCGTTAGGTATAAAGAATGTCAGTGTTACCTACGTGAGGGCCATGACCACTATCTTTCATGACATGATACATAAAGAAATAGAGGTGTATGTGGATGATGTCATCATCAAATCCAAGAAAGCTGCAGATCACATGGAAGATTTGAGGAAGTTCTTCAATAGATTGAGGAGATACAACTTGAAACTGAATCCAGCCAAGAGTGCATTTGGGGTCCTTGCCGGAAAGTTACTAGGTTTTATTATGAGTCGTCGGGGAATAGAATTGGTTCCATCAGAGGTCAAAGCCATTCAAGAGTTTTCAGCACCAAAGAGAAAGGAGGATGTAATGAGTTTTCTGGGAAGACTCAACTATATCAGCCGATTCATAGCCGAGTCCATTATCATTTGTGAGCCCATCTTCAAGATGCTAAGGAAGGATGCTTCCACTAAATGGCCAAATGATTGTCAAAAGGCTTTCATAGAATCAAGGAATACTTGTCAAAGCTGCCAGTCGTGTTCCCACGTGAGCCAGGGAGACCTTTATTGCTTTATCTTGCAGTATTAGATGGAGCATTTGGTTGTGTTTTGTGACAAGATGGTGAAATGGGAAGAAATGAGCAAGCCATCTACTTCCTCGGAAAGACGTTCAACCCTTACGAGTTTCGGTATTCCTTATTAGAACGCACTTTTTGTGCTCTAACCTGGGTAGCTCAGAAGTTGAGGCACTATTTTTGTGCTTACACCACTTATCTCACATCCAAGATGGACCCATTGAAATATATCTTTCTGAAGCCTATGCTTACCGGCAAGCTCGCCAAATGGCAAATCTTATTAAGTGATTCTGACATTGTTTATGTTACCCAGAAGGCAGTCAAAGGACGAGCTTTTGCAGATAACCTCGCCGAGAATCCTGTAGGAGGAGAATACGAACCTCCGAAGACGTATTTTCCTTACGAAGATGTATCTTTTGTAGGAGAAGACATCGCAGAATCCTATGATGGTTGAAGAATGTTCTTCGACAGAGTCGCAAATTTTAAAGGAGTCAGTATAGAAGCAGTCCTGGTATCAGAAACCGGTCTGCATTACGCAGTATTCGCCAAGCTCAAATTCCCGTGCACCAACAACATGGCTGAATAAGAAGCCTGCATCTTATGGCTCAAACTGGAAATTGACATGAACATTGAGGAACTATTAGTGATCGGAGACTCGGACCTACTCATACATCAGGTTTGAGAAGAATAGGCAACTAAGAACTCCAAGATACTCCCTTATCTACATCATATACAGGAGTTGAGGAAGAGATTCAGAAAGACAGAATTCCAGCACATTCCCAAAATACAAAATGAGTTCGCTAACGCCCTAGCCACTTTATCGTCCATGATCCAACAACCAGACACAAACTTTATTGATCCCATCCAGGCCAAGACTCACGACCAACCAGCTTATTGTGCTCAAGTCGAGCAAGAAGCCAACGGGAAGCCTTGGTTCCATGATATCAGAGAATACTTGACGACAGGAGAATACCTAGAACTTGCCAATGCTACTCTGAAACACACGCTCCAAAGATTATCCAACAACTTCTTTCACAACAGAGGAATCCTATATAGGAGGACTCCCGCTCTGGGATTATTAAGATGTGTAGAGACGAGAGAGGCAACCAAACTATTGGACGTAGTGCACACAAGGACCTGCGGACTGCATATTAATGGTTTCGTTTTGGAAAAGAAGATACTCCGAGCAGGGTATTTTTGGATGTCTATGGAAATAGACTGCATCCAGTACGTCCGGAGGTGCCATCATTGTCAGATACATGAAAATATGATAAAAGTGCCTCCGAATGAGCTTACTGCAACAACCTCACCACGGCCATTCGCCGCTTGGGGAATGGATGTTATTGGACCAATCGAACGAGCCACGTCAATGGGAACAGGTTCATCCTTGTGGAAATTGATTACTTTACCAAATGGGTTGAAGCGGCATCATACAAAGCAGTAACTAAGAAAGTTGTAACAAATTTCGTCCGCGATTGTATTATTTGTCGGTTCGGAATTCCCGAATCAATCATCACTTATAATTGTTCTAATCTCAACAGTGACCTGATGAATGTAATGTGTGAAACATTCAAGTCAAACACAAAAATCTACGGCTTACAGACCGCATATGAATGGGGCTGTGGAAGCAGCCAATAAGAACATCAAAGAGATACTAAGTAAGATGATTGAAAGGCACAAGCAATGGCACGAGAGATTGTCATTCACCTTGTTGTGTTATCATACCATGGTCCGCACATCAACTGGGGCCACCGCTACATGCTGGTTTATGGTATAGAGGCGGTCATTCCCGTCGAAGTACAAATTCCCTCCTTGAGGATCATACAGGAAGTAAAGTTAGAGGATACATAGTGGGTAAAAAGTTGCTACCAGCAGCTAGCCCTTATAGATGGGAAGAGAGTGAATGTGGTCTATCACAGTCAGTTATATCAAAATAGAATGTCCAGAGCCTTCAACAAGAGAGTTAAGCCAAGGAAGTTCGAACCAGGACAACTGCTATTAAAGAAAATATTTCCGCATCAAGATGAAGATAAAGGGAAATTCTCTCCCAATTGGCAGGGTCCGTACATGGTTCATCGGGTTTTAACTGGAGGAGCCCTTATTCACGTAGAAATGGACAGAGAAGTGTGGCCAAAGCCAATCAACTCAGACGCATTGAAAGGATACGATATTTGATCATATGCTTTTCTTTCATGATGTAATTTGAACTACGCCTAACTTGATTCCCGTATAATAGGGGATACGTAGGCAGACCTATGCATTCTGTCATATTTTAATACAAATTCTATTTTTCCCAATATTGGAACTGGGCAAAATTTTGAGAAGGGCCCTCAAAATTCCGAAGTCAATTTATCAGGCTCTTCATTAACGCCGACCCAGTAAACTATGGCAATATTTTGAGGAGGACCCTCAAAATTCCGGAGCCGATCCGCCTTCAGTTATTCAGCACAGCCGTCAGTAGCGCCAGCCTAGTAAACTGGGGCAGAAATTCGAGGAGGACCCTCAAAATTGCGAAACAAGTGAGGTTGCCATGTCTTTGAACCACGTTGCAGTTGTTGGTTCTTCCAAAATAAAACCGTTTTATCAAATTTATACTTACATTATACCAAATATGAATAATTATCATTTGTATCGTTGTTGTGTAGCAACATTACCCCCCAAAGATGCGTGACGTCAAGGGCAAGGGGATATGAACCCTTTCCCCTCTACAGAACTCACGATTTTTCTTTGAATGTAGGCACTCCAAGTCGCAAATTATTGAATACATTCACACATTCGTGCTCTTCCAACGGGTTACCTTAGGCATTACTAACTAATTCACTACGCCCGCTATCAAAACATGAGTGAGGAGCAATCGCGCATTCGCAAAGTTACTATCTACACCTAACATACCCAGTAGCCACGATATCACAATCAGCTGTCAGCTAAGAAAATTTCATTACTATTCACTCTTTACATCATCTGCATTTTTGCATAGGGCTACTTATCTTCCTTTCGAGACAAAGCTCTGTCTCCATCTGCATTGCATAGGGCTACTCTTCCGCCTTCCAAGGTTAAGCTCTACCTCCATCCTGCATAAGGCTACTTATCTGCCTTTCAAGACTAAGCTTTGTCTCCATCTGCATTACATATGGCTATTTTATGCCTTCCGAGGTTAAGCATTACCTCCATCTTGCATAAGGCTACTTATCTGCCTTTCGAGATTAAGCTCTGTCTAAATCCGCACTGCATATGGCTATTGTTCTGCCTTCCGAGGTTAAGCTCTACCTCCCTCCTGCATAAGGCCACTTATCTGCCTTTTGAGACTAAGCTCTGTCTCCATCGGCATTGCATAAGGCTATCTTCTTCTTTTCGAGGTCAAGCTTTACCTCCATCCTGCATATGGATACTTATCTTCCTTTCGAGACTAAGGTGTGTATCCATCCGCATTACATAAGGCTATCTTCTGCCTTCCGAGGTCAAGCACTACCTCCATCCTGCATAAGGCTACCTATCTGCCTTCTGAGACTAAGCATTGTCTCATGCATGGCTGAAATATCGCAACTTTCATTCTTCGAATGGATGAAATAGCGCCACGTGCAATATAAATTCTCGATCCGGCTGAAAGATCGCCATCCTTGCATTCATTTGGCTGAAAGATTGCCACATTCTCATGGGCTCAAATATCGCAAACCTATTCAATGGCGCAATAGTTCGGAGGCACCATCTGCATTACACGAGAAAGTCATTTCATGGCCTGCAAATCCATACTTTATGCTCTTTATGGCCCATGACATCATAGTCTGAGGACGTCATCCTAACCGTCCAAAGGCAACACTTATGGTCCACGCGGGAACTTGCATCATGTTTAAATTATGCACAGTATACATTGCGTTGCTCATTTATAGGTACACCAGCTATCAAAATGCCGTTTCATTAGGAGTGATCCCGCTCCGATTCTCCGCAACCTGTCCGATTCCAAGCACCTTTCCAAATTTAACCATCGTGTTCGTCTTTTCGAATCTCCATCGACACATTCCGTAAATGGTTCCTGAACTGCATATGACCTATTTCCTCTAAAATCAGGGATATGTAGGAAGCTCAAAAACCGTAGCGCGATCAAAGTTCTTTTACAATCGTCGTTCCCAGTCAAAATTGACCATCTTGTCTTTACCTAACAACTCTTTCATCCTCCTCGGGTAAAGAGGGGCAGCTATTGATACCCAATTATTTCCTATATTTTTTTATACTCAAAATACTCTCCAAATAGCATATGTATGCATATATGAGCACCCAAAAGATGTTGGTATTTTTAAAGGATTTATAAACTAATTTACGGTTTATTTTACACCATAAATCCCAATAACTATTCCCAAAAACATGTCATTTTGGAGGACATTTTATTTTATTCAGACATTTGCATAAAAATATAATTTACTTGATTTTTGTATAATTTGACGAGTCCATTTGGTATTTTTAAAACAAAATTGCATGAAATTGCAATTTTAGCCCATTTCCGAATTTAATAGCAATTTTAATTAAAAATTAATTCCAATATTTTTAAATTGATACTTACATAGTTTTTACTAAGGCAGTGCTTTTAATTTGATTTTCAACATCTTTTACTATTTTTATAAATTCCAAATGGAAAAAATGGTTATTTCAATTTTGGCCTCAATTACTTTCGATTATTGCTTAATTTGGACCCCCAATCAAGACCCCAATCCATCCAATTAAATGACCAAGTTATTTATTTTAAACCGCCCCTACCTGTTTAATTAACCTCGCCCGTTCCTTTTCTAATCATGGTCGTTGATCATTTTTTATTAACGGCCCACAACCTTTCTTTCCTTTTTAATTTTCCAACTACCCCTAACCCTAATTCACTATTCACAAACAGCCACCCTAATATCCCTTCGTCTCCTAAATCCTCTCTAACCTCTCACCGAAACCCTAGCCCTACTCCGTTGGTTTCCACTTTATTCCACCGGAGTCAATGGCGTCCCAAGCCATGGGTAGCCTATACTCATCCCCAAGTACCCCCATACCTCTGTTACTTGAAGATTCAAGGTTCGATCTTGAAGGTCTTCACTCAGATCTCCGCTGATTCGAGTGTTACAGTCATCTCTGGCTCAACTCCGGTATATCCTAGTCTTATGAGTTCATCCCCGGCTCATTCGACTAGGATCAAACCCTTTCTCCAGGCCTCTCTCACTTCTAGGGTTCTTCTGAAACCATACCCCTTCGAGGTTTTCCTGTATTTTTCTAGATTCGCTCTAGATCCATGCTAGTTATAAGGATTTCAAATAATTTCTTAAAACTCTTTCAAAAGTTTTCTTTCAAAAACTGTTCATCTTCTCTGATTTAGGGTTTCTTTGATTATACTTTTCTACTGTGATTTTTTATGGTGTTCTTACTGTATTTTTCCTACTGTTACTCCTATGTGTTTTCTTCTATTATGTTTCCTCCTAATATTTCCTTGTGTTTTTCATTTACTGTGTTTTCCCTCAGCATATTTTTCACGGAACGATTAAGTTCCTTTGCGTTTTTCTGAGATTACTTTTGCCTGATCTGTTCGTTTGCATCCCTACACTGGATTAATGACGAAAACCCTAGGATTTGGAGGTTTTCGGACCACTTGTATGTGACTTGCATGTTCTCACCTCTGAACTAGTTTGATTTCAATTTCTGAAGTCATCTCTGTCTTTTTTTATTGTTCTGACCTTTTGCCAAAGCTCTTCTACACTAGATTTTCCTACTAATTCTTTACATTTACAGTACAGTCTTCTTTCATGTTTGACATGTTCGTGTGCTCATTATATACTATGAAATTCCTACTACGTGATTTTTCAAATTTACTATTAGTTCAAAATTTCTTTTGAATATAGCTTGATTGATTTCTTTCCATTTTTCTCGTGACCCGACCTAAGTAAAACCCTTCTCTTTTTTTCAGACTTGATTCATTCGTATTAAATCTCAGACCTTTTGATTTACTGTTTGTTAATTGGTCGTCTTACCGTATTTTCACAAGCCATGTATTTCAAAACTTGTCCTTAAATAACTTATATGTATTTACCCTTATTTGTATACTATGCACAATGTTGTTTATTTTATCCTCTTTCCTTAAATATTTCATTTCCTTTACTGAACAAATTGGGATTCCTTGATTAAAGGAATCTCTGTTAATTGATTGATCCTGATTGATACTCGACTATTTTCTTTCTTTGCTTGCATGTCTGACTTCAAGTATAAATACATGCTCCTCTCTTCACTCCATCATCGAATTCTGACTGCAAATCAAAATCAGAATTCACCTCTCTGTCTTAAAAATTCTTTACTACTATCATTACTACTCTTTATTTTTTTCCTACACTACTACTGAGCATTCTGCATCTTTACTTGCTGCTATTTTAAAGTACTTGTGGGAGCTACTTGAGTTTGTTCCTATTGTTCCTGGCTGTTTGTTTGTTATTACTATTCTGCTGTTCTAGAATTTGCAACTAGTATGTTCTTCTATGTTAAATAGCATCCTTGTTATATGTTCAACTTCTCTGCTTCTACCCCTTCTTTCTTTGTGTGTTTATTTATGCTTTCCTGCATTATGTAATTACCTTCAAGTATGATATACCCCTTTATGTTATGTTTTAATCTTTTTCCCTCTATTCCCTTTGTATGTGAGTATTGTCCTGAGTCATATTAGCACTTTGAATTGTTGTCTGTGATCCAGAACTAGACTCTTCTGAGTCTTTACTCAATTGCTTTCCCATTCCCTTTCTCATCTATGTGTTGAGCTCTAATTTGGGTCTGTTGGTGTCGTGATCACCATTCAGATCTGAGTTTGACTCTATAAGAGTCTGCTCCTATTTGTTTGAATCTGAGTAAGAGGTGAGGGGTGTGCCAGTCTATGCCATGGCTGGGTATGACCACCTCCTGCTAAGGTTCCTCCCTCACTTTGCACTTACTCCTAGCTCTTAAGTTTTACCCCCTTGAGGTAAGCCATTCTTAGGGACCCCAGATCTCCCTCTGAACTTGGACGTGTAAAGGCTGGTAAGTCCACACATTGTACCACTCTGTTACAATATTCACTTGTTGGGGTGCAAGCATTGCCTAGGCTCTTGTGGCTCCTTGGAACTATGAAACACTATAAGAGAAGGCCTTGGAATCTGGAACCCGGATTTGGTAAACCACATGTATTGGATATCAAGATTATATTAGGCAGTTTGGATCTAGCTGTGGGCTATGATGTATTTTATTTTACTTTTGGCTCTGTAATAACAACTTTGTAATAAAAACTTGGGGAATATAGTAGTAAAGGGCATGTGAGGGTTTTTTTCCAGTTCTGCATGTTAAAGGGTAGAAATCATTCCTATAGGATTCTAATACTTTAAATCACCTAGAAATCATGTCTATAAGGTTTAAAACTTTAAATTTCCTAGATATCATGTCAATAGGATTTGCGTACTACACTCCAGCATATAAAAATCATGCCTATAGAATTGCATAAAGGATAGGCAAACAATATGATAATACAACTCTGGCATGCCTTAAACGTTTAGGATAAGAAATGAGTAAATAAAAATCAAAGTAGATATCCTGCCTATAGGATCTCAAATTCGCTTAAGTTGTAAGCGTGAAATATGGCAACTATTTCCATGTTTTTCAATGGATTTGTCCAAACATGTCTGCGGCCTAATAAACACGCGTTCCTAAAATTGTTTTTTTTCTGTCTGAATTTTCTATCCTTGAAGTTACTTTGAAAACACTTTCAAACTCTCGCCTCTTTTTATAAACACTTTACTCTATAACTCTACTGTACATTTCTTTAAACAGTTCCACCGATTTTCCTATACCTTTCTGAACTTCTGCATGCTTCTGCTTCTTTCAAAACTTGTCCTTGTTAGCCCTTAACTAATAATCCGGTAAAATACTCCAGATCCTAACAATTGGATCCAAGTTGCCTAATGTAGACCTTTTATCTAATTCTATGTGTTAAACTGATCCGTTCGGCGCTTAATTTAATTTAAGACCAAACTAGTATATGCAAGACATGTTAAACTCTATGTTGTCTGTTTAAAGGGGTCTCTTTGAGCCTTGGTTTGTCTTCTTGTCTTTCCCCTACTTGGTATCTGTTTTGAATAACGAATTAGACTTTTATCCATTGAAACTCTATGCAAAGCCCCCATCCCATTCTACCCCTTTTAGGATTAGAAGTCTTAATACCCCAGGACTGATAGGTTGGACGGGTACTATCACGCAATAAGTAAAACGAGACTAATCGCGTTTAAATACCTTAGCAGCGTGGGAAGGGTAGAATATGGATATGATGAATGGTGCGCGAATATCTCGTGTGAAAATGATTGCACCAAAGTTATCCATATTATATTTAACCCTAGGACCCCTATCTCCTTCTTTATTTATTGATGTTTTGTCCTAGATGAATGTTTTCCTTCAACTAAGCTTCCTCTTTTAAAAATCATTTATGTTTTCTTTCGAAATTTTCAGCTTTTTTATACTTCTTACGTGCAAACTTTACTTGTTTATTCCTACTCTTCTTAAAGTGACAATTAAGCACGGCCGGGAACCACACTAGTGGATCTTGATGGGTGCCTAACACTTTCCCCTCGAGATAATCTCAAGCCCTTACCCAAACTTTGGTTTTCTTTCAAAATCTTCTTCTTTTCTTTTAAAGTGTCATAATGCACTATAATCATTAGGTGGCGACTCTCCAAAATCCATAATCCAAATTTCCAGAAAGGGGATAAAAGAGTCATTTCACCCATAATGTTGGAACCCACTTTTCGCCTTAGAATAATGGGGGCGCCGACAGAGATCAGGGGAAATTTCCACGAATCTTCACTCAAATTCATCCTTTAATTTCGAAATTTTTGGTAGAAATTAGGGGAAAAGTTCTTAGACGTAGAAATAGAGTTTTGATTGGTATTTTGATATCCAATTTGAGAGATTTTTATATGATTAGACTCATGTGAGTGTGAGGATTCTGAAACTATAAATTTCACCCGATTCCGAGATGTTTGCATGAGGGGTGTTTTGGTCATTTTTTATAATTTCACGCATTAGCTTAGAATTTAGTTGTATAATCAACTTCTTGAAGTATTATTTACATTATGAAATGGAATTGAATAGATTTGGGCCATTCGAAGTTGGATACTCGTGGCAAGAACGTGGTTTCTAGTTGATTTTGAGACGATTCGAGGTAAGTGGCTTGTCTAACCTCGTGTGGGGGACTTTCCCCCTTAGGATATGATATTTGGTAATTGAATGCCTTGTACGTGAGATGTCGAGCGCGTACTTGAGCTATGTTGAAAAATATGGTTTTTCTTTAAGTACTTAAACTGAGTTATTTTTTACCTGTTTTATTCTACTTGCAAACATAACATGTGTTAGATTAGTAAAGCATGCCTAGTTGACTAAATTGCCTATTTGCTTAAACTATCTTAATTGCATTACGTGAAGCATGTCATGCTAGAATTTACTGTTTACTTCTTACAGACATAGTATTTGTCTTGATATTCTTGAGTTGTTGCCGTGTGTTTTAAATTAGGATTACGGGACGGCATCCCGGGAGATCCCCTAAATGTGTTTATGAGTTGGACTGAGGTGCGGGATACTAAGATATCCCTGGAAAATATATTGAGGATACCAAGAGATCCTCGGAATAACAAGAGATCTCTGTCGTATTTATTGAGGATACCAAGAGATCCTCGGTATACCAAGAAATCCCTAGTGTATATGATGATTACACTAAGAGATCCTCGGGATTCCAGGAGATCCCCAATTATCATCCTTGTTGTGAGCGGTATTTCCTTTGCCTTACTTTTATTTCGTTATTGTATCCTTATTATCTATATATATTCTTACTGTAGCTTTCCATTTATATTGCTTATTTATCATGTCATTTTATTATTTATTTATCTTAGTATGGCCCTGACCTTCCTCGTCACTACCCGATCGAGGTTAGTCTTGACACTTGCTGAGTACCGTTGTGGTGTACTCATGCCCTTTCTGCCCATGTTTGTATGTGCAGATCCAGGTACCTTTGCACAGGCTTACCATCCTTGAGGTAGGGAGAGCTTTTGGAGACTTCGAGGTACATCTCCCACGTCCGCAAACCGAAGAGTCACCATTTTATTCTATATATTAGTATTTAGCCTTCTATTGTACTGTTGTTGTAAACCTTCTGGAGTTAGAGCAATCTACTGTATTTCGTTTAGCTTGCATTCCCGTGAGTTTATAGGTTTTGGGATAGTGTTGTAAAAGTTTGAGATATTGTGTTGTATATGCCAAGCGGCATTCTATATATTGTTTCTTTTAGTTATTATTGGTTTTAATTTGTATTTCCGCCAGTTTTTATTTTATTTCCGCACTTATTAGGCTTACATAGTCGTAGAGACTAGGTGCATTCATGGCAACTCATGGGGGCGAACTGGGGTCGTGACACTGTTGGTGATGTTGATTAGTATGGTGTGATTCAATAGATATTAGAACTCAAGTATAGTGTTGGTTGGCCGAATAAAAAGTTGGTACTCTTTTAGTGTAAAAGGTATGGTCTATTACCTACTAGAGGTACAAAGGTGCATCCGCAGTATAAAATAGTTGAACTAAAGCACACTGGGAGGTATAGACTCTACGACTCATTTATCATAGCATAAAATATGAATAGGTGTATTACGCATATTATCCTTTGTGTAAGAAGAAGGTTGTATGGTGGGTAGTGATAAAAATAAAGCTCGTGGATAGAGTTGAGGTCAAGGATGCATTAGATGTGGCGTACCAGAATGACATTTCAAGTGTTGAAGCAATGTTGGATGATGAACTAGTAGGTGAATTCATGATACTGAAGGCCTTTATGAGGAATTCGAGCCTTCAGTCGTTAGATCAAATCAAAGTGATTATGAGAAAGGAACATCTATGGCAAACGACGATGGAGATTCAAGTGATCTGAATATGAAGCAAGCGAGGATGAAGAATTTTATGATGAAAATGAAAAAACATGATGATGAAATGTCACGACCCAAAATCCACTAAGGGTCGTGATGGTGCCGGACACCGCTGTCAGGCATGCCAACCAAAATACTTAAATAAATTCTCGCTTATCTATTTCCGAAAACACTTTTTTTATACGTTTAAAATAATACGTAGTAAATTCCTCCGAATAAATAATGAAACATTTAACAACTTTAAAAATTTCTGAATAAACCCAAACCGATCCCATAACCCGGTGTCATAAGTGCATGAGCAATTTCTTAGAAATAATATAATACAACAACCGACCGGAATACAATATTTGACAAAAATTAAATACAATAATCTAAAAGAGACAAGCTAGCTGTGAGTCGTCTCGGGAAAATGCAGCTCACCTAAGTCTCCATATCAACCATGCTGCTATGCCCACTAGGCCACTAGAGATGCATATGCATGTGAAACAAGAAATGCAAAGAAAGTGTAGCATGAGTACGAAAACTACGTGTACTCGACAAGTATCCCATCTAATCTCGAAGAAGTAGAGACGAGAGGTCGACTTCGACACTTGCTAGTGGTCCAATAGTAATATAGTGAAGATGTGAGGAAATCATGAATTTATATAGCAACTATAACTCATAAAGTCAGAAAGGAGGTAAACAACTTCTCAAATAATAGAGGATTTCCAAGATTTACTTTCATTATCTTTATCAATTTATGCCGGGCCAGGAAAGGCAAACATCAACATTTATAATTCTCAGGAAAGCAATACAAGCATGCACATATCATGCCGAGGGCGTACGGCCCGATCCAACAATATTGAAAGTGTGCACTGCCATAGGGTCGAATGGCGCGAACCATAGATGAATCTATTTAATCTACCGAGGCATTCGGCCCGTTCCAAAATTTAACCATACAGACAGTCAATCAAGAAGTCAACATGGAATAACTATCCAAAGAAAAGTCAATTCTCTTTAAAGATTTTAGAAAGTGAAGTTTAATCCTTTTAGAAATACATTTACTAACTCGATGTGATTTAAGAAATTCAAACTGTCAATAAGGTTACAAATATTCCAAGTATAGCATGCTTTTGGGTCCAAGACTACCCCGACTTAAACATAATGTTAGCAACGCACAGACTCTCATCACCTCGTGCGCACGTAGCCCCAACAAATAGGAGCACATAATCAATTATTTTACCTAAGGGGACAATTTCCTCCTACAAGGTTAGAAAGGAGACTCATCTCGCCCAGATCTATAACCGACATTCCCATGCCCATCCGAAGACCCGAATCGACGCTAAATTCTCTAAAGCTAGCCAATAATTATGAAAATCCATTAATATATGCTCAATTCTCATTACAATCTAGTTTGTAACAATTTCAAACATCGATCGAAAAGTAGACAAAAATGTCATCGGGCCTGCATGCCGGGATTCCAAAACATTTTTCAAAGGATAAGTTTACCCATCACCTCAAAAAATCATATATATAGTTTACTCTAAATTTCATACCCAAAATCCTGGTCAAATTTCAAGAATATCAACTTTCTAGGTTTTCTCTCAAACCCCAAGTTTCTACTAATTTCATGCTCAAATCCGTACATAATCAATGTATTTAACTCAAGATAGGTGGGGATAGCTTACCTTTAGTTGATGATGAAAACCCCCTCTTGAAACCCTCCACGAATTGCCCAAGCCAAGAAAATATGAGAGAAAATGGCCAAATCTTGATTTTTAAAACACTCATTACCTCCAACCCTTTCCGCACATGTGGTCACTTGGTCGTTTCTACAGTTCTGCATGTGCGGTTACAATACCGCTTATCGGTCCTACTTCTTATGCCCCAGCCCGCTTTTGCCCCGCACCAGCCGCATCTGCAATCTCGCAGGTGCAGGAATTCCTTCAGACCTGCAGCCTTCGAGCCCTTCACTTCTAACCGTTTTTGCGGCACAAGGACCTCATGTTGATACCCAAATTTTTTCTATGCATTTTTTATACTCAAAAAATTTCAACATAGCATGTGTATGCGTAAATAAGCATGCCCAAGAGTTTTGGTAATTTTTTTCCAATTATTAAGATTTTTAAAATTAATTCATTGTCTATTATAACAGTACAAAATCCAGTAATTGCTCTTAAAATTATCATTTTTATAATTAATTTATATCAATTCTCATATTTACACCAAAATATAATTAAGGTGATTTTTTGCATATTTTTACAAATTTATTTGGTATTTTGAAAAGCTAAATTGCATATAATTGTAATTATAGCGTATTTTACGATTAATAGTATTTTATAATTATAAATTTATTTTCATTATTTTTAGATTAATATTTATATATTATTAATTAGATTATTTTTTTAATTTATTTTTAAAATTATTTTAACTATTTCATATAAAATAAAAGGGGGAAATTGGCTATTTAACATATAGCCCATTATTATTTCAATTTTAGCCTCAATTTAACCCTCACCCCATCTGATTTAATTTAACTCAATTAACACAAGACCCAACCAAATATGCCCCAGACTAATCTCTAAATTAACCTGGCCTAGTTCAGAACGAATCTGAGTCGTTGATCAAATAAGATTAACCGCCCAGATCCCTTTTCCATAATTAAACTCCCACCTGTGACCCCTTACTTTATTGAGACCAGTCTCTCTCTCTCTCTCTCTCTCTCTCTCTCTCTCTCTCTCTCTCTCTCTCTCTCTCTCTCTCTCTCTCTCTCTCTCTCTCTCTCTCTCTATCTGTCTCTTCATCTCCTCCTTCTCTGTAGAACCTTCTGGTTCTTCTTCTCCGGTAGCCTTCACCATCTCTCCGGCCACCTCCAGCCTCGCCTCTTTTGACCACCAGCCACCTTGAAGCCTTATCTCATCGGTTCCATTTGTCCCTAAGATCCCATGAGTCTTCACCTTTCTAGACAGTCACGGAAGTTTTGCTTGCGTTTGTTTTCGGCCTTTGTCCGATGAGCTTTTGTTCGATGGTGTTGTAAACACCATCGTTCCTAATCACATCCACGTTTCTCTTAATTCTCTCTCTGGTTTCTTATGAAACCCTAATCTTGACCCAAACCTCTTAAATCTCTTTATTTTTTAACGATTTTCAACTCATACCTTTGTGTTTTGCACTATTCTCTACTCGATCTTTACGATTATTCAAGTTTTAAGCGTTTTTGTTCCCTTTTAAAACTAGGGTTTATTAACCCCTTCTCGAAAATACTTTATCTTCGGATTTAGAGTACTAATCTATGATTCTTAGTACAATTTCTAATCCTTTTGCTTAAGTCTGATGAAACCGTAGCTTTAGGGTTTATACTTGTATTATTGTCGTGTTTGCTTGTTTGTGTTTTCTTCTGGATTCTTATCTGAGTTCTGTGCTCTTTACTTTAATTTTGTTGCTAGTGTTTTATTCCCCTACTTTTCTATATTATCTGCTTAGGGTTTATCTGATATTGTTCAATATGGGCTAAGTATCATTCGTCCTATTGATTGTTTACATGGTGATTTTATACTGATTCTTATAAACTCTCTTTAAGATAGTGATACTTGCCTTAAAAATTGTGATTATGTGTACTCTCCTTATAGTTTGGTATTGATTTCAAATTGCTTTCTTAATTTGTGGGATACCTTCCTCAATTAATAATGATCCCCTAGGTTTTCGATCTCGTTCATTATTTTGAGAACTATTTTCTAGAATTAAAGTAGTATTCTGCCCTATATATGTGCACAAATATGATTGATTGATTTGACTGACATATTTCACTAATTAAGTATCATGTACCTAGACTTTATTGTATACCTTATGTTATCATGTTTCCTTATGTGATCATACTATGCTTTATGATTTCTTTCATTTTAAATAACTGCTTATTACCGTTTGACTTTGATTCCTTAATTAAAGGGAATTTCTTATGTTGATTTGATTATGATTGATACTCAGTTCCTTAATTATTTATTGCTACCTTGTTTGTTTACTCGTCTTTAGCAGGATAAGTACACCCCCCCCCCCCTTCTCTTTTGCATTACACTGGCACATTGCATATCACAAACACACACAACAATAAACATTGCTCTCTCTTGTGCTATTTCTCTCTTTTACTCTCTTGCTCTATTGTTGTTCCCTACTCCTGACTATTATTATCCGGATGGAAAGTCAAGGCTAACATTGCGCTCATATTTAGCTCTTGCATTCTGCTGCTCTCTCTTATTGTTGTATGTCCTGATTAATTTCAGAGTTCTAAATCAATGTGGTTATTACTACTTCAGTGTGTTATATTACTAATTGTTTTCTACCTATGCTTCTACTGTGCAATATGTAAATGACTACCTGGTTTCCTATTGATACTTGCATGTTCATGACCACTGTTTGCTCCTAATCTTACTTGTTATGACTATATTCTGTTAATGCTTACTATTATGTCTAAATTCGACCATTTCCAGGTCCCTTAAAATCTCTTTGATTTTGTGTGCAAGTCTCCAATTTTTTTTTAACTCTTTAAAATATGAAATTTCCTCTCGTTCTTGCACTTCACACTACTCTTAGAAAATAGGTCATACCCCCTTCGTGTAAGCATTGCTTTGAGTACCTCTGAGTACTCACTAAACTTTGACACACAAGGATGGTAATTCCACACTGCATTTATCCAACATTTTGGTATGTGTTTGGGTGATGGTATTGGCCAGGGACCCAATGGGGGCCCTAGGGAGCTTTGTCGCACCCTGACCATGACAAGGCTGTGAACCTCAAAAGGAGTGAGGTTGGAAGAATGGGTCTGATTGAAGGCTCCCTATAGAATAACTTATTATTCTACTTTAATTACTGTAATTCATCTATCATTGGTTTGTAATAATTTGTAAACGAATCATTAGCGTTAAATAGTGAATATGGGGGGTTATGCATTCCTAGTTTAAATAATGGGTAGAAAACATACATATAGGGCTTTATTTACTTATCTGCGCAATAGAAAACCTATATAGGACATGCATCTCATACATTAGAGGTCCTTCTCTAGGTTCTTTACTTTCAGCATCTTATTATGCTCATTTTGTAACCATGATCAGTTAATAACAAGCAAAGAACTGTTATAAGGCTATTGTTGCATTAGACATTCTGTTGTTTAGGGTTCTATACTTGTCTGAGTTGCAGTTGTTAAACGTCTGATTAATATGCTTAATCTAATAAGACAAGTATGGATAACTATTTGTGTATCCCTCTTAAAACTGAAAATTGATATGCATGTTCACCCTTTCAGATAATTAGGCAATGCATATGACGCCTAGGCAAACTTCAGGCCTAATAAGAATTGATTAATTATGTTTTACCGGTTTAAACATTTTGAACCCTGCTGCTCACATTCCTGCTTTTCCTCTCTGAAGTTCACTATGCTTTTATTAAAACTCCCGTCATATCTTGAAATAATCTTGAAATTGTGCATCTATTTACTCTCACTGATTTTCGGATTCTTGTTCTATTATGTTTTCAGACTATTGGGTTACCATTCCCTGCCCAGAATCGTGCTATTTTGAATACTTGTGCCGCATCTAGTTAAGCTACCGTTCTTCAAGTCTCTACATTACTGTCAATAATGTGCATTAATGATTTTTTTTCATCTTTTACTAACTCTAAACTAATACTATCTATTGTTTTTTTAACTCACATCTTTGAGACTTTAAATACGTTTGAGACGTGCTAATTACGTGTTCACTTGTAGAGGGATTTGTGAGCCTTTATTTGTATTTATGTGTTCCCTTATGTGCGGTACTACTTGTTATGTATATCCCTTAGCATTTTATCCTTTAAAACTAAGGGTTCAGCCTAGTCCTTACCTCGTAGGAATAGTAGTCCTAAATACCCTCCATTACTTATAGGATGGGACGGGTAATAGTATACAATAAGCATTTGTCACCAACCCACGCATTTTAAATAACCTTTACGGGGTTGGAAGGATAGAATATGGAGAAGATGACCGATGCGCTAATATCTCATGTAGTCCCTCTTCCAAGGAGTGATTATTGGATATTGCATTGACTTGATCCATATCAATCGTATACCTAGGACCCCTTCCCTTTACTTGTTTTTATCTTCTTTCTTTAGAAATTGTTTAAATCTTTGATAAATTTCTGCCCTCTTTACTTTTCCTCACAGTTTCAACTTATTTGCAATATTATGCAAACCCTTCCATTTGAGCCCTTAATTTCTTATTTGATTATGTGAAGTCACAATTATAACATAGCCGGTGTCACGACCCAAAATCCACTAAGGGTCGTGGTGGCGCCGGACACTGCTGTCAGGCAAGCACCCCATATTACTTATTCAAAATCTAATTTATTAACACTTTCGAAATCTAGGATTTTCTTCCATATTTAGAAATTTTAAAGAATAAAGTCTCAAATCAAATTTAAATGTTAAACAGTTAATACAATACTTCAAGCCATCCCCAGAACCCGGTGTCGCAAGTGCATGAGCATCTACTGATAAGAGAAATAAAATATAACATCCGTCCGGAATACACTGCACGAAAAGTAAATACAGTACACTGGAAGGGACCGCTCTAGCTACGGCCGTCTCGAATGATGCAGCTCACCTAGTCCCATAATCGTTTGTGCTGCTATGCGTAGTAGGCCACCGGAGTTACATATACCTGTGCAACAAAATGTACACCAAGTGTAGTATGAGTACAAAAATAACGTGTACCCAATGAATATCCCGCCAAATCCCAAAGGGGTACAGACGAGATGGTCAACTTTGACACTCTCTAATGGTCCAAAAATTATTCATCCTTAATATATATATGTATATTAAACAGTGGATTTATTGTATAAACATAATTTTAATCTAGAAAAAGGAAACAAGTAAACACATAATTCCTTCATAGGAGATTTCCAAGATTTCTTTTCATTATTAACAAAATGATATCGAGTCAGGGTGATGCAGTAACAACTTAAACAAGTTCCAGACAGCAACACAAGCATGCGTAAATAACACCGAGGGGACAGCCCGATCCAACAGAAATAAATGTGCACTTGTCGAGGGTCGATGGTGCACCTATAGATGTATTTATTAATCTGCTGAGATGTTCAACCCGTTCCGGAATAAACACACTCAGACAGACAGTCAGTCAAGAAATCAACATGGAGCAATTATCCAAGAAAGGCCAATTCTTTTTAATAATTTGGGAAAATGAAACTTAAGTCTTTTTAGAAATCCATTTATTAATTTAGTGTGATTTAAGAAATTCAAGCCATCAATGGTTTCACAATTAATCCAAGTATAACATGCTTTTGGCTCATAGATTACCCGGACAATAGCATAATAGTAGCTACGCATGGACTCTCGTCGCCTCATGCGTATGTAGACCCCACAAATAGGAGCACATAACTAATTTAGCTCACCTGTGAGATAAATTCCCCCTCAGAAGATTAAAAAGGAGACTCACCTTGCTGCGAAGATCCACAACCAGCATTCTACATTCTTTCGAAGACTTGAACCAATGCACCATGCTCCAAAACTAGCCAACAATCATACAAATCCATTAATATTTGCTCAATAATACTTTACAGCCCAATTTATAACAATTCGTAACCCGAACAAAAATTTGACAAAAAATGCCCTTGGGCCCACGTTCCCGAAATCTGAAATTTCTAGAAGATGATGTTTACCCATGAACTCACGAACTAAAATATATTATTTTCTCTTAATTCCATACCCAAAATCGTGCTAAAATCCACTTTATCAAGTTTCTAGGTTTTCTTCCAAAAATCCCAATTTTCCCCACAATTTCCATGTTTAATTCTATAGTATAATCTTGTATTTAACTTGGAAATAAGTAGGAGTAGCTTACCTTAACATTGATTATGAAATCCCTACTTGAAGCACTCCAAAAATCGCCCAATGAAGTGAAGAAAATGAGTGAAATGAACTCAACCCCGCTTTTAAAACATCCTGCCCAGCGATTTCCGCACCTGCGGTCCATTGACCGCTTCTGCGATTACGCAGGTGCGGTCCACCCTGGGATGCCCTTTTTCCGCTTCTGCGACGCCCCTTCCGCATATGCGGTCCCGCTTCTGCGGAACTTTGACCGCATCTGAGGTCCTCGAGCCTCAGACCAAATCTGCTTCTACGGCTTCTTCCTCGCTTCTACAGTCCCATTTCCGCAGAAGCGGAAATACCAGCAACTAACAACTCAACTGTTGACCTTAAATTTTGCACACAAGTCATATTTGATATTACAAACCTACTCCAAGTTCCGAAATCATATTCTGACCTCGATATCAAAAATTCCACTTCTGATCAAACTTCTCAAAAACTTTCATATTTCTATCTTTAGCCAAATGGCTTTAAAATGACCTACGTACCTCCAAATTCACTTCGAATCGCGCTCCCAAATCCAGAATCACTATGCAGAGCTACTCCCAGTCTCCGAATCCCAAACGAACATCGATAGTGCTGAAATGCACGTCAAGCTAAACTTAAGGAATTTCTTCGAAAAAGATAACTTCCACAATAGGTGCCAAAAAGCTCCTAGGTTATCCAAAACCTGAACCGGGCATACACCCAAGTCTGAAATCATTTTACGATCCTGCTGGAAAATTCAGATCTCAATTCTGAGGTCGTTTAATCAAAAATACAATCCTAGTTCATTCTTTCAACTTTAAGCTTCCGAAATGAGAATTCTCTTCCCAAATCAACTCCGAACTTTCCGAAATTCAATTCCGACCACATGTACTAGTCATAACACCTAAATTGAAGCTGATCATGGCCTCAGGCTGCTGAACGACGCGCTAGGGATCAAAACGACTGGTCAGATCGTTACAGCCGGGAATCATACCAGTGGATCTTGAGGGGTGCCTAACACCTTCCCCTCGATATAATTTCTAGCCCTTACCCAAACTGTGGCTCTTCAAACTCAAACCCTTCTAGTGTCTTAATGCACTTTAATCATTAGGTATTGACTCTTATATTCCAAAAACCCAATTCCCAAATGGGAACAAGTTATCCTCCCGAAAGTTGTATACCCGATTTCGCGAGAAAAATGGGATATCGACACCCACACCTAGTGCTTCCCACCTGCGTCCCTAGCCTTGCAGGTGGGGTTACACCAGCAACCAGAAACTTCAACCTTCTCCAAAATTCTATTTCGATCTATTAGCCACCCAATATCCACCGAGGCCCCCGGGACCCCAACCAATCATGCCAACAAGCCCCAAAACATTATGGACTTGCTCGAAGGCTCAATAATATCAAGCAATGCTAAAATCACGAATCAACCTCCAATCCAAGTTTTACGAACTTCAAACTTCTACTTTCGATGTTTAACCCTAACAAATCACGTCCGATTGACTTTAAAATTTGCACACAAGTCATAGTCGACATTATAGACCTACTCCAACTTTCGAAACTGAATTTCGACCCCGATATCAAAAAGTGCACTTCCGGCCAAACTTCTCAAATACCTTCAAATTTCTATCTTTAGACAAATGACTCCATAATTACCCACTGACCTCAGAATTCACTTCTGATTGCGCTCCCAACTCTAGAATCACCATACGTAGCTACTCCCAGACTCGGTATCCCAAATGGACACTGATAACACTGAAATGCACTTCAACCCAAGCTTATGAAATTTCTTCCAACTATAGGCGCCAAAATTCTCCTGGACCATTCGAAACCCGATCCGAACGTACGCCCAAGTTCCAAATTATCATACAAACATGTTGGAACCCTTGAATCCAGATTTCAAGGTTGTTCACTCAAAATTCAAATCTTAGATGATTCTTTCAACTTAAAGCTTCCGAATGAGAATTCTCTTTTTGAATCAATCTGAACTTCCTGAAGTTCAATTCCGACCATGCGTGCAAGTTGTAATACCTGAAGTGAAGCTTTTCATGGCCCCAAACTATTCAAGCGTGCGCTAGAGCTCATAATTAATTGTCGGGTCGTTACATTCTCTACCACTTAAACATATGTTCATCCTCGAATGTGCTAAGAACTGCGCAGGAGATGTCTGAAATCATAGTTAAACACGTGGCGCATCTACCCGTGCTACCACAACTCAGTTGAGCCACATTAGCTCGAGCAAATTCGAAGAATTCTCTTTTATTCAAACAAATAAGCTTAAAACCCAATTCCAACATCCGAAATTCCCCGTCAGACTTGATCCCATTATATGAACACCGTGACAATCACTGCAGGTATCACCACATCATGACTGCATACCTTAGCTGAATTCACACCTTACACCACATTACTTACAGGACCACAATAATATTCTCTTATCAAATTAGTCAAAATTCTGTGAATATATATATATATATATATATATATATATATATATATATATATATATATATATATATATATATATATATATATATATATATATATATATATCCCACTCCCGCCATACTGCAACGACGGAAGAGATGTGAAGAATTCATAACCAACAGCCGAGCCGACAACCCATTGAGCCTATACTTCTGACAAGAATCATTACCTTATTCTAAACCAAATAATGGTATTTGCTCTTTAATACACTTCATATAATCCGATTACATTGATCCTAGATCCAATAATCTTGTCTCATCTGGACGAACTGCTCAGGCAATAAACCACCCTGGACATGATCAAAAGTCTCATATGAGGCCACAATGTGCCAATAGGCTGCCGATTCGTACGTGTTACAAAAGAAAGACGAACTCTAGAATGAACTACTCAACTCACGCACAAACAGGGACTTCCTTTAGAAAATAGGAAGCAAGGTATAGAAAAATAACATATAGAAAACTATACTCAACATTACACTATTGCGGCGCGCAACCTGATCCAAATAACATAACAATCACCTAAGGAGATGCACATTGATCTAGATTGCTCATCATAACAAAATACCGAATATCGGTAATAAGGATGCTAAGTGCATAATGCCATCCCTAAGGGAACATATAATGCCATAAGCTACAAAACGCAACCACAATTGAGGTGTGATATACGACCTGAATCTCGAGAGCCATCCTGCTCATATAACATCATCTCTATGTGGAACCTCAACACATAATAAATTCACCAAGCTGTCTCTCAACTCTCACGGTGCACTATATCATTATATGAAATGGCTGACGATGAAATAGCACATTGACCACCCTTCCATAGGGAGCGTATTACTGAAATGAATGCATCTGGCCTGATATAGAGCCCATATTCAAATTTGAATCCATCCACATACCTCAAGTTGATTCTAATCGCACTGAACTAGGCTAATACCCTTTCAAATGTCCATAATAACTCCCATTTTTCTCATAACACATAAGAACAACCATCATAACTAGAGTAATTATCCACATTCTACATCTCAATAAATCAAGTGCCCTCTAGGCATAAATTCCCAAATCCATGATATCACCACGATCTTCATACTTGGTTTAACTCTTCAACCAATCAAGTGGCTACATGCCACACATATACAACCTTCCCGTGGGACACACTCCCACAACATTCCATAACAAATAATAGGTCTGTACACCCAAACCACCGGCCACACTAACGCTAAAAAGAGATCAAGAATCCTTAACCAGGATGCAAAGCCTCTTTAGAAAAACACCTATCACATGTGACGCTGAATACAATGCCAACTTACTTTAAACATCCAAAACCCTTTCCTGCTCATTCGAGCTTATGACATCCTTGTCAACGCCGAACTGCAACCTTGATCCTCAGTTCAAATTCCATACCACTCACTGCACCCAACATGCCAATATACTTCAATATAAAAACTTTTTACTTAACTCATTTCAGGAGAACCATAGCAACACACATGTGAATTCTCCTAACCGTAGAATATGCAAATCTCTAAGTAGTGGTCCAAGCCACCATAGCCCTTTCAGGATCCGCCTACACATAACAGGCCATTACAGTTGAATGCTTCTGAATAACATCAATTACAGCGGCCGACAGGCCTTACACGCACCGCGCCAAATCAGTTGCATAACTTGATGATGCTGCAGGAACTGATCGCTACCACCAATATGCTGCTTCAACTATGGCTAACCAATCTAGCCTCTCCCAATTTATTCTTGATTGCCTTAGAAATAGAATAAGTCAACTAAACAAATAATACACTCCATCCGCACTCATCCCGAGTGACCTTGAATCACGAGACTATGCTATCTCAAATCCCACGGATCATTTCACATTTCTCAAATGCTATGCTGCAAGTCGAAACATCATAGAACATTCGGGGTCTCTTCTCATGAGTTACTACAAAAGCTTGATTCTTAACTGTACATATATGCTCGAAATCATTACGCACCACACTTTATCCTTTTGAATCCACTAGGACCATTGTTGAGAGCCACCCGCTCTCACTTGGCCCCGAATATAATCAACTCCAAGAATCCTCTAGCACATGAATACCCTCTAGGTGAAGCACCCGGCAGAATCACTTCACTTGAAAATTGCATTTATACAAGGCTCAAATCCTGAATCCTTTCCCAAGTCTGAATATAAGCCAACAAGTCTAACCATAGCACACCTTTAAACAGTCCCTTTGCTCAAATTACCACTTATGTTCTTTTCCTGTAGCTGAAATAACCCATCAACATGCTAATTACCAGAAGCCGTAAGTAGGTAACCATGCAACCAAATCATTGGGGGAAGGACTCTCCCACTTAGATTAAAGCCACTATTACACAACTCTAAAATTCACCGGGATTCTTTATCTCTTATTGACATAACCTTGCGCAATCAACCACTAAAATACTCGGAATCTTTCTGTAAAACCCCCTTTTATACTGTGGATCATCAACCACATTCGCACGACCGATCTCTTTGCTGTATAAGCAATAGAATTCTTCACATAAGCTTTGTCAACCATGCGATCGCCGATCTGCTCACTAGAGATAACCCATCTACGAAAATGACTCTCGGACATCTTCCAACGTTGTTGCACGGGGTACAATAACTAAGACATCAATAACCCATCCTAAGTCCGAGCTCACTCTCTAGCTGTACAAATCCTTTCACCCCTCGTGGACATCAATTAAATAAGCAGCAAGATCCTTCCAATTCAAAGTTATGCTGCATCATTCTTCATTTCAAGCAGCTCCTTTTCGATATATCAAATCTCCTTCCGCATAATAGCCCATACTTCAAATTAGATCCGTAGACCCCAATTATCAATCACTAAAATTCCCAAGTCGCTCCAAACTCTCCTTAAGGTGTGTAGTTATCCTACCACAAAGCCCATATGCAACTCCACTACACTTTCACTTTGGCGGAACTCGCCCCTTTAATCGACTACTCGACCTTTGCTTCTTATACATGTCCTTCTAAAAATTTCAACCACCGCTTGACACTCCCTACATGTCTATCCTTATCCTTTTGCGGCTCAGTTATTGCCTTAATAGAATCTACCTTCGTAGAACTTGAACACACAAATTATTACTAACTTAAAACCTTTATGAGGATCATCTTTCTCGAGCCATTGACATTAGAAACACCGACTTAATTCTAAACCAATGCACCCTGCAATCTCTGACTGTCGCTGCTTTAATACTGTCTTGCAATATCCTGCTCTAAAGGCGAATTATAGAAGATCATAACACCGGCGTACCTAGTACATTCAATAAGTACAACAACACCTTATCATATAAGAAAACTCCACCACTCCCACAAATATCAAGTCTTGTTACTCCATCAACTCAAATATGAACATTCTTAGTCTGATTGCCTTTCCCCTACCAGGAATAAAATATCGAATCTCTAGATTTTGCACTAAGCAAACCTCTCTTCAAACCAGTCGTGAACCTGTCACGACGGCACCCAGTTTTCGCGACTAGGTAAGCCTAACACATTGCGAAAATTCAACAACCTTTACAAAAATGATAAATAATACTGAATAACATAAGAAAATGTAGAGGGTGTCGTCTGGCACATACACTTAAACCCAAAATAATGCAATAACCTCCAAGACCCGGAAACCCACGGGCAACACAAGCTAAGAGTAAAACATAACATACGGCTCTAATATCAAGAAGTGTCTACAATAACTGAGTACATGAATGAAAACTGCTAACTAAAAGGTAGAATAGAAGGAGACTCTTCGGCTCTGCGGACACGGCAGATGCATACCTCACGTCTCCAAGTGCATCTTCGAAGTCACTGATAGCGCGCTCGACCAGAAGTACCTGGATCTTCACAACAAAAGTGTGCATAAGAGTAGCATGAGTACACCACAGCGGTACTCAGTAAGTGCCAAGCCTACCCTAGATGGAGTAGTGACGAGGAAGGTTGAGGCCCTACTGAGATGAACATAAGAAATAATAGAATAAAAAGTAGTAGGTGATGAAATAAATCCCGAATATCTAGCAAGAAAATAAGTAAAACGGAAGACGCTACAAATACAATCTATGAATACAAGAAAAATCACTCAAAAGTCAGGATGCCACATGGAGCTCCGGGAATTGAACCTGCATTCCATTCTTACAAATATCGAAGGATATTTCGGGAATTGAACCCGTAGTCCGCCGTACCAATAATAGAGGATCTACCGGGAATTGAACCTGTAGTTCGTCATACCAATAACAAAGGATCT
The DNA here is from genome assembly GCA_034376525.1 of Nicotiana benthamiana. Lineage (NCBI taxonomy): Eukaryota > Viridiplantae > Streptophyta > Magnoliopsida > Solanales > Solanaceae > Nicotiana > Nicotiana benthamiana. The sequence goes on from CM067328.1 coordinate 24,374,393, forward strand.
CCCAGGAATTGAACTCGTAGTCTGTCATACCAATAACAGAGGATCTCCCGGGAATTGAACCCGTAGTCTGTCCTGCCAATAAAAAGAAGCCAAGTACAGCAATATGTAAAGGTATAGAGCCTAGCATGCTCACAAAGAGGACAGATATTGCAATTTAGTCAAATAGAGAAAATAAATTACTAACATGTTTTTCCTAAGAAAAAACAAGTGAAGTTGCATTTTTAGCAGTTACCTCGCGCACAAGGCATTTAAACAGCAACAAGGATATCTTATGGGGAGAGGTCCCACATACAAGGTTAGACAGTCCACTTACCTCGAACCGGTACAAAACCGCTAAAAACAATGCCCTTGCCACGAGTATCCGACTGCGAGTGGACCAAATCTATTCAAACCAATTACATATTGTAAATAACATCACAAGTAACTAATTACACTGTTAAAATTAAAGCTAAGGCGCGAAAATAGGTGAAATAATCGAAATGCCCCTCAGACCAACGTCTTGGAATCAAATAATTTTTACATTTTCAGAAACCTTGTACTCTCACGAGTCCAACCATATCAAAATCTCCCAAATCGGATGTCAAATGCCCCTTCAAATCATCAGAGTTAGGTCTAAGAACTGTACCTCAATTTTCATTCAAAATCCAAAATTAAATCTTGAATTCGAGATTATATTAGTGGTTTTTAGTCATATAGGAGTAAGGAATCATTAACCGATGTTTGCCTCTGAAAATCCCTCGAAATATCTCCCAAAACCGAGCTCTCTAGCTTGAGTTTTTGGTAAAATGGAAGAAGGGTTCGTTTTTGAAGTGTTTATAACTGTCCAGGTAATTAGTGAATCGCGATCGCGAAGATAGGGCCGCGATCGTGAAGAGTAAAATAGAGGCTCTAGGGAAAATCCCTACGCGATAGCAAGAAGAGGCATGCGATCGCGTAAAAGAAGGGGCTGGCCTTATGCGATCGCGTATGAAGGTATGCGATCGTGGAAGAGTAATTGGCAGAGGTATGCGATCGCGAATAGATCCCTGAGATTTCGATGAAGGAATTTGGGCCCCCTCCGAGATTGGCCAACACGATCGCGGAAGAAGAGATGCAATCGCAGAGAAGGATTTTCTGCAGCAAATCTGAAGGAAAAACTGCAACTCTTTACAACACAAAAATGCCACGTTGGGCATCCGAAACAAACCCGAGGCCCCCGGGACCTCAACCAAACCTACGAACATATCCCACAACATCATTCAAACTTGTACCAATACTTAAACCACCTAATACAACACCGGAAACTCGAATTAATCAATGATTTGAACTTAAAAGCTTCAAAACTTAACCAAACTCGCTTTCGATTCAAAACCTAATCAAAACACGTCTGATTGGCCTGAAATTTTGCACGCGCATCCCAAATGACATGACGGTGCTACAGAAACTTCTGGAATCCCGTTCCAACACTCGGATAAAAAATTCACTATCTAACCGGAATCTTAAAAATTCTATTTTTCGGCATTTCTAGCCTGAATGAGTTATGGACATCCAAAATACATTCCGAACACGCTCCCAACCCCAAAATCACCTAACGGAGCTAACAGAACCATCGTATTTCCATTCCGAGGTCGTCTTTACACTGTTCTGATTACAGGCCATTTTCCAACACTTAAGCTCTTATATAGGGACTAAGTATCCCAAAACACTCTGAATTCTATTATCGATCATCCCAGCAAATCAAAATAGCAGAAATGAACTTAGGGAAAAGAGTTAATTGGGTAACGGGGCATAAATTTCAAAGAAGACCGGCCGGGTCGTTAGATTCTCCTACACTTAAACATTCATTCATCCTCGAACGAGCATAGAGAACATACCTGAAGTAGCAAAAAGATGAGGGTATCGGCTGCGCATATCCCACTTGGTCTCCCAAGTCAGCTCCTTGGCCGGCTGAACCCACCACTAAACCTTTACTGAAGCAATATCCTTTGACCTGAGCTTTCGAACCTGCCTATACAATATTGCCACTGGCTCCTCAACATAGGACAAGTCATTGTCCAACTGGACTGAAGTGAACTCCAACACGTGAGACGGTCACTGTGATACCTCTGAAGCATCAAAACATGAAATACTAGATGAACCCCGGCCAAACTGGGAGGTAAGGCAAGCTCATAAACAACCATCCTAACCTGCTTCAAAATCTCAAATGGGCCAATGAACCTCGGGCTCAACTTCCCTTTCTTCCCAAACCTCTTGACGCTTTTCATAGGCAAGACCCGAAGCAAAACCCGCTCACCAACCATGAAGGATACATCATGAACCTTCCGGTCCGCATATCTCTTCTGTCTGGACTGGGCCGCACAAAGTCTGTCCTGAATTACCTTAACCTTTTCAACCGCATCCTGAACCAAATCAGTGCCCAATAGCTTGGCCTCGCCCGGCTCGAACCAACCCACCAGGGATCTGCATCTCCTACCATATAAGGCTTCATAGGGCGCCATCTGAATACTGGACTGATAACTATTGTTGTATGCAAACTGAGCCAATGGCAAGAACTGATCCCAAGACCCTCTAAACTCAATCGTGCACGCACGGAGCATATCCTCAAGAGTATGAATAGTGCACTCGGACTGTCCGTCCATATGATGGTGAAAATTTGTACTTATGGGCACCCCGGTACCCAACTCGTGCTGGACGGCTCTTCAGAACCGTGATGTAAATACTGAACCGCTGTCTGAGATGACAGAAACTGGAATGTCGTGCAGACGAACAATCTCCATGATATAAATCCCTGCTAACCGCTCCGCTGAGTATGAAGTACACACTGGAATGAAATGAGCAGACTTATTCAGCCGATGCACAACAACCCAAATAAAATCAAACTTCCTCGCCATCAGAGGAAGACCACTCACAAAATCCATAGTGATATTCTCCCATTTCCACTCTGGAATCTCCATCTGCTGGAGTAACCCTCCCGGTCTCTGGTGCTCAGCCTTTACCTGTCTACTCTATCCTTCTTTATCCGCCTCCACTACTAATGCTGCCTCATATCCTGATACATCTTCGGGGCACTTAACCTCGCATGGATGGAGTACCGCGAGCTATGGGCCTTAGTCAATATCAACTCCCGAATATGATCAACATCGGGCGCACAAATCCGACCTTGCATCCTAAATACCCCGTCATCTCCAATAGTCACATCCTTAACATCGACATGCTGAACTGTGTCCCAAAGGACAAGCAAATGAGGGTCATCATATTGTCGCTCCCTGATACGATCAAACAATGAGGACCGAGTAACCACACAGGCTAGAACTCGACTGGGCTCCGAAAGGTCCAATCTCACGAACTGACTAGCTAAGTCCTAGACATCCATCACCATAGGTCTCTCTGAAGCTGGTAAATATGCCAAACTCCCCAAACTCTCCGCCCGGCGACTCAAGGCATCGGCTACCATATTGGCCTTGCTCGGGTGATAAAGAATAATCATATCATAATCCTTCAGTAGCTCCAACCATATCCTATGGCGCAAGTTTAGATCCTTCTGCTTGAACAAGTGCTGCAAACTCTGATGATCCGTATAAATCTCACAAGGCACGCCGTATATATAATGGCACCAGATCTTCAAGGCATGAACAATAGCAGCTAACTCAAGATCATGGACAGGATAGTTCTTTAAATGTACCTTCAACTATCTGGATGCGTAGGCAATCACCCTACCATCCTGCATCAACACCGCTCCAAGCCCAACTCGTGAGGCATCACAATATACTGTATAGGACCCCAAACCAGTGGGAAAAATCAAAATAGGGGCTGAAGTCAAAGCCTTCTTAAGCTTTTGGAAGCTCGCCTCACACTCATCTGACCACTGAAAAGGAGCACCCTTTTGTGTCAATCTAGTCATAGGGGCTGCAATTGATGCGAACCCCTCCACAAAACAACGGTAATACCCGGCCAGGCCAAGGAAACTGTAGATCTCTGTAGCTGAGGAGGGCCTGGGCGAACTCTACACGGCCTCCACCTTCTTCGGAGCTACCCGAATTCCCTCACTTGATACCACATGGCCTAGGAACGCCACAGAACTCAACCAAAACTCAGATTTTGAGAACTTTGCATACAATTTCTTCTCTCAGGGTCTGGAGCACTATCCTCATGTGTTGTTCATGATCTTCCCGACTACGAGAGCATACAAGAATATCATCTATAAAAACAATGACAAACGAGTCAAGAGAGGGCCTGAATACACTGTGCATCAAATGCATAAAATCCTTTGGGGCGTTGGTCAGCCCAAATGACATGACAAGGAATTCGTAATGACCATACTGAGCCCTGAAAGCAGTCTTCGGGATATTCGGCTCCCGAATCTTTAGCTGGTGATAACCTGAGCGCAAATCAATCTTAGAAAACACTTGTGTGCCCTGAAGCTGGTCAAATAGATCATAAATACGAGGTAGAGGTTATCGGTTCTTCACTGTAACTTTTTTCAACTAACGATAATCGATACACAAGCGCATAGAACCATCATTTTTCTTCACAAACAAAATAGGAGCACCCCATGGGGAAACACTAGGTCGAATAAAACCCTTATCAAGCAATTCTTGTAAGTGATCCTTCAACTCCTTCAACCCAGGAGGAGCCATACGGTAAGGAGAATAGATATGGGTTAAGTGCCCGGCAACAAATCAATACCAAAATCAATGTCCTAGTCGGGCACCATGCCCGGAGGATCAGCTGGAAACACATCGGGGAAATCCCATACTACTGGAACAGATTTAACAGAAGGGGTATCAGCACTGACATCTCTCACATAGGCTAGATACGCGGCGCACCCCTTCTCAAGCATACGCTGAGCTTTAAGAAAGTACATAACTCTACTGGCAGTGTGATCAAAAGTACCACTCCACTCAATACGTGAAATACCTGGCATAACCAGCATCACAGTTTTAGCATGACAATCAAGAATAGCATACTGGGGCGACCACCAGTCCATGCCCAAGATAATATCAAAATCAACCATATCAAGTAATAAAAGATCTGCCCTGGTCTCAAAACCACGAATAGTAACCAAACACGACTGATATATGCGGTCCACAACAAGGGAATCTCCCACGGGAGTAGAAACATAAATAGGAGAGCTCAAGATCTCTCGGGTTGTACCCAAATGCGGAGCAAAATCAGATGACGCATAAGAATAAGTAGAGCCTGGATCGAATAGAACTGATTCCTCTCTGTGACAAACCAATATAATACATGTGATAACAGAATCATAGGCAACAGCGTCGGCACGGTCAGGAATGGCATAAAATCTGGCCTGGCCCGGCCCCTCCCTCGAGGGCGACCTCTATCTCCCCGATCCCCTCCCCTAGCTAGCTGGGTAAGTACGGTGGCAGCTGGAGCTGGAACCATAGCCTGCTGACCCAGTGGAGCATCCTGAGGATGTGGAGTCTGAGAAGGTACACCCCTCCCTAGGGCACTCTCTAACCAAGTGGCGGGTATCCCTGCTCTCAAAACAAGCTCTAGGAGGGCGTGGTGGCTATGACTGACTGGATCCACCCTTGCTAGACTAACCTATGGAGGTACCCTGTGCATGAGGCACACTAGAAACCGGAGGTGCATAATAAGGCTCCTGAGATCTGGGACGATCTGGAGTACTGCTGGATGAAGGAAGAGCTAAGTGAATTGGGCGACCCGTATAGCCCCTACCATGACGTCTTGCTACTACAGTACAAGTACCACAGAAATGACCAGACTCTCGAGGCCTCTTGGCCTCTCTCTCCTCTCGCTCTCTGGCATGCATACCCTCTATCCTCCTAGCAATACTCACCACCTGCTAATAGGGTATACCCATCTCCAACTCTCACTCCATGCCAGACCTGATGGAAGGAATAAGACCCTCGATAAACCTGCAAACCCTCTCACGAAAAGTAGACACCAAAGCAGGCGCATGCCTGGCCAACCTAGTATATCGGATGGCATACTAAGGGACAGTCATACGTCCCTGGCACAAGTGCTCAAACTCCGTGCGCCATGCATCTTGGAGGCTCTGGGGAAAAAATCCGTGTGAAACATATCTGAAAACTGAGTCCAAGTCAGGGAGGCAGCCTCGTCCGGGCAGTCTAACTGAAAGGTGCACCACCAGTCATAGGTGGCTCCCTGAAGCTGGAAAGCTGCAAAGGAAACCCCACTCGATGCAGTAATACCCATGGTAAGGAAAATGCGGTGACAATCCTCTAGAAATCCCAAGCATCATCTGTAGCTAGCCCACTTAAAATATGAGGGTCATACTTCTTGAACCGCTCCAATATACGCTGCTCATCTTCCGAAGCAGGTGCCCCATCCTCGGCCTGAACCGCCACCGCAGGCTATGCAGGAATAATATCTGGAATCTGTCCCATATGCACCCTCTGCTCTGGAGTGCGGGATGCGGGAGTCTGGGCTCCTTCCCTGGACTGGGACGTGGCTGCAGGAAGTGGAGGTAACCCTGCCTGCGACAGCGTGGTATACATGCTCATGAACTACGCCAATGCCTCCTGAACAGCTGGAGTAGTGGTGGTTGTGGGCGTCTCTAGTTCCTGAGTCTTGACTGGGTCCGCTAGTGGCACCTCGGCGGCTGCTCGCGCAGGTGCTCTGGCTGCACCCCACGCACGTCCATGACCCCTACCCCTGACCCTGCCTCTAGCGGCTACTGGAGGGGGTGCGGGTGCCTGATCGTCCAGGGTCGTGCGTGACCTCACCATCTGTGCGAGAATAGAAGACTGAAGTTTAGAATCGAGGTCAATAACATAGCATGACAATAATTCAATGAAGTGAAGATTTTTTTCCTAAATAGTTACATAGCCTCCCGTAGATAAGCATAGACGTCTCCATAACGATCAGCGAGACAATAAATAACCGGCTTGCGTCCCGTGACTCCTATGAACCTAGAGCTATGATACCAACTTGTCACGGCCCTAGTTTACCAATCGTGAACCTTTCATGACGGCACCCAGTCTTCGCGACTAGGTAAGCCTGACACATTTCAGAAATTCAACAACCTTTACAAAAACGATAAACAAACTGAATAACATAAGAAAATGTATAGGGTGCCTTCTGGCACATAAACTTCAATTCAAAATAATGCAAAAACCTCCAAGACCCGGAAACCCACGGGCAACACAGGCTAAGACTAAAACATAACATACGGCTATAATATCCAGAAGTGTATACAACAACTGAGTACATGAATGAAACTGCTAACTAAAATGTAGAATAGATGGAGACTCTTCGGCTCTGCGGACGCGGTAGATGCATACCTCAAGTCTCAAAGTGTAGCTCCGAAGTCACTGATAGCGCGCTCAACCAGAAATACCCGGATCTGCACAATAAAAGCGTGAAGAAGAGTAGCATGAGTACACCACAGCGGTACTCAGTAAGTGCCAAGCCTAACCTCAGTGGAGTAGTGATGAGTAAGGACGAGGCCCTACTGAGATGAACATAAGAAATAATATAAGAATGAAAGACAGTAGGTAATGAAGTAAATCTCGAATATCTATCAAGACCATAAGTAAAACGGAACAGGCTACAAATAGAATCTACGAATACAAGAAAAATCACTCAAAAGTCAGGATGCCACATGGAGCTCCGGGAATTCAACCCGCAGTCCATTCTTACCAATATCTGAGGATCCTACGGGAATTGAACCCGTAGTCCGTCATACCAATAACATAGGATCTCCCGGGAATCCGTAGTCCATCATACCAATAACAGAGGATCTTCCGGGAATTGAACCCATAGTCTGTCATACCAATAACAGAGGATCTCCCGGGAATTGAACCCGTAGTCCGTCATACCCGTAACAGAGGATCTCCCGGGAATTGAACTCGTAGTCCGTCATACCAATAATAGAGGGTCTCCCGAGAATTGAACCCGTTGTCCATCATACCAACAACAAAGGATCTATCACGAATTGAACCCGTAGTCCCAATCGTAAACACTTCGCAACAATTCAATATTTAATATAAAGAAGCCAAGTATAGCAACATGTAAAGGTCTAGAGCCTAGCATGCTCACAAAGAGGAACAAATATGCAATTTAGTCAAATAGAGAAAATAAATTACTAACATGCTTTTCCTAACTAAAACAAGTGAAGTTGCATTTTTAGCAGTTAAATAAACGAAGAAACACAGTCTAAATAAGTCAAGTAAGGTGAATTTTTAACAACTAACACAAGTACGGGCCGGTCACCTCGCTCACAAGGCATTTAAACAACAGCAAGGATATCCTAAGGGGAGAGGTCCCCCACACAAGGTTAGACAAGCACTTACCTTGAACCGGTACAAAACCGCTAAGAAAAAATGCCCTTGCCACGAGTATCCTTTTTCCGAGTGGCCCAAATCTATTCAAACCAATTACATATTGAAAATAGCATCGCAAGTAACTAATTACACTGTCAAAATTAAAGTGAAGGCGCGAAAATAGGTGAAATGACCAAAATGCCCCTCAGGCCAACATCTTGGAGTCGAATAATGTTTACATATTTAGAAACATCGTACTCTCACGAGTCTAACCATATAAAAATTCTCCCAAATCGGAGGTCAAATGCCACTTCAAATCATCAGAGCTAGGTCTAAGAACTTTACCCCAATTTTCAGCCAAAATCTGAAATTAAAGCTTGAAGTCGAGATTAGCTTAGTGGATTTCAGTCATAGAGGAGTAAGGAATAATTAACCGATGTTTGCCTCTGAAACTCCCTCGAAATATCTCCCAAAACCGAGCTCTCTAGCCTGCATTTTGGTAAAAATGGAATAAGGGTTCGTTTTTGAAGTGTTTATAACTGCCCAGGTAATTAGTGAATCGCGATCGCGAAGATAGGGCCACGATCGCGAAGACTGAAATAGAGGCTCCAGGAAAAAGCCCTACGCGATCGCCAGAAGAGGCATGCGATCGCGTACAAGGAGGGGCTGGCCTTACGTGATCGCGTATGAAGGCATGCAATTGCGGAAGAGGAATTGGAAGAGGTATGCGATCGCGAACAGATCCCTGCGATTGCGATGAAGGAATTTGGGCCCCCTCCGAGATTGGCCTACGCGATCGCGGAAGAAGATATGCGATCGCAGAGAAGGATTTTCTGCAGCAAATCTGAAGGAAAAACTGTAACTCTTTACAACACAAAAATGCCATGTTGGGCATCCGAAACACACCCGCGGCCCCCGAGACCTCAACCAAACCTGCGAACATATCCCATAATATCATTCAAACTTGTACCAATCCTTAAACCACCTAAAAAAACATCGGAAACTTGAATTAATCAATAATTTGAACTTAAAAACTTCAAAACGTAACCAAACTCGCTTTCGATTCAAAACCTGACCAAAACACGTCTTATTGACCTAAACTTTTGCACACAAGTCCCAAATGACATGAAGGTGCTACATCAACTTCCAGGATCCCGTTCCGACTCTCGGATTAAAAATTCACTATCGGACCGGAAATATCAAAATTCTAACTTTCGGCATTTCTAGCTTAAATGAGCTACGGACAACCCAAATACATTCCGAACATGCTCCAAACCCCAAAATCACCTAACGGAGCTAACGGAACCATCAGATTTCCATTCTGAGGTCATCTTTACACTGTTCTGATTACGGACTATTTTCCAACACTTATGCTCTCAATTAGGGACTAAGTGTCCCAAAACACTCCGAATTCTATTACCGAACATCCCGGCAAACCAAAATAGCAGAAATGAACTTAGGAAAATAGTTAATAGGGGAACGGGGCATGAATTCCAAAGACGACCGGTCGGGTTGTCACATCAAGTCATCAACTACCTCAATATGTAAGCAAGCAACCTACCATCCTAACAATACTGTGGAACAATCTTTCATAGAGTAATTGCAACTTGTGCCTAGCCGCAGAGCTCTCAGAAGCACCACTACTAAGCTGAAACAATAGAATATCCTTCCACAAGGCGACGATAATAGCTCAAACAACCCCGCTGAGGGAAACACCCCACACCACATTTCTAGTACCGTTACTATCCTTAAATTCTCAATTTTATAACCATTGGTTCGTGTCGCGTAAGATTGAGTATGAAGGAATTAAGGGCATCAGCCTCAAGGAAATCAAATCGCACGATAAGGAATCAAGAAGGGAAGTACTCCTAACAGTCCTATATCCTCCCGAAGATAAGTACATATGTCTCCGTACCGATCCGCAAGACTCTACTAGACTTTCTCATGACTCGTGAGACCTAAGGGAACCTGGCTCTGATACGATGTTGTCACGACCCAAAATCCACTAAGGTTCGTGATGGTGCCGGACACCACTGTCAGGTAAGCCAACAAATATATTTAATTAAATTCTCATTTAATTATTTTCGTAAATACTTCTTTTATACGTTTAAAACAATACATAGTAAATTCCTCTAAAGAAATAGTAAAACATTTTACAACTTTTAAAAGTTTTAAATAAACCAAAGACATCCTAAAACCCGGTGTCACAAGTGCATGAGCAATTTCTAAGAAATAATGTAATACAACAACCGTCTGGAATACATTATTAGATAGAAAATAAATACAGTAATCTAAGAGAGACTTGCTCGTTGGGGGTCGTCTCAGGGAAATGCAGCTCACATAAGTCTCCATATCATATCAACCATGCTGCTATGCCCACTAGGCCACTAAATATTCATGTGCCTATGCAACAAAAATGCACATCAAGTCTAGAATGAGTACGAAAACAACGTGTACTTAGCAAGTATCCCGTCTAATCTCGCAGAAGTAGAGATGAGAAGTCGACTTTGACACTTGCTAGTGGTCCAAAAGTAATATAGTGAAAATGTAAGGAAATCATGAATTTATATAGTAATTATAACTCATAAAGTCGGAAAGCATGTAAACACCTTCTCAAATAATAAAGGATTTCCAAGATTTACTTTTTATTTTCTTTATCAACTTGTGTCGGGCCAGGAAAAGCAAATATCAACACTTATAATTCTCAAGCAAGCAATACAAGTATGTGCATATCATGCCAAGGACGTACGGCCCGATCCAAATATATTGAAACGGTGCACAGCCAGAGGGTCAAATGGCGCGAACCATAGAGGCATCTATTCAATCTATCGAGGTATTCGGCCCGTTTTGAAATTTAACACACACAGACAGTCAATCAAGAAGTCAACAGGAAACAATTATCCAAAGAAAAGCCAATTCTCTTAAAAGATATTAGAAAGTGAAGTTTAATCCTTTTAGAAATTCATTTACTAATTCGACGTGATTTGAGAAATTCAAAATGTCAATAAGGTTACAAATATTTCAAGTATAGCACTCTTTTGGGTCCTAGACTACCCGGACTTAAACATAAGGGTAGCTATGTACGGACTCTCGTCACCTCGTTAATACGTAGACCCCACAAATAAGAGCACATGACCAATTATTTCACTTATGAGGACAATTCCCTCTTACAAGGTTAGAAAGGAGACCCACCTCGCCCGAAAATCAATTACCGGCATTTCCACACCCATCCGAAGACCCGAATCGATGCTAAATGCTCCAAAGCTAGCCAATAATTATGCAAATCTATAAATATATGCTCAATTACTCATTACAATCCAATTTATAACAATTCCTAACATCGATCGAAAAGTTGACAAAAATGCCCTCGGGCCTACGTGCCCGGATTCCAAATTTGTTTCGAATGATAAGTTTACCCACAACCTCACGAACTCATATATATAGATTTCTATAAATTTCATACCCAAAATTGTTGTCAAATTCTAAGAATATCAACTTTCTAGGTTTTCCTCAAACCCCAAGTTTCTACCAGTTTCATGCTCAAATACGTACATAATCAATGTATTTAACTCAAGATAGGTGGGGATAGCGTATATTATCATTGATAAAGAAAATACCCTCTTGAAACCCTCCAAGAATCGCTTAATCTAAGAAAATATGAGAGAATGGCCAAATCTCGATTTTTAGAACACTCACTGCGTCTACTCCTTTCCGCACATACGGTCACTTGGCCACTTCTGCAGTTCCGCAGGTGCGGTTATAATACCGCTTCTGCGGTCCTTCTCCTACTTCCCCAACCCACTTCCACGCCGAGATCGCAGGATTTCCTTTGCACCTGCAGCATGACGACTGCACCTGCAGCCCTAGCCTCGCAGGTGCGGTTACACCAACAACCAACAACTTCAGCCTTCTCCAAAATACTATTTTTGATCCGTTAACCACCTGGAATCTACACTAGGCTTCCGGGACCCCAACCAATCATGCCAAATAGTCCCAAATATAATAAAAACTTACTGGAGGCCTCAAATCATATCAAACAATGCTAAAATCACGAATCGACCTCCAATTCAAGATTTACGAACTTTAGAACTTCAAACTTATACTTTCGATGTTTAAACCTATCAAATCACATCCGATTGATTTCAAATTTTGCACATAAATTATATTCGACATTAAGGACCTACTCCAACTTTCGGAATCGAATTCCGATCCCGATAACAAAAAGTCCACTTCCGGTCAAACTTCTCAAAAACCTTCAAATTTCTATCTTTAGCCAAATGACTCCAAAACAACCCACTAACCTCCGAATTCACTTCTGATCGTGCTTTCAACTGTAGAATAGCCATACGGAGCTACTCCAAGACTTAAAATCCCAAACGGATGACGATAACACTGAAATTCACTTCAACCCAAACTTATAAATTTCTTCAAAAATACTAACTTCCGCTATAGGGGCCAAAACGCTCCTGGATCATCTGAAACCCTATTCGGGCATATGCCCAATTCTAAAATTATCATACAAACCTGTTTGAATCCCCGAATCCTGATTCGGAGGTCGTTTACTCAAATTGCGATCTAAATTAATTCTTTCAACTTAAAGCTTCTAAAATAAGAATTCTCTTTGTAAATCAATTTTGAATTTCCCGAAGTTCAATTTCAACAACGCGTGCAAGTCATAATACCTGAAATGAAGTTGTTCATAGTCCCAAACTACTGAATGGCGTGTTAGAGCTCAAAATGACCGGTCGGGTCATTATAGAAAATGAATATGATCAATATAAAGAAAGCAGTGAGGATTGAATAGTTTGTGTGTTTTATGACTTGTTTGATTTCTTATGTTATTTCCTACGTTATTCCTTATGTTATTGTTTTATTTTTATATCTTGTTGGATTTTATATATGTTCTTTTTTCATTATTAAGAATTTCTTTATATTATTACCTGTTAATTTTGCTATTAGTATATTTTGTTTTACTTAATTTACACAAATGGCTTCTAAAGGTAAAGAACTGAAATATCTGAGAAGAAAAAAAATACTTTGCCATCCATGAGCGATCACATTCCTCCACACATTCCTAGGATATATCCTCCACCTAGTTTTTCTCGTCCTACTCAGTCGACAACTGCATTACCACCTGAGTTTTTCAGAGTCCCCCCGGTTAGCACAATACAATATCATTCCATGCCGACCCAGGGTGGTTCATCCTAAGCCTCCACTACTATTAATTTTACGTCCACGGCCAATTTTCCACCTTTGAATTCTTGTTTCCCTGCTAGTCAGCATGATGGCTCACCATTGATTCAATCTTAGGGCGGGCATGATGGTTCATCTTTTGTGCCTCTATCATCGTCCACTCCATTATCATCTTCATCACCATCTACTCCTAGTATTTCTCAACTTGATATCGGAGGATCTCAGGCTGCTACATCCCCATTTACTAGTGTTGCTTGATTTGTTCCTTCATGAAGATGGTATCTTGGTGGGACTGTGGAGTACAGTCATATGCATCAATTGATTATCATACCCCATGGGGACGGGTAAGTAATTCTTTAATTTTTAATTATTAGAATAAAGATCTACATATATTTAACGAATCTTTATTTTACATATAATGCAGGTTTTTGCCATCCTTTCAGGATACACACATGGTTGTGGAAATTATGAAGTCATTTTTGCATGAGCCATGAAATTCCTGGAGAGAGAATCCATACCAAATCAGATTAAATATGTGGTTTCGCTTTAAGATACGAACAAACATAATTTATAAAATTTATATAGTATTTATTGTGTTCGTCTAACATTTATTTTAACTAAGGCTAAGTGTGTATGGAAGCGTTATCACAAAAATGTGGAGAATGAAAATTCGAGAAGAGAACTCACTCGGAAAGGTGGGAGCAGTCTTTGAGGTTGCGTGAAGATGTGTGGTCTCAACTATTGGAAAAGTGGAATACCGAAGAATGGAAGCAAAGGAGTGAAAGGCAAACAAAGCCTCCAGTAAGGGTGGCTCGTCGCACGCTAGAGGTTCAATCAGTTTTGCGGTCCATCGATTGAGATTGATAAGTTATTTCTAAATTTTTCTTAGCTTTACTTATATGATATTCAAGTAACAAACACATTTTTTTTTATTTTTAAAGGAAAAGGTATACAGGGTAGATGTGTCTCATGCTACTATCTTTGAGGAGAAGAAGAAGAAGGAGGAGGAGGAGGAGGATGTACAAGAGAAGCATGGGTCGAACCGCATGCATTGGAGATACATATAAGATTCTAAAAATACTACCTTTACTCTTGGTTAAGATTAATTTTCTTATATAATTTTTGTCAATAACATTTCACGAAGAGTATCACAGAAGAATTGAGGAGTGGCAACAAAGCCAACCCGATTCTCAACCGATGCCCAAAGACATGACTTCGATATGGACATCGGCAGCCGACAGAGTAAATAAACGTATAAAGTATTTTAGTAATTTTTAATATATGACTTCGTTTTAATATTATTTTGTAAAAGTTGTATGTTTCTTCTCTTACTCATTTAAATATTTTTTTAATGTTTCATGAAAAATAAATAAATGTAGAGTCTATGGACTTGAAGCGCAGCCATCGTCCAACCACATTACTTAGTGGTATTTCTGCTTCACCCGATGAAATTAAGAAAATGCGGACGCAAATCGATGAATTATCTCAACAATGAAATAATACTCAAGAAACAATAAAGTATGATGCAGATATTCATGGCAAATCATGGAAAACACCGTACAATAAAAGAATCCAACAATGAAGAGACTGAAACTGATGATGATCGGTAGTACTAATTTGGAATATAATATGAGTTTAGACTTTATTGGTTTTGGCTTAGTTGGTTTTATACAGGGATTATGTGTTATACTTTAATGTGTTTTAATAGATATGTTTCCACTTCTTTGAAAATGTACGTTGTATAGTTTGGTAGTTTAATATTTGATGTTTTGCTGGTTGGTTGAATGATTGGTTTAATATTTGAATTATTAGGTTGGTTGAATGGTTGATTCTGAATTGCAGGTGGTGTAGCTTAAAATACAACAAAATTGTGCTGAAAAAATTTAGATTTTTCGACTGATTTGTGACTACTTTGGTCGCAAAACTTCGCTGGAAATTTTCAGATTTACGACTAAAGTGGACGAAAAAAATTTATTCAACCGATTTGGTTGAAAATTATGAATTTAATTTAAATTCATTATTAAACTTACCGTCCAAAATGGTGAGAAATATCAAGAAATTATTAATAATTTATTTTAAATATGTGACATATTCGGTTGCAAAAGTCAAATTTTGCCGGTCTCACAATTTTTTCCTCTTTGCGACTGTTTTGGTCGTAAATTTCTGACCGTTTCAGTCAAAAAAATTTTGTGACAATTTATATTCCGACCACTTTATTTTCATTGAAAATAAGTAATTTTCGACTAATTTTCAACGAAGATAGTGGTCGAAAATTGACACTTTCTAGTAGCGAACATTATTGTTATTCAAAAAATAGTATTTTAACATCAATAGCAAAAATAAGGAGCTGCGTTATAGCCTGATGGATCATTTTATTTATAATCAAGTTATACTGAGATTATAATATGAGTATTACAGTCCAAGGATTAGATTATGATAGAAGTGCTCATTCAATATACTTTTATTGGTATATATATAATATATATATATAAAGCTTGGATAAACTTTTATTTCAATTTTAACTATAGTTTTTCTAAAGGCCTTGAGAGTAGATATTTATAGAAGGCATCACTTTGCTATTTATCCCAAGATTGTTACACTACATTAATGAGGATGACACAAAAATAATACTACAATTATAATATAAATGATCCCAAGATTTGTTATACCGGAATTAAAATACAATTAAATGCGCAATAAACTAATTTTGTATTTTATTCCAAAATTGTTGTCCCTTATCCTCTTAAACCAATGATGTGTGGTTGTAATTCATGATTTTTGCACATTATATGCTTTGCGTTTTACATGTTTTAATGTTAAAATACATTTTGTTTGAGCATAATGGAGGCTATTTTATGCGTAGGTGAAAATGAAAGTAGAGCTAGAGGGATGCTTAAACGTCGAAAGTGCGGTCGATAAGGGTGAAAAGGACAAGCTGGGCAAAAGCCAACTCGACCAGGCTTTATCCAGGTGAAGCCAGCTTAAAGCCAGGCATAACCGGGCTTTATCCAGGCGAGACCATCTTAAAGCCAGGCCTAGGCCGGCATTATCCAGGCAAGGCCAGCTTAAAGTCAGGCCTATACTGGCGTTATCTAGGCGACATTAGGCCTAAGGCCAGGCTCGTCCGAGTTTTAAAGATTTTAAGTGTTCTCTGATTTGACTAGAAGTTAACCTACTCGTTTAAGTCTTGTCCCAAACATATATATAGACCCAAAAAAATGCCACTTTGAAGGACTTTTGCAACTGGGGGAGAGAATAACTTGTGGAACACTACTTGGGAGTTGAAGACATTGATTTCTACATCTCTTAATCCTTACTCTGTAATTTAATTATACAAATCACTTCGGATATTTGTACTATGAGTATGAGAAGCTAAACTCACAATCTAAGGTTTTGATGAAACCTGTTGAAGGATGGTTTTCTCGTTATGTAAATATAGATTTGCTATATTATTTTCTCTATTTGTTCAACTACATTCTTAATATTGTTGATTGAAGGGCCCTTAATTAGTAGTTCCAATTTAGTATGCATTACTCGGGAGAGAGTGCATATTTAGGTAGTTGTTGAATATCATCACTCTTAACGTATATGAGGGATCAATACGAAGGGTTAAAAGTTGGATTAAGAATAACGAAACTTTGGGTGCGATCAAAGTGAGCTGCTGCACTTAAAGCTAGCTGGTATAATTTGGGAGAATATGTCTAGTATATTGTCGTAATTACTCAAAGAGAGTTGCGACATTCAGAGTGCTCATGATCGATAGAGAAGACTTAGGTAAATTTATAGAAACATAGCATAAAGGATTCCAACAACATGGGAAATCGGAACCTTAGGATCATTCTCATTCTTGCTTACAAAATGTTCATAGTTAGTTCTTAATTACTGCATTTTTATTACGTATTTAGTTAATAAAAATCTGAAGATTGAATACGTGAATTTATATGAGTCTAATAGATGTGATTGATAAGTTAACTCCCTGTGAGATTCGACTCCGACTTGTTAGTCGGAATATATTTGTAGCCACTTCTTTGTCCTTTTTATTAGTCATAATTGGGCGTGATCAAATTTTAGCGTCGTTGCCAAGAATTAACAGTGTTATTAATTGCAGTTAAAAGGAAGTGCAAAAATTATTACTTTAGTCAATTTTCTTCAATTTAAACTGATCATTGAAATTCTAATGTTTGTAGTCTTGGTTGTTACATGTGTATGCCTAGAAACACCTCAAGAACTGGTGAATTGTTTGAAGCATTATCAGATCCTGAGAAACTTTTCAAGGCATTGAATCGTGCAAACATGAAAGGCAAATAACAATAGAAATCATCCCAAAAAATCTAACTAGACATGGAAGACGATCATCTAAACAAAAGAAACAACGAGAATGTCAGAAACAATCAGGGTGTGGTACCTCTTGTGCCAGAAGCAGCACTATATGAGTGGGTGCAACCCACCGCTGAGAACTTATCAATTGCCATTATAGTCCCTAATATACAAGTATATTCATTCCAGATAACAAACAACATGCTATATTTGTTGTAGAACAAAGGACTGTTCTCTAGGTCATGCGTTAAAGATCCTCAACAGCATCTGAAGAATTTCCTATCAATTTGTGCCTCGCAGAGGCAACATAACATGACATCGAAATTAATGTGGTTGTTGTTGTTTTCATTCTCAGTGACAGAAGCAGCTTAGACATGGCTTAATTCACTCCTCATAAATTCCATCACTACTTGTGAACAAATTTCAACCACCCAACAAGACTGCTCAGCAAATTGATGAGATATTTAGCTTCAGACGGAAACCAACAGAGACGTTACAAGAAACTTGGGAGAGATATAAGGGTCTGATGATTGCATTTCCACATCATGGTATTCCGGAGAAGAAGTTGGGGCAGAGATTTTACATGGGTTTGGCAGATAGCTTGAAGGCAAATGTTGATGCTTCAGTAGGTGGAGCACTTTTTAGCAAAACTTTCAGAGAAAGCAAGATCCTACTTGATAAGATGGCATAAAACTCTGGATGGACAACAAGAAATTCTCAAATCACTCATGTAGTTAACTCAGTGGCATTAGACCCAACTAAGTCCATAGCTGAAAATACGGCCACTCTACTAACACAAATGAGCATCCTTACCAGAAAGGTTGATGAATCAGGCCAGGAGCAGTAGGTACACATAGTTGATACAACTAATGGGGGTTTATGTACATCATGCATTAATCAACCATATGTCTTCTCGTGGAGTGCTAAAGGTGATAACCAATAATATCAGGAGAACGTGAATTATGTGGCCACCTATGGGGGACCGAGACTAGGTGGTCAGAATTGGAGTCAGCAGAATCAAAAATATAGGTTGTCTCAATGGTAGTACAACAACAACAATAACTTTTGGGATATGCAACCACAAGGTCAAATGATGCCTTACCAAAGGCAACAAGGTTACAACCAGCAAAATCAACAGCACACTTATCAATAACCTCAATATCAACAGACTGTGAGACACGAAGTTGGGTTTGCTAAACTCAAGAGAATGCTGCAACAAATGATAGGGTCTACTAGAAAACTAACTGACAGAGTAAACTCACATGAATCAACGATAAAGAATATTGAGATCCAACTAGGACATATTTCTATGGCCCTAAGTAATCGTCCTTACGGGACACTACCTGCATACACAATCAATTCGAAAGAGCAGGGCCTGAAGCAGTTGATGGAAGTGAGTCTCTGAAATGGTAGAGACTTAGATCTGGAGCAAGAAATTGCTTGCTAAAGCAGATCGATTGAGACAATGGTGACAATACCCATTGATATAAATGATTCAGTAGGGTTAACTGAGGTGACGGTATAAATGTACAAGAGAACACCAACAAAGAAGAGGAGGTTGTGAAAGAAACTGAGGTTATACCAGAACCGACAGAAGCGGTGCCTGAACAAGAGAAAAATTGAATAACAGGGAAGAAGTGACTTCCAACACCATTCCCAGAGAGATTGGACAAGTATCGAAAAGATGAGCAGTACAAGAAATTCTTGGAGATGTTAAAGCAAATTCATGTAAACATTCCATTGACTGATGCTTTAAAGGAAATGCCTGGTTATGCGAACATGATGAAGGACTTCATGTCCCGCAAGTAATACTTTCAAGACTTGGCCACGATTACACTGACACGGACCTGCAGTGTTGTTGTGACCCATAGCTAAGAAGCTGTCTGACCCAGGGAGTTTCATAATCCTTTGCACAATAGGCAATTTAGCATTTACTAAGGCATTATGTGATCTGGGAGCAAGCATATACCTTATGCCCCTGGCTATCTACAAAAGGCTAGGCATTGGAAGAGCTAGACCTACATCTATGTTAATACGGCTGGCTGATCGAACAGTGAAGCGGCTCTCTAGGATTCTAGATGATGTATTGGTACAGGTTGGGAAGTTTGTGTTCCCAACATATTTTGTAATCCTTGAATGTCGGGTTGACGAAGAAATTCCCATAATTTTGGGAAGACCATTCTTGTCTTAATTGATTGTAAAACTAAAGAGCTCGAGATGAGATTAAACGATGAAGAGATAAAATTCAATGTGCAGAAATCTATACGGAGACCAAGTGAATTTGCTAATTGCTCTCTAATTGATGCGGTGGATGTAGTTTTGGAGGAGGAAGATGAGGGATTGATTATTAATGACCCTCTAGCAGCCCGTCTCATTAACTTAAACGAAGCTAATGGTGAAGACTTAGTAGAGTTGTTACTTGCTCTTGAAGGGCAGTGTTTTTGGAGAAGGGAGCTCGAATTTGAGCCCTTGCACTTAGAGGAAATAAGAACTCATTCAGCTAAGCCATCAATAGAAGCGCCACCAAAGTTGGAACTAATACCGTTGTCATCTCATCTTAGGTATGCATTCTTAGGATCTAACTCAACTCTACATGTTATTATCTCATCTAGTTTGTTAGATGTGCAGGCAGATCAACTTTTGCAGGTACTGACTGATTGTAAGACTGCAATTGGGTGGGCCGTTGTAAATATAAAGAGGATCAGCCCGACCTTCTGTATGCATAAGATTAAACTAGAAGATGGGCACAAACCTTCCAGAGAACATCAAAGAAGTATGAAGCCCAGTATCAAAAAAGTGGTGAAGAAAGAGGTGATCTAGTGGCTAGATGCGGGAATCATATTCCCAATATCTGATAGTAACTGGGTTAGCCGAGTTCAGTGTGTACCAAAAAAGGGAGCCATGACGGTAGTGAAAAATAAGAAGAATGAATTGATCTCTACACGAACAGTCACAGGTTGATGACTCTGTATGGATTACAGGAAGTTGAACTTGGCTACTAGGAAGGACCATTTTGCATTGCCATTCATTGATCAGATGCTTGATAGATTGGCAGGGAGGTCTTACTTTTGCTTCCTGGATGGGTACTCGGGGTATAATCAGATTTCCATTTCCCTAGAGGATAGAGAGAAAATGTTGTTCACCTGCCTTTATAGTATCTATGCCTTTTGGAGAATGTCGTTTGGCCTATGCAACACACCCACCACATTTCAAAGGTGCATGATGGCCATCTTCACAGATATGGTAGAAAAGATAATGGAGGTTTTCATGGATGAATTCTCAGGGGTGGGGAATTCATTTGATGATTGCCTTGTGAACTTGAGAAGAGTTTTCCAAAAGTGTATCGAGACTAATCTGGTACTCAATTGGGAAAAGTGTTATTTCATGGTACAAGAAGGTATAGTCTTGTGGCACCTGGTGTCAAGTAAAGGTATTAAGGTGGATCGTGCAAGGGTTGATGAGATAAAAAATCTTCCATCACTCACCTCCGTCAAAGAAATTTTTGAAGTTTTCTTGGGCATGTCGGTATTTATAGAAGATTTATAAAAGCTTTTTCAAAAATTTCTAATACCTTGTGTAAATTTCATGAAAAAGATCACACTTTTGTGTTTTTTGATGATTGCAGGATAGCTTTTGAGGAATTAAAGAAAAGACTGGTAACAATACCTATCATAGTTGCCCCCGATTGGGAGCAACTATTTGAGCTGATTTGTGATATGAGTGACTATGATGTGGGAGCAGTTCTTGGGTAGGAGAAAAGATAAAATCATGCATCCACTATACTACGCAAGTAGAACGTTGAGTGGAGCCCAGAAAAAAATACACTGTGACCGAGATGGAGATATTAGTAGTGGTGTTCGCATTTGACAAGTCCAGGTTATACCTGATAGGATCGAAGGTAATTGTTTATGCTGACCATGCTTATCTCAGGTACTTGATCGAGAAAAACGAGTCAAAACTGCACTATGGGTGCTACTGCTGCAAGAATTTGATTTGGAGATCCGTGACCGAAAGGGAGCAGAGAACCAAGTGGCTGATCATTTTTTTAGGCTAGAAGGAGCTGAAAAGAAGGTTGAGGTGGAAGAGATTCTGGAAACTTTTCCAGATGAACAATTACTAGCCATGAATCTTGAGGCAGCGCCATGGTATGCAGACATTGAAAACTACCTCGCGAGTGGTATTGTTCCATATGACATTTCCTCTATTCAAAAGAAAAAGTTCTTTCGTGATTGTTGCATGTATTATTGGGATGATCCTTATCTATTTAGGATTTGTGTTGATAACATGATCCGGAGATGTATCCCGAGATATACCGGTCTTTTACATGTCACACGTCACCATATGGTGGGCACTTTGTGGGAGTAAGGACAGGTGTGAAAGTCTTGGAGTTAGGCTTCTACACGCCAACATTGTTCAAAGATGCACACCTATGGATAAAGGGGTGTGATGAATGCCAACGAACCGGGAATATATTGTGTCGACATGAGATGCCTATGAAACCAATTCAGGAGGTAGAAGTGTTTGATTGTCACGACCCAATTTCCATACCCGGTCGTGATGGTGCATCTCGTGAAGATAACGCCAGCCAACTAACCCAATTCGTTTCTTTAACACTTACTGAACATAAATAGATGGGAAAATGTAAGTCAAAGAACATTAATATCAATATCATAGTCTAACTCAGCCTGACCGGGGTGTCACAAGTCACGAGCATCTAGGAGGGTCTTTATTACAATTTTAAAGTCTATAATACATAGAGTAAAATCTGAAAATCAAGAAAAAGAATCTCGGTGCCGCGAGCGCCGGCGGTCACCCTGCTTGGCCACGATAGCAATACCCTCAATCCGCTACTAACCCGCTATATGGTGAACAGTTGCTGCAACTGCACGCGAGGTTCAAGGAGTAAAGTGAGTACTTCCAACTCAGTGGTAATAAGAGCGAATAATACCTGAGCGATAAGAAAACACGTATGAGCACTCCAAAATGCAATAGCATGTAGTACATCCCCTTTTCTCAAAAAAAATAGTAAAACCGTAACACCGAGAAAAATCCTTTAGAAAATCTCAAGCTCAGTTAAAAATTCTCTTTTGTGAATATTCCTTTTCAACAGTTGCGAAAATAATTTCAACAAGTAGGGAATAATTAGAAATCTGCCCCTCGTGCTCAATATCAACCTCTTAGTACAGTATCAGCCCTGTAGGCTCACTCCCAACTGACAAAAAGTACAAAACCAGCCTCTCGGGCTCAACAATCCTTAACATGTAATACCAGGGTATCTGGGCAACAAGGCAAGTAATAGCATGTATGTCAATGCTATGTGAGTGCTAAAAATCATGCCACGTAGTACAAACAGGAATGAATGCATAAATGCAATGCAATGCACATGACCGCTACGGCGCGCAGCCCGATCCATTTGGGTACCTTTCGCTCACAAGGAATGTGTACAGACTTCGGAGGGGCTCCTACAGTTCAAGCGCTATAATATTGCGGCGTGCAGTCCGATCCATATAATATACTACTGCGGTATGCAGTCCAATGAATGTATGTATATGTATATACTGTTGCGGCGTGCAGCCCGACCCATATCTCAACCCAGAAATGCAATAACACTACTGCGATGCGCAACCCTATCCATGCTCAATCCAGCAATGCACATATGCCCCTTCGGCAATAGTAAAATAGCAATTCTCAGCTCAAAATGTCAGTAAAATGTCATTTATGTTTTCAAATCTTAGAAAAAATGGCTGAGTTTGCAAAACAGTATTTAGAACCTTAGACTGAGATCGAATAATATGCAACGTAATACAAAACAGTGATATCAATCCCTGAAGGATTCAAATAACCGGCACGAAGCCCAAAACATGGAGATTGGCCCAAATCATGAGCGCATCAAGTACATTTCAGTCAATCACGCAGTAAAATCAACAATCGGGACAGACCATGTCACAATATCCAACTGTGCTCTACCCCACGCTCATGCCTAGCGCGAAAGTCACCACAATACAGTACTATGATGTGCAAATCCGGGGTTTCAAACCCTCAGGATATCATTCACAAATATTAATACCTCGAACCGGCGAAATCTCAAGTCTGCGATGCCTTTGCCCCTCAAATTGTCCTTCACGCGCGTCGAGACTAGCCAAAAATAGAGTGAATACATCACAATATGCAAATGAGACAATACCCAATCGAAAACTATCGAATTATAGCAAGAACCTCGAAACTGGCAAAACTCGATCCCCGGGCCCGCTTCTTGAAAAATTATGAAATTTACTTTACCGGATTCCTCATCTCGCCACGAGTCCGTGCATACCAAGAACTCCCAAATCCGAGCTCAAATAACATGTCAAATTCATATTTGAAATATCAAAAACTCAAGCCCTAGTTCTTCCCCTTTTAGCTTTAATTGCATGATTTTACAAGTTAATTCTTCAATAAAAAGATGTTTTGAGTCCATAAAACTTACCTCCAACCAATCCTCTTCGAAACCCTCTTCATTTTCTCCCAAAAAGCTCTCAAGGTGCTCAATAATGGAGGAAAATAGCTTAGGCTCGCGGAATAAAAATGACTTAAATCAATTCTGCCCAGGGGCATTTTTACCCTCTGCGATCGCGGAACATTCCTCGCGATCACTGAGAACAAATCTTCAGCCTTCAAATTTCCCTCTTATGCAAACACATACACAGCGCTGCGAACGCAATACACTGACTCACCATACTACGTGAACGCGTGCCAAGAGGTGTGAACGCGAAGAACAATTACCCTGGCCCCCAGATCCTTTTAGCGATCGTGTACCATTGAATGCGAACTTACAAAACAAAACTCCTGCCTCACAAACTACCTCTATGCGATCAGGACATAACCCCCGCGATCGCATTGACCAAAGTCTCTACAACAAAAATGACTGGAAATCTGCAACCTCCATATGCCGGAATTTGTCCGTTTGACCACTCGAAAGCACCCTGAGGCCCCCGGGACCTCAACCAAAAGCACAAATATGTTCTATTATTCGAATCATACAAACACTATCATTAACATCAAAAATCCTCCAATATCATCAAATCGAGGCCTAAGTTTCTTTTAAACTTCCGAAACTCACATTTGATCAAAAACCCAACCAAACGATGCCCGAATGACCTTAAAATTTGCAGACATATCCAAATCACCTAACGAAGCTACTGAAACTCTCAAAATTTTATTCTGACCCTCGGATCAAAATCTCGCCTATCAACCGAGATTCGCCCAAATTCAAACTTTGCCAATTCAAGCCTAATTCTACACCGAGCCTCCAAAAATAATTCCGATCACATTTCTAAGTCACAAATCATCCTTCGAAGCTAACCAAACCACCGGAATTCACATCCGATCCCTCTAACAACATAGTCAAGTTCCAGTTGACTTTGTTTCCAAAATAAGCTCCCTTCTAAGAGATTGTGTTCCTCATTACCAATTAAAACCAAATCAATTCTATCTGATAAACTCAAATACTGATATTGAAACATAGAACAACATATATGCGGGAAACTGGGCGGTAACTCTTGTAACAATAGGCCAAGTCATCACATCCTCCCCAACTTAAACAAACGCTCGTCCTCGAGCGTATCCAGAGTTGTCCTAGAAGCCAAGAAATAGCCTAATGACCATATCAAGCATACACCCGGGGTGATCCCACATCACCCTATCTCGCATAGGTCCGACAATACAATATAGCTGAAATTTCCCCAAATCCAGTCTAGCCTATAATTCGCAGAACTTTCTGAAACTATCAATACGATCAACCTCGCACCTATACTTTGAATAGTCCCGAACCAGCTGTAATAACCCATACTTGCATCCTCAAATGAAAGCACATGATATACCACATAATCCAGCACCCGAAACGATAACTTCTATTCACAACAGCTGTCCACAACAACCATATACCGATAGAAACCTCTAATTAGCTAAAGCCTCATTCCAACACTTCGAATCCTATCAATGATAATGAAACCCACAGCAAATCGTAACTATTTCTCAGATCAACCACTCATGGAGCCACTCCCTTTTTGACTAATACCACAACCGGCTTCCGAGATCATACTCAAAATTAGAACCTTATGTCAGTATTCAGAATAAAGTCAAACCTCGATATTATCCTTCCGACAAGCTGAAATCAAATCCGATTGTGTCCATTAATGACTCCAATGATCACCCCGAATTTAACGCACCACTCTGGTGATATGACACCTCATCACAAGCCTAAGCCACAACTTGCATAATCCATGCACCAAATGATGGGCGGTCCAAACATACTCAAATCATGAAAACGACTCAATGAAAGAGTTGTACCTCAAGCTCAACAGTACCATTACAACACAAAGCTGATACCCTGTCTCACATCATAAAAATAGAGTACCTGAATCCTCCTCGAAAGGTCACAACTTCACGTGGCATTGCCACAACGCGCGATCATATCCAATACTGTTACACATGAAGCACCTCAAGTCACCATGCTCAAAACAGTTTAATGTCTGAAACCAAGCAATACATTACACCCATGGTGAAGCTAGTAGTATACACTATTCAATCCTAAAATGACATAACTGATGCGCTATTCACTGAGCAACACCCAATATGGACTTTCCTCAGAACCCACGAAGCAAGGCACACAAAGTAGCATATAGAAAACTATCCTCAACATCACACTTTTTCGGCGTGCAACCCGATCCAGATAACATACCCGTGGCGGTGTTCCACCCGACCCACACATATATCTCACAAAAGGAGATGTACATCGAGCCAAATTTGCTCATTACAATAAACACATATAGTCTTATGCCCGGCCACAAGAAACGCATCTGAAAAGGTCCCTCAATACCGCAACTGAATCAATGGTAGAAACCTCTGCACTGACATCCGCCACGAAGGCCCAATTAATAAAGCAATACTTGCCAGTCGTCCGCTGGTCTTTAGAATACAAACTACCCTACTAGAACATAATCTGATGCACCTCGCCACGCAACTTGTGGTATTTCCTGGCATAGCTCACAGCACCAAAATCTAGAATAGCCCAACACTGAGACAACCAGTCTACTATCCAATATCATAACCAAACATCTAACATCCAAGCAAGGAAAAATTCCACTCGGACTTCCAATTCCCATTAACCACTAAACGGTGTCGATACACACGATCTACAACCACTGCATAGTCGGATCACGAGAACTCCTAGTCTCCAACTCCAATATAACACATGAATCACTATACCTGATTCCACACTCCGTCGTACA
Organism: Nicotiana benthamiana; assembly: GCA_034376525.1. NCBI lineage: Eukaryota > Viridiplantae > Streptophyta > Magnoliopsida > Solanales > Solanaceae > Nicotiana > Nicotiana benthamiana. The sequence continues at coordinate 24,401,421 of CM067328.1, forward strand.
AATACATATCACACCTCAAGTATCCATTCATCCCACGAGAGATATTCTAAAATTTCCTTGAGCCATCAACAACTCAATTATCAACAGTCGATCTGACAAGAGAATACCGCAAGACCACCAAAGTATTATCATTTTACATTACCTTGCCCCTTTTTCTGAACATATACCCTTGTCAAATCCCTAGAATAGCAGTACTATTTTCCTTAGTCATCAAAATATCGCATCTTATATCACCTGAAGCTGCCGTGCTACTTAAAAATTTAATGACTTTCCATTCCGAACTAAATCGAGCCTGACACACACAACTTTCAATCCTCCCCAACATATCGCATCTACCTTACCACATTCGAATAACATAAGAACTTTATACCCATTTCGTGTCGCGGTCATCTACGCACTAAACTAGTCATGAACTTTCATTGATCCCATTTAGAAGAAAAATCATCACACACTCCATGATTCAAATACCCACCGAAATATACTCATCTTCAAACCACGGTAAAACCCAACAAGAACATCTATGCCAACTCTATTTGTACAAGCTACACTGCTATGACTGGATCCTTTTATCTAACCTAAGCTGAGCAAGCCGTCAAAACCCAAGAGCATTGCTGCAAAAATGCCAGGAAAACTCATTACCTCGAACACATACAAAAAATTAATCATACCATTACCATACCGATTCGGTGTATTATAAAGTTATTCCATCTATCCAATTTCTCTTTTATTCATCATCCACTTGATATTTCTCCCTCACTGTAGCATCACAATACCTCAATCTAGGCTCACCACAAGAGATTCGAACATAAGACCACACTATCTAAGCCTTATAGGCCACCCAATACTCTTTCCAATATTCCCAGGAACACCATATTTCCAAAATACTTTACTTGAAGAACTTTCTGCGATTCTAAACTTGTTATCATGACTTCCCAACACCGATACATCGGATCCCATAATCAACATAAAAACACCACAAGTCTTGACCTTTCCCAATAAAACTCAACCTCTACCCACATACACCACCTTAAGACTCCGGACTATTACATGTAGAACCTTGAACACAATAAAACCATTCTCGAGAGTCATTTACTTAATATTCGATCTGCAATTTACCTGACTTAGCGAACAAAACCACTCGTGCCTTAATAGCACCCTGACACCACAGGATGTGATCTCATTAAAATACCAACAAACATCTTTCTCCTTAATACACTGAGCATTCTATATCCACAACAGCTCAAGGCAACCTATTGTTTCCACAAAACTACAAGTATCATATAACTCTTGTAAAAATTTTGCTTCACTCGTGCCATCCTTGGCTTGATTTTTGCAACCAGAACTGGTCTGCCAGCATATCTCGAAACGGAACCAACATAGCACATGATTGGGCAATCAGCTAACCTCCCCAACTTGGCTCGAAGCCATAGACCAAAATTTTTCAATAGCTCATATCACTTTTACTCCATTGATGCCACAAAAACATAGTGAGGATGCGCCCCAATCGTTTATAAGTTGTGAAATCAAGATTCTTCTAACATGCACACAAGGACCATACCACGCTAGAACACTCCGCAGGAGATAGCCCACCTGATTCGCCTCAACCTAACATATCCATATACCTTCCACAGTCATGTACCTTACACAATCGACCAGTCCTTCTGAGTCTGAACTCGAACTGCATCATGCTTTTTACTTCATTCTCAACTAGAAGACTTGAAAAGATTCTTCACGCACATATTACTCGGGGCTACACATCCAATCACAATATAAATCAACACTTAATGGTCATCTATCATCCAGCAGGCCCTCTTCAACACTCCCAAGTCATATAGGAACATTTCGCATACTAACATACTCACCACATAGCTATCCAGCCACCATTCCCACAATTAGGGTCCATACTGAACATATAAATTCATAACACCAGCTTGAAAAATTAGCACCTCGGTGCTCAATCCATAAGCAAAGATCTGGCCTCAGGTCCTCCAGACTGGCCCAACACCGGCTCGTAGAATTCACGTCTTGCCCCTCGATCGGGGAATCACAAGCTGTCAAGGCACATCTTATGCTGAGCGCTCACATGCACATACAATTGCGTGGAAGGAATTTCAAGAGTTTTCTTTTCAAGCTGAATCAAGGACGCACGATAAGAATTCAAGAATGTGTAGTTCTTCCTGAAGGTTCTGCAGCCTCTCGAGGATAAGTACAGACGTCTCCGTACTGATCCACGAGACACTACTAAACCTGCTCATTACTCGTGAGATCTATTTACCTAGGCTCTGATACCAACTTGTCATGACCAAATCTCTATACCCGATCGTGATGGCGCCTATCGTGAATACAAGGCCAGCCAACTAACCCAATTCATTTTTTTTAACATTTACTAAACATAAATAGATGGGAAAATGCAACTCAAAGAACATTAATATCAATATCGTAGTCTAACTCAGCCCGACCGGGGTCACAAGTCACGAGCATCTAGGAGGGTCTTTATTAAAATTTTAAAGTCTATAATACATAGAGTAAAATCTGCAAATCAAGAATAAGAATCTCGATGTCACGAACGCCGGCGGTCACCCTGCTTGGCCACGATAGCAATACCTTCAATCCGCTACTAACCCGCTATCGGGTGAACACTACCTGCAACTGCACGTGAGGTGCAGGGAGTACAGTGAGTACTTCCAACTCAGTGGTAATAAGAGCAAATAAAACATGAGCGATAAGAAAACACGTATGAGCACTCCAAAATGCTATAGCATGTATTACAACCCTTTTTCTCAAAAAACTATAGTAAAGCTGTAACACCGAGAAAAATCCTTTAGAAAATCTCAAGCTCAGTTAAAAATTCTCTTTTGCAAATATGCCTTTTCAACAGTTGCGACAAGTAGGGAATAATCAAAAATCTGCCCCTCAGGCTCAATATCAACCTCTCAGTACAGTATAAGCCACGCGGGCTCACTCCCAACTCACAAAAAGTATAACATCGGCCTCTCAGGCTCAGCACTCCTTAACATGTAACACCAGGGTATCTAGGCAACAAGGCAAGTAATAGCATGTATGCCAATGATATGTGAGTGTTAAAAATCATGCCACGTAGTACAAACAGGAATAAATGCATAAAAATGCACATGACCGCTGCGGCGCGCAACCCGATCCATTTAGGTACCCTGCGCTCAGTGGGGGTGTAAAGACTCCGGAGGGGCTCCTACAGCCCAAGCACTATAATATTGCTGCGTGCAGTCCGATCCATATAATATACTATTGCAGCGTACAGTCCGATCCATGCATGTATAAGTATATACTGCTGCGGCGTGCAACCGACCCATATCTCAACCCTGAAATGCACACATAACACTGCTGCGGAGGGCAGTCCGATCCATGCTCAATCCAGCATTGCACATAAGCCCCTTAGGCAATAGTAAAATAGCAATTCTCATCTCAAAACATCAGTAAAATATCATTTAAGTTTTCAAATCTTAGAAAAATGGCTGAGTTTGCAAAACAGTATTTATAACCTTGGACTGAAATAAAAAAAATATGCAACATAGTACAAAACGGTTATATCAATCCCTGAAGGATTCAAAAATCGGCATGAAGCCCAAAACATGGCGATCGGCCCAAATCATGATAGCATCAAGTAGTTTTCAGTCAATCACGCACTGAAACCAACAACCGAGACGGACCATGTCACAATCCCCAATGGTGCTTTACCCCGCGCTCATGCCTGGCGTGCAAGTCACCACAATACAGCATTATGATGTGCAAATCCGGGGTTTCAAACCGTCAGGATAGCATTCACAAGTATTACTCACCTCGAACCGGCAAAATCTCAAGACTGCAACGACTTTGCCCCTCAATAGACCTCCACGTGCGCCGAGTCTAGCCAAAAATAGAGCGAATACATCACAATACAGAAATGAGACAATACCCAATCGAAAACTATCGAATTATAGCAAGAACCTCGAAACTAGCAAAACCCGAGCCCCGGGACTGCTTTTCAAAAAATTACAAAACTTACTTTACCGGATTTCTCGTCTCTCCACGAGTCCGTGCATACCAAGAACTCCCAAATCCGAGCTCAAATGACCTGTCAAATCCCAATTTGAAATATCAAAAACTCAAGCCCTAGTTTTTCCCCTTTTAGCTTTAATTCCATGAATTTACAGGTTAATTCTTCAATAAAAAGATGTTTTGAGTCCAGAAAACTTACCTCCAATCAATCATCTTCAAAACCCTCTCCATTTGCTCCCAAAAAGCTCTCAAGGTGCTCAACAATGGAGGAAAATAGCTTAGGCTCGCGGAATGAAAATGACTTAAATCAATTCTAGCCAGGTGCATATTCACCCTATGCGATCGCGGAACATTCCTCGCGATCGCAGAGAAAAAATCTTGAGCCTTCAAATTTCCCTCTTATGCAAATGCATACAAAGCACTGCGAACACAATGCACTGACTCACTATACTACGTGAACGCGTGCCAGGAGGTGCGAACGTGAAGAACAATTACCCTGGCCCCCAGATCCTCTTATACGATCGCGTACCATTGAATGCGAACACATAGAAAAAAACTCTTGCCTCACAAACTACCTCTATGCGATCGCGACATAAACCCTATGATCGCATGGACCAAAGTCTCTGCAACAGAAATGACTGGAAATATGCAACCCCCAAATGCCAGAATTTGTCCGTTTGACTACTCGGAATCACCCCGAGGCCCCCGGGACCTCAACCAAAAGAACAAATATGTTCTATTACCTTATTCAAACTTGCTCGAATCATAAAAACACTATCATTAACATGAAAAATCCTCCAATATCATCAAACCAAGGCCTAAGTTTCCTTTAAACTTCCGAAACTCACATTCGATCAAAAACCCAACCAAACGACGTCCGAATGACCTGAAAATTTGTACACATATCCAAAATCACCTAACGAAGCTACTGAAACTCTAGAAATTTCATTCCGACCCTCGTATCAAAATCTCTCCTATCAACAGGGATTCGCCAAAATTTAAACTTCTGCAATTCAAGCCTAATTATACATCGAGCCTCCAAAAACAATTCCGATCACACTCCTAAGTCACAAATTATCCCCCAAAGCTAACCAAACCACCGAAATTCACATCTGAGCCCTCTAACCACATAGTTAACTTTTAGTCGACTGTTTTCCAAAACAAACTCCCTTCTAATAGACTATGTACCTTATTTTCCAACTAAAACCAAATCAATTCTATCCGATCAACTCAAATACTGATATTGAAACATAGAACAACATAATATGGGGGAAACGGGGTGGTAACTCATGTGACAACAGGTCGGGTCATCATATTGATGAATAGGGGATCGATTTCATGGGGCCGTTCGTCAGCTAATACGGCAACAAGTACATACTCGTCACAGTGGACTACGTGTCAAAAATGGGTGGAAGCTACAGCACTCCCTATAAATAATGCAAAGGGAGTAATTGGTTTTTGATAAAGAACATATTTACCCGATTTAGCACCCCCAAGGGAAATAATTAGTGACGGAGGCACTCACTTTTGTATTCGAGCCTTCGTGAAGTTATTGGAGAAGTATGATGTACGCCACATGGTGGCCACCCCATATCATCCACAAACAAGCGGGCAAGTGGAAGTCTCGAACAGAGAAATAAAGAGTGTATTGACTAAGAATGTGAATGCTACTAGAACTGATTGGGCGAGGAAGTTAGATGCACTTTGGGCTTATCCAACCACTTTCAAAACTCCAATCGGTATGTCGCCGTACGAGTTGGTATTTTGGGATGGCGTTTCATTTACTAGTAGAGTTGGAGCATAAAGCATGGTGGGTATTGCGACTGTTGAATCTTGATATTGAAGTTGCGGGAACAAGTAGAGTAACGGAGCTGCACGAGCTTGATGAGTTCAGATATCACGCTTTTGAGAGCACAATATTATACAAAGAGAGAATGAAGATGATGCATGACATAAATATAATTGAGAGGAATTTTAAACTCGAAGATATGGTATTGCTTTACAACTCAAGACTAAGGTTATTTTCGGGCTAATTGAAATCACGATGGTCAGGGCCTTTTCGTGTGGTTGAAATTCACCCCACGGGTGCCATAGAGATTGCTGCGAGTAATGACTCTCGCACGTTCAAAGTCAATGGGGACAGATTAAAACACTATGCGGACATGGATGAAGCAAAGGTAGTGTCAGTGACCCATTCAATCGAGCCTTCGAGGTAGAGCGTACTTTAAATGTACTTATTTGTATCGTGTCGCGACGTTAAATAAGGAGCTTTATGGGAGGCAATCCATTGATCTATTGTATTCGTCACGCCACGACGTTAACTAAAGTGCTTGTTGGGAGGCAACCCAATCCGTAGTTAATTTTTTTAGTGTGGTTAGAATTTCTTTTTTTAGTTTAGATACTAACAAGTTTGCATGTGAGTTTGGGCAAGTTGAGCAAGGTTTAAGTGTCTGAGGATGACGACGATGTTTGACCAGGGAGTCCCTTGCACCCTACTCTTTTTTTATTCGTGTCTAATTATGTATGTATTAAGGACACTGCATGATTTAAGTGTGGGGTGATAACTTGTAACTATTGTTAGTTATTAGCATTTTTTGGTTTTGATTGTGATTGTGTTTTCTTGTTAGTGGTAGATATTAGTAGTTGTTAGATTGTTTTTATTTTTAGAATTTGTATTGTTTAGTTTTTAGGAGGAAATTTTAAAAAAATGGAAATAGGCTGGACTCTTCCCGACGATGGATCTCCTAGAAGATTTTCTTGAGGGAAGCAAGTCTAAAGAAAATACTAAAAATATTTTTCTAGGTAGTGTAGTAATTTTCCCTTGATTTTTCTTTGGGCTGCGGTTCTTTTTCAAGGGTTTTTAGTTGAACCGGGAATAGGTAATTTTAATTTTTAGGAGTAGAAATCAAACGGCTAAGTACTTAATAGCAACAATATCTCTAAGCTTGGTGATGCCTTGAGAACAGTCAGTACTCTGGTAGAGACGCTTAGGCTCAATTTTTACTCTAAGATAAATATCTTAAATTGTGGATTCTTAAATTTGCTTATTTGCTTTGACTGGAGTGTCGTGATAGAACCAATTTTGAATGAGTTATGTGCCATTTTTGTATGAGGTTTTCATGTATTTTGTGCATTGCATTTGATGTCTAGAACTTGCCCCGTGTGTGTGCAAAGCGAAATAGTAGGATTGTTCAGTCTAAGAAGTGATATAGGCATTTCTTTGTTAAGCCAGATTTATATAAGTTACCTACCTAAATGTTATGAATCGTAGTTAGCTCCTTTGAGTCTATAATCATGTTTCTTTGGTAACCACATTATAAGTCGTACCCCTTTATTTGAATCAACCGTATATTTGACCCTTGTCACCTCTCATGAGCATTATGAAAAAGTTAAAGTGTGTGGTGGTGGGTTGATTTTTTAGTGGAACAATGAAATAAGGAGAAAGGTGCACCGGAGAAAAAAAGAAAAAAAAGTGTGTCAATAAACACTATTTGATAGAAAAAAGAGAAAAGGGAGAAAAAAATATTTGCATATACATAAAAATATATATATATATATATAGGTCCTGATGGTGGGGGCTTTTGACGTATTGGTGCTTAAAGAAGTAGGGGTAAAATATAGTAAAGTTAAGGTGAAATCTTGGTTTGACATAATAGGGGATTGAAGGTTGAAATATCTGTAGTAAAGTGCTTAAGGAAGGTGTAGTCACTTATATCCAAATGTATCCTACCCGATCTGCATCCTACATTGCAACCAATGAAAGTTATATTTGATCTTAAATTGAATGAACTCGATTAGTGAAGTATTACATTAAGGGTAAGCTTATGGTACGCCATTTGGGGCATATGAATATTATTTCTCAGAGCAAGTAAATATTTCCTATCTTTAGTTCCTACGTTATTAAAATTCATGGTGTGTGGAACTAAGCTTTTTGATTAGGTGAGGGCACATGATTCATAAAGGAATGGTAATGTTGTTTACCTCCATGTTAGAGTAAGTAAGTGAATTGTGCCTCTTGGTAAATAACTCACCCTTGAACCAAGTGCACCATTCAACCTTCTTGGAGCATGAGTATCAACAGTTAATATTATACCAATTTTAAAAAATATATACATAAAAAACCTAATTTTAAATAGAAACCAAGGGTGCACGTGCCCCATATTTAAGCCTATAAATATGCCCCTGTACTTGTAAGTCGTTTATTGAGGCGAGGATATCACACTTTAGTGCTTAAACTATTTCATAGATTCTTGTGTTAAGGAAATTGCTTAATAGGTTGTGTCCATAAGTGTAGCTTGATTACTCAAGGACGAGCAAATATTTAAGTGTAGGGTATTGATTTGTGGTTATAATTCATGGTCTTTGCACATTATATGCTTTGCGTTTTACATGCGTTAATGTTAAAATACACTTTGTTTGAGCGTAATAGAGGTTTTGTTATGTGTAGGTGTATCTAAAATAAAAGTAGAGCTAAAGGGATGCTTAAATGTCGAAAGTGCGCTCGAGAAGAGTGAAAAGGAGAAGCAGATCAAAAGCAGCTCGACCAGGCTTTATGCAGGTGAGGCCAGCTTAATGTCAGGACTAAGCATGTTTTATCCAGGTGAGGCCAGCTTAAAGCCAGGCCTAACCAGGCTTTATCCAGGCGATGCCATGTTAAAGCCAGGCCTAGGCTGATGTTATCCAGGCAAGGCTAGCTTAAAGCTAGGCCTAGGCTGGCGTTATCTGGTGACGCCAGGCCTAGTCTGAGTTTTGAAGGTTTTAAGTATTTTTCAATTTCACTAGAAGTTAACCTATACATTTAGGACTTGTCCCAAATATATAAATAGAACCGAAAATGCCACCGTGAAGGACTTTTGCAACCAAGGGCAAGAATAGCTCGTGGAACACTACTTGGGAGTTGAAAACATTGATTTCTACTTCTCTTAATTCTTACTCTGTAATTTAATTATGCAAATCAGTTTGGATACTTTTACTATGAGTATGAGTAGCTAAACTCATAATCTAGGATTTTGATGGAACCTGTTGAAGGATGATTTTTCTCGTTATGTTAATATAGATTTGTCATAGTATTTTCTCTATTTGTTCAACTAATCTTATTGTTGTTTATTGAAGGGCCCTCAATTAGTTGTTCCTATATAGTGTATATTACTAGGGAGAGAGTGCATATTTAGGTAGTTATTAAACATCATCACTCCTAACATATATGTAGGATCAATACGAATGGTTTAAAGGTGGGATTAGGGATAACGAAACTTGGGTGCAATCTAAGTGAGTTGTACTTAAAGCTAGCTAGCATAATTCGGAAAAATATGTCTAGTATATTGTTGTAATTACTCGGGAGAGAGTTACGACAGTCAGAGTTCTCATAATCGATAGATGATTTCGCCCAACTATGCCTTATAAAAAGGATACTGCGGACGTTGCAAATATAACTTGAATATTATGCCCAGAGTCGAATCCAGAGAGAGTTAACCTATCAATCACTATCTTTAGACAGACTAAAATCTTGAGAACCAATTTTTCCAAACGTTTGAATCATAGTTGCTGGTATCTTTAATAACTAATATTGCAAGTAAATAAACAGTTGTAACTAAGGATGCTAAGGTTGTAAACAATAATGAGAAAATGCTAAGATAATGATTTCGCCTATTGATGGAATTTCTTCTGCTTATGCTTCATACAAATTTATCAACACATCTCTATTAATCATGAACGTTCTTCTTACCGTAAATTTCTCCCGAGTAACAACGGTAATTTACTGGTTGCACTCTTCCGAGATATACTAGCTTGCTTTATTTAACACAATTCACTTTAGATTACACCCAAGGCTTCGTTCCCTAATCCTGCCTTTAAACCCGCAGTAATAGATCCCTCTTATAATTTGGGAGTGGTGTTGTTAAACAATAACCTAAATATGCTCTCTCTCTCTCTCTCTCTCTCTCTCTCTCTCTCTCTCTCTCTCTCTCTCTCTCTCTCTCTCCCGAGTTATGCACACTAAATAGACACAGCTAATTGAGGATCCTGTCAATCAACTACAACAAATACATAGTTGAACAAATAGAGATTGAAACTAGCAATTGTATTCACATAAACAAGAAGTCCATCCCTCAATAGGTTCCAACAAAACCTTAGACAAAGGATTTAGCAAATCATAACTATGGGTAAACAAACTAAAACAATATTCATCATAAAACTTGCAAAAAAAAAAATCAAAGAAGAAGAAGAAAGATGTTTTGGGTGATCTCTCACAATTATTTTCCTTGCCAAAATACTCTCCGAATCAATATATGCCTCCTTTGGGCGAAGTCTATTGTTTAAAATAGGGTTTTTGGGCTAAAAATCTCGTATTTTGTACTTAGGTCCCTGAACTTTTCCGCCTCTGCCGCGGTTCTACCGCGGTTACGGTAGAACTGCGGCCAAACATGTCTCCCAGCTGTCTGCAGTTGCACACTACCGCGGTTCTGCCGCGGTTACGGTGGAACCGCGGCCAAACACCTTCTCTAAATCTCAACTTGTCCGTGACAGTCCTCTATCGCATTTTTGTTGCGGTTTACGGTGGAACCGCGACAGTCCTTTTCCACGTCTGGTTTGAGCTGCTTCGCGTGGTTCACTTGGCGGAATTTTACGATTGGCCTCTTTTTCTCCATATTTGATCCCAAAAGTACTGTGTATCCTTCTCTTGTCATATATAACATGCAAAGCATGAAAACCGCTAATCAGAGCATTTTGTTATTATTTTTATCATCAAAACTATAAAAGAAGGTGGTTCTTTAGGGCCTAATCATAGTTAAATTCACCTATTATCAATAGAGAAGACTTAGGCAAATTTATAGCAAACATTGCGGAAAGGATTCTGATAACACGGAAAATTCGAACCTTAGATCATTCCCATTCTTGCTTACAAAGGGTTCATAACTAGTTCTTAATTACTGTACTTTTATTACGTAATATTTATTTAATAAACATTCAATTTGTTACTCAAATATCTCTGAATATTGAATACGTGAATTTATATGAGTCCAATAATTGTGATTAATAGACTAATTCCATGTGGAATTTGACTCCAGTAGCAACGTCTGCTTTATCCTTTTTATAATGTACAGTTGGGCGTGGTCAACCAACTACAACTATGGAATCTCAATGCTTCAGTTTCATGGTGTAATAAGCTCTCAAAAACCAATGAGAATCATATTAATACTTTTATGCATGTCATGTCCATCATTATGTCCTAAGATTAATTAATTGCACGAAAGAAAAGCAAAAATGGACAAGTTTAATAAAAATAAAGGAAACATCTTGATTGATTTAACTGAAAATATTCTGCAAAGGTTCGAACATAGGGACAAATGGAAAGAATGAGAAAGCAAGAATATGAAATCCACTCAAATTTTGTGAGAAAAGAATGAGAAAAACATGTTTGAAATGACTAATCACATTTTCAAGAATTTAGAGTGGGAACACTTTATATGCATTTTCACTTCCGTCCAATCTATATTAGAACGGTTTGGTCTTCTTTACATTCGGTTTGTTTTCTTTTGATTTTAAAATAATGAGTAATAATATATGTTTGTAAAAATTAAGAACCACACCAATAAAAATTGTGGTAGAGCGATAAGTACTCCTTTATCAACCAGAGATTTCGAATTCGAACCTTGGATATGAAATTGCATTTGTTAGCTAGGGAGCCTTCAACCCCTAATGTGGGATTTTCCAACGCGAATTCGAATTTAAATGGGGCCCCAATACGGGTACCGAAAATTGAATGGGAAACAAAAAAAATAAAATAAAAACCACATTGTTCCCCCGATGTGGGATTTTTTCGACGTAAATCCGAATTTTGTCGGGCCCCAATGCAACTATTGAAAATCGGGTGGGAAACAAAAAGAAATAATTAAGAACCACGTGTTTGTTTAAAAAACAACAAATCTTAAGTATATAGTGTAAACTAAATCAAGTCAGTAGCGTACGAGACTAAACCAACAAATTGTATTTTAATTCGGGTCAGTGGGCTATCAAATTTAACCTACAAGTTATATTTTATTAATTCAGGTCATTAGTAGGGTATCAAATTGAACTATCAAAATTAAAAGGACTTTTAAAGTGGGCTCCCATGCAATCTAACATAAAAATTTCCTTTTCTGGATAGGATTTAAGTGGTGGATGTTGATGACTTGATGTATAACCACTCAAAAATTAGGGGAAAATGGTCTTAAAATTAATTCCACGTCCAATTATTGAGTCAATCTCACTAATTATTGTCATCCACTAATTACACAAACTATATTACTCGTGCAAGTAAGTACAAAGCAAAAGACTAAGACTCAGATTATCAGCACCTCCCACCTATAATTTTAGAGTCGTGGGTTCGAGTCATCAGAAGAGTAACCCGCCTACAATTTTGGGGTTGTAAGTTCGAGTTACTAAATAAGCAAATAGCTCAAACAAAGGGGGATCAAATGGGTTCGAATCACCAAAGAAATCACTTACAACCTCCATGGTCATGGGTTCTCGAGTCATCAAAATAGCTATAACAATAGGGAATCAAAGGGACGGGAATAAAAGAAAAATACAAAGCAGAATATTCTCTCTTTATAAGTTATACATTGTCTTCTCCAATTTGACATCCGGTTTAAGGATAGAACAATAAACCATTTCACTCATAATATCAAGTTATTTTAATGTATACTTCAACTGCAAGTTCAATTTCATGCTCAGAAGTGTGTTTAGTTCACATTACTGAATTTTAATGCATGGATTATTCTAAAACAGGGTGTTTCGTAAAATGATCTCTTTGTATATCTAACTCAAATATCAAATGATTTTGTCTATCGGGTCATCTCCAACTCGTGCCTCTATTTTCTACTTCAAAATAGAGTAAAATTACTCCAATCATTACTCCATTTTTTACTCCAAAAACAAATATTCCATTTTATATTCTTCTCGCTCTCTCTTCAGTATTATAGTATTATCTTTTATTTAGATTTATTTTCTTATTTTTGTTAAACAAATTGTATCTTTTTTCCTTTTTTACATATTCATCACATATAATTTATATTCCTTTGTTATATAACCATTTAATATGAAATTATTTTATGCCATAAATTTTTAAATATATAATTTGTAAGAAAATATTATAGATTACATAAAATAATAAATATACAAAAATTAATTTATCAAAATTATACGCCAAAAATAATATATAAATAATATTATAAAAGGTATTACATAATATATATATATATATATATATATATATATATATATATATATATATATATATATATATATATTATATATATATATATATATTATATATGTAATAATAAAAGTAATAATACTAATTGAGGAGACGAATAGTATGACACTATTCATCCCCCATTTTGCTGCAAAAAATGCAACAGCGTTGGAGACCCATTACTTCTAAACAACCTGCATTATAGCAAATGCAGTTGGCGTTGGAGATGCCCTCACTATAATGATTCTAATTCTGATTGATTTTACTAAATTTTACACTTCTATGGTCTTTACTTTCATACTCAAAGCTAGAAGTGACAAAATGATTTAAAAATAAGAGTTATACACCCATATTATCTACTAAAATATGGGTTGGATAATAAATATTTTAAAAACGGGTCAAATATGGATAAGAACCGTATTATCCACTTAGAAAATTGATAACTAGTGGATAATATAAAGAGTTTAACATTTATATTTGTACGCCTCAGATTGAGGATTCCTCAAGTTTGGGAGATTAGGGACTTCTCACAATAGAGATCATATTCAAGTAGCCGTGGATAATACGGATAACATCATTATCCGCCAATTAACTTTTTTTTATCCATATTAAATATTAGTCGGGTCGAATAATTTATCTATTCTTGCATTATCCCATTTTCAACTCGCCTATATCTTCTCCGCCCAACCCGTTTGTCACCCCTACTTAAAGCACTAACTACATCTTTGATGTTATATAGCCAAATATAAGATACCTCTTTTGCTAAAAGTTTGGATGGATAATTTTGCCGAATCAAACGTTATTTGCCAGGAAGAAAATGAAATCTACTAAACAAGCTATAATCGTAGATTTCATCCATTAAAATTAGATTTTTACGCTTTTAAATTAGTTTTAAAATATATATGTACTTTAAAGAGTTTAATTCTTTTCTGGTAAGGTACAACTAGCTATGGGTTTATTAATAATAGTTTATAAAATATATTAATTAATGAAATATGTATAATTTTTAAATTTTAAACATTTTTTTTTTGTTTATAACATAAAAGGTAAAGAAAAAATGACTTTCTTTTGTGAAATTTTGTTTATAACAGATAAATAAGATCTAAACGTCAAATGCTGTTATAATAATAGTATAATAGCAACCCTGTTATGAAATAATATAAGAACAAGAACAATAATACAAGAACAAGAACAATATAGAGAGAAGTAGAGAGAGAAGTATTCTTATTGATACTTTGAGATGATTTACAATGGGAGAGAACCCCTTTATTTATAGGGAGGTGGTGACTTAGCCACCAAGTAGTAAACCCTAGAATTTCTCTAAATATAGACATTCACCTTAAATAGAGTTCTATTTATAACACTCCCCCTTGAATGTCTGTTCAATAATGTGCCTCGTTAAAACCTTAACTAAAACAAAACCCAATGGGAAAAAATTAAAGAAAAGGAAAAAGAGTACACATGTTTGAATATGCGCCTATTGGTTGCCTCGTTAAAAACCTTGCAAGGAAAACCCAGTGGGACAAAACCTTGTAAGTGAAAAAGAGTGCAACGCGCATTAACTCCCCCTGAAAAAAGCATCAATTCACATCCTTGAGCATTTGCATTCCAATCTTGTGCACCATCTTGAAAACGATCTTTTGTAGAGATTTGATAAATAAATCAGCCATATTGATTTGAATAAATATTCCGCACCTTGAAATTATCATTCTTGATAGATATGAACATCTTCATATAATGTCGTGGAATAACTCTTCAATATCTCCATAGATGTATTCTCGATGCCATCATGCTTATAGTTATAGCAAGATACATATGTACATAAGTTGCACTTAGGATGTGGTACTTCAGGACCAAGAATTGTATATGCTTCAAGCAAGTTCAATCATTGACTTTATTATGATCACTTTGATCATTTGCTCATCTTCTTTATTAGAAGTTATTTTGAAACCGATTCGTCTATACGCTTTAAGCGTATCAAAGACTTTGTCCTTCTGGGACTTAATATGAGCATTTGCAGTGAGAATATAGTTACTTTCTTTGGGTCAGCAAATGCGTATAGCATGCTTTGCAATATGTTGCAATTGAATTATCCTTTTATGAACTTCAGGTTCATATTATGATATTCGAGGATCTATATATACAAATGATAATTCATCCCATGTAACCTTTTCTCAAGTGTTTATCATGTCTCCCCCTCATGTTAGAAAAGCTAACTTGTTTCCTCAACTTTGAGAGTCCATCTTTGTGCATTATGGTGTTAATGAAAATATACACCGCACATCAATAATAATAAGATCAAATTATTTGGTTCCTGACCTTGAACCACTTGTGAGGGGAGAATATAATATACTCTCGTATACAACGTATATCAAACTGATATATATAACTTTGTTCTCATAAGAAACAGTTTAGCTATTAAGTGGAGACACTCAATAATTATCTTGCTAAACCAACTATGATATAAACCAACTTATCAAGATGAACTATCTTGAATAGAAAATCTGGAAATTATGCTCGAAGTTATATTACTGAGCAATTTACCTCGCAAGCACCGGCCAGGCTGCGGGTTAATAACAATCGCACATGTAACCATATCATAGATGCATCATATGTGGTATACATGGCAGGTGAATGGGCCCATATTCACCTTTGATATTTCCAGAATTTATGGGATTCAACCCGAACTCTTTAGTTGGTCAATCAATTAATGAGAACAAGTAATATAAGAGAATTCGTAAAGAACTTTCTAGTTCTTTAATATTTACCCATGTGAATTCTCTATTACTGCACATCATACTTAAAATGAGATGGCTAACCCGAATGCCAACTGAATAAATTATCAATATTGATAAACTTCATATTTACACCATGACATGTGCAATTATCAATAAACTTCAAGTTTATTATGGTATGGGTTTTTATACCAAAAAATATCCACTTTATTGTGGAATTCTTTTGTTTGTGTAGTACAAACTGGAGAATAAAGCGGGTAGCTTTTCATATACAAATTATCCCGCTACAAGTTGTAGTAATAGAAGATATCAAATCTTTCCTTTATTTATAGTCTCAATATAATCAATCGCTTTCGCATATACTTTGGAAACTGAATAAGTTTCTTTGAGACTTACTACCACACAATACCTTATTGGTAATCAATTGCGTTTCTCCAACATAGTAATAATAGGCTCTTCTAGAGCTCTCAATTAATTTTGTACTACCACAGATTCATCAACATCCATGTGGTGAATATCTCTTTTAAAGAGAAAGTTATACCATTATGGTCATGGTCAAAATTATATGCAAGATATGTTTCTTGCATTATCGTTGTCCTTTAATAGTCATATTTCCAAAATATTTTGGCGTACAATAGGTACGTGACCAACGATCATTCATGCCATAACACTGACATTATTTTCATATATCATCTCAAACCTCCTTCTAGGGGTGAGTGTGGTATATTCAATACCAATGCGTCTGGCATTCGATTTGCTATTCTTTGCAAATGGATAATATTTTGTACCTCTTTATCACAAATAGAGGTATGTGGATCAAGATGAGATAATGATGCATTTTTTCACAAAATTTTCTGTTTGGTTTCACCAACTTCTCCCCCTAATTTTGGGAAAAGTGTCTCATCGAATTGACAGTCTGCAAATCGTGCAGTGAACAAATCCCCTGTCAATGTTTCGAGGTAGCGAATAATGGAGGGCGATTCAAACTCAACATATATTCCTAACCTTCTTTGCAAAACCCATTTTGGTGCAATATGGCGGTGCTACAGGCACATATATTGCACATCCACAAATTCTTAAGTGGGATATATTAGGTTCATGACCCAAAACTAATTACAACGGGGAATATTTGTGATAATTCGTCAGTCAGAGACGAACTAGCATTGCTGCATGCAAAATGGCGTGACCCCAAACCGAAGTGGGCAGCCTCGTTTTCATGAGTAAATGAGGTATTCAAGATTATACTCATGTATTGTCTCAATCTGATATCCATTTTGAATGATATCTTTAAAACTCAACAAGTTCCTTTTAGACTTGGAGGAGAGCATTGCATTCTCTAAAATGTTGTTCCTTTAGGCAGAGTTATAGTTGCTCTTCCGGAGCCTTTAATCAATTTATTACTACCAGAAATTGTAGTAACATCTGCCTTACACATACTTAGATGAGAGTATTATCTCTTCTCTTTGAATATCGTATGTGTGCTACATGAATCAATTAATCAAAAAGAGATATACGAATATGAGAATAAATAAATTTAATCCGTTGGTTTCACATTTAAATAATATTTTCAAAATCTGCTGAGGTTAGTTGACTAACTAAATCAGATAGTCGATTATATGTTTTCCATAATCGATTACTTTGCAGTTTGAAAATTTCAGTTTAAGCACTGTCTCAATGTAATCGATTGTTAAACATACATAATCGATTATTTGCTATTTTGAAAAACTTCATTGTCTTAATATAATCGATTGTTAAACATACATAATCGATTCTTTGCTAATTTGAAAAACTTCAGACTGTCTTAATATAATCGATCGTTTAAACATACATAATCGATTATTTGCTATTTTGAAAAACTTCAGATCACACTGTCTTAATATAATCGATTGTTTAAACATACATAATCGATTATGTCTTAATATAATCGATTACTAAACATACATAATCGATTATTTGCTATTTTGAAAAACTTCAGATCACACTGTCTTAATATAATCGATTGTTAAACATACATAATCGATTATGTCTTAATATAATCGATTGTTATACATACATAATCGATTATTTGCTATTTTGAAAAACTTCAGATCACACTGTCTTAATATAATTGTTAAACATACATAATCGATTATGTCTTAATATAATCGATTGTTAAACATACATAATCGATTATGTCTTAATATAATCGATTGTTAAACATACATAATCGATTGTTTTGCAGTTTTAATGCGAAATATTAGATAATCGACTAACTGTTAGGTTAGTCGATTAACTCTACTGAAAAATAAAAATATCTTTGAAATTTAAGCATATTGAAACATTCAAAAGAACTAATACTAACATTATATAATAAGCTAACTAATACAAATAAGTAAAATAAAATCAAACAATTCCATCTTCCTTCATCACATATCCATCACCGATTAAGTGGTCTATTTTCCCTTCAGGGTGCTCAAAGAAGTCTGCCACATCCAGGTGAGTGATGTCAAAATTGTCGTCAGAGACAAAATTTGTTTCAGGGCATTTACCTTTTAGAGATGATTGATAAAGCTCAACCAAATGTCTTGGTACACGGTAAATTTTCGCCCAGTGCCCTTTTCCACCGCAACGATAATATATAGTCTATGAACTATCACATCGTGCTTGTGGCAGAGTGACCAACTTCAGGTTGTCATATCTCTCCTTTAAGCCATTCCACAAGATAGGTGGATCTTTGACTGTGATATATTCAATTTTCAAACCTTCATCAAGGTGATGGCGCAAGAAAATCAAGGCCTTAGCATATTCTTGGGTGGATGCATTATTTCTGTCTTTAATGGCGTCTCCAAGACCCATTGCATCCAAATGGATTTCAGCATCCAACACCCATGTCATATAGTTCTTGCCCGAGATTTCAAGGGCAACGAACTTTCTTTTCATAATGTCAGACATGAAACAAAATTACATCAAGAGCGTGTTCCTACTTACAGGCTTTATTATCACATTCACTTCAGGAAATGGATTATAATCATCTGTATGTGTTATATACAATCTCATGTCAAATCTTACTTTCATAAAGTGAAAGATTATTTTGAGAATCTTTATTATTCTCATTATCACAATGATGACGATTATAAGTCCGTCTATTGCCTCGTCCACATTCATTGATACCTTCATGGTAATAATTTTGTCTTCTTTCAGACTTATCACATACTGCTACCACATTCTCTAAAGGGAATGGAGCAAATTCAATTGGATGGATTTTGTCTTCTTTCAGACTTATCACATACTGCTACCACATTCTCTAAAGGGAATGGAGCAAATTCAATGGGACGGATTTTCAATTCTTTGCCCACAATCATACATGAATTTAATCATGGCAAGACATAGAACTTTTACCACTTCACGTGGTTATAATTCCTTGCAAACCCATTAGAGTTATAATCAAACTTTGTTGTCTATGTTTGTATATGAAATCAAACCGTAGAATTTCAAGAATTTGAAAGGGAAAAGTAAATTACTTACCTTTAAGGTATACCAATAAATGTTGTGATATCAAATATACCTCTTGAGTTTCCATCTCGTTGCATTACTTTATGATGATACCATCTCTTCTATTTTCCGTATAGAAATTTCTTTGTCAATGTAGGGCAAGCTGGGACATCGATACTATGATGCAACAAAGAACAGATACACGAACCCTTGTATTACTGGAGAATAACTCTATGTTTTTCCTTTTTTTTCCATTTTTCTATTCTTTCTTTTCCGTTTTCTTTTCTCTTTCTGTTGGCTTTTTGTTCTTCGTCTTCTCTTCTTCTATTTTTTTTTTCGTATAGAAATTTTTGGAAGAAGGAAGAAATCAAATTCAATTGGTTAGAGACTCGTGCTGATAATGTGTTATGAAATAATATAAGAACAAGAACAATAATACAAGAACAAGAACAATATAGAGAGAAGTAGAGAGAGAAGTATTCTTATTGATACTTTGGGATGATTTACAATGGGAGAGAACCCCTTTATTTATAGGGAGGTGGTGACTTAGCCACCAAGTAGTAAACCTAAAATCTCTCTAAATATAGACATTCACCTTAAATAGAGTTCTATTTATAACAAACCCAAAAATATTCGGACAACCGATGCCATTATAGATAAGTTTAACTGTAGTTTAATTTTCGTACTACTAATAGATATATTCTTATTTTATATTCTATCCCAAATAACTTAAAGTGAATATTATTTAATGGGTCAACCAAAATTTGCATACAGTTATTCGGTGATTTTCCCCGAGAAAATTTCACATAAAAATAACTAAGCTCTCTACTTTTTAATTTTATAGCTCATACTTCAATCTATAATCACCTAATCCAAAAATAATAGGCTAAGATTCAATATCCAACTCCAATAGGCTCTAGAAATTACTATTTAATTTTTTATAAAGATTGATCAAGCTTTTAAGTTAATTTTCGAATCAGTAACTGTGACTCAAATATAAATTCAACAAACCAAAACTAATTGGATGGTGAAAATTAAATTTTTAACAAGCTTAAACATGTGGGTTTAAACTTCAAATTTAATTTTGTGAAATTTGGAGTGGATGTTATTTAGATTTGTTAGAAATAGTATAAGGAAGTTGTATATAAAATTTAAAGTCATTTAATGGAGATTTGGACTGGTTTTCAACAAGAATTGCAACTGGAAATCGTGGAAGAAGTTTGTCTACAAACGCTTGTATAAAGGTGTATGAAAGTTATAATATGTGTTTATACACTCATATACACTATTATACATAATTATACAAAAAACTAACTTTGTATTCTTCCTTACATCTTTTCTAAAATTTAACTCAAATCTTGCTCAAATCTACTCCAAATCACTTCAAATTTAAATTTTGAACTTCTTTTGATATTTTCAATCAATTGGAACAACACCCAAATCCAAACAACTAACAAACTCAAAAAATTCTATTTTCGAAAGCAAAACTTTCAATGGCCTTCAATGGTAGACTTTTACTCTTCAATTTTCTTACATTGCAACCAGGTGACACATGGTAAGAAGCAGCAATGGCAGACATGCCCTTAAAGCATATGTAGAAGATGTGAAAAGAATAAAAAGTGAAA